>CM040177.1:10755888-11958388 GCA_022606695.1 Vaccinium macrocarpon | reverse complement strand
TTATCCGGCCACGGGCATAGCATAGAGTTCAAAAATTGTAAACCACGTTGAGTAGAGACTGACTTAAAGTATCGGTGTTCCATCCACCCAATTTCCAGCCAGAAAACCCTAATTGTTGTTCGTTTTGCAATAATCGATTCGAGGAAAAGAGCTAGATAAGAAGGCGTTTTGCTTGCGAGTGGACAACAGAAGAATCTACCCCACCGCAAACTATTGTCAAACAAGTTGGAACCGAGTGTCTGATACGATAGACTTCCAACAGCTCCTTCATTATGCATTGGAGGGATGTATATCTTCATCAAGCTAAGTTCGCGTTGATCTAACAACGAAGTCACAAAATTTGCTAAAGGTTGATGTCCACATAACAAAACAATATATCCTGATATAATTTTTAGCAAACCAAACTTTAATCAATGTTACTGTGGCAGTATCACACGGTGGTGTAAATCTGCAAGGAAGGCGAGCTACAGGATGTGAAAAAATGGCTTCTAGTATGAGCACGAGTTGAAGCTATTAAAAGGTTGACATTAACGGACTGTGGAAGCGGTACTTTCTTCAGCATCATGGATACTTGGTGAAAGTTTCATATACGACGTGAGGAAAGTGGATGTGGAATCGAGAGAGAAGACTGTCAATCAAGTTTCATTTCGAAAAGACTTGCCAATGCAAAGTTCGGAAAACGTGACTAACCCACACAAATTCAACATCTAGAGGCAAGTTGTAAAGTCTAATTCCTCGCTTTGTCTGGTAACTCTTGGTCCGTAGCTCTAAGAGAGATTATAGTATTTAGGTATTGTTTCATCGACCAACCCAGACGCTTATCGACCATTGCAAGGTGTTCTACACAAAATTCCAGAATTTCTAATTGGTCAACTAGACCAAAATCTCGGTCTTCCAAATTTGAATCCAATCTTTTCTCCAGCTTACTACCAGAGAATTCGAAGACCCAAAAGAACTTGTAATAATAGATAATTAACCTGAAAAGTTTGTAATCATTCATTGCGAACTTATAACTTCAGCTAGCCATTTAACTAGCGAAACCATTTTCAGATTCTCTAATAGCACAGTACTATTTTAAACACTGTTGGACGAAGCATTGTTCATGAAACAGTGATCATTTAGCCCGGTACATGTAAAAATGTCATTGCTCCATCAGTGCTCTCCTACAGGCTAGTGAAAGAGCGGTCACCTAAAATGTAAAACATGTTAGTCAATGTGTTGCGTATCTAAACATCTTCCCTGTGTTCCTCAAATACAGCTAGAATACACTGTTCCACACCAAGGAAGAAATTTTCAGACTCTCACTACAACCATTTCATACAAAGGAAGAACTTGTGCCTAGGTTGTGAGCAATGGCTGGCGAAGGGAAAAAAATGATAGGAGTAGAACCAAATGGAGTAGGATTAACCTGCTGTGCCTAGAATATTATCCCAAGTTCCTGCTGTGACATGCTTTGATTTTTCTGAAATTGGTAAGACTATCACAGATAAACCTAAACCAAAACGGAAAAAAAAAAAAAAAAAAACCCCTCTTGATAGAAAACCAAACTAAATAAACACACAAAACAAGAAGGCAAGACCAGAATCCATGGCCTGTCCCTGGCTTACTCTGTAACCGAAGTGCCCACCCACATCCTAGAATGTTACATTAAAGAACTGTAAATGTGAAATGCATTGCACATGATAAAGCAACGACATCACCTAATGCACACCAAAACAACACTGCTCACACTCTTTCCACCTATCAATATACCCAACCAAGAACTAAGTGAAATGCATTGCGCGTGTTATAAATGTTATAACCAGTGTCATCAGTAGGTCCAATATAAATTGCTAGTAACCAAATGAGAGAGAGAGAGAGAGAGAGAGAGAGAGAGAGAGAGAGAGAGAGAGAGAGATGCCAGAGTACTGCATAACAGGTGGAACTGGGTTCATAGCGGCTTACCTAGTGAAGTCGCTGTTGGAGAAGGGTCACACTGTCCGCACAACCGTGCGAGATTCAGGTACTCTCACTTCTCTTTCCAAAGATCCACGGTATAGACCCATGCAGATCATGCTGCTCCTATGATCTCCTGCAACAAGTTTACTATCCTGGTCACTCTTATCTCCTCCTTGTCACTTTGTAACTGGAAATAATATCAAATTGAGAAAATTCATCTAAGAAAAACAGGTTCTCGATAAAAATGACTAATAATATAAACTCTCTTCTCTCTCATTTCTTCAAACTTCTAATGCAACATTTGCATTCATGAAAACTCATACGATGTTGTAGCAATAATGATAATTTCACGATACCCACCTTCAAACACAAATAATACCACGCCTTTCCAGATGTTTTCAACTTTAACCCACCCACCAAATAAAACACTCTTGTAGCTGATGACACCCACCCAACAACAGGCAAGAGATATTGAGATTGTAGCACTTCAAATAACTGTACTCTCTTTGTTTGTAGAACGGAGTAAAGGTCTAATTTATATGCTGAAACCAGCCAAACAGTCGGTTACCAGTGCCCTAATATTGTGGACTCACATGAAATCCATCCTCCTAGTATGAGCCAATTTTCAGCCACAGCAATGTGCTCTTGATTTCATTCTTGTTCATCAATAGTAAAAAATCTCTCAACAATTTTTGGAAAACTCGGCAAATGGGACTGTAGTGCCAACAAGTCTTTACTAATTCATAAACAAGTAGACTGAAATAAAAAAACCAGAAAAGTGTGCCAATGACTTGGTTTAGTATTCTGTGTGTCGAAGGAGTTGGCGAACCATGAGCTTCACCTGCTCAACCCATGGCCGGTTTGCACAAGAAAAGTGCCAATGACTTGGTTTAGTATTCTGTGTGTCAAAGGAGTTGGCGAACCATGAGCTTCACCTGCTCAACTCATGGCCAGTTTGCACAAGAAAAACACACTCTCTCCCCCTTTCTCACCAACACCAATGAGATATTCTACCCTGCATAACTTGGAAAAATAGTAGTTTCCCACTCACACATCATGAGGAAGTACAACTGCAAGACCACCACTTAACTGGAAAATAACTAACCAAAGTTGGAGACCGAGAAAATTTGACATGGCCTAAAAGCATTACACCCCAGATTTGTCCTCAAATGAAAACAGAACATTGGAGCACTTTTAACTAAACTCTTAACTGTTTCTCATTCTTTCTTTCTTTCTTTTTTTTTTGGCAGGAGATGTGGAAAAGGTAGGATTCCTTTGGGAGCTGAGTGGAGCGAAGGAGAGACTAAAGATTTTCGAAGCTGATCTGATGGAAGAAAGAAGCTTTGACCAAGCCATAGAGGGAGTCGATGGGGTCTTCCATACTGCATCTCCAGTTCTCGTTCCGTATGACCAAAACATTCAGGCAAAGTTTTCTTGGAACCTGTTCGTGTAATCAATGATGATAACGCCGTAACCATAAATTAATCAACTCAAAGCTTAACTGAGCGCCTTCCCAATAGTAACCAGCAGTTCTCTCCTTGATCGTAAATGATGACTGTTTTTTAAAGCTGAAAGAATGGAAGCACAATATATTGACCTTCTCTATGTCATCTGTATCTCCTAAGCCATAGATATCACTAGTTCGTTTTGACCCATCTATGCCATTCAACTTTGTGCAATTTATTCCGTGAATGCTAAACTAAACATCATCTCAACAACCCAAATTCATTATTTATATCATGTGACATGCAAAATGAGACATTAGACGTAGTTTCATGATTTTGCTAATATTGCAGGAGACCCTAATAGATCCATGTATAAAAGGCACGCTGAATGTCCTGAGTTCGTGCACAAGAGCAACAAATGTGAGGAGAGTTGTGCTGACCTCTTCCTGCTCTTCAGTAAGATACCGTGATGATGTTCAACAAGTTTCTCCTCTAAATGAAACTCACTGGAGTGATCTGGAGTATTGTAAACGCAACAATGTAACACCACTTAAACCTCTTTCGCGTTTTTTAAAGCAATCGAATATATGCTAAGCAGCTTGGACACATCTACTGGCCTCACGTAATCCATGTCAAGTATTGAACATCGGAGACGCCCAAGTATATCCGATTTCGTATTACAATTTTATAGTCAGACACAGTGGGGACACATTAGGAGTTTGAAATGTCCTCATAGAGTCAAATTGTCAAGAATGCTTAGTTCTGGATACTCATTAGTGACTATTGTTTGTTTTATCTGCATAAAAATATCATTTGCAGTTTCTATGCCCACAATTGATAATGACTTTTTTTTTTGGTTTCTCTTACTTAACAGTATGTACCTGCAAATATCATTTTGATATTCACTGTGTCCCCACCATTTCCGTGTCCATGTCGTGGCTTGTGGTGTGAGTTTGTATACATGCATCATAGCATATATAGGTAAGCATGCACACACACAAGTAAAAGATTCTGAAGAATAACTAACATATTATTGCTTTCTCACTAACATATTATTCGGTTTACACCAGATTTACATGAATCACTTCCCTCTGCAATATGTTAGTTATACTAACATATTATTGATTTCTACATTAGCTGTGGTATGCATATGCAAAAACTGTAGCAGAGAAAGAGGCATGGAGAGTAGCAGAGGAAAGTGGAATCGACCTGGTGGTGGTGAACCCCTCTTTCGTCGTTGGACCCTTGCTTGCACCAGCACCAACCAGTACACTCCAATGGATATTGGCCATCATCAAAGGTTATACTAGGAAATTACCTAGGATATGATTCTTAACAGAACAAACACACGTAAAGTTAGGTCACATGTATCCATTTTTTTACAAATCTGTAATATTTGCAATTGATACTTGCTGTGTCACCATTCACCAAGAACAGAGTAACTCCTGTCCTATAAAAGGGACAAGGAAAAGATAATGATGTTCTAACTCCATAATTTCCATTAAACTGAATGGGACTGTTCAGATGCTTAAAAGCTGACCAATAACTACATTCTAGTGTAACAGGGAACCAACTCAAATATAGACCTGCCAAAAAGCCAACTTAAGTTGATATTTTCCAAATATTTCTTCAACTTTAACCAGGTTTGATAGGAGAATACCCAAACACAACAGTGGGGTTTGTGCATATAGATGATGTCGTCGCTGCTCATCTGTTAGCAATGGAGAAAAGCGAAGCATCAGGCCGGCTCATATGTTCCAGCTCGGTATCTCATTGGTCAGTTATCATCGAGATGCTAAGGGCTAAATATCCATCCTACCCGTTTGAAGACAAGTAAGATTGACAAAGTGCTTTACTCTTATACCTTAAATTTTTGTCTAAAATTTCTAAACTAATATGTTATTCAAAAAAAAAAAAAAAACTACACTTCCTACCGTGGTAGTAATATTTAGCCATAAAAAGTGTTTTGCCACACTTGTGTAGGTGTAGCAGCCAAAACGGAGATAACAACCCTCACAGCATGGACAGCAGTAAGATTATCCAGTTGGGGCTCCCTCCTTTGAAGACACTAGATCAAATGTTTGGGGACTGCATCAAAAGTTTTCAAGGAAAGGGATTTCTTTGAGGTCCATAATAAACTCCGCAATCTTCTTCAGCGATAGCAGCCATTCTGTCCTCAACGACATAACCATTCACCCAAATTTAACAGAAATGTGTTAAAAAATAATATGATACTTTCATAAGAACAGTGAAATTGCAAAATATGTTTCTCATCAATTTTTGCATCAATGCGACACTGGAATCATGTTGTATTAATGCTATCTATAGTTACTTTTCACTGATCCCAAAGCACCCAATAGAAAAATCTATCTATTGAAAAAACTCTTCAAGAATCCATTGCATACTCATATCCAAAATGACTTAAGCTAGAAACTTCTGACATCATTGAAAATAAGTGAGTAGAAGAGAGTGATACAGCTCATTTGTAATCAAACGTCTTCCCAGACTGAATGAGGAACGAATCCAGAATCATACAACAAAATTGGAAAATTCAAAGAACAGCAACTATTGCGACATGATAAATGGGTTGAGGTCCAGCTTATGCAGTTCTAGATTCCAATTCAAGAAATAGACAAAAAGCAATCAATGTACATACATGAGTTTCATGCTTGTTACTAAATCTGCATGACTAGACAAAAGAAGGAACAAAATATGAATCACACTCCAAGACCTATCAAGAGATTATATCAGGTTGGATACCCATGAAATTTGGTAAATCCAAATTTGGAGCTTTGCAATCTCTCTCTGTGTTAGGCCATTTCACACTTGTTACTAAATCTGCATGAATAGACAAAAGAAGGAACATAATATGAAATCACACTACAAGACCAATCAAAAGATTATGGCATATCAGGTATCCACCCATGAAATGCAAAATGCCTTCTGGTAAATCCATATTTGGAGCTTTGCAGTCTCTCTTTGTTATGCCATTCCATAGGGTGCACATTAAGCTATTACCATTTTTTTGTGTTACTGGTGACTTTTTTAGACCAAAACGTTTGGCACTAACAACTTCGGTACTTTCTAAGCTACTCAAGGGTATTGCACCTTCCTTCATATTCATGTTAGCCACAAATGTTGATTATCACCACGACCTTAGTATGGTCTCTATTTCATGATTCGGGTAATAATGGTGGTGGAGGTGGCGGGTTCTTATGTCCTAGAAAACTAAGAAGAACTGACATAGATACGGGAAATGAAAGCAACGCTACACGGACAAGCGGGCACGTTGCTTCTTCAAAAAAGTAGGGCACGGTCACAGTGAATGTAAGATGTATTTCTATTATAAGCGTATGCTTTGAATTCATAAAATACAAAAACATTACTTTCTATCTATGAAGCATGGATGAAGCATGGGTGCGAGTGAGGGTCGGGTACAGGTGCCGGTCAGGGTACGGGCTATGGCAAAAACCAAAAAAAGTAGGGTACAAGTATGTCAAGGGTAAACGGGAAATTTCGTTCTTATACTTTTTTTTTGTTAACTATAGTACGCCTCGATATTTATCTAAAAAGTATAGCACATTTTACCAATAGAGGCAAGATAAGGGGGATCTGAAGTAATATAGGGTCTTAAAATTGTAATTTGGCTGACTATATAAACAAAACAACGCTGCAGCCATCAGATTAGGGTTCTGTGGTTCACTCTTTTCTCAGTCGATTGTTCTCTCCTACGGCGACTCTGCAACCAGCCACTCCAACTCATCTACCTCCGGCGACGTAGATTTGCTCTCTCGCTCATATCTGGGTTAGATCTCTTTCTCTCAGATTAGATCTCTCTGTCTCATTTTTTTGGTTAGCTCTCTCTCTCTCTCTCTCTCTCTCTCTCTCTCTCTCTCTCTCTCTCTCTCTCTCTCTCTCTCTCTCTCTCTCTCTCTCTCTCTCTCTCTCTCTCTCTCTCTCTCTCTCTCTCTCTCTCTCTCTCTCTCTCTCTCTCTCTCTCTCTCTCTCTCTCTCTCTCTCTCTCTCTCTCTCTCTCTCTCTCTCTCTCTCTCTCTCTCTCTCTCTCTCTCTCTCTCTCTCTCTCTCTCTCTCTCTCTCTCTCTCTCTCTCTCTCTCTCTCTCTCTCTCTCTCTCTCTCTCTCTCTCTCTCTCTCTCTCTCTCTCTCTCTCTCTCTCTCTCTCTCTCTCTCTCTCTCTCTCTCTCTCTCTCTCTCTCTCTCTCTCTCTCTCTCTCTCTCTCTCTCTCTCTCTCTCTCTCTCTCTCTCTCTCTCTCTCACTCACAACACACAAACACAACAACAAGAATGCCATACCAAAACAAACACAAAAGTCGGTATAAAGGGCATTTTCGGCCTCGCATTTTGTATGGCACCAAGAGGGAAGGAGAGGATGAGATTCAAGCAAAATCAAACTAAGGACAAGAACAGGACCAAGGGAAAGGGTTTTCTCGGCCTCGTTTGCATGGCACAAGAGGGAAGGAGAGGATGAGATTCAAGAATCCCTTCAAAGCCCCATTTTGTTTCTCACCAATATTGGTGATGAGATTCTATGAGAAACCATTATTGGAAGAAGATCAATTTTTTTGATTGCCCATTTTACCCCTCTGTTCAAGTCTAGGGTTTCTGCGAGGAGGAAGAAGAAGAAGAATCTGCTAGAGGTTGATTCACGCACCAGAGGTAACCATTTCTTCCCCGCCTTGTTTGGATTCACGCACCAGGTCTTTCTCTAGATTCAATACAACATATACATGTATAGATACATCCTATAATCGTGATCTGAAAATCTGGATTGACATCAGGGTATTTTTTGTAAAATAAGCATTGCAAGAGAGAAACCACTCTCTCCACCATTTTATCAATCCAAATGAGATGGTGAGAGACCACAATCCTTTCTTTTCTTTTCAAATCATTAAGTGAAACCACACCCCTTTCTTTTCTTTTCTAATCTCACCAGCCAAAGGGGGTGTAAAAGAGGAAATCAACAATCCTTATGCAGACACATTAAAGTCTGCACACATGAACTAAACCTATGTTGAAATTTTCACTCTAGACAAAGCTTTGATATTTACATTTTAACCTTTTAATGTGTCCTCAGCATGTTCCAGTTCCAAGAGTGTCATCAACGCCACCATGTCATAAGAGTATCCACAATGGGTCAAAGTAAATGAAACATAATAAAAAAAATTGGAAAAGTATTCAGGCATGTCCAACAAGTGTCCGGAGAGTGTCATGTTGAACACGGACATGTGAAGCCAGTAGACGTGTCAGTGATTCTTAGCCTAGAAATTTCAACTTCTAATCTTAACTCGGTCTTCCACCACCCGGTAAAGCCCACACAAGTGCACGTATTGTCCACTTAGGTCTTAAGGAGTTCTGAAAAAACATTAGGAAAGAATTTTTCCATAATGAGGTCCTCCAAAGAAGCTATTCAATGCAAGCACTGTGAATAATTGGGATCCATGTCATGTAACATACATTTACTATAACAAATACGAGAAGAAAAATTAAGTAACCTAAAGGAAGCAGCTGAAGCTATTGCATATACCGATAAAACTTCAAGACCAAAAGCATTTTGGGCTTGTAATCTACACTCTGCGCTATACACCCAAATTGCATGTTTCAAAAGCATTTGCTAACCATATGCCACCAAAGAAGCTTGAAAACAATATGCAAACCAAACATAAGGGGGTATCTTCAAGATCAAGTCCCCAACCACCTTCCATCAACACCAAGTAGTCTCCCTCTTCTTCAAATTCTATCTTGCACTCCATCCACTCTTTGATTGCGGAATCGCCCTATTAAACTTTTCCATAACATTATCATCAATGATTTTTGCATCAACCATTACATCTTACTTATATCGACACAATTCATGTCGGTTGGAAAGTCTCCTTTTGAATGAATTTTGAATGGTTTGACAACCTATTTTTAAGGACTTTTGAAATGGCGATGGTGAATGGGTGGCCAATGGAAGTTGTTCGAATGAAATCTGGCTCAAAAGAATAAGGTTGTTTCTCTCAAGTTGAGAGTACTTATATGTTGAGGACTTCATCGTCAAAATCCTAAGATACACTACAACGCATCCTCAACTTGATATGTTAAGAAATAAAATCAATGCATATATCTGCACATATCACCTCTTTAAACAAATCCAACTATATGCATAAGATATGTATCCGAATATTCTGCCTGTTCTGTTGATTACTTCGTTTTACTTCCTCTTGAAACTAGACAATTAACTAACAGCGGGTACCTAAAAAAGGAAGCTCAGGCTATTGGAAATTTAGTACCAAACCGACAAGAGGGGCAAAAACACAAGAATGCATTGCTTTGCAAATAATGAAAAAGATACCCAATACGACAACGCCATTCACCCCTAGCACAAGCTGGCTAGCAAAACCAAAAGACAACTATTGAGAAAAGCACACTTCATGCTCTCAAACAATGGTAAAAGAAAATTAAAAGCCAAGAAAAGAACCGGCACAACAAATTTTCTAAGAAACCTTAACAAAGTTCAATTGAGATATCCAGGTGATTATACCAAAAGGTCCAAAACCCTAACCAATCCCAAGGAATGTACAACTGTCCATAAAGCATGAAAGCTAGATATAGCATTACAAGCTTCATAGTTCACAATACCAAATTAACAACATCAAAAGATACAGAAAAAAGAAAAGAAAAGAAAAGATAAATCCACCAATAGTTGTTAAAAGACGAGAGCGGTACACTGAGTTAGGCCGAGTCACCCTCCTCAACGTCACAAATCCTCAGATCATCCAGGTGGCTAAACTCCCCCAACAAAAACCCATTATTATCAATGATCATCGACCCAATCTCCAACCTTGAAACCAACCCACCACCATTACCAGAATCCGAACCCTGCTTAGAAACCGAGTTGCTGGAGTCACTACTGCCCACATCAACAGAAGCATCACTCTCAACCACAGAAGAAGCCTCTTTCTGTTTGGCAGCTTGCATATCGAACTCCACCCGTTTCTTAAGGTACGCTCGGCGGGCCTCCTCGGCGGACCCGAACGTGCCAAGCCAGACCCGGGTCTTGGTAAACGGGTTTCGGATCTCAGCGGCCCAGCTACCCCACTTCCTTTGCCTCACACCTACGTACGGGCTTTTGAACGGTCGGTTGCTGTTAGCGTTTGAAACCCTAATCCGTTTCTTCGGTGGGACTAGTTCACGAGGTTTCTTGATGTCGGCTAGATCGATGACGCGAACCAATCGCTTCGACTTGTTCCCCGGTTTTGCCTGATCGGAGCCTTCGTCGGAAGAACTGTCGGTGGCGTCTGGATCGGAGTAGACTAGTCGGAGTTTCCTCATGGTTCTGCCTATGTCAAAACTAAGCTAGGTTTGATTTACAAGTTCAATCAATGAACTTCATTGAAACTGTACAGGTGTATATATATACATGTCTTCTGTGACTATATGTACATCTGTGCGTCTAGCGGGGCAACAGATAGGATTAGGAATCCAAATCCATGTTTGATGAGAGAGAGAGAGAGACAGCGAGGAAAAGGAATTGCGTGAAGAATATGCTGAAGTTTGAAGTTCAACGAATAGCGTCGGGAGGTGGGGGCGGCGCAGGAGATTTATTAGGGCATAGGAGGTACTGGAAAAATGGATTAGGTTGTTTACGTGAGTTGGGCTGTGAGGCCTGGACTAATATAAAGGTTAGTAGACTGGGCCAGAACACCACCAAGGCCTGGTTTTGATTTTGGTTTGTGATGATCACCAACCCAATTAGGAACTCCAGAACCCAGATTCTCTACGTATCTTCCTCTTTTTATGGGATCGTAATTTATTTTTTACATGACAATTAGAGCAATGCTATGCATTATTGAATACATGAATAGACTCATCTATTAAAAGAGTGTCACATGCACATTTAGTTTAATAGTTTGTAACTTTGGGTATTAGTTAGTAGCTAGTGCATGTAGCATTTTCGTTAGCATTATGATGTTGATATTTCAGTTTATTTGTAGTTAAGAATAGGATAAAGTTTGTGTGTAGATAATTCAGTGTACCGGTTCGGATACATCTGTGTCCAAAATAATCCAATGTAAATGGTTCTGTAAAATAATATTGGGATCACACATGCGTGCATTGTATTTTTTTTATTCATATATATGCGGCAAATCTGTGCACCAATATAAGTGCACCTATCATCCATCTACAAACAATGTCGTGCATTACCCATTTTGTTTCGGGCAAAAATCTAACCTACTCTAACTTAGGGATTCAAGATGGTTGGGCGGGTTTTGACGCTTTTGTGCATCTGTGTTGCATTTGAAGACTAATCTATTGGAATCTGTCAATTAAATTAAACTAGATTACACCATTACTTAATGGGTTTCTTTCTCATACAATTGACCAAGGTTTGATTTTTGGGATTTGGCTGAAAGAAAGTACTCTCTCCATTCCCAAACAAGAGTGTAGGATTTTATTTTTTTGTTGTCCCTTAATATGCTAAAGTTGGAAGTTCAACGGGTGAAGACTGTAGAGTAAGGTGGGGGCCGCCCAGGAGATTATTTGGGCGCAGGAGATACTGGAAAATTGGATTGGGTTGTTTACGCGAGTTGGGCTATAAGGCCTGGACTAGTATAAAAGGCTAGTGGACAAGGAAGACCAACAAGGCCTAGTTTTGATGCTACTGTGTATCTTCCTCTTTTCATGGGATCATAATCTATTTTCCACATGTCAATTAAAACAATGCTACTGGCACGAACTGGTATAAAAATTATTCCACTAAATTTACACAAGTGACACTACTATGTCAATGCATTATAAATAAGTGGATAGACTCACTCACTTGAAGAGTGCCACTTGCACATTTAGTGTAATAGTCTGTAACTTTGTATATTAGTTATCGCATATAGCATTTTCTGTTGGCACTATGATGGTTAATATTTCAATTTATATGTGGTTAAGAATAGGAGAAAGCTTGTGTGCAGAGAATTCGGTGCATTGATTCGGATACATCTGTGTCCAAAATAATCCTATGTACTTGAATCTGTAAAATAATATTGGGATCACAAGTGCATCAGATTATTTTTTATTCATATGCGGAAAATCTGTGCACCTATCATTGATCTACGAACAATGTCGTGCATTAACCATTTTTTTTGAAAAAATAGATAGAAATATCATAGATAAACAAGCATACAAAGTCCCAAAGGTACCATAAAGCAAATACAAAGTTAAACAACATTAGTTAGAGAACTAACGAGTTGAAAAGGAGATCCATCAGCCATGTCCAAGTGAGGAACAAAAGAGGCCAGAACATACTTAGCAAGTAAATGTGCCCATTGAACATGCTGGCGCGCAACCTTCAAGATCCTACAAAACAATGCTTTGCCATTTCTGCTGCCAGGTTGCATAGCAAAAATGTGTCATGATGATAACACTCAGCCCTCCTTGCTATCTGCATAATTGCATTGAAACAATCAGAAAACACTCCCTGCTATCTACATAATTGCATTGAAACAATCAGAAAACACACGAACCACATTGGCCTTATTCGTTTTCCAGTTTAGTTTTAGTTTTGATGACATCATCATTTCCCTCATTTATCTCTCTATCTCTCTCCACTCATTACACCTGCTGACATCATCAAAACTAAACTAATAAACTATCTAACCAAACACAACCATTATAATTTTGATTTAAAGCCCATCTAATAGCTTCATAACAGGCTTGAATTTCCGTATGGATAGGCGTTGAGCTAAATGAAGATAAGGCCTACTTTGCAATTAGGGAACCATGGGGAAGACTAGCCGTGAAACCTCCAAGCGTTACCCTCCTTCCAAGCACCATCCACGTGGATGTGGCAAGTACGTTGAGCAACCTCTGAAACAGGACAATCTTTTAATAACAAAGGATGGATCTTTGACAGTTGGCGAAGTATACGAAGGAATTAGAGCTTTGGAGTTTGAGAGCCAATTTGAAGCCTTGAAAAAATTACCCATTTTGTTTCGGGCTTTATTTTTTCTTCTCCTTTTTTCCGTACAAAGGAAAAAATCTAACCTACTCTAACTTAGGGATTCGAGATGGGGGGGAAGGTTTTGAAGTAGTATTCCCCTCGTTTCATGGTTTATATATCCTCCAAGAGCGCTTAATCTCCATCAATGGTGATAATGCCGCATCTAAGAGCCTATTCATGTGCAGCCGGCCTACTCGGATTAAGGAAAATCCGGTGCATTGCTTGATAAACTTTCGATGCCCGACTGATGTACTTCTAGCTGGAAGCAGCCAATCCAATCCCATTAAAGGATATTTAACCCTTAGGGCCCTCTCTCTACTGGGATTGACTCTCTTAGAAGAAGTCCCATTCCTTTGGCAAAGGCCCTAATTACAGCTCTGAGTAACTCCTTGTCCCATTCATTGGAGTACTTGTAGTATTAAACTATCACTCCATCTGCGTTTTAGACATTTTGTAATTCTATTTATGTTCAACATGTAGGTGTCCGGCAAAGAAGCTTTTGTGCATCCGTGTTGCATTGGAAGACGAATGTCTATTAGAATCTGTCAATTAAATTAAACAAGATTACACCATTACTTGACGCCAGCTCCAAACTTCTTATTAAGACAAAGAACAAATACACATTCTAGTGCACTTTTTTCACATTTTTTACCCTAGTATACATTTCTATACACTTTTCATATCTTTCAAGATTTTTTTTTTTTTTTAACTTTAACGACAGTCTAATGGGCTGAATTTTGAATTTTTTTTTGTGAAACCAAAATTTCTTATTGAAGAATCTTTAGGTGCACGAACATGGCTTTGTCGTATAGAAGTACTCAATACTACACGAGCCTTTGAGTAAGAAAGTCTTAGCCCAAAGTTAGTCCAGTTGGTTGGCCTCTTGATGGGTTACCTTCTCACACAATTAATCAAGATTTGATTCTTGGGATTAGACTACATGAAAGTATTCTCTTTGTCCCCAAATAAGAGTGTGGCATTCCATTTTTTATTGTCCCTTGATAAGTGTCCATTTTGATAAGTTAACGGGTAAAAAATTGTACAAATATTATTTGTTGTTTCGAAAAGTTAATAGGTGAAGAGATAAATGGAGTAAAAGTGGAAGATAATTTTGAAAAGTGGAAGTAAAAGTTGGTGTAAAACATTTAATAATGATCTCTTCTTATTAAATTGAAATTACAAAACTACATATCTAAAAAGAGACGGAGGAAGTATTAATTTCTTGTGAATCTCCTAATCTTGGTGCGGAAGGCTTACATTTGACCGAACCGGGAAGTAATTAGTAATTGAAGTGTGCGTAAGCTGGCTTAGACACCATTGACCGTAAAGAATTATGAATGCAGAATAGGTCGTTTATAAGTACATCTACGCAATCTTCTTTAAATATTGGATTCCAGCCAAGCAGCATGGTTCGAGTAGGGAGTCTTAAGGACTAATTATGAAACAATTCACATTCCAAGCCTCCCACAGAAAAGGTCACTTCACCATCCCTATCCCATCTAACTGAATTTATATGGTGAATATGCATATAAAAATACTACGATTACCGTAAGATACTCAAAATTCTTTTAGAATTGCATATAAAAATACTATGACCTAGACCCAGGAGGGGGGAATATATTGTTATCTTTGGCTGCTTAGATGAGGAAAAAGAAAAAAGAAAGAGTTGTGGTTTCGCAAAAAAGAAAAAGAAAGATTGCGCTTTCTCACTATTTTGTTTCGATCGACAGAACATAAGAGAGAATGATTTCTTCTATTTTCTTAGCTATCGTTTAGCTAACTTAAATAAGAGAAAAGAAAAGAAAGCGCCATAAAGTTTTTACCAAAATAACCATTTATATTTAGTTTAGAAAGCAAGTACATCAAGAAGTCAGTACCAGTTACCTGGAGTGAACAGTAATGTCGGACGAGAGAAAATGAAGGGGCATTGATATACCGAAGTGGAAGAGGAGGCATCATGAGAGAGAAACATCTATAAGTTGATTAATGCTCTAGACAATTCTACCATTTTGTTGAATTGGAAGGGTAAAATTGGCAATTCAAATAATTAATGTTTCCCATACTTCCTTTCTCACGGAATCTCACCAAATTTGGTGAGACACAAAATAGGCTCAGCAAGAGGCTCCTCACTCTCACCAATTCTCATCTTTTCTCTCCCCTTTGATCATTCAAACATGGATACAAACCTCTTTCTCTCCCATTTCATTTATTCTCTCTCGAAATCCCCCAATCCAAGAGGGCCCTTACCACTTGAGATGGCCTTCCATCACAACTTTGTCATCGTAAAGCTCTGAGGAGAAATATACGTCAAGTGCATTTTTATGATTCCTACATTACATGCATTTTTTATGCCCTAACTTATAGGCCTCTGTAAATTGTAACTCTATCACTTCTATTTATCTATTTATCATATGGTTTCAATTGCTATTCTTTTCTTTGATATTTCTTTTTCTAAAAAGGGATTGAATTGTAAACTTTGATAACTTTTCTTGGGGGTAATTATAAAAAAAAATCGGGTAATTAAACTTTCTAAATGATCAAAGCATATCTGACCTAACTTTCAAATTTCTATATAATAGTCGCTAAACAGATAGAATAATCTTGGGTAATTATCAGTAACCTCCCCTGAGGTTTCTGACACAAACAGATACCTCCCCTGGGATTTCTAAAATGAAATTAAACCTCCCCTGCTCTTGCTGACAATATCAAGATTTTCCCCTGGACCTTTTTTCCATTAGTATTCCGTTAATGCACAAACAGAAATCGATGATGTCACCTAAAAATGGAATTTAAAGTAAAAAATTGCTCTCATTTAATATTCCTACTACCAAACTATATTATCTTTACCAAAATTTTTGTCTCCCTTTTTAGTCTTTATCATTTTACATAATTTTCTCCCTATTTCATTTTATATAAACAATATACTTATATACTTACAATTAAATATTTATGCATGTGTTTAAAAGACTCTCTTTTACATAATTTTTTCCCTTTCAATGTCTACGAGTTTTTTTTTTTGGGTAGATTTTCATTATCTACTTATATATTTTGGTTGAGACAAACCGGGGAAAAAATTATTACAATATAATAAAAATATTTAATTTTTTTTGTTATAATCGTTCAAAAAGTTATAAAGCCCAACAAGCCAAGTAATGGATTTTTTTTTTACTTGATATGAATTTTGTTGACACGAGTCTATTTATTTTAATTTCATTGATCATTTTGGTAACAAATCGAAAAATAAAAAACATTATAATAAAAATTGAAAAACAATAATTTCTTATTATAATCGATCAAAAAGTTATAAACCCAAACCAAGTAAAGTAATGGAGTTTTTTTTTTTTTTTTAAAATGGTTTTGTCTTAACATAAGTTTTACTGACATGAGCCTATTTATTTTAATTTCATTGATCATTTTGTTTGAGGCAAACCAAAATGTAAAATACATTTGGCCAAAAAATAAAATTAACCTAATTTGTTTTCCACTAACCTCCATGATCTAGTAAAGTTAAGTTTACTTAACCAAAAAAATTCACAAAATCAAAAGAGATGAGGTTTTTTTTTGAAAAATTAAGTTGGTAGAATGTATTTATTTTGTTATAAGGGTATTTCGAGTATTTTTCAGCAAAACTTAATGCCATCAACGGAAAAGTAACTGCAGGGGAGAATCTTGATATTGGCAGCGAAAGCAAGGGAGGTCTGTATCATTTCAGAAACCTCAGGGGAGATATATGTTTGTGTCAGAAACCTCAAGGGAGGTTACTGATTTTTATTTTTTTGTCAATCGAAATATATCAGTGGGAAGGGGGTTAGTAGTGTTAGATTAGTAGCCAACCATGCCCCTCGTGGGGCTCGAACCCAGGCCTCCATTGAGGAGGTGGGGTGAACTTACTGGCTTGACAAGCCCTGCAGTTCGGGAGGTTACTGATAATTACTTAGGCTGTGTTCGTTTGGGAGTTTTGCCCTAGTTTTGACACTATTTCAGTTTTGATTACATCATCATTTTTTTCACTTTTCTCTTTATCTCTCTCCACTTATTACACCTGCTTACATCATTAAAATTAAATTAAACTAAACTGTGCAACCGAACACAGCCTTAATAATCTTTATAACACTTTAAAGTTTACTTTTTTTCTTTAATGACTGACTTTTTTTGCTTTTGGCTTTTAGCCAACCTATGACAGAAATCTTCAAAAGAATCTGATACTGTACGGAACGAAATGCAGCCGCAAAGTATTTGTTTATGGAGTAATCGAGAATCTAATTGATTGCATCTTAACTTTAGGTCTTGTTAAGAATATATTCCTTTATTATTTTGTTTCTTATTATTACTCCCTCCGTCCCAATTTCTTGACCCCTTTTGGGGAAGCGGGTTTTTATGGGGTGTGAAAACTTTGTATTGACTTTTCTATTTTACCCCTAAATCCAGTCAATATTATTGTGACCAAATTTGTGAGGCTAATTTGTTATATGAAAGTCTAAACATATTCAATATGGATCTTGTTTGATAGATATCAATTAGTTTTATTATACAAAATTTTCAAAATCATAAAAACAGTTATAAAATAAAAGATAATAGACTAGCCAATTAAGATGGAGAAAGTACTTTTTAAGGGTAAAATTGGAAAGTGACCCAATTTTGATAGATGTTTTTAGAAATGAGACAAATATTTTGAGACATCTCAAAATGGAAAGAAGGACCAAGAAATTGGGATGGAGGGTGTAGTATTTCTTGGTAAAAAAAAAAACAAAAAAGAACATGTTACGTAGCTAAACAGCGCAACCTATTGTCCAAATTGGGCGTAATGAGAATCTCTCGACTAGGGGTACAGATCCCAACGTCCAGAAAACGTATAGACCGTGCTCGGGAAACCCACTTGTGGGTCTTACAAATGAGTGATTTTTGGATTAACCACCTACACATGTTCAATTGAATTGATTTCACGCGGGGTCACTAGAAAAAATGTTTTCAAATAAATGAATGATTTGGATTACTTATGTGGACCACAATTGGGTCCCTGAGCATGATCTCTACATTTTTTGTACATGAGCTTCGGTACTCCTCGATTTGTCGCAAAGTATACAGACAATAATATCTCAACTGTCGAGCATACTATCGGACTATTTTATACTCGATAGTGTTAAGATTGCAGCAAGGCATATGTGCATACTAGCAATAGACTTGCATCAATGTCAGCTCCGAATTTTTTGAAACCGGATACAAATTTTATTTTTGAGACCCATTGTATAATAAAAAAAAACCTAAAAGAATGAAAAACAATAATAACGCAAAGCTCGATAATCATTATATACGTTAAACCAAAATATATTACTTAAACATAATCCTTCTCACATTTTTGCAACAAAAGTAGTAATTAAGCTCTCATAATCAAGTTTAGATGGTATATCTTTTTCAACGATATAAAATATCTGGGGGCCCACAAAATTAGTCTAAATTTGGGTGTAGATGAGGACACATTCATGGCTTATGTCCAAAGTCGGCTCTGAGTTGCATATAAGTTAACCTAAACACACAAAGTTATCAAAAAAAATGTTTGTGCATACAAGAGCACATTTGGATGACGTAATAGTTTTTTAGTGATTAAACAGTAACGAGGATAAAATAATTAGGGGGATTAAATAAAAGAATGAACCCACATTAATGTGACAGTGTAAGCTCCAAAAAGTTGTATCCTTTTTTGAGTTGGCAATTCTATTTGACAAATCACATTTTTACATGTATCACTTTGCCTATTGAGTTGTAATTTTCTAAGTAGAAGTCTGTATAGGATTAGAGTGAAAGGAATCTCTTTATAATGTAATTGGGAGTTAGTAGATGAATTGGTTGTCGCCTTTTGATCAATCAGTTGGATCAATGGTGCATTCAGAATGGGAAGATCAATCATGGGATCAATCGGCTTCTCAATCGGGTAACTTAGAATTAGCACAGCCCGTGGTACGCAGTTTCAGAGCACATAGGTTAATTGTGGGATCAATCGGCAATTTAATCGGGCAGCTCCAAAAATCAATTCACCAATGGACCGATCAATCGGATTATGAATGCGATTGATCAAAACATCATCTATTATAAAAAACGAACGATACTTTTCATTCTAGGTGAAATCAGCTGCAAAGAGAGATCAGATGCTGGGTGTGGTGAACGAGGAGTCAACAACCAATCTTAAGTCAATTGCAATGAATCTCAATTGTGAGTAAGGTTGTTTTTAACTGCAAAATGATTTTTATAGTATTTGATTTCTTCCCTTGGTTTTTGCTCATTTAGGATTTTTCCACGTATATCTTTGTGTTCAACGTTGCTCTTTAATTTTTATTTATTTGTTTTAATTGTTTGGTAACAAAAATAAGAAGTTCAGACAGTTAAGAAGAGGAATTAAATAATACATGATTTGGATGAGGGATAAAAGGGGGGGATTAGGAGGGTGGATGATGCAAAATCATGTCTTGCCCTTGGTAATGCATATATTAGATTATGTGTGTGTGTGTGTGTGTGTATATATATATATATGTATAATTATATAAATACAAAAATTAATTGGTTTGTTAGATTTGTCAAAAGTAATTTTATAATGGAGTAATTCATTTTGATATTCTTTTATAGTATAAATTAATAAAGTTAAATATTAAAATTAACTCAACAAGCCAACAATGTAAATTTCTAAAATATAAAAAATTTTAATTTTAATTTTTGTATCGAATTAAAGATCTCTATTAGAATTTTAATTTCGTGCAAAAGAAAAAATTATTTAGCGGCCGAGTCTACGATGGCCAATGGTTCCAGTTCACGACCCAAAAGGGTGAATGGTCACCTCCTTATAACCTGCAAAAGCGAATGTAGATCAAACCGTCTTGCTCTCGTCAAACTGAATATGCTCTCGGCCCTCGGTGGGTGAATCCAAATCTGGACGAATATTGAAATGAAGGATGGCCTTACCCCCAGACTCGCCTCAGATATATGGCTCTCGATGTGGCTTTCGGATGGCCCTCGGGGGCTTCATCGCTCGGCATCTAGGTAATCCGTACGACCAAGCATCCCATGAGCAAGTCCTTAGTGATAAGCCCCCAAAAGTGTTAATAATGGGGCTTATCTTGTTCAATTTGATCTCACACATGTGCGTTATGTTGCTTTAAACTATTGATTTCGCATAAGGTTGTTTTTTGTTAGTTTCAGGTAAAACTGGAGAAATAAGGCGTGTTTTGACTCAATTGTTAAACCAATGGATGCCCGAGCATCGGAGGCCACATGGCACCCCGCCACTGAGTCTCGGGAGTCAAGGAATGAAGTGTTGAACAAGACTTGGGAAGCCTAGAGGTCATAATGACAAGCCGGAAGGATAAGGGATCAAGACATAGAAATTTCTCAGTTTTTACATGTTCAACTGGTAGAGTACTTTTGCTCAACAGGTAGAAGAGAACCAGTGAGTTCTTCAATCGATAGAGCACTTTTGTTCTACCGGTTAAAGCTGCATTTTTCTACAACTTTTGAGCCCGATCAAGAAATATCTTGTGGCATATTTGTAATAACTTAGCACGACTTTTGGAGCCTATAAAGGGTCCCCAACCACAGATTTTTAGGGTTAGCTCATATTTTCACCTTTTCTCTCTACCTCTATTAGTTTGTTCTTAGTTTTAGCTCTTCCTCTCTCTAGGATTTGAAGCTCTTCCATTTAGTTTCAAGGTAATTCCTCTTCTTTAATATTGTAGTACATGTTGAGACCTTTATATAAATATAGTTTGTTTCCATTTTTATCGGTTAATTCGTTTTCTTGATTTTCTAGCTATTTCCTTTAAAAACTCTTGTTCTTATTAGTTGTTTGATTAATTCTCAAGTGTTAATGTTGTAGGCAAACCTAGGATTAATCATAAAAAAATAAGATATTAGAGTTATTAAACATGTTTTTAGTTTTCTTCCAATTCATAGGCTTAATTTCTAGCATAATGTGTGAGATAGTTTTAATAGTCTTAGTCAGGGGGTGATAAACACTCCATGACTTGGGTTTAATCTATCCATCTCATGTATAAGGCATGCATCGCTTGTTTACCAAAAATTTGGAGTTTCACTTTTATGTACCAAAGAGTGGGTTTTTTAATCCTTTTGATCACCCGTAGCCAAGAGCTTGGCTACTTGGCACGTGTGATGCTTTGGGCGATGTCAACCCATCCATTTGCAAAATGTACAAGAACCCCCTAATCTTTGGTAAACACTTTTTCTTGTAAATGATTTTAAAATCTAAATCTTCCGTTCGAGGGCATTTAACGATACCCCGAGCCGGTTATCAAGAGGGGATGGATTAACCCGAGTTACGGTAGTTAAATACCCATAGACTTCACCTTAGTTTAAATTTGTCATTTTTAAATCTCCAAGTCATTCTATAAGTCGAGAGAATTCCACCAAT
The DNA here is from genome assembly GCA_022606695.1 of Vaccinium macrocarpon. Classification (NCBI taxonomy): domain Eukaryota; kingdom Viridiplantae; phylum Streptophyta; class Magnoliopsida; order Ericales; family Ericaceae; genus Vaccinium; species Vaccinium macrocarpon. The sequence continues at coordinate 11,936,601 of CM040177.1, read as the reverse complement.
CAAGTTCCAAAAGCAAAGTTTGCCGCTTTAAGGCTAAAATCCTTATGGATTCGATCAGGTCTTCCCGATTATCTTGCTACGCAATCCCTAGCCCTACGCTTAGGGCAACACCTTTTACAATACAATCCAAGGTCACAAGCACTTAGTCGATTAACATCGGTCTTGTGGGGCTCGGGGATTTCCTTAGATCGGCGGTGGCGTGCCTGACACGCTGGGCAGCTCATGATGGATCATTAAATGCAGTAGTCACCTATCCTGCCTTCTACACCTGCACGAACACGTGGGTGGCGGGGGATTATCCCTAGACGAATTGACCTTTCAGACTCATGTGACTTGACATCAACCAAAGCGCGGCGTCTGCAGCAGAGAATGTAGTCACATCAATCGTCATTCCTAGTACAAATGGCGTGCATGAAGGGCACAGGGGGCGTGACAAGCACGCACTCCTCTGCCTATAAATTCCAAGCTCAACAACCACATTGAGCATCTTTCTCTCTCCTCGCTCAATACCTTATTAACTCACTTTCTCTCTCTAAGTTTCCATCATACTTCTCCTTCTTCGGTTACTTACTTAACCATCGCAATGCCTTCCCGAGCAACCACCGTCCAGGCTAGACACTAACGTGGTTATTCGCATTTGCAGATCTTCTTCTCAGTCAAGGAGCTAGGGTTCAGGCAAAGTTCACTCAAATCAACTGCCCTCCATTCCATACCAGAAGGGCTAAAGAGGTTATTCCAGCGAAATCACCCCCATAAATTCTATGCAGAAGTACTTTATTATATGATTCGAAGGATATTGCAAAGCTACTCAACAATAAGCTGACAATGTAAAATTCTAAACTATAAAAAATTCAATTTTTTTGTATTGAATTAAAGATCTCTATTAATAGTTTAATTTTGGTGCAAAAAAATAAAAAAATAATGTGCGGAAGTACTTTATTTTTTTTCTCCAAAAGAAATTGCATATGGGGTAGGGAGGTAAAATGGGGAGATATCTTTCCTAACTAAACATAGACACGTCCCCCCTACTTATAAATAGTTGGAGAGGGCCTTGACTATTGACTCCAAGGACTAATTAGTCAAGGGGTGTTTTGAGTTGCCAAATGAGGTATGTGAGAGGAAGGGGGACTAATTAACCCAACCACCCTCATCTCTTTTTGTCAATACTACATCTGAACATGGCCTAGGAGTCCAACTTTTTATCAGAACAGATTTATTGTGCTTTTTAATAGAAGTTATTCTCTCATAATACAACAATAAAAAGGGGTAATTATCAGTAACCTCCCTTGAGGTTTCTGACACCAACAGATATCTCCCCTAAGATTTCTGAAATGACACTGACCTCCCCTGCTTTCCCTAACAATATCAAGATTCCCCCCTGCAATTACTTTTCCGTTAATGGCGTTAAGTTTTGCTGAAAAATTACTAAAATACCCTTATAACAAAATAAATACATTCTACCAACTTAATTTTTCAAAAAAAAAAACCTCATCTCTTTTTGATTTTGTGAATTTTTTGGTTAAGTAAACTTAATTTACTAGATCACGGAAGTTAGTGGAAAACGAATTAGGTTAATTTTTTTTTTTTTGGCCAAATGTATTTTACGTTTTGGATTGCCTCAAACAAAATGATCAATGAAATTAAAATAAATAGGCTCGTGTCAATAAAATTTATGTTAAGACAAAACTATGTTAAAAAAAAGAAAAAAAAAACTCCATTACTTTGCTGGTTTGGGTTTATAACTTTTTGAATGATTATAATAAAAAAAATTATTGTTTTTTAATTTTTATTATAATGTTTTTTTATTTTTCGGTTTATTACCAAAATGATAGATGAAATTAAAATAAATAGACTCGTGTCAATAAAATTCATATCAAGTCAAAACTATGCAAAAAAAAAATCCATTACTTGGCTTGTTGGGCTTTATAACTTTTTGAACGATTATAAAAAAAAAAATCAAAATTTTTATTATACTATAATAATTTTTTTTCCAGTTTGCCTCAGCCAAATATAAAAGTAGATAATGAAAATGTACCAAAAAAAAAAAACCGTAGACATTGAAAGGGAAAAAAATATGCAAAAGAGAGTCTTTTAAACACGTGCGTACATATTTAATTGTAAGTATATAAGTATATTGTTTATATAAAATGAAATAGGGAGACAATTATGTAAAATGATAAAGACTAAAAAGAGAGACAAAAATCTTGGTAAAGATAATATAGTTTGGTAGTAGGAATATTAAATGAGAGCAATTTTTTACTTTAAATTCCATTTTTAGGTGACATCATCAATTTCCGTTAATACATTAACGGAATACTAACGGAAAAAAGGTCCAGGGGAATCTTGATATTGTTAGCAAAAGCAAGGGAGGTTAGTGTCATTTCAAAAACCTCAAGGGAGGTATCTGTTTGTGTCAGAAACCTCAGGGGAGATTACTGATAATTACCCATAAAAAAAAAAACCAAATTAAGCCAAATCCTGACTTAAGCTCTTAGTACTTCCACAATTGCACCCAATATTTAGAGTCCCCTTTACCTAACTTCTCTTGTCATTTCCATACAAAAAGTCACATTCAGTACATCAATTGTTCTTTTGCATAACTAAGGACCACTTCCATTTCACATTAAAGGTGTACATGATAGCAAACAAACATTTTAAAATCTTGAAATGTTTTCAAATGATGATTTCCAGAAACATAACCACAATGATACAAAACAAATCAAACAACAAGAGTAAAAATGCTAAACAACATAAAGACATCAATTTTCAATAAGCAAAAACATACGATTTTCAACCAATATTAAGTAGCAAAAAATGCAAAAAAATTTGATTGGGACCAAGACAGATGTCCCACTGAGCATCCGAGTCCTTTGCCATTGACATTAGGTGCCTTGTAATTACATCCGAGTCCTTTGTCATTAATATTAGGTGCCTTGTAATTTGTAACTACAAGGCACATAGATAACTAAGAAGGTATTTTCCTAGTAATATAATTTGACAATGATGTTTAAACCAATGTAAATAAGTCATGTCAGTCCTAAAGTATGGAGTTAATTACGGTACCCTATGGTATTAATATAACTTTGATGACTCGCTCAGATCGATTGCGTTGGATGGCCGATAGAGGCCGACCAATCATCATGTTCTGGATATGTTGGACTTTGAAATTGTCCAAACGATAAAATGAGCTTATGAAATACGATTTCCCAGCACACTATTTGTAACACCCCGAAAAATGAATACGTTAATAAATAAATTTCAAAATTTATTTAAAAGAAAATAGCAATTTCATTAAAATTCCAGAGAATACTTGATAAAAAATTTAACGAAAACTAAAAATAAATTACGGTAACTTATTAAAACTAAAATAAATTGAATTCGAACATTGTCTGAAAAACTTAAACATTTATTTAAAAAAAAATCCAACTGAAATAAATGACAGAGCTATCTAGCTAAATTCTATTGATAAAGTCATGGGTCTGCCACCTGATTCTCATCTAGCTGCTCCATCACCTCAAAATTAGTAGATGGCTCCTCATCTCCTTTTGTACCTGGCGTTGGTGATGTCAAGGCCACAAAAAGTAGCACCGTGAGTGGTAAAATTACACACAGTAAGGTTCCCAGAGTTGCCCCGTTACTAAAGTATGCTCATTCAACATTTAATAGCATTAATAACACATAACAATGAGATTTAACAACGCAAACAATATGTGCTCAACAGGAAATACTTAAATAATTCAATAGTCTTGTACTCAATTTCCATTCTAACTCGCATCCTTTATCAATTCCGTTGATCAACAATTTGATATCATTTTTTAATCTTTTGATTCATACTTTTCTTTTCCTCAATCACACAATATCCACCACCAACTTCCACTCACAGTATACCTCAGTTACCCGATCACACAGCAAAGCTACCTCAGGGTATACTGTACATGGCTCATGCCCGGTCACATCTCCACCACCAATTTTTATCCGGCATCGATTCCCACCCACGGTATACTTCCGGCGCCCAATCACAAAGCAAAGCTACCAAAAAGTATAATCTGCGCATGGCTCAAGACCCATTCCGAACATGTCCCAACCCCAAATATCGGATTAAATTCGTTCATCCTTATACTTTAAACATTTCGATCAATACGTACTTACCAATTGAGTTCATATATCATGTGGGTCATTAATCACATAAGTCCAACATTACGAGAAAATAAAATAGTCACAAAGTTTTAAAAAAATTAACAGTTTACTATAAATAGAAAATTAACTCCATAAATCACGAGATTTTACATAAACATCAAACTTTACACTACGAACAGATTCCGTGTTTTACTCGGGTTCTAATTCCTTCATTAAGGAAGTCGAAAACAGGCTTTAAGATTAATTTGTAATCTGTCTCGAGTTTCAGTACAACAAAAATTTTGAAAAATCATATAAAATTCTACGTAACTTGGATCAAGACGAGTTCTGTGTCAAAGTTGCTTAAATTTTCAAGGTCTACAACATTTCAGTTTTGAGTTTTTCCTGAATCAACTTGAAAAAGGGCCGAAACTGCCAAACAAAATACAGTGCACGAGATACTCGTTTGTCATTGTTTCAATTTCCTTTTACACCTTCGTTATTATAACGATTCGACTTACTATCATATTTACATATTATTCGTCTCACATATATCTTTACACATTTATGAATGCATGAATTAACACATAAGCATCAAAACCTAAGTAAAAGTTAAACTCTCGAAACCCTACCTCTCCTCTGATGTTTTAGCACGATAAAACCAGTGACGAACTCTAAGATTCCTGGTTGATCAATGACCAAAGATAACAGGAATTGACAACCGAAATTTTTAGAGAGAGAGAAAGAAAGATTGATTTAACGTTGAAAGTGGGAGAGAGAGAGAGAGAGAGAGAGAGAGAGAGAGATGGGTGTGGGAAATATATCGTAAGAGAGTTTTGTAGAAAGAGGGAAACTAAATAAGAGAGTTTTAAAACGGGCGGGATAAGTGGAGAGATAAACTAGGAGTTAAAAATTAAAACTAAAAGGATAATGAGGTGCAACAAATAAAAAGAATAAATAGGAGAGGGAGATAATTGTTGGGGAGAATAAATGGGAGAGATAAGAGAGAGATATATACACAAAGAGAAGATAAATAGAGATTTTGTTTTCTTTTAAAACAATAAAATCAAATCCAAATAAAGCATGTTTATCTTATTCTTTTTTACTACGTAATTATCTAGTTGTTAGGGAAATACAAACTACAATTTATATACATATATATCACTAATTGATAATCATCTAGTAGTTGAGGACAACTAACTAACTACTCCAATTTATCCCTTAACCACAAATAATTAAATTACCCTTATTAATTTATTTTTTATATATATATATATATATATATATATATATATATATATATATATATATATATATATATATATACACACACGAGGTAGCTATGAAATTGTTAGGAAAAATTCAAATTACAATATTATGCACAAAACTAATTATTTATGGTCTATATTGGTTCGACGTTAGTTTATACATACATATCAGTATCTTTAGAGCAAGTCTTCCTGCCGGTACAAAATTCCTTAGTCAAAATCATTTTCTTGCTTACTGCAGTGTCAACAAGCATTAAAAAACAATAATGTTTATACACTTCTTTGGTGCCATTTTACCCCAATCTCAAATTAAAATTATTGGATGAAACTCATCATGAAAATCAAGTATATTGGGTAATGTGGAAGAATGTAGTAGGGATGGTAATCGTTTCTACTCATACTGTATTTGTATCGTATCATTTTGGGTTCCGTGTTGAAATATGTCATATATGTTAGCACTCTATATATAATCATGTTGTGTTCGGGTTAACACTGTTAAAACCCGCCATATATATTGTTTATACACATACACTTATACACCTCTTTGCTACGCATGAACAACTTGTTTTGTCGAATAAAATATGAGCACATATCAAATATCATCATAACCATCAAAATTATAAAACCAACAAAAAAATTAGCCAACAATAACTAAATCATGACATTGAAAAATGCCTTAAGCCACGTTAAAGATTGATAATTACATTGATGTCTCAAGTCTACAGCCAAGCATAGGTGTTCCATTTTATTTTTATTTTTTTGTCAACTGATAGAATCTATTACACCCTAAAAGTTTTCTTCGTATAATGCACGTGGTAATTTTATTTCAGGTTGAATTATAAGTAATTTTATTGAATATTACGATTATTCGTGTGAAAGAATAAAAATAATTGAATTTACTTGTGAAACTTGTGAGTTTGGGATGTTCCTATTTGGCATGAGTCATGAGTCAATCGCAATGCCCAGAGGTCGCTACCAACCGTGTCACTGTCATGGTCCTAGGAGTTAGGCATGGTAGACGGAAAGCCTATGGGGTAGGGATGGGCATGGGGACGGATTGAGGCCGGATATTACTATCTCCACCTCCAATTTCCAAATCCGTTACTCATATTCATCCCCTATCCAATATCCAACGGAGATTTATTTTTATCCTCCATCCCCGCTCCAAATGGGGAACGGGGATCCCCACGACGATTTTGGGAATCTAATCATTTTCCCTAAAGTAACAAGTAAATAGTTATAGAAACCCAATTACAAATTATTTTCCCTAAAATCTAATCACTGGGCAACCCCTAGGTGTGTAAAACTTCATGTGTTTGTAGAACAACATAAAAAGTGTAGAAAAGTAGAAATTATGAAGAGTTCTAATGTATATCCATGATATTAATTAAATTGATTAAATGCAACATGGGTTGTCTAGTGGATAACATACATAATTGTTTCAAAGAAAAAGAGACTACACGTCTACAACTCACTGTTGATATGCCCAGGAAACAGAATATGATAGCAGCAAATGATAAGTATTCAAAGAACAACACTAACTACCTTCAAGTAATCTTTAAACCAACAAAAACAATCTCAGATCACCCAAAACAGGTGTCATAATTAAAATTGAACTAAATTTCAACAAGATAGCAACAACTAAGGTAGCATTAATATATTTCATGAATAGATCCCAAAGTTTCATAATTCATGAATAGACCCCTATATTTTTGGGATTCGGGACGGGGCAGATCGAGGACAGGGCAGAGCGGGGAACGGATTCAGAGCGGATTTAGGGTGGGGACATGCCTATCTCCACCCCCTATCCAATCCCCAAACATTTTCAAAAAAAATCCTCTTATCCTATCCAATCTCCAAATAGATCTTCATATTGCCGATCCGTTCAGATCGGGGATCGGATTGGATTCAGACAGGGCAGATGAAATGGCCAACCCTACTATGGGGTGGGGATTATTATTGATATGAGCTGCTTTCAGATAGTGTTTGGTTTGATTGAGAAATGGGAAATTGCCCAGTGTAAGTTGTTATGTGATGGTGTGTTGTTGAACACATGGATTTGATAGTGGGTTGTGAGCCCTTCCGGTACTGAGAATGAATATGTTGAATCAACTGAATCTATTGTGGTGAATTAGAGCATCCTCATCTCTCTCTTCAAACACCCTTCTACACTAAATTAACGAGGGAAACTCAAAAAAGTGAGGTTTACCAGCCTCACTCAAATAACCCAAGTAATAATGTAATCTACAGCGCCTCTTCAAGAGCCAAGAGCAACTATTCACTCGCGTTTAATTATTTAATCATTTTCTTCCTCTTTCCCGCACACGCGGGAACCTAATATGGCTCCAAAATGGATCAAGTCTGGCGCCTCTTCAATATTATATTAGAAGAATAAAGAGATATTTATAGGACACTATTATAATAGAGAGTCTGATGCAGTAGACATTATAAAACTGACTAGCTAACGTAATAAAGTGACTTTTTGAAGTGTAATTTGGTCCAAAATTTAGAGAGATTGATGCGGATGCTCTTATATTGGAAAGAATCTATCATGTTTAGATATTTTTGTTTCTAATTATTATCGCGTTTATGTGTAATCAATTTTAATGTTGCATGAGCATAGTTTTGCAAAAGGATAGCTTCAGGTTCCTGCTAAGTGATTTTCACTCACAATGCTATTTTGTGACCCTGACATCTTACACTGTGTACTGAAGATATTGAAGGTACGAGGAGACGCATAGATATTGTGAGGCATTGGAGCAGGCGAAGGGGAATGACCTGCTAGAGCCTTAGCTTTCCCAATAGTTTCGATTAAATTAGATAGCTCTCCTTTATTTTAAATTTAATATCGACTATATTTTTAGTTATTTCACACAATTTATGGACTGACTTTTTCCGTTGTAAAAAATTCATTTTTACGTTTGAGAACTTGAGATTTTTTTTAATTAAATATAGTTGACATTTTCTCAACAATTATTTCTTAATGTACCCAATTTTTGAGACGTTATAGTCAAATCTTCCACTAATTGGGAAATTCAAAGGAATCAAAACCAATGTTATGAAAACACAAGTACGAAAAATAGGTTGGCATGGCCTGAATGATACAACATATCATATTTGTGTTCGAATCGTGTCATTCTATTCACATATTGACAAATCAAGTCATATTCTTATTCTTATCAAAAAAGTGATCGACCTAAACTTTTTAATTTAGAGTTACGTTCGTGTCGCGTGAACGGGTGGTGTCTAGAATTCCCATTTCCCACCCACGTTCTGTATATCACCTACCCTTTGTTCAAGCTAGTGTGTCAGCCACCCAATCCTTGAAGACAGTCCCCACAATCCACCTTGGTGGCCCGTAAGCAGCCGCAGCTTGTGCAAGTATAGTACCAAGTGGCACGGGGGTAATGAAATTGGAATACAGCTAGGCCTTACAGAGGACTCCAAAAAGGTCCAAAACTCATCCTTACACGACCTCTTTCACAGATATGCTTTGTTTGGCGGGACCCGGGGTGCTGTGGACCCCGGTGTTGTGTACCATGCGGTGCATTTATCGGCCGGCCGATTATATTTTAAACGGTTTGGATGGGTTTGACAATTTTAATTTACTTTTACCAGTAAAAAAATCAAAGTACATTCTAACCGTTAAAAATATAATCGGACGACCGAGGGGTGCGCGGCACGCCGGCACCGTTGCATAGTTCCCCCGGATTCTGTTTGGCGTTAGCCAAAACTGGACGTCATCAAAGTATCAAATTAAACTTGAGTTGAGCCCCAAAATTCAATTCAATTGGTTGATGAATTTGCTTTCCAGAAATTAGGAATTTGTGACCAAGTCGTAAAAAAATAATTTCTAGAAAATAAACTGATCGCGAAATGGACAGCATATCTGCCTTTTCTTAGGCCTCCTTTGGGTAAAAAACTTAATCCAAATTATTGGTTTTTTGGGTACAAATAAAACCGGAGTGCTTTGGGTAATAATCTTAATCCAATAATCCATATTATTATTGGCCTCTTTTGGCTAATAATCCGGATTATGGATTATTGGATTATTCATTTTGTCTTTATTCAATTTTTGTTGCATTTGTTAGTTTTGTGTCAATATTTTGTGGTTTTTGGATTCGTCTCAGCGAAAAGAATCCAGGAACCACAAAATCTTGATGTAAAACTAACAAATGTAAATTTTTTTGAATAAAGACAAAATGAATAATTCAATAATTCATAATCTGAATTATTACCCAAACGAGGCAGTAATCTGGATTAAGTTTAAGAAAAAACCAAACCGATTTTTGGAATTATTTGACAAAAAACCAAAAAACAAATAATCCGAATTAAGTTTTTTTACCCAAAGGAGGCCATAGACAAGGGAAGTAAGTAGACGCGCCGTTAACAGGTCCGGACACATCTGATCCTAAAAAAAAAAAATCGTCATCGTAAAATAGAAATGGTATCTAGGGACTTTTGTGGGTACTTTTTGTACGACTAATATTATTGGCTGCAGCTATGCATGTTGCTGCTGCTGCTACGAGTAATTATTTCGAAACGGACCCAAATGCATTGACTGTGTACTGACTGCGTTGATGATACCGTTGTGGGTTTTAAACGGTCAATCTGAGCCTTTCATCGTTCTCAGAAATCGAATTCCGAGCGGGCTAGCAGGAATCGAGGCAATCGGACAGCTATATGAGCTCGATACAAAATTACCCCATTTCATTCAAAAAATTTGGATGAAATGGGGTGATTTTGGATCGAACTCATATAGCCATCTAATTGCCTCGATTCTAGTGTAGGCCCACTCAGAATTTAATTTTGAGAAGGATGAAGGGCTCGGATTGACCGTATGGAACCCACGACTTCATCAGCAACGCCGTCGGTACATCGGCATCTATGCATGTAGCAGCGTTCTGCTGCTACTGCTATGCAACTTGCATAGGTTCATGGAATTTGCAGTGCAAATTGCTTTGCACACCCCCCACCCCCCTCTGACGCACGCCCCCACCTAGTCCCACCACTATTTACCACTCTACTCCTCTTTCTTTCTTTAATTACATTAACTTTATTATTAATATTTATTTATTTCTTTTATTTAGTTTTTTTATTTAATTCATTTCTTTTAGTATTTAAATATTTACTTATATCTTTTATTAATATATATTTTTTATTATTAATATTTATTTATTTCTTTATTTTTTTATTTAGTTAACTCCTTTCTTTATATTAATTCATTTAATTATTTAATTCATTTATTTTGTTTTATATAGTTTTTTATTTACATATTTATTTATATCTTTTATTAATATATTTTTTCTCTTCTATCTTTTTAGAATTCTCTAATATTTTATTTCTCGTTTTGAATTATTTAATATCTTGTTTTTCTAATATGTAATAAATCTTCTCGTTCTTTATATATATTTTTATAATATGGTATAATATCTTTTTTTTTCTCTTTTATTTATTAAATATTGTTTATTTACTTCATTTTTTAATTACTTTATTTTTTAATTACTTTTTTTTGTTTTACTTGATTACATTGATTGGCCCCCAACGCTCGCTTAATGCGTGCTTTTCTCGGACATTTTTTGATCCCGCCCTCTCCGGACATTTTTGATCCGGCCCCAAATGCCATGCCACGCGTGTTCTTTCGGGCATTTCTTTGATCCCCGACCCCCAACGCCACACGTGTTCGATTCTCGACATTTTCTTTGATCCCGGCCCCCAACGCCTTGCCGCGTGTTATTTATCGACATTTCTTTGATCCCCCCCCAATGCCTTGCCACGTGTTCATTTTCAAACATTTCTATGATCCCGCCCCCAATGCCTTGTCATTGCTCGCACATCGGGACATTTTCGATCTCTACCTAACGCTCGTTATCTATTTATATTACTTATTCTTCTACTACTTCACACATTGTCTTCTTAATTCTCCCACTACTTCATACATACAATTACAGAACATCTCCCAATATTTTTCTTTCTTTTTTCGTAATTCATCGAAGAACATTATGGATGGCTACTACGATACAGATGGTTGGTTATTTATTTATTATTCATTGTTAAGACAACTTAATTAACTAATTCAAATAATTAGTTAATAATAATATTACATTAATTAGTTAATAATAATAGAAGTTTTTTATTTATTATAAAGTTTCTAAATACAAAGTGAAATTTAAATGCAAATTTAAGAAAATAATTTACTTGCAAATGTAATTTGAATAAACCAAATTAAATGAGTAATTAATTAAATAAATGAAATGAGAAAACGAAATTATTAAAATTAGAGTAATTAAATAAATAAAGTTGAAAAAAAATAAAAAACAAGAGTCGGAAATAAAAAACGAAAAAAAAAAAAAAGCCGGAAAAGGGGGAGGGGGGGCGGCTAGGGGTATTTTGGGGTTTGGGTGGGGTGGGCCCAGGGGACAACCTTGTCAGGGGGTGCAAAGCACCTCTCATATGCAGTTCTTTCAACTATTCCCCGTGAAATCCGATGAAAAGACGTGAGAGATTTAAGGAACAATTTCACCGATTAGAACAGCCCAAAATAAATTTACAGTACTCAAATTTATATATAGAGATAATCTTTTTTACGGAGGTCCCAGAAAAAGGAAATTTATGCTGAGCAAATCTCCACTGTTCATTTCGAGATCAAATGGCTTGGAATCCGTGTATAGTTTTTTTTAAAAAATTTGCAGTGCATTTAAAGAGGAGAGAGAGTTCACGGCTCCGAGCCGTTGGAGCAGATCAAAAAAAGAACATAAACTCAAGCAAGAAAGAGAGGCAAAGAAAATTACATTTTGCTCAACGAACATAAACTTGATGGAGCAGATCAAAAAAGAGAGAGAAAGAAAAATGAGTTCAAGCAAGTAGAGATTTACGACCCTTTGGACGGCTCTAAGTAGCACTAGGGAAAACCCAGGGACTTCTCTCCATACAATTCAAATGTTGCTCACTCTTCTTGACAAACCTCTCTTAACAAACAAATTCAACTCACTCAAAAAAGCTACTCAAGAAACTTAATTTTATGTTCTTGAGAATCAATAACAAATTCAACTCACTCAAAAAAGCTACTCAAGAAACTTAATTTTATGTTCTTGAGAATCAATCTAAAACTGTATGTATAATATAACTAAATAAAACCATAATCCTACTAGCTGCAAAACTCATGGAATGAATCCCAGACTGAGGGAGTCATCAGCCGAAGCATGCTCGTTGTCGTCAAGCTCGAAATCGTAGTCTGGTAAATCACTGGGTTCACTGTCATCAAACCCAGCTAATTGAATATCACCAAACCCACCCAAATCATCCCACAGATTACCAGAATCATCAAGAAACAACGAGTCAAAGTCCGTTCCTAAATCAAGCCCATCATCATCCCCAATTTGACCCACCAATAAGTCATCCATGGGCAAATCTTCCCCACCAAAATAAGCCTCCACACCCACCAAATCCTTCACTGTTCCATAGCATTTCGCATTGGTATTCAAATTGGAGGCCAAAACCATCGAGTCCAATTCCAGGACCGAAGACGGGGATGTGTGAGACACCAAGCTCTCAGAATCCTCTGAGCACATAGTGGAGGCCATGGCTTCGAATTCGAGCTTTTTCGTATTGTAAGCCTTGGCAGCTGCTTCCTCAGTGCTGTAAGTACCCAACCAGACCCTCTTTCTCGTGAAAGGGTCTCGAATCTCGGCAGCCCATGTCCCCCATTTCCGCTGCCGAACACCCTTGTGTTTCGAACCCGACGACAACCGTCGACCTGGGTTCGAATTCAGGGTTTTCGGCGAAACCAATCTCTTCTTACATCGTGAGCCTTTTCCTTTTCCCCCATTATTGCTGTCCTGGCAAGAACTCTCTGTTTCAGTTTCTTTTCCAGACCGATTCACAAGCTCGAAAGGAACGTATATTTCTCGGACCATACGTTTCGGCCCGTACGGTTTGGGATTTGACTCGTCGTCTGAAGAATCCGTAGCGTCTGGATCGTTACAGATTACACGGATTTTCCTCATCTTGGTGTTTTCGGAAACGGCAACCGACTTGTTCTTTGGTTTAGGCATTTTTGGCTCCGAAAAAACCTCTAAGGAAATCTTGTTTGGAAATGGGAAAAGGAAAATCGGAAAAAAGGGAAAAATAAGGAAAGGGAATCTTTAATCAAGATTACTGAGTTTGAAGTGAGGCCGTCTCAAGAACAAGAAGAGATAGAAGAATCGGATTATATGAAAACCCCCAAAATAGTCTACTCCAGAACAAGTCCTGTAACAAAAAATAAAAACCCAGTTCAAATCAGTGCCCAAAAGGCTAAAACCATTAAATAACCCAAAAAAAAAACATAAAATCTCGTAAATGGGAAAAATAAATAAATTGTACCTTTTTGGCCTCAAACGCATCGAAAGAGTGGGGAAGAACAAGTGGGTTATCTGCTGGTGGAGACAGCAGAGCGGTGGTTGCATGCAGAGAGCTAGGAAAGAGAAGGAAATCCAGAGCTTCAATTGAGCCCCAATCACTCCCAAATCAGCCGACATAAAATCTCCTCACCTCTCGCAAAAACCCCTCTCTGGTCTGCTCTGGTGTAAAAGCAGAGGAGAGTAAAAAAAAAAAAAAAAAGGGAGAGAAATCGTACTAAGTGATAGAGGGATATAAATAGAACAAAAGAATCGGGCGGATATGGAATCTATGGCTGTGATTTCTCTCTCTGGAATATGACAAAGATCGGATTATGGTTATATTCTCGATGGCGCAGTGCAGTGACAACGACTGCATACAACGACTGAACGAATGTGTGGCGTGTGTATTTTAGAGAGAGAGAGAGACCAACCATTGAGACAGAGACACAGATCTCTTTAATAGTTAAAAAAAACACAAGAACGAGAGGGATATTAATGTTAAATAATAAAAAATATCTAACAGAAATATCAGTCACAATAAACACACATACCTCGTTCTTCTCTCTCTCCCCTGTTTTCTTCTTCACAAGCCACCCTTTTTGGATCTGTGGGTGTTGTGCATTGTGCGATGCACTTCTCGACTGTCTGATCGTCGCTCAATGTTTGCCTTTTTGAAGCGGTCAAAATGGGAGTATAATAAATGGGGAGTCTAGTAATATATATATATATATATATATATATGTATAATAATATATGGTAATGTATTAGTTTATACAATGCAACCCCCAAAAAAGGGTAAACAACATAATAATGGCAAGAAGTAAATTTGATGTAACTTTATGGGGATTCAATGAGCTGGCATGGGACAGGTGGGGATGCATTCCTGTGGCATGACCATATCATCTCATGTCATGAACATAATGCCATGGCTCTGCTAGTGGGCGATTCCTTATCGAATAGTTTAGTAAGCTCACGCTCTCGGATGATGTGCGTGTTGAGTACTCGCAAATTTTGTAGTGGGAGTAGGTTCCACGCGCTCGCTTGAAGGATGGGATAATAATTAAGGTCCCACTAATGAGTTTCTGATTTTGGTAGGAGATCAGAGTGACGCGCGAGTCGGCGAAGTTTCTGTTGAGCCGTTAGTACTGTTTTGAAGACTCACAAAATTCCCAACTACGTTTTTCCCAATATTGGGGCTCCGTCTCCTCGAATTAACAATGTTGCCATTGTAGACACTTTTTTTTTTTTGGATAAAGAGGTAGAAATTTCATTGTAGAAGCTTGTTCCCCAAGTTCACCCCCAAAGAACCCAAACTTGGAAATTCATACTAATTTCATTTGGGAATTTTTCGATTTTCCTAATCTTATTATTATTATTATTTTAGTTGTTGATGAAAGGAACGAAATCTATTTTGTCGAAACCAAGATCCTAATTCGTTCAAAATTCTTGGAAAAAAAAATTGTAACATTGAATCAAGTTCTTATAATAATTCAATTTAGTTGAATATTTACGGAGCAGTTAAAGAATTATTTGAAAATAAATGAAAATATGCAACAATTTATGGAGCCTCAGGAAGGGAT
Organism: Vaccinium macrocarpon; assembly: GCA_022606695.1. Taxonomy (NCBI): domain Eukaryota; kingdom Viridiplantae; phylum Streptophyta; class Magnoliopsida; order Ericales; family Ericaceae; genus Vaccinium; species Vaccinium macrocarpon. The sequence continues at coordinate 11,921,256 of CM040177.1, read as the reverse complement.
GAGCCCCACATGTGTATCTGTACATGACTTATCCATAATTTGTACCAATAATAGTTGTCATAAGAACATCTTTAGTACACTACCTAAAAAATATTTATAAAAGTGTACACCTAAGTACATTTATGGCCCTATTTTGCATGTTAAGAACTTAGTTAACTAGCTAATAAAGAATTCACTTTAGTGGACTACCTATATGTATATTTATTCACTTTAAGTTTTTCCTTTGTTTCTCATCTCTCTCTCCTTGAAGTAGGGATGGGCATGGGGACAAATCGGAGGTGGAGGGTACTATCTCTACCCTCAATCCCCAAACTCCTTCTCCATATTTATCCCCTACCTGATCCGCAATGGGGCTTTATTTTCTTTCTCCATTCCCACTCCAAAAATGGGGAACAGGGAACGAATCAATTTTTTTTATCAAAAAATAGATTGCTAGAAATCTAGAATCCTAGTTAAAAATTAAATGCTAAAGTCAAATTACAATTAGAGATGTCGAACGGGCACATGCATGGTACGTTTATCGTTGGCACGTTTTCCATGTGTAAGCGTAAGTTTTGTTTGCTTCAATTCAAGCAGTATCAAGTATCAACTGGATTTTTAATTTGAAAATTAAAGGAACCAAGCAAGATAGCATATTATGATATCCATCAGTCGTAGAAAAAATTAAGCGGATTGCGTATCAGTAGGGATTTAATTAGATAAAAGTATCATTAAAAAAACACAAATTGGATCTCGATCGACAAGCTTTCTAAACTTGATTGAGAAGAAAGTTTACACAATTGATTTCATCAATAGGAACAACAAAATCAACGGCTCAATTGGAAAAATATGGTTTTTATTTTGTATTTTTTTGTGTTTATTTTAAGGAATGCATACGATTGATAGTTGAGTAGATGTCAACCTAGTTGGGATGTATTTAAATTATAGTGTTGCAATTCTTATTTAAGCACATTTATTGTATTACAAAGTTTAATTATAATAAAATGATTGGAGAAAATTTGTGATCCCATGTGTTTAGAAAAAATTTAGTGGGACCCAAAAATTTTATAACTCATGAATAGACCCTTATATTCGGGGACGGGGTAGAGCGGGGCAGGGATGGATCAGAGAACAGATTCAGAGTGGATTCGAAGCGGGGACATGCCTATCTCCACCCCTTACCCAATCCCCAAACATTTTTTAAAAAGATCCTCATATCCTATCCAATTTCCAAACAGATCTCCATATTGTCGGTCCATTCGGATCAGGGTTCGGATCAGATTCGAACTGGTTGGAAGAAATGACCAAACCCTACCATAAAGTTATTCTCTCTCTCCTCTTTCTTTCTTCTCCTTTCCTTCTCTCTCTCTCTCTCTCTCTCTCTCTCTCTCTATTTGTCTCTTCTTTCTCTCTCCTAAAGTCTCTCCCCAAATTTAGGTAGTCACTTAGGGGTATTTTAGGTAATGAGGGGTAACACCTAGGATTTTAGAGAGCCAATTTTTTTGCACTAGAGACCATTTTTTAAGTTTTTTTAGCTAACTAGGTAGGCCATTTTAAGAAACTCTTTTAGGTAATGCACTAGAGATGCCCTAACAATGATATCTCATAATTTTTCCAAATCCACCAAATCAAAACAGTTAAAAGAGTTATTTAAAATAAATGAAAAAAATTGAATTATTTGTGGAGCCTCGGAGTGGGCTCCACATCTCTATCTGTACTCAATTTTTTTTAACTAATGTACACAATCCATGTACATTGGGTTTATACCCTTATGACAGTTGTCATACCAAATACATCTCAAAAATCATATTTCCCAATCCATCAAATATAAAACAATTAAAAAATTGTTTAAAATAATAAAAATATTAAACTATTGATGGAGCCTCGAAGTGGACCCCATATGTTTATCTATACATGATCTATACTTAGTGCGTTTGTAACCAAATAATTCATATTTTCTAATCCATCAAATACGAAGCAGTTAAATAAGTTATTTAAAAATAAATGAAAATATTGAAATATTTGTGGAACCTCGAAGTGGGCTCCACATGTCTATCTGTACACAATCTATGCATTAGTGGGACTGCACCCATATTACAGTTGTTGCAACAATGAGATCTCAAAATTCATGTTCCTAATCCATCAAATATGAATCACTTAAAGAATTGTTTAAAAATACATGAAACTATGAATTATTTGTGGAGCCTCGGAGTGGGCCCCATATGTCTATTTGTACAATATCCATAGTGGGTCTGTACACATATTGCCGTAACAATGATATATTAGAAATCATGTTTCCTAGTCCATCAAATATGAAGCAGGTAAAAAATTGTTTAAAAATAAATGGAACTATTGAATTATTTGTGGAGCCTTGGTGTGGCCACACATATCTATCTATACACGATTTATGCAGAACAAGTACATTATATGACAGTTTTCCTTACAAAGATATCTCAGAATTCATGTTTCTTTATTCGTCAAATACGAAGCACAGTTAAATAAGTTATTTAAAAATAAGTAAAAATATTGAACTATTTATGGAGTCATGGAGAGCGCCACATGTCTATTTGTGCACGATCTATGCACAGCGGGTCTGTACCTGTGAACATCCAGGGAAAATTTTGATTTAAAAAATGCCTCTTTTGACCTTGTTTTGGAAAAGGTTTTTACTGGTCTATCATCACCATGATATCTTAGGTTCGACAACCAAGTTACGAGAGGGGAAGGGTTTTAAGTAAAAAAAGACCGGTCTCTACTAAGTTTTTATGAGATTCGCTTGAAATATTTATTTTAAAACTTTATTCACGTAAGGGGTGGGGGAAACAAATAAATGGGGATTAAAAGCGGCAAACACGTAAGAATGAATACTTGTGTGAAGTGTACAATATGATATATGATGATGATTAAATAGCATAAATAACAACAATAACAACTAGAAACTGTAATGGAAGGAAAAATAGAACTTTTGTACACTTTTTGAATAAAATCGGTTTGAATCCCTTGTTTACCCTTCATGCTCCTGAAGCAGTAGCCTTAGGCATCAAAATTAAACTTTTGCCTTTGGTTTTGCTGGAAAAAGGGAGAAGCTTACTATTTATAAGAACCAAGCTTGAAACATTTGTTTAATGAACTGCTTGAGCCTTTGGATGACTATATACCCTTTTAAAACGTGATTTTTGCTTACTTGAAAGGATTTGATATCAAAATACACTATTTTGCAGCAAAAATGAAGAACGAGAGAAAATTTGCTTCAAGCTCTTGAAGCTCCTCTGTTGTGCATGGCGAAAAACTCTTCTATTGACACTTTAAATCGATGTAAGACCAATGTTGGTACAGAATACCAATATGGACTTACATGATTCCCTCATTGGGGACCTTACAACATAAATTTTGTGGTATTTCTACCTTTTGGGAGCTTGAACTATGCTTTTATGGAGATTGGAGATGGATTTTGGGTATTATATGGATTGTGTATGGATTTTGAGGGTTGGATGGATTGTATATAGACTTTTGAAGTTAATGTAGCTAATTTTGAAGGATTTTGAGAGTGAGCTGCTACAAAATATCGGGTTCTTTGTGTTGAATGCTTGATACCATTTGAATGGGAATTGGGTGGGGGGCGTATTTATAGGAATCAAGGGTTGGTTTAGGGTAGTTTAGGGGCCAATTTAGGTGTTGGTTTAGGATTTTTTTTTGTGATTCTTTGCTACCTTAACAATTCATTGCCAGAAAACGGCAAGAAACGAATCATAACCATTGGTAGCCGAAGATTCCCGCCTTAAAATTTGAATTATGCAATTGTGCTTTAGGTGCCTGAAGGAATAGACGAAGGGGCTTTTATGGCTTTCTAGTTTTTTTTTTTTTTTTTACAATGTTTTGGTATGTTTTCATTGAGTTCCAAGTACTTCTTCAATCTGCAAAGTGTTTTCATCATCGGAAATGTCAAGGATTTTCGTAGGTTAAAATTGGGGTGTCTACAGTACCTATAAAATAGTTGTCATAACAATGATATCTAAAAATTCATGTTTCCTAATCCATCAAATATGAAGCAGTTAAATAATTGTAATAGTTTAAAAATAAAGAAAATATTGAACTATTTGTGGAATCTCGGAGTGGTCCCCACATGTCTATACACGATCTATGCATAATGGGTTTGTACCTATATGACCGTTGTCGTAACAAGGATATCTTAGAATTCATGTTTCCTGATCTATCAAATATAAAACAGTTGAAGATTTATTTAAAATAAATGAAAATATTACAATAGTTATGTAGCTTTGGAGTGGGCCCCACATGTCTATCTGGACACGATCTATGCAAAATTCATGTTTCTTACTGGATTTGTACACATATGATAGTTGTTGTAACAATAATATCTCAAAATTCATGTTTCTGAATCCATCAAATACGAAGCAGTTATAGAAGTTGCTTGAAAATAAATGAAAGTATTGAACTATTTATGGAGTCGTGGAAGAGGGTGCAGATGTCTATTTGTGGGCAATCTATGCACAGCGGGTCTATACCCATATGACAGTTGTCGTAACAATGATATCTCAAAATTCATGTTTTCTAATCCATCAAATACGAAGCAGTTAAAAAATTGTTTTAAAATAAATTAAAATATTGAATTATTTGTGAAGGCTTGGAGTCGTCCCCCACATGTCTATTTGTATACGATCAAATACAAAGCAGTTAAAAAAGTTATATATATATATATATATATATATATATATATATATATAAATAAATGAAAATATTGAATGAACTATTTATGGAGCCGCGGAGTGGGCATCACATGTCTATCTGTGCACGATATATGCACATTAGGTTTGTACCTGTATGACAGTTGTCGTAACAATAATCTCTCAGAATTCATGTTTCCTAATCCATCAAATATGAAGTAGTTAAAGAGTTATTTAAAAATAAATGAAAATATTGAAATATTTGTGTAGCTTTGGAGTGGGCCAACATGTCTATCTGTAAACGACCTATGCATAGTGGATTTGTACCCGTATGAGAGTTGTCGTAACAATGATATCTCAGAATTCATGTTTCCTAATCCATCAAATACGAAGCAGTTATAGACGTTATTTGAAGATAAACAAAAATATTGAACTATTTATGGAGCCACGAAGAGGGTGCCACATGTATATCTATCCACGATCTATGTACAATGGGTCTATACCCATATGACAGTTGTCTAACAATTATATCTCAGAATTCATGTTCCAATCCATCAAATACAAAGCAACTAAAAAATTATTTAAAAATAAATGAAAATATGGAATTATTTGTGGAGCCTTGGAGTCGTCCCCCACATGTCTATTTTTACACGATCAAATACGAAGCATTTAAAAAAATTATACATATAAAATAAATGAAAATATTGAACTATTTTTGGAGTCACAGAGTGGGTTCCACATGCCTACTTGTGCACGATCTATGCACAGTGGGTCTGTACCCATATGATAGTTGTTGTAACAATGAAATCTAAAAGTTCATGTTAAAAAATCATTTTAAAATAAAGGGAACTATTGAATTATTTGTCGAGCCTCGAAGTGGGCCCCACATGCATATCTATATACGATATATGCGTAGTCTATACCTATACGACAGTAGATGTAAAATTGATATCTCAGAATTCATGTTTCCTAATCTATCAAATACAAAGTAGTTAAATAAGCTATTTAAAAATAAATGACAATATTGAACTATTTATGGAGCCTTGGAGTGGGCGCCTCATGTCTCTTTGTGCATGATCTATGCAAAGTGGGTTTGTACCCGTATGACAGTTGTCGTAACAATGATATCTCAAAATTCATGTTTCCTAATCAATCAAATACAAAGCATTTAAAGAATTCTTTAAAAATAAATGAAAATATTGAATTATTTGTGGAGCCTCGGAGTGGTCCCTAGATGTCTATCTATACGCGATTTATGTATACTGGGTCTTTACCCATATGACACTTTTCGTAACAATGGTATCTTAGAATTCATGTTTCTTAATCCATCAAATACGAAGCAATTACAAAAATCAGACGAACAAGTCATGCCACCACATCTGGTAAAAGCAATGGAGTTTTGCTCTTTGTACTACTGTTGAGTAGAGTTCGATTCTTGAAGTTAAATGGCATTAAATTAATTTCTTGTGAACTCCTACTCTCCTAGTCCTGACAAGCAGAGGCAGATCCAAAAATTTAATGTGGAGGCTACTTTTCAATCAGAATCATGGAAAATACCTAGGTGTGGACATTGTGGAGCACAACAAAATAAACTTTAACATTTTTCACCACACATAAAAAATTCTGGTGCACTTTTTTGCAAAGAATTCAAATATGAGCATGACATCGACAATATTCTACCCATGAAAGTGTAATTTTTTAAAAGATTAATAGGAAAATTTTGAGGCTTATGAGAGTTGATAAGATAAGAAATTTCAAAGGAAAATTTTAAAATTAGCTCATTAGTCTATTGTTAAGATTTAAAATGTGTATAAAATGTGTTCAACATGTATAAAAGCTTGTGAAGGTGTTTTAAAATGCATAAAAAGTAGCCTTGTTCTAATTTTTAGCTTATTCTCAAAACTGACTTTTACTACTAAGTTATTTCTTTTTATGAGACAGATCATTCTTTTACAATACATTATTAAAAAAACCAGTTTAACTTAGTTCCTGACTAGGAATTGAATGTGTGTGTGTGTTTTTTTTCTTTCCTCATTGTCAACTGTCCGACCAATTTTCCTCCAACTCTCTTAAAACCAATTGGTGTTAGGAATGACTTCAATTAAGTCTTTTATGGCATTCGACATCGCACTTGCAAGTCTGTTTCTAGAGCGGTTGCAAGGAGTGACATTGTAAAACCGAATCCATGGGGGCACTCCGGGTCCAACAATCCCTCCCTCACGATGACGCTCCTGCGAATAGAACCCATGACCTCTTGACTTTGATACCACTTGTCGGATTGCTTTTCCACCAACTCTCCTAAACCCAATTGGTGTTAGGAAGACTTCAATTAAGTCTTTTATGGCATTCCACATTGCACTAGCAAGTCTGTTTTTAGAACAATTGCAGGAAGTGACATTGTGTAACCAGATCCATTGGGGCACTCGGGGCTCAACATCAGCGTATAGTGGATTGACAATTAATATGACCCGATTTCAAATAATAAAACAATAATATAACATTATCAGATATAAGCACCAAAATATAAAAATTTAATTGGGTATAAAAGTGCAATAATAGAAACTTCAGGGGCACGTGACCTCCATGTGCCTTAACTCCTTCCGCTCCCGCCAGCGTGACTAGTCTGTTTTTTAATAGATTGAAAAGAAGATTAAATGAAGTGCGTGTAAGCAGAGCCGAACAATTACGACCCTAGAGAAAGAAAAAGAAAAACTTTGCTACCTAAGTAGGGGGTGTTTGAGAGTATTATTATTATTATTATTATTATTATTATTATTATTATTATTATTATTATTATTATTATTATCATTTTATTTTTTACATTTTAGAATATGGCCAGAATAAATCATGAATTTTAAGCATATTTTGGAGATTTATATGTGTGAAATGTATTTTGGAATAAAAATAGTGTTTTAAAGATATGTGCAGAATACGTTCCATATGTTTTCTATTAACCAAAATAGAATAAGTCAAAAAGATTCTCTCACCTTACTTTTCACTTTTGCTCTCTTTTAATCAAATATGAAAATGCATTTTAGAGAATAAGTTTTGACTTGCCTACCCCAAACACCAAAATATTGTAAAGATAAAAATGAGAGTGTAAAACAACCTCTTCAAACGCCCCTAGGTATAGAATGGAGGAATGGGTACACATAGGCACGCACTCTATAACCTCTCTAGTCCGAAAAGAAAGCAAAGAAATTGGGAGAGAGTGTGGTCGCATGAAGAAAAATTTGTATGCCAAATGAGTACCGCTATGTAATTGTTGAAGTTTGGCTTGATTTTATGTTTTTCGGGCGTTTATTGCATCCCTAGTCCGGACCAAGGCTTCTCTGGTTCGGACCAAGCAGTTTTGAGCTGTTGGGGAGGTTTTTGGTCCTGTAGTCTGGACGGGGATTTTGGTGGTTCGGACTACCAAGTCAGTTTGGTCAGAAAGTCTCAACAACCCATGGTTGGGACGGGGACTTTAGTGGTCCGGACCATGGTGACGGGAAATATCCTTATAAAGTATTTTTTAGGGTTTTTGTTGTTTAGGAGAGTAACACAATTTGAGAGGCAACTTTGGGAGATTAGAGAGAACTTTGTGAGACACCTTTTGTAGCTTTTTGAGCCTTGTTTTTTCGTGATTAGTGAAACCCATTGATCGTGTGACTGTCCGTGAATTAGGTTTGCATCCCCAGCAAACTGAACCACGTAAATCTTTGTGTCTCTTGTTTGTTTGCGTTTCTCTCTCTTCTCTATTCTGTGGTTTGGTTTGATTTATTGTTTGCAAGGCATAGATTAGATATATTTTGGCCTTGTTCGTTTGGGGGTTTTCCCCCAGTTTGGCACTATTCCAGTTTTGATTACATCATCACTTTTTTCACTTTTTCTCTCTATATCTCTGCACTTATTACACCTGCTTACATCATCAAAACAAAACAAAACTACCCAACCAAACACAGCCTTTGTATTTGTTGCTTGCTTCCGCACAACAGTAATATTTGTCGGCGACGCATCCGAGCTACCTAAGGCCTAATTTGGCCTAAAAGTAAAAACCGGATTATTGGTTTTTTTGTTTTGTCTTTATTCAATTTTTTTTCATTTGTTAGTTTCTCGTCAAGATTTTGTGGTTTATGGATTCCTCTCGACGAGACGAATCTAACGAGTATAAAATTGTGGTCAAAACTCAATTTTTTTTGAATAAAGCCAAAATAGGTGGATTATTCGCCCTATTTTGGCTTTATTCAAAAAAATTTGAGTTTTGACCACAATTTTATACTCGTTAGATTCATCTCGTCGAGAGGAATCCATAAACCACAAAATCTTGACGAGAAATTAACAAATAAAAAAAATTGAATAAAAACAAAACAAAAAAACCAATAATCCGGTTTTTACTTTTAGGCCAAATTAGGCCTAAATGGATGGCCAAGATTCAAGGGGTGTTCCACTAACAAAAATTAATTTTTGCACGATTTTTTATGTAATGTATTATGAAAGGATGACATATTTCAATATTTAAAAAATACTACCTCCGTCCCATAAAGTTGTATCACTACGAAACTACGTTTAATTTTCAAACTAAAAAATAATGTATTTACCAAAATAATTTTTGAATTTTTTTTGCATCATATAAAAGTTCTCGATGAGATCTATCAAACAAGATCCATATTGACTAAAAAATTATTTTCGTAAGCACGTTATTTTTAAATTTTAAAAATTGGCGTAGTTTTAAGAAATGACAACTTTACGAACGGGAAAGATAATTTTTTTGTTAGTGGAACACCACAGTCGGATGTTTTGTCTATGTTGTCTTGAGATTTGTAAATCAGGACTTGATGTTATCGAGGAGATCATGTTTATGCACAATGGGTGGTGATACATGCATGATGCATGAATGTTGACCAATGTGTATATCCCTGTCGGGTGACCTGTTGGTTCTTCCAAGAGTTCCAAGCAATAAAGATGATTGGACTGATGATCGGATCGCTGCGGTTTTCCGCCGGAGGTCCCCTAGCCTACCATTTTTTCCGCCCAGAAACCCGGACATTGCTGTGGGTTCATCAAATGTACACCTTATTGCGTCGAATCCATTTTTCATCTCACACTAATGATTTCTTATAGAAAATCAACTCATTCGAATATCGGTAAATGTTTAATTTATTCATTCTGTTTTTTTTTTATTGAGAAATTGGAGGAAGAAAATTGACCAAGCTTTTATTGTTATCGGAATCTTTTATGTGGGCTGACAAAACCCCCCACCCCCCCCAAAAAAAAAAGAAACAAAACACATATCTTGGTATACTTTTTATATTTTTTAATGCACTCTCACTCACTTTGATACAATTTTCACATATTCTAATTTTTAAATCATAATAGTTGTGTTTAGTTTAGAGTTTTAGTTTAATTTTGATGATGTAAGCATGTGTAATAAGTGGAGAGAGATAGAGAGAGAAATGAGAAAAATGATAATGTCATCAAAACCAAAACTGGCTCAAAACTTGTAAACGAACATGGCCCATGACATCCCAATGACTGATTTTAGAATTTTCTTTAGTAAATTTAACCAGTGTATCTATGTTTACTTAAAATTATTCATTTTTTCCGGTTTGTTGGATTATTTTTCGTCTATATTCACAAAACTTAAAATTTGGCTAATAATTTTATCCTATTTAGATTCCTCTCATCGAGACAAGCCAAGAAATCTCAAAAAATCGACCGAAAACTAATGAATACAATTTTTTTTTTAATAAGGATAAAACCAAAAAAATCAATAATCTAGTTTTTCAATTTAGCCAAACCAAGCATTACTCTTGCATTTTCTATATAAAGACAAAAAAAAAGGTCAAGAAAAGAGAGTGTCAATATTAATTCTCTATTATACTCCCTTTATCTCAATTTATTTGTTTCTTGGATAGGGAAAATTTTCTGTTTTTTAACTAACAGTAATTTAATTCAATTTTGATATTATTTGATAGAGTCCGGATCTCATCCGGGACTCCACATTCCCGATATTTTTTTGAAAATCCGAGCTGTCCAATGTGTTTCAAAAGGTGTTTTCAAGGGTCTACGTGAGAAATCTTCAAAAAAAAAATACTAGGAAGGGCTTGATCCAAACAATTTTTTGCAAAATTGTAAATATACAGTTTTTGCGAAAAATTATTTGGATCAAGCCCTTCCCGATATTTTTTTTTGAAGATTTCCCGCTTGGACCCTTGAAATTACCTTTTGAACACATTGGACGGCTCAAATTTCCCAAAAATAATTTTTAAAAGTATCAAAACATCAAAAAACCTCCAATCCGGGATCCCGAATTGGATAGTTGGCGTTTTTGAAAATTGTTTGGGGATAAAAGGGAGGTGTAAAAATCATTTTTCTAAAATTAATTGTAGCTCCACTATCTAATCATTATGATAAACTAAAAAATATGCACTCTAACTATTATCGGGTGGGATGGAAATAATTTTGAGAGAGGGTTAGAATTGAGAAAAAGTAATAGTTAGAGAGATATGTAATAATTAGAGAGAGATAGAGAGAGAAATGAGAATAATGATTAGATAGAGGAGTGTGAGTAGAGAGAGAAATATGATTAATGATTGGAGAAATGAGAGATGAGGAAATAATCTTTTTGGAATTTTTTTGGGAATTATGAAGTGAACACAGTGTATATGTTTTTCGAAAAATGATTTTTACACCTCTCTTGGTAATTTCATGGTGAATAAAGACAAAAAAAGAGTGTCTAAGGATTTTTTTTTTTTTTTGGGGGTTGAAAATTAATTCCCTTAATTTAATTAATTCTAAGTTTTTTTTTTATCAAAAATGATAGAACCACACTCAAGTTATACACCAATTTCCACACCCACAGTCACAAGTTTGTGGGTCCCTCACATACTAGTTGTTTTAGTGTCTGGGGTCCACAAACTTGTAGCGTGGGGAAAAAAAATTATTAAAGTGAAAAAAAAAAGGTGTCTTTTTATTGTGTATTCATGGGACACAAAATAAGCATAAAAACATGCACTCTAATATACCTTTTACATTTTTAATACATTTATAATTACTTTTATACAGTTTTCACGTAGTTTTTCAACCTATAAAATGTTTCCACTATGCCATGTTACCATTTTACAAAACGATAAAATGAAGAGAAAATCGAATCCGATAAAGATACAGGTACAAAGGCCATGGTACAGAAAACGTACCGATTGCGTTCGGAGATCCACTTTTGGGTCCCACACGAGTGATCCAAACCGTTCATTTTTCTTAAAACATTTTTCTGAGGGGCCCTACCAACTTTCAGCTCAATCGGACAGTTGGAAGTGCTCCAACCAAAGTCCCAACGTTCCAACCAAAATTTTTAAGAACAATGAACGGTTTTGGATCACTCATGTGGGACCCAAAAATGGGTCCCCAAATGCGATCGGTACATTTTTTGTACCATGGCCTCTGTACCTCTAGTCGGGTCCGATTGAATCTGACTTTGGGTTGCTATAGTGTTTGTACCAATACTATTAATTGTGTACCAATACTATTAATAGTGTACAGATGTCTTGTCATTTGAATTTTGAAACACACACACACACACACACACACACACACATATATATATATATATATATATATATATATTATACTTGTATTAAAGTTTCCACTGGCCTTTATAAGTACAATACCACGCGTGCGTGATATGCACCACGAACCACCCCAATAGGTGGTTTGGAGCTTTTTCCTTTTATCATTGCACTACCCAAAATATCTTTGCGAGTTTTTTTTTTTCCTTAAATCATACAAAACCCCAAGTGCAATGATTTTGATATAGGGGCAATGTTAGTTTATACAAAGTGCCAACCTAATTTAGTTATAGTGGAATTTTGAGATTGTCCGTCCAAAAAGATTCGATATGATCTCACAGTAGCAAGACAAATTGGACTAACGTGAGTGCAATGCTTTTATTGCACGATGTAATGTTTTTCATCTACAATGCAATATTGCTGCATGCACGGTGCAATTTTGAGATTGTCCATCCAAAAAGATTTGATTTGATCTCACATTGGCAAAACAAGTTGGACTAACATGAGTGCAATTAATTCTTTTGTTGCAAGGTGTAAGAGTTTTCCTTTACAGTGCAATATTGTTGCATGCACAATGCAATTTTGCGATTGTCCGTCCAAAAATATTTTATTTGATATTACACTAGTAAGGTAAGTTGGATTAACATGAGTGCAATTTTTTTGTGGCAAGGTCCAAGGGTTTTCATTTACAGTGTAATGTTGTTGGATGCATAGTGCAATTTTCAGATTGTCCGTCCAAAAATATTTGATTTGATATTACACTGGCACGGCAAGTTCGATTAACATGAGCGCAATTCTTTTATTGGAAAATGCAAAGGTTTTTCATTCACAGTGCAATGTCGTTGCATGCATGGTGCAACTTTGGTAGCTAATATTTCCAGGAACAATGAGAAGGGGATGTGTGTATTAGGCTTAAAAAATGAGAAGAGTATTTTGGACCTGTAATTTGTTGGTACCATATTGTATGTGGAATTATTTTTTTTCCTTGTCATGTTTTTGGTAATTTCCAAAAACCTTGTCATAAAATTGGAATATTTACTTTTAAAAATGATGTTTTGGTCATTTCCCCATTAAAAAATGGTGTGAAAATTTTGCACTCTAGCAGTTGATCTCACAAATATCCAGTAATTAAGGTAACTTTTTGTACTATTTTTACAAGAGCACTATCATACAATTATTGGGAAACGAGGATTCTAGTGTGTGCTTCCTAGAGTGTGGCATCCAAGTCGTCGGATGTGTTTTTAATAGTCTTGATTTTATCTCGGTACTTTGCAGATCCGAGCAGTTCATTGCCAAGATGAAATGCAAGCTGTTAGTTATCAAGATTAACGGCTCAAATGCATACACCAGGGCCGCACACTAGCACCCCGTGTCCCATTTATTGGGTATATTAAAATATTTAAGTACATTAACGTAATTTTACAAAATCGAGTGGAGGCACATGCCCTACTGAACCCGTGTGGATCCGCCTTTGGTCCCATACAATGTGATGTACGTATTGTTGTACGTTTGGTGTACACCAAATGGTATACCATGATTTTTTTTAAACAAACCTCAACCGTGGTTGAGGTGCAAACAATTTAGACACGTATTTTGGCGCAAGACAAGTGTATGCAACTTGTTGGCCCATATTGATGACAATGCGGCGGACGAAACTTGACGATAGACAATAAAGTACTACTGTAAATCTTTTAAGAGCATTCACGTTACTTTCTTATTCTCCCCGTCCCAATTTTATAGTCTGTCGTTCCATTTTAATTGGATAAATATATATCTTTTAATCAGTAATACATTTTATATGTAATATGGATCATGTTTGATAGGTCTTAATTTAATCTAATAAACAAAGTTTCAAATCACTTAAAACATTGTATATTATAAAATATAACACTTTGAAAAGTGAAACGAACTTCCGAAATGGACTATAAAATTAGGACGGAGAAGTATAATTTTAGATCAAATTATACCAGAAAAAGCCATTTTATTACTTTAGCTAGGACTTTTAAAATGTCTATTTCATCAAACTCTCTATTCTAAGGGTGAGTTTCTCGGTTGCTAAAAGCTTTGTTTTCAACAATCTCAACTCCCATTTGTTAAAAGGAATAAGGTGATTTTAGAAGTGCTCGAACGAAAGTCTCACCGTTTAAACTTTTTTTTTTGTGTGAAACGGTGAGACTTTGGTTTGAGCACTTATAACTGTTCTATTGAGCTGAAATTTTATGGGGTCCTTCGAAAAAATATTTTAAGAATAATGAATCGTTCGGATCCCTCGTGTGGAACCCAAAAGTAGGTCCCCAAACACAATCAGTACATTTTCTGAACACTACCCTCTGTATACATTTTCGAAGTCGTTCGGCCTGGGGTTGTCCAAGAGACAGTTCTTGTCGTACTGTTTCGATTGCTGGAGCTAAAGATTTCGAAGATTCGATGTATATGTCACAAAACCTCAATACGGTGTTCCCAAATTTGTCGCGTCGAATTGATTTTCGAATTGAATTGCCCATTTTCGGTGCCATCATTCTATTTCTTGTATGGGAATGTGATCATCTAGTATCATGCCCCTTCAGTTCCCAAGGTTCTTTTGGCAAATCGAGAAATTTCGATTTTTTCTGATTAGGTTTTCAACTCCGTCATTTGGATAGGTTAGTCAGAAATCAAATCCGCATGTTGCAAGTTTCATGCTTTGGCCAATACTAGTGTCTAGTGGTGGCAATTTCCAACCCAACCCAACCTATCCGTATTGTAATATAGGTTGGGATGGGTTGAACCCATATCAACCCATATTTACATAGGTTGGATTGGGTTGAAAATGGGTTCAAAATGGGTTAGACCCCAAAATTCAAAAAGTTGGATTGTAAGTGAGAAAACCCCTCCTCCTCCCGTGAAAACTCTCTGCCGAGCAGACGGATGAAGGAATCTACTACATTTAGATGATTTGATTGAACCACTTATCTAGTTTACTGGGCCCAAACTTTAATTAACAAGATTGAATTTCATTTCTCTTGATTAATGCGTGTTCTAAAGTTTGGAATAGAATTCTTGCTTGATTTTGGGATTTTTTTTTTCAAAATTCCTCTTAAGCTGTTGGCGGCCGTGATCCATTCCTAGATTCCATTAATTTTAGAGAGAGTGAGCTCATAAATTGGAATTCACTGTCAATGTTTTCTCTCTCCTCTTTTTCTTCAAAACAATAAGCGTTTTCTCTCTCTAATTGCATTTTTTCTTTGAAAGAGGACCACATTATTGACGTCAAGAGAGGGAGGAGAGAGAGAGAGAGAGAGAAATAGAGATATATACAGAGAATTGAGTTTAATTTTTTATAATTGAATTCTCACTCGTTTTTTTCTGTGTCTAGGATCATATGGGAAATCAATTTCTATATACCAGTGATGGAAGTTACGGGTGGATTTGGACATTTGAGGGGGGAAAAAAGAGAGAAGAAAAACAGGTTGGATTGGGTCGGGTTGGGTTTGGCTAGACCCATTTTTGACTAACCCATATTCAACCTATCTACACTTGACCCATATTCAACCCACCCATATTCAACCCATAACCTATGTCAACCCACTCAAACCCAACCCAACCCACCCATTTGCCACCTCTAGCCAATACGTATTGGTTTTTTACTCCTCTGATACCGCTACACCAAGTTATATCGGCGCTACCAAAAAAATCACAACTGTATCGGCCAATACCTAATACATATTGGTTTTTGGCCAATTTTTTACCCCGCTTTACATCTGTTATGGCCGCTACACAACCGATACGGCCGGTTCAGGTGGTTTGGTGCAAAAAAAATTCAAAAATTCACAGAGGCGACAACTGATTCCCGCTGCGTATCATTTTATACTCCCACTACGGTTATACTTACCGGTATTGATACTCAGTCTGTTACCGCTATTTAAAACTATAGAGAGAGTTGTAAAATGGTCAAAAGTTCAATCGGCATATTATCATTTGCCAATGTAAGTTGACAACAATGCGATACGTATGCTTTTGTACGCGTACATTTGTGGTTCATCATTTTTGTTTGTATAAGTAAAACCATTAACTAACAATGACCGGTATTATCTCTTACTAGGGCATTTTTACTAGTAATTGTTTTAGCAGAACTAGTTAATCTTGAGTATTGATTACCACGTTTCCGACAAATATTTGATTTTGTGATTGATTTTTTCACAAGCTAAGGCAAAAGGTCAATAGGCTTTATGGGCTCGTTTGATAACTGTTATAGGTATTCGGGGATTGGACCGATTGGTATTAAGGTAAGATTAGATTGGAATTAGTAATGAAGTGAGATTAGTAATTTGCAAGTTTGTTCACACCGAATTAAGAGGTATGATTGTTATGTAATGTTTGTTTTACATATATGATTGTACCGGAAGCACGCATCCCCATTTTTACCCTTATGCATAATTTGAAAAATGTTAATTTACAAATATGCCGTGTCTTATTCATATCCTTCTCTTTTTTGGTTCCCGGACATGTCGTGCCTAATGCGAAACTAATATAAAAAATAGTAGTACAGTAATTTACAATCTTTGTTTTTTTTTTCCCCCCGGAAAATGAGGAGGAAAATTATACTTATATTATGTCACAACAAATCAATTATATTACTAAGACAAAATGAGGATGTACAGTTTAATCTATTCACATTTTATTTTCCTTTGCCATGACAAATCAAGATCACTTGCAATTGTCATTCCTCATTTTGTATTTTTTTTTTATCAATAATTATAATTTTATCATATTTGACAAATAAAAATTAATATACTGTAACAAACGAATACACTATTCATGTCCCGTGAAAAGGTGGAAACTAAAACAGATAGGAGTAACTCCAGCACCTTCATTCCCTTCCCCCTTCCTCCAGCGGCCTAGGGATGGCAATGGGGGGGCGGGGGGGGTTTTTGGCATACCCGACCCCGACCCGAAAATTACTCCACGGACCCAACCCCGACCCGACCCGGACCGGGTATTTTTTGGGTACCCCCGTTCCCGCCCCGATTGGGGAATGGGTTTACCCGCCCCGCCCCGCTTCGTAAGAAATTTTAAAAATTCGTTAATCTAAAAGCAAAATAAAAATAAAAACCTATAAATAAAGTGATATTTTAGGCTAATGGTTAACATATTAAGGTAAGAATGAAAGTTTGTTTATATATGCTGTGGATAATGAGACCTAAAGTGGGGAAATGAGACCTAAAGTGGGGAAAAGTTTGTTTATATATGCTTGGGTATTTTGAAATTTAATAAAACTATGAGGGGTTAAACGTTATTTCAGATATACATATATATAATGTGTATGTATACATAATTTCGGGTCGGGTCGGGTATCGGGGCGGGGCACGTCTCCCCCCAACCCTACCCGAACCCGGTCGGGTTTTTAAATTTTTGCCCCTTACCCTATCCATTACCCGGAAAATTTGAAAAAAAACCCGCCCCATTCGGGGCGGGGTCGGGTCGGGGCGGGTATGATTGCCTAGCCTAAGTCCAGCCCCTCCGCCCCTCTCGTCTCCTCTCCTTTATTACTTCCTCTCTTGGATTTGCCGATAACTTCTCATGCATGGTCGGCATTGTTCTCTGGTCAATGTGGGTGACTGGAATATTGATTTTTGGAAAAAGGGGAGGCCAATCTAAGCCTCTAGCACTGACGATGACGGTGTGACACTAGCGGTGATGGCATCGGTAGTTTATTTTCTGCTCATTTTTATTTTCTTTAATTTATTTTTTGTTGTCGTTAGTTTTTGTAGGTGGTTTTTTGGGCTGGTTGTTTTATTTTATTTTTGGTTGTTTTGATTACCGGTGATTTGATTTAATACATTTTTATCTCCTTGCTGAAAAAAAAAATACAGATAGCAGTAACATTTTATTATCAGCTATAGAGTAGAATGCACTATTAATAATACTTGATACAAAAAAGAAAAGGAAAAAGTGTAGTTACTGTATATCACTTATATACTATGAGGTTTGTGAATAGATATAATTGGGAGGGTATCTATGTCTATCCGTTCTAAATCCCACCTAGGGCCGGCTTAGAGTAAGCCCAGCAAACCTCCGGGCCTGGGCAACCCCTCAGGCCGGTCAACCAAAAGAAAAAAAAAATCGTAAATTATAGATAAATATAATTAGGTGTGTTTTGGCCAAAAAAGTTGGATGACTTTTTGTTTTGTCTTTTTTTTTTTTTTTTTTTTTTCACATTTTTTAGTTTTGCGTTAACTTTTTGTGTATTATTGGTTCGTCTCGGCGAGATGAATAAAAAACTATAAAATTACGACCGAAGCTTAAATTTTTTTGAATAAAGACAAAAATAAGCCAAAAAGTCAACCTATTACACTTTTTTCGATTTTATTCAAAAAATTGAAAGTCCTAATCATAATCTTTTACCTTTTTGGATTTGTCTCACCGAGACGAACTAATAATACTCAAAAAAATCGATGAAAAACTAACAAACGAAAAAAAAAATCACATAAAGACAAAACAAAAAGTTAAGTTGACTTTTTTAGCCAAACTTAGCCTAAGTATCCTAAACGAACACAAGCAATAATCTTGGCACGTTGGTCGCCTTATGTAGGTTCCGCACATGTTAAAGGGGCAGGGTTCGATCCCCAACTGCTTCCCTCTACAACTAATTTATTCTCTTTTAGAGACAATTTTTTTTCTTGTTTTTTGAGCAGGCTCTCCTCTCTTTTTTTCCTCCTCCTCTCTCTCTCTCTCTCTCTCTCTCTCTCTCTTTTTGGCTTTATTTTTTTCTCCAACAAGTCTAGAACCACACTCAAAAATAGGTGTGTATTGTAGCCATTAAAAAACAAAACCCCAATGGTGAAAAATTGCAAAAGAAAATCGATCTAGCTAACACAATTTATGAGTTTCTTCACACAAGCCATACTTAAAATATGAGTTATATTATTTTTCTTGTTTTTTGAGCAAGCCCTCTTCTCTCTCTTTCTCTCTTTAGGCTTTATTTTTTTCTCCAACAAGTCTAGAACTACACTCAAAATAGGTGTGTATTGTAGCCATTCAAAAACAAAACCCCAATGATGGAAAAAAAAAATTTAAAAAAAATCAATCGAGCTAACAGAATTTATCAGTTTTTTCACACAAACCATAGTTAAAATATGAGCACTATATTATTTTCTTCAAAAAAAAAAAAAAACTAATACTTTTGTGTTTATCTTCTTAGTTTTATCTTTTGAGTTTGTATGGTTGTAATCTTCTTAGTTTTCTTGTTTTTAGCATTGCCCTCTTCTCTCTCTCTCTCTCTCTCTCTTTTGGCTTTATTTTTTTCTCCAACAAGTCTAGAACCACACTCAAAATAGGTGTGTATTGTAGCCATTCAAAAACAAAACCCCAATGGTGGAAAATTGCAAAAAAAAAAAAAAAAAATCGATCGAGCTAACACAATTTATGTGTTTTTTTCACACAAACCATAGTTAACATATGAGTACTATATTATTTTCTTCCAAAAGAAAAAAAAAACGCTAATACTTTTGTGTTTATCTTCTTAGTCTTATCTTTTGAGTTTGTATTGTTGTAATCTTGTAATTTTCTAAAAAGAACTATTGAAGACGTTGGGAGCCTAAAATTTGATGTAATTCGAAGTAACGAACAATGTAACCTTAGTTTTTTTTTATTTGTACTTTTATTTTTGTAACTTAATATTAAGTGGGCAACCCAAACCTTAGAGCCGACCCTGATCCCACTGGATGGGATTGGCAGTAATGCCCCCGGGTTGTCTAAACCCATTGTATGGGTGGATTCCTAATCCCTTTGGACTAATAGTCCTATCAACAAAAATCAAATCAAAGATGTAAAAGCCCTACGGACCAAACTACATGTACGTAAATTTTCTGCACAGAAAATGCACAAATCGGCTCAGGGACCCATTTTTAGATCCCATATAAATGATCCGAGCCGTTCATTCATCTTAGAGTCATTTTTTGAGGGGTTTCACTAGAAATGACCTCAATTGGATGCGCCTAAGTGCTTGATCCAATGCCCACCTCGTTTTATTAAAACAAATTAAATGAAACGGGGTGGGCTTTGGATCGAGCACTTAGACATGTCCGATTGAGGTGATTTCTCTCGGAGCCCCTCAAAAAACAATTCTAAGATGAATGAATGGCTCGAATCTTACGTGTGGGTCCCAAAAGTAGATCCCCAAGTCGATCTGTGCATTTTCCGTGCACCAAAATTCTGTCCCTTTAGAATTATCAAAGCCTTACCACCTTATAAATGGACCCGACTACATGTATAGAGGGTAGTGTCCAGAAAATGTACCGATCGTGTTCGGGGACTCACTTTTGGGTTCCACACAAACATTTTTTGGTTGAAACGGTGGGACTTTGGTTCGAGCACTTTTAATTGTCCGATTGAGTTGAAATTTTGTGGGGCCTCTCAGAAAAATGTTATAAGAAAAATGAACGATTCGGATCAGTCGTGTGGACCAAAAAGTGGGTCTCCAAATACGATCGATACATTTTCAAGACACTATACTCTGTGCCCATATGTTTACCGCTTATATATCCCATCCTTTACCATCAAGAGGGTTGTCAAACATGAAGGACTTATCAAATGGTGGTTGTACAGCGCTAACGGGCTTGTGCCCCAATGGCATATCCTGGTCCTTCCCTTTTGGGAGCCCAGGGTCCGAGCTTCATCGAGGTTGTTTGTGGTTCATGCACTATGGACAACTATCTCCTAACTCCCGCTGATATTGTACTGCTTTTTTTATTAAAAAAAGTGTGTGAATTACAATGGGCCGAATGAGGCCCTCTTTATGCTACGAGTCTGGACAAGTTAAAGGTCGCATCAATTTGGAGCCTGGGTTTGGCTGGAGATTTGATCTTTTCCTACGAAATGAAGCCCAAGGCCCACGATTTGTAGTACGCTGCTATGGTGAAAACGGTAACTGGCTTTGAGAAAATCAGTGGGGACTTTTCTGCCTTCAGTGTACGCACATCAAAAGTAATTCACTTATTGGTTCTACTTTATCCTAAGGGACTTGGGGAGGGGGATGGATTCTTACGAAAATCAAACCTTGCCCATGTGCATGGGAATAGAAGGGAGGCATTAACTGCACTCCACTCCACTTGCCTATGAACAAATTGTTGCTAACGGGATTTTGTCAAAACGACCTAAAGGACAAAATATTTAGACAGGATCTAGCTCCTCTCCAGTCATGAGAGAGGATCTTTCTGCCTAGTTCTATCCTTTTCGGGCCCATACCGGGCCCATATTAATGATCGAAATCATACATATCGTCGAGGACTTCTACTTTGCCAAAATTCATGTTGATCGGATACCGTCTAACACCTAATCAAAAAGTATTTATCTTGAAAAAAGTGAAAAGATATGGATTTCCATTCAGTGTGTCTGGTACTTATTTAAAAAAGAATTTTAAGTTACGGTCAACATATTCATTCTCCTAATTTTTTTGCCTCGTGACTTTTTTCGGTATTTTTTTAATGTTCATTATTTTTGTTTAGCTTGTCGCCGTTCTTTTGGGATAGTCATTCGTATCAACAAAATGAATAAAAAAATAAACAAAAATGTGAGCCAAAAAAAAAATTCATATAAGTTGACCCTTTAGACAAAAAAAAAAACCCAGCTATTTGGTTTTTTTTTTACTTTTAAACTCTTCTCATCAAGACTGACACAGTGGAATTCACGAGCAAATAGTTAGCGTACAATTCCAAACGATTATAGGTCTTGAATCCTAAAGAGTTCTTGAATTCACAAGAAGAAAGAGATGAAATTCTGAAATAATTATGAATAAAAGCTAAATATATATGTCATTAGGCTTATACTCCTATTTATCTTAATAGGATTCCTAATAATAGGGAAATTACTTGGAGTGGAGACCAAGCTAAACAATTACTTGGAAACTAAGCCTATAAAAAAAAAAAGGAAATAAGATCTCTAAGAAAATTAGGAAAATAAGAAACGTGCAAAACAGGTAGCACAAAATAAGATCTCCTAAAACTATTCCTAAACAAAAAAGTTGCCGAAACAAGTGGCATAAATAAATATTTTCTAAAAATTAATTATTATGAAATAGAGTTTCCATAACTTGAAACACATAAAATCTTGTCCCATATCAAAGACAAATGATTAATCCAAAATATTTAACGCAACATACTTTTAAAAAAGACAAACAAAACACGAAAATAAAAAAATACAAAAACGAAAAAAAGAATGGAGTTAGACAACATTCACAACTCTCTCACTCTCTCTCTCTCTCTCACACACACACATACACGCACACACAAATTGAGAGTTTCTCTCTGTAAGTTCTTCTAGGGTTTTCTTTCACTTTTCACCGGAAGGGAGAGCTCCCCCGCCCTTGAATGGTTTCTCTCCCTCCATATTGAGTGTTTTCTATCTCTTGATTTCTTTTTCTTTTTTCCATCTCTCTGACATTCTTCACTTGTTAAACCTCCACCCTCTCACTAATCTCATTCTCCCTTTTACCTATCCACCAATGCCGCACCACCTCTTAGCTTGCCGCTGAACTGTGGTTTCTCAGTTGAAATCCACTGTTCCTCCGCAAGATCATGAAGAGGTGGCATTTAGTGTTGGATATCAGAGATGGGTGAAAAATCCTAGATTGCCTAGATTTATATATTTGCTATGCAAGAAGTCTTAATCAAAAAACTCACAAATCAATATATAACCAAACGCACAAATAGAAAGCAAATAAATAGGAAGCAATCAATGCACTATACTAATTGTGTAGTTACTATTTGAATCCTTATAATCGCCCTAAGACTTGTTAAATCCACGTTTAACACACCTAGTGATTGATCGCGCTGGCTTGAATTCATTAGCCTTGCTATTTAGAAATCAATCGTAGTCCAACTCAAGTATAAAAATTGAATCAATGAGTTTATAGACACTTCTTGAAGATGGATTTGTCTCTCAATGTCCATTACCCAAATAACCCTAGTGTTTTTATCTATTTGAAACATCTCTCTATTGCTTGACCATTTTGCCCTTATACCCAAACTTTTTGACTATCCAATTTCGTATTTTCTCTTTGTACTAAATGGATTTTCCCTTTGAACTAGATGGATTAGATTCTTCTTTTTGTTCATCTTGCACCTTGAAAGCTACACATCCCTAAGAAAGTAATCATTCCATTGGCCCCCTTTGAGTGCACATTTTTTAGAACAACTTGTTCAAAAGTCCTAGGCAAAGAATTTGTAACCCTATTAATCCATCGAACAAGTTTATAACCTATCCAGTCTTAACAATGTCATCTTTTCGTTTCTTTTTTTTTTTTTTACCAAAAAAAATTTGTACATCTATGAAAGTGCCAAAAAAGTTTCTACCCTGTGAAAGTGCCTAAAATTCAAGAGTACCCTATGAAAGTGCCTAAAATCCTAGGGTATCCTATGAAAGTGTCTAAACCACCAAAACCATATAATAAGAAAATGCACCTAAAACCTAAACCCTAGGGTACCCTATAAAAGTGCCTAAAACACTAGGGTACTCTATGAAAGTGTCTAAACCACTAAAACTCAAACCCTAGGGTACCCTTTGAAAGTGTCTAAATTCTTTAAAAAAAAATAAAAATTGGTGGACCTTAGACCTTGTAGAACTTTAACATGGATTAAATAACACAATAAGTCTATACTTCTAGATCCTAGAACAATTACCCCATTTTTGAACTTGTCTTTTGTACTGGATGGACTAGCTTCGTTAACTTCATAGACTTGCTTCTTCTTTTTGTAAGATTTACACCCCTCAAAGTCTTGCACATGTCTAAGAGAGTAATAATTTTATGGGCCCATTTTACGTCTCCATTTTTTGACTTGTCTTTTTGTATTAGATGGACTTGTTCTATGTGTTTGTTTGACTTGCATCCTGAAGGTCTGAGAGAGTAATCATTCCATGGGCCCACTAGGGGTGACTTTTTTCGAACTTACCCTTGTATTGGATGGACTTGCTTCGATTACCTTATGGACTTTTTTCTTCTTTTTGAGCAATATGCACCCACAAAGGGAAGTACATGTCTTAGAGAGGAATAATTTTATGGAACCACTTTACGTTTCCATTTACAACTAAGGGCTCCTTTGGCAAAAAAAAGTTCAGATATGGTTTTTTTAGTTTTTTCGTTTTGTCTTTATTCAAACTTTTTTTTTGCATTTTTTAGTTTTGCGTCAAGTTTTGGTGGTTTATTGATTTGTCTTGACTAGAAGAATCCAACAAGTATAAAATTATGGTTAAAACTAATATTTTTTTAATAAAGTCGAAAATAAACCAGTTTAGTGATTTAATTTTAGCTTTATTAAAAAATATATATTTGGTTACGACCATAATTTTATACTTGTTGGATTCATCTTGACAAGACGAATCTACAAACCATGAAAACTTGACGCAAAACTAACAAATGATTTTATTTTTTTTTTGAATAAAGACAAATGGAAAAATCAAAAAACCATTTTTTCTTTTTTTGCCAAAGGAGCCCCAAGGTGTCCGAGACATTTGCATGCATATCAATTTAGGCTAAGTTTTCAGTATGGTATTTTCAACATTTGCATGCAAATCAATTGATGTATGTGAAGATAATGACTTGAATTGATAACTTATAATTCAATAATTAAAAAAAAAAAAAACTTCATGAAAACTAAGCCGAATTCTGTGATCATAATTTCACGGCTTAATTGAAAGTAGCCCAATTAAAACAGGAGCATCCACCCGATACGGTATGCGTGATTTTTAATCAATTTTTACAGTATGAACGAATTTCCTTGGAAGACATCTTTTTTAAAACTACTCACTCCGTCCCAATTTTATGGTCCATTTTGGGGATTCCAACTTAATAAGGGGACATAATCATTGCACTTGTGAAAACATATTTTTCCTATTTTACCCTTCAATCATTTACACTTTCTTCTTTTTTATTATTTTTAATTTCAAAATACAAGGGTATAAGAGGAAATTCCTTAACAATTACTCATTTAGTTTTGAAGTGGGACAATTTTTTTGGGACAACAAAAAGTGTCAATTGGGACTATAAAATTGGGACAGAGGGAGTATTCTACAATATGATTAATGATTTTCACGTAGATATTATTTCAGAAATTGACTTATTCTCAAATTGATTTAAAAACTAATTTATTGTGCTTTACGAAACATACTATTCACTCATAATACATCATTACAAAAAGGCAAAATAAGCAAATTTCTGATTAATTTCACTTTACATTTTTAAAAAAAATTGCAAAAAGATTATTTCTCCATCTCTCTAATCAATAATCATATTTTTCTCTCTCTATTGATACCTCTTTATCCAATTATTATTCTCATTTCTCTCTTTATCTCTATCCAATTATAACACATCTATCTAATTATTATTATTTTAAAAAATTCATCCAAACACAATCTCAAAAATATTTCGCTAAACATTTTTTTCAAAACTCTCACAGCGAAAGTCTTGGAATAAACAAAGAAAAAAGAACATCACACATTGCAGAAGTAGCACGCAACACATAAAGTAGAAGTAAGAAGCAAGCAGGTAACACGTGGGTTGAGCCTTCGCTTCAGCCAACATCCGTCACTCTCTGGGCAAGTATGACGTTACAGAACCCAAATCGGCATGACATCATCACACTATATCCCCTACACCATCTTAAGCCGTCCATCTACCTTTGACTTTTGCGACATCGATTTGCTAAATAATACTCTCTCCGTCTCATAAAATTTGATCACTACGAAACAATAATTTTCAAGCTAAAAAATAACGTGTTTACGAAAATAAATTTTTAGTCGATATAGATCTTATTTGATGGATCTCATCGAGAACTTTTTATACGATGCAAAAAAAATTCAAAAATTATTTTGGTAAATATATATTTTTTAATTTAAAAATTACACGTAATTTCGTAATGATCAAAATTTATGGGACGGAGAGAGCACTAGTACTGTAAAAGGTGAACATTCCACGTGGAGGAGTAACACAAAATAGAAACACCCCAAATAAAAAAGGCGTAGTAGTTTTGGTTATGTAAAAAATTGTGAGTTCGGCACTGATTGGCCTCCGTTAGAAGAAAATTTTGGGTGTCGACGTGATGGTATTCAATTTTTTCTTAGTTCAACTAATAAACGTCACTTCCAACAGCCTCAATGACATCACCCCACCCAAATTGCCACGACATCATTATTGTATTCCAAACTCCGGGGTGATCTTGCAAAAAAACCAAAAACAATTTTTTTGGTTTTTTTTGTTTTATCTTTATTTATTTTTTGTATTTGTTTGTTTTGCGTCAAGATTTTATGGTTTCTAAATTTATCTCGACGAGGCGAATCTAACAAATATAAAATTATGGTCAAAACTCAATTTTTTTAATAAAGCCAAAATTTATCCAATAATTCAAGTATTTTCGGCTTTATTCAAAAAAATATTTGGTTTGACTATAAATTTATATACTTGTTAGATTCGTCTCGTCGAAATAAATCCAGAAACCACAAAATCTTGACGCAAAATTAACAAATGCAAAAATAAAATTTAATAAAAATAAAATCAAAAAACTGAATTAAGTTTTTTTTTTTTTTTGCCAAAAAGGACCCCAGATCTATCTTACTCCCTCCGTCCCAATTTCTTGATCCTTCTTTCCATTTTGGGATGTCCCAAAATGTTTGTCCCATTTCTAAAAACATCCATCAAAATTGGGTCACTTTCCAATTTTACCCTTTAAAAGTACTTTTCTCATCTTAATTGGCTAGCTTATTATCTTTTATTTTATAACGGTTTTTATGATTTTGAAAATTTTGTATAATAAAACTAATTGATATCTATCAAACAAGATCCATATTGAATATGTTTTGACTTTCATATAATAAATTAGCCTCACAAATTTGGTCACAGTAATATTGACTGGATTTAGGGGTAAAATAGAAAAATTAATACAAAGTTTTCACACTCCTTAAAAACCCGCTTTTTCAAAAGGGGCCAAGAAATTGGGACGGAGGGAGTAGTTATCCGACGACCATAAGCAGTAGGAAAACTAATATGCCGAACAGATACCATCATGGCGCCACGTGATACCCGTCGATGCATCTGACCTATCCAAATGTATTTTGAACGGTTCAAATTGAAGGCTAGTGGATTTTTCTAAATTTGAAGTGTAAATTTATCTTAACAAATCTGAATTTACCTCAATAAATATGGGTTGTCAATAACATATTTGAATGGTTCATATCTGCTGTAGCAGTACCGCTCGACATGCAAAATTTTTACCATAATTCATGCTCTCTGAGGCTGCAATCTGAACCCTCGTGACCACGACGTTTGACCTGCTCCATCTCCTATAACATTTCATAGTTTTATTTTTCCTTACCTAGTTTAGCGGGCCCAAATCCAGTACCCTTAGCCCTGATGGGATGTAGCATTAGGAGAGGTATAAAATTATACCCCCTCCCTTTATTCTGGTTTCACGGTTTTATGTATGATTTGAGAAACAAAATGTACCCGGATAATTTTGTAACCCCCTATTAATACCCCTTTATACCTCCAACCCTTACTAATTAATAACAACCCCCTATTACTAATTTATACCCCCCAATACCCTCTACGAAATTACCCTCATACCCTCCCCATTTACCCTTTACCCCCATTTGCCCCCAGTTTTTTTTACTGTTTTTAAAAAGAAACCAAATGACATTTTAAATGTTTTACTAACTCTTGCGATTTCCTTCGGATCAAAAAATGAAGTATTTTTGTGCATATTTTTTAAATTTTTTTGCACCAAATTAAACTAGTAATTGAGATCTTTAATTTGATACAAAAAAATTTTATACTTTAAAATTTCACATTGTTGGCTTGCTTTGCAATATTCTTCGAATAAAAAAAATAAAGTATTTTCACATTAATTTTTTTTACTTTTTTTGCACCAAATTAAACTAAAAATTGAGATCTTTAACTTGATACAAAAAAATTTGAAAATTTTTATACTTTAGAATTTGACATTGTTGGCTTGCTTTGCAATATCCTTCGGATAAAAAAATAAAGTATTTTCACATGATTTTTTTTACTTTTTTTGCACTAAATTAAACTACAAATTGAGATCTTTAACTTGATACAAAAAAATTTCAAATTTTTTAAACTTTAGAATTTGACATTGTTGGGGAATAACATAAAAATTACTAATTAGTTATTATTAAACACATATAACTAGAAAGGAAAAAAAAAAAGAAGAAAAAAATTAAACTTCGAAATATTATTGAAATGAATAATAAAAAATAATAACTTGAATATTGTAATTTTAGATATAACTAATAAAAGGAATTATTTATTGAAAAGTATAATTAATTTAATTACTATTGTGTTCATGTATTTTTTTTATCATAAAATCTAATATGACTGTTAAAGGGCAAATAAGTCATTTGTTAAATTTTTACATCATCTATCCAATTTTATCCCCCTTTATCACAAATTCATCCAAACTACATTCTATTTAATCCCTCCTTAATAAATGTCACATCACTATGGGTCCACCCTTACTAAATAATACCATTTACTATCTTATCCCCCCTTACTATTTAATCCCACCAAAACGTATCTCGCATCCAATCAGGGCCTTACTTCAGTAATTACAAGTGTGCAATTTATATTCAAATATGGGTTTCCAGATCGAGATTCTTAATGACGTTGGCGGCGGTGACGGCGTCTTGTTCTGGAGTTCTTTATTTTCTTGGGTATTTTTTTTGTTAATTTTGTAGGTAGTTTTGCGGCTTTTGCCGGCCATTAGTTTTGTAGGTGATTTGCAGCCGTTACTTATGTAGGTAGTTTTGGCCAATGGTTTTGCAGCCGTAGTTTTGTTTGCCGGTGTACTATGGGTTTCCCATGGCTGCAATTTTATCCGTTCATTCACACATTTTTGTATCCAAATCTAGCTCTCGCTTCGTTTTTTCTAGAATGTTGAGGTCAAAATGTTTTATTTAGTACAATTCTTCAACCTTTTTACCCAATAAAAATGGTAGAAAAAAAAGAGGGTTAGTGATGCTCTAGGGACCACAACTT
Source organism: Vaccinium macrocarpon (assembly GCA_022606695.1). Taxonomy (NCBI): domain Eukaryota; kingdom Viridiplantae; phylum Streptophyta; class Magnoliopsida; order Ericales; family Ericaceae; genus Vaccinium; species Vaccinium macrocarpon. Next base: position 11,892,025 of record CM040177.1, on the reverse strand, counting down.
CTCCATTCATTTTACTCCCTCCGTTCTTTTTTAAATGTGTTGCTTCAAATCTTATTAAAGTAACATCATCATTATATCTTTTATATCAGCTTTACATTTTTACATAACTTTAACCTCTACTTTTCAAAATTAACTTTCACTTTTTCCTATTAAATATTTTTTGGGGTGTTTCACCAACTGATAATTACTCCCTTCGTCCCATAAAGTTATATCACTACGAAAGTACGTGCAATTTTCAAACTAAAAAATAATATATTTACCAAAATAATTTTTTAATTTTTTTTGCATCGTATAAAAGTTCTCGATAAAATCTATCAAACAAGATCTATATTGACTCAATTTTTTTTTGTAAGTACATTATTTTTTAGCTTGAAAATTACACGTAATTTTGTAGTGATCCAACTTTATGGAACGGTGGAAGTATATAAACTTTTACCTAACAACTCACTTTTTTACAATAAACCCATTTTAGTTGGTGAAACACCCCAAAGAATCTTTTTGATTTTTTTTAAAAGAGTATAAAGTGAACAAAGTGAATCTGTTTCGGCCTCGATTTTCTATTCGTTGAGTGGAGTATTTAATGCCACCGCTAGGGGGGAACACAAAACATGGCCTTGTTTGGTTTAGGTTCTTAAGAATCGATTTTCTAAATCATTATTCAATTATTACCCCTATTTTTTAAATTTTATTTTTATTTTTTCTCTATCTCTCTCTAATCATTAATACCTATTTTTTAATTATTACCCCTATTTCTCTCCTTAATCATTACAAAAACCAAAACTCAAAACCAAACCAAACACAACCATAAAGTAAGCAGAAAGCACACATCACATGCTCGATTACGCAAATTGCGATGGCGCCCTTGCCTGCTTTTGTAGCAAATACAGGTCATCACCAGTGCCCTATGTGACATCACACCACCCAAATCACATGACATCATCCGCTATATCAGCCGTCCATAAACATTCTGACCTTTTCTTTTAACGGCCACGATTCCTCCCGTCCGAAAGGACAAAACGAAAACGAACAGGGTTTCCTCTATAAAAACGCTAACAGCTTCCAAGGACCACAAACACAGATCCATAAAGTATACTCTGAAATCTGAACAATCATGACGGCGAACGCTTGATCTGCTCAATCTCCTGTAACATGGATGGGCAGAAGAGGAAACGGAGGGATATCGAGGGAGAAGTCGTCGGGAAGAGGACGACGACGGTGATTCAGGGTAACGGATTGAAGAGGGAGGAGCCAGGAGACGATGAGGTGGAGGAATTCTTTGCGATTCTGAGACGGATACGCGTGGCGGTGGAGTACTTCGAGAAGGGTGGCGGCAAGGGAGGTGGTCGCCTCCGTGAACTGACGGCGATGGGGCCTTCGTCGACGAAGACTCAGCCTTTTCGTCGTCAAGAATATGAGGAGGAAATTGACGGTGTCAAAGGCTCGGGTGAGGATGAGGGAGACACGGGTCTGGATCTTAATGCCGACCCAGGATCTGATTCAGAACACGATGCATCGTGAGATAAACGTGGTCACTAGCCAAGCCTTCAATCTTTTCTCTCTGTTTTTTTTATTAGTCGTGCCGATCCGTGCCCGCGCCCACTGCCGACGCCCGTTGTTGAGGACAACGACCGGTTGGGTTAACCGGGTGCTAATCTTTGTGATATTTTTTGGACCAAGCGTAATCTTTAAGCTTTTTGTTGGTGATTTTGGTTTTCTATTTATCTAATGAAAGAGATATAAATTTCATTAAACATATAACCTGAGGCAATTAACATGGAGTATCTGCAAGCTGAAAAAATTACACCATAAGCCAATGAAAACATAACCATCACTTATAAACAATACAAATATGAGTTTCGGGAGGATCTGCTGCGTTCTGTTTGCTACTTTGAACCAAACTTTTTCATTTCTCAAGAAAATTATTGTTCGACTTTTGGGTTTTCTTCTTTCCTGAGGTGGGCCTATAATATGTTACGTTTACCACTTGGACTTTTCAGTTTAGAACTTAACTTTGAAAATGAGTTGGAAGTTGGGCAGCAATTGGGCCTACAAGTAGACTAACTTAAGCCTCATTTGGCCATGTTCCCACTAACTTAAGCCTCATTTGGCTAATTTGAAAAAATTAGTTTTTTATTTTTTTCGTTTTGTCCTTATTCAATTTTTTTTTTGTATTTGTTAGTTTTCGTCGATTTTTTTATGGTTTCTTGACTGGTCTCGACGAGGGGAATCTAAAAAGTGTAAAATAATTAGCCAAAATTAAAGTATTGTGAATAAAGACAAAAAATAATCCAAACAACTGATTTATTTTCGGTTTTATTCAAAAAACTGTTACTTTTGATCATAATTTTATACTTTTTAGATTCGTCTCGACGAGATAAATTTAGAAATCACAAAATCTTGACGCAAAGTTAACAAATGCAAAAAATAAAAATAAAAATTGAACAAGGACAAAACGAAAAAAATCAAAAAACCATTTTTTTCAATTTAACCAAATCAGCCCTTAGTTTTTTTGGTTTTTTTCTTTTTTTTTTTTTGGATTTTTAGTTTTACAAAAAAAACTAACTTTTTTCACTAAGTAGTTTTTTGGCCTTTTGGTTTTTTTTTAGGTTAGTGGAATTAAGTGATTTTTTTTGTTAATTTTTTATGAGTCTTTTGTTAGCGGACTGAAGTAGTTTTTGAGTTAAAACTAAACTATTTTTTTAGCGAAACACCCGCTAAAATCCAACACATCAATACTCTCTCTTTCTCTCTTTTGCCTTGGGGCAACATGCCGCTCCTTCCTATCTATCTCTCTCTCTCTCTCTCTCTCTCTCTCTCTAACAATACGAAGACCCGATTACTTTTGCTCTGTTCAGATTCCCCGCCTTTGGGGGCCAGTTACATTTGGCAGGCTTCTACTCAGGAAAAAAGAACACTAAAATCGAATAATATTTTTCTTTCCCAAATGGAAAAGTTTGGTTCAAAATAACAAAACTAAGGGGGTATTTCACTAACCCAGTTTTTTTGAAAAAAATTAGTTTTTCATAGTTTTTTCTATGTGATGTGTTACGAGAGATTGACATGTCTTGGTATTTGAAAAGAAACAGTTTTTTGTTAATGAAACACCCCCTAAAAAAAGTGAAATGTGGCTCTCAAACATCCCCTTCATCTTACTTTATCCTTAAACTTTTTTTTGTTTGCGTAATGCAAGAAGTGCAGTACTCCCTCCGTCCGTTTTTTAGGTGCGTTCTTCGTTAATTCAAATTATTAAAAAGACATCATTATTACACATTTCACATCAACTTTTACCCATTTACATTTTTCACATCAACTTTACCTCCATTTTTCAATATTATCCCCCACTTTTACCTATTAACCCTTGACCCACTAAATTTTCAAAAGGGCAAAATAATAATTGCATAAACTTTTACCCATTAACTTTTCAAAACAAATACTTATTAAGAGATAACTCAAAATGAAAAGTTAAACACTAAAAAAGGGGACAGAGGGAGTGGTAGTTAATGATGTTAGTAAGAATTGACCATTGATCTAATGCATGAGGTACAACGTGTCCCATTAAATTGGACACCACCTAAGTAGCCTTTACTCTTAAAATTGTTCTCTAGCCTTTGATACCAAATCAAATAGAGCCTTATGTCCCAATCAATTGATGTCGGTTACATAATTTTTTTTCTTTCTCCTTGAGCTATGTCAAGTGTTGTTTGTTCACATGTACCTAGTAAACTCAAATATGTGTTTTCTTCTTCCCGAAGCGTTGCTACCCAAAGTTATCATATCCGCTCTCTTACTACTACATCCGATGGTCTACAGTAGATATGCCTAAACCACCTTAGCTTATATTTCCTTAACTTGTCTTATAATACTACACCTACCATCTTGCAGACTCTTTCATTTCTTACTGTTCTGCCCAAACAAACACCTCACGCACGAAAAACAGTAAAATCAAGAGAAAGCAAGACACCCAAATTTACGTGGTTCGGCCAAACTGGTCAAATTAAACCAAAGCTTACTCTCTTAGTGATAAAAATAAAAATAAGAGGAAAAAAAATACCTATTGATATCGATATCCTGGTCTTCCTTTTATCAGAACAACAATCAACTCTATATCTAAAAAATAAGAGCTATGTAAAATAAAATAAAAACATGGGAACCTATCGTGAAACAAATTTCTACAAGAAAAACTAATATTCTTACGTGTTGATTTAATTTTGCTTGGCCAAAAATATAAAATTCGCTGAGAAAACATGCAATTGTGACACCTTACATATTTTCCTATTATTTGGTTGCATTATTCACACCAATATACTCCATAAAAATTTGTGTATGTATGACTAGTTAATAGACCTAGTAGAATTAAGATAATTTTTGAACATCCTGCTCAAAATTCCGAGAGCCACCACTAATTCTATTCCCTTTTAGCCCAACTTTCATATAATATAATAAATATCCAAAGTCCAAAACTTCATGTTCACGTTTGTTTTTTTGTGGCCAAAATTTGAGGAACCAAAAGTCTCTTTTTTGCTTTGGCAAAAAAAAAAAAAGTCTCTTTTAGTTTCTCTGGGATTTATTTGTCCATCTTTGGCACTTTTATATTGAGAGAAAGAGGCAAATACAAAGCTGAGGAGAAACAAGAAAAGAAAATTTGTAGCCGGTCAAAAATAAAAAGAAGAAGAGAGACACAAAGCATGGCGATTGAAACCAATGCCTCTTCTTCTCCAAATTTGATGTTTTATAATGCTAGCTCTCTTATTCATTGTAGAAGCTATTGGTTAATGTTTATTTTTTCCCTATTCGCCTTTGCCAGTTTTATACTAGAAGGAGATTAGTGGATTATTAATTAAAGGGAGTTCAATCTCTCTTTATAGACTCGAACCCAAAATATCTCCATTGTAAGCCAATGGCTACAATTAGATGGGCTAAATGCTCTTTTCTGGTTAAGTAAATTGTGTTTTACTCAATTTCCAAATATAGATAATTGACCTGTTGCTAATGTTTCCCCCTAATTCAAATCCCACAGAATTCTAAAACTCTTAGAAGAATTTATTCGCAAGACTCATGTTGGAGTTGAGAACTGCTAAAGGAAGAGAGTTGTGAAAAGGGAATAGAATTTGGGCATCAGTCAAGTGACAGAGTTGGCCATCCACTGTTTTTCTACGTTGGATCGCATAATTTGTACCTGCAGCATCCCACTTCTCTCTCCTCCTTTCCCCCCCTCTCTCCTCTCTCCTTTCGTCCTTTTTCTTCGCGTAAGCTGCGTCAGATAAATTTTCCTCCTTTTCTCTGTCTCTCTCCTCTCTCCACTTTTTTGTTACTACACCAGAGTTGAAAGTTAACCTCTGAGTTAACTCTTCTCATCTTTTTTTTTTTTTTGGTCAAAAGTTGAGAGATAAGTATTCATCAAAGATTCTCACGGGAAAAGATTGGGAGTCCACGGATCGGACACTCCAACGACAATATGTCACCGAAATACAACGAGAAAGCAGATGACCAAATCAACATAACACACCGGACAAAATCTGGCCTAAAACCGGACATAACCGACCTAAAGCCGGACAAAACACAAAAGAAACGAGAAAAAAGATACACTCCCCTTCGTCGCCGAGCAGCCCATCTGTAGCCAAACCTCCAACCGGTCACGCGCCTCTACCAGAGGCCTAAGAAGCCGCTGGAACCTGTAAGGTTGCAAAGGAGGAGCAGACGAATCGTAATGCCCAACAGGGTTGCGGAACGCCAAGTTCCAACGATTGGCGAACGGAAGGCGGATATGGTGCAGAAGGGGAAGGGGAAACCAGATCTAGTATGGGGATTAGTCCCTCCCCTCCCGCTGCACAAATGGTGTGCAACCCATGGAGGGGGAGGGGAAGGAGGGGCTGTAGTGGTGGGGCTGTGAAGATCGAGTTGAGATAGAGAGAGCGGCTCCTAGGGTTTTTTTGACTGTGATATAACTCTTCTCATCTTACAAAGCTACCTCTTCACTACACTATAAAAAAGAAAAATGTTAGTTAATTGTTTTAGTGGTTGACTAATTTCGGGCTTTAACGACACTATTACAAATGGCCTTAGGCCATCTCTAGAGGTTGAATTAAAAATGTGATATTATATGATATAAAAGTGTAAAAAATAAATCTCATTTATGTATTGTTATGACAAAATGTGTTACTCCGTATTAAATTAATAAGTAATTATAATGGTAGTGTTAAAAGTATTACCAAAGTGTGAAAAGGTACACATAAATGGGATAGAGTACTGGACGGTCTCCTGCTTTTTCTCCACCATCTCTCCTACTTTTCCCCCGTCTCTCCTCTTTGTCAGATTCACACTGCCTCTTCTCTCTTTCTGTCTCCTCTTCTTTGTTGCTACCATAGATGACCAACATTTTTTCTCCTCTTCTACACTCTAACCACCTCTTAGTTACACTATTACAAGCAAAAAAAGCGAAAAAGTTACCTAAGATTTACATTAGTTTTTTTTATTTTTTTATATACCTTTACTGTAATGTATGTAGATATAAATTTCTTATGAAAAAAAATATAAAAGTAAAATTTTCGGTCCAGTCCAATTTATTTCAGATTTTAAGGTGGCAAAACGAACTAATTTGGTTTTTTATTTGCAAAAAATCTAACCGGACTAAATTGATTACCCTAAGAAACCAAAATAAATTTAAAAATTTGTTCTCTTTTGGATTTTTGATTCTTTTACCGGTTTGTCATTCTATTCCTAAAAGTGACGCATAAAGGGGGGTATGTGCGATAATTTTTCTTAGATTTTAGATTGTTGATTCTGATTCAAATTTTAGTTTTTAGATTCTAAAGAGGCTATGAACAGTGTTTTCTACAGTATTGAATTTTAGATTAAATTTTATGGAAGTCAGAGGGGTTTTTGTCCTAAAACATATACTCCTAATTTCTATAGTTAACTATACAATCATGATTTACTAATTACTCCCTTATGGATTTCCTCCATGAGTACCACCCCTTTTTGATTTTTCGAACCAAATTTCGACGATCCGCATTACTCAATGTGTTTAAAACACGTTTTGCAAGACCACCGCAAGAAATCACCAAAAAAAAAAATACTTGAAAAGGCTTCAGTTGAGCAATTTTTTATAATAACCGTACATATCTAATTTATCGAAAAATGCTCAAATGAAGCCCTTCCGTGTATTTTTTTTGGCGAATCCTCACGGTAGCCCTTAAAAACACGTTTTAAACACATTGAGCAGTTTAGATCGTTGAGATTCAACCCCGATTCATGAGGTCCTCACGGAATTTTAATGAGGGAGTCCTCATTGGATCATCCTCCGTTAACCATAATCCATTTTTATAAGTCACTTTTTAGCATCTAATTATAACTATAGTATTTCAATTTTCCGATCTAAGAATACGAACCCTAACCTAAGATTTACATAATTTTTTTTTTTTTACTGTGATGCATGTAGATATAAATTTCATATGAAAAAATATAAAAGTAAAATTTTCGGTCCGGTCCAGTTTATTTCGGATTTTAAGGTGGCAAAACGAACTAATTTGGTTTTTTTATTTGCAAAAAATCAAACTGGGCTAAACTGATTACCCTAAGAAACCAAAAATAAATAAAAAAAATTCGTTCTCTTTTGTATTTTCGATTCTTTTACCGGTTTGTCATTCCATCCCTAAGATTGACACATAACGGGGTATGTGCGATAACTCTTCTTAGATTTTAGATTTTTTTATCCCGATTCAAATTTTAGTTTTTATATTCTAAACAGTCTATGGACAGTGTTTTCTACAGCTTTGATTTTTAGATTAAATTCTATGGAAGTTTGAAGGGGTTTTTGTCGTTAAAGCTGCAAAATATGTTTTTTTTTTTTTGCTATGAATTAGTGAATTTTTTTCTCAGGGATAATATTTAAAATGGCAAGGAATATTTTTTTATCTTTTCGCCTATCACAGATTCTCATAATTTATAAAAGTTGTTGACTTTAGAAGTTCTGCAGATTTTTTAGAAAATAGAATCGCATAATCTGCTAGTAGTAGAATTTTTCGCAAGCAAAGTAAGAAGAAGAGAGCTCGGTCTCTCTCACTGGGAATTCTTTTCCTTTCCCTACCCTACTTTCTCCTAGTTAGGAGCTAGGGTTATGCTTGGGGAGGTGGGCTGCCACCTCACCGTCCAGATTCGCTCCATCTTTTGCCGGCCCCGGTGGCGACCTCGAAAGCGTGAAGTCATTCATAAACGTCAAATATTTTTGCCAATCATAAATCAAAGAAAAACGTCACAATAATGGCAATAAAAAATCTTATTCCAACAAAAAAATCATATTTAAAACTCAACGTAATAAGACAAATCAACATCTCCTTGTCAAAAGAACAAAACTAATGACTATGATTCAAACAAGCCACACAAATAACTAAATTTTATGAACTTTTAGGAGTTATCCAGTGGTGTCACCACCAATTTTAAAGGGTTCATTTATGAATTAATTTTTTGAAAATTTCAATATAATAGTAGTATTTATTTTGTGCTCATTGTGATCTCTAGCTTTTAGGTTTTGCATGTGGTGTTGTGGGCCCTGAATCTGTTCTTGTGCTCATTGTGATTTCGAGGACTGTCAATCTTGACAATGTTTCTTTCAGTGATCAAAGACTGTTATGGCAGCGGGATCCTGTCCTAAAGTGTCATCTGGCTCTCCTTTGTACGTAGTTGTGAGAGCTTGTTAACGAGTGATTAGTGTTGCATTGGACCGGCATTAACTTGGACCGCCTCTCCTCTGTCTTTATTGCAAACTCTTTGTGCCCCGGACCTTCGAGTCAGTTAGAAGTGAGTCACTAATGTGGCTTGTTTTATTGGCAATGTAGATCTAGATGTATTTTCCTTTTATTGTTATTCATTGAAAATTTTTATAAGTACCAAATGACTTTATTGAAATACAACCATGAAGGTGAATAATAAAAAAAAAAAGTAAGAGTAAATCACACAACACTTGGAGCCTGTTTGGCCGCCTTGGTTTTGCTTTTTTCTCATTCTCATTTTTCTTTCTGCTTGTTTGGCCGACTTTTCTAAAAATCGGTTTTCTCAAAACACATTTTCCATTTTTGATGTTGCGAGCCAAAAGCCAAAAAGAGCTTGAAACCTCATTTTCAATTTCTACTTCTCATTTTCCTTTTCCCCCAATTTCTCTCTCCCACTTCTACCTCTTGTTTACGTTACCTCTTCGGCTCTTCTTCTTGTTCTTTTTCAGTTCAGACATTCTTTCCTATTTTTTCTATTCCCAAATCCAAAAAGAAATTCCATTTTTTCTCTCAAATCAAGCTCAGAATCCACACAAAAAAAAAAATCAAGAGAAAAATATAAGAAAACCCTAAAAATTAGAAATCATCAAACTAATAATAGAAGGAAAAATACAAAGGGATGGAATTTATTTACAAATTCTAAGGAGATAGTTGTATTCTTGGTTGAAATCATCAAAATTATCACCTTGATCTTCAACTTCAAGCGTTAGACAGAGAGAATTGTACTACAACGACGAGCGTGAGACAGGCACAGATCGGGAGGAGAGAGGGAGAGAGATTTTAGTGGGATGATGGAAGCCAATCTAGAGAGAGAGGGAGAGGTTAAAGTGGGTTTTGACCAGGATAAGAAGTCTCTGGATATGAGAGCAGAGTTGAATCCAATGGCTAGGAAAATATGTTAGTGGGATCATGGGGTGCAAGGCTTACACTTACGGGGAGGCTAGGAAATATTATTCCACGTATATGTTTGTTCCTTTGGCCTAGATAACAATAATATCAACAACAACCAAAAAAAAATTGGTCGGGAATTATTTACACAAATAAAAAAAAACTTGCTAAAAATAATTTTTATACACATTCTTAATGTCATAATCAATAAACAAGGACATAATTCATTTTCATAATTATTCTTCCAAACACTATTCCTCTTGCAAAATGCATTATGCGTATTTCTCTCAATCACTCCTCTCAAATTTAAAACACATTCTGATCATAATTCAAAAAACCAAAAAATTAAAAATAAACAAATAAAAAGCAAGCTGCCAAACACCAATGCTTTTATTGGGAAAGCCATGACAAATGTTGGGTTGGGCCCAAAGTGGCGAGCTTCAGCTAACAAACGTCATGACATTGACGTCACACTGTATTTTGCTTTCATCATATTCTTTGGAAAACCTTATAAAGTTATGCTCACGGAAGCCTATATATTAAGGCTTTGTTTGGCTAATTTGTCAAAAATGGTTTATTGGTTTATTTGGTTTTGTCTTTATTCAAATTTTTTTTGCATCTTTTAGTTTTCGGTCGATTTTTTGAGGTTTCTTGGCTTGTCTCGACAAGAGGAATCTAAAAAGTATAAAATTATTAGCCAAACTTAAAGTTTTGTGAATAAAGACAAAAAATAAACCAAAAAACGTGACCTCAAAAAATCGACCGAAAACTAACAAATGCAAAAAAAAATTTGAATAAGGACAAAAACAAATAAACCAATAAACCATTTTTGACAAATTAGCCAAACTAAGCCTAAGCACATGGTAAGGGAAAAAAAAACATTTTCTAATATATTTTTTTGTAGACTTTTTATACACTTTTTACTAGAAGCCCAATGGACTTGTAAGCAAAAAAGTGCTTCTTCCATCCGGATTTGTTAATTCATTTTTTAAATTTGTGTTATTTTTAATTGTTTATATCTTTCTATTTAATATAGCTTTCATGATTTTGCAAACTTTATATTATACAATAAATTGAGATCTATCAATTAAGATCTATATTTCATATTTTTTTGAGTGATACACATTGACATAAATTTTAAAAAGAGACTAACAAATTCAAAAGGAGGGAAACACACAAGAATCATGCTACATGTATAACCATTTCAGCTCCAACTATTTACAACTCACTCACATATAAGTGGAGCCCACACACAATCATGGGTGTAGGCCCCACGTATATGTGAAGGGGTTATAAATGGTTGGAGCTGAAATGATTGTACAAGTAGCATTTTTGAACACACAATACATGCATGATTGAAGACCATAACAAATGTTCGGTTGGGCCCAACCCTTTTTCCTTTTTCTTTATGAAAGGGCGGAATCGGTGTTTGTTTATGGAAAAAGTCAAGAAGTTGATGGACGGCTGAGATGAGTTGGAAATACAATGATGATGTCATGTGGTGTGATGTCAATGTCACGACGTTTGTTGGGTGGAGCAGGGCAGTTTGGCTTTGGGCACCGATTCCTCTTCTAGACTTCTATATAACTGTAACGGCATCGAAGGACCAAGAACAGGTCCCACTATTTGTAATCTCTGAAATCGGAACCCTCGTGACGACGTCGTTTCATCTGCTCAAGCTCCTGTAACATGGATGGGCAGAAGAGGAAACGGAGGGACATTGACAGAGAAGTGGACGGAAAGAGGACGAGGGTGGGTGAGGACAACGGAGTGAAGAAGACGGAGGAGCCGGACGACGATGAGGTGGAGGAGTTCTTTGCGATTCTGAGACGGATACGCGTGGCGGTCGAGTACTTCGAGAAGGGTAAAGGCGAGGGAGCTGGCCGCCGTGGGCTGGCGGCGAAGGAGTCTTCGGCGAGGCGGAGCCCGTCTTTTCTGCGTCGAGATTTTGAGGAAATTGACGGTGTCAAAGGTTCGGGCGACGGGGAAGGACACACGGGTCTGGATCTTAACGCCGACCCACATTCTGATTCAGAACTAGCTCCGGGTAGCGAACCCGTTGTATCTTGAGATCCGGTGTCCACGTCGCCACGAGCAAAGCCTCCGATCTATTTTCTTTTACTTCTTTGCTCTGTTTTATTTTATTTTTTTCCCGTGTGATTCTTTTGATGAGCGAGTTGAGTTGGCGCCGAGTGCTACTGAGTTGTTCCAAGTCTGGAATTTTTTTTTTTTTTTTTGGATCAAGTCTAGAATTTGGTGAAGTCAATTTTTAAGTTGATGTATGGTGAAAAAATGAACAATTAATTAATTTTGATTAATTGGTTTATATTTGTCTACAACTTTTAATTTATTAAGTTTTTTATGTTCAATATAGATCTCTTTTTATAGATCTTAATTAGTTTTATTAAACGAAATTGTTGGAATGACAAAAAAAAAACATCATAGATTATGAGATGTAAATAATTCTTTGAAATATTCAAAAAGGTAAATAGACCCAACAATATAGAGTGGAGAGAGTATTGTAAAGTGTATTAAATTAATTTAAATAAGTCAAAAATTGGAACAAGACCTAGGGGTGTTTGGGAGCCTACTTTTCAACTTTCTATTTTTAATTTTTTAGCTTTTTGGATTATGGTCAGAATAAGTTTTGAATCTGAGAGGAGTGTTTAGAAGAAATGTGCAGAATGCATTTTACAAAAATAGTAATGTTTGGAAGAAAAATTATGAAAATGAGTTATGAGTTTTTTTTTTTCCCATTTTTCCCTGTTTATAAAATTATGTTATAAAACGTGTTTTTATCTTTCTTTTCTTAAAAAAATAAACAGTGTGCTTCCCCACTTCAAACCAAATCTCTCTCTCTCTCTCTCTCTCTCTCTCTCTCTTAATTTACCTATGTTCTACGGTGCCAACTCCTCTAAAATCTCCAATTGAAAACTCCCCAATCAACAAAAAAAAAAATCAAGTTCATCGTCAAGTTCAAATTGAAAACCCAAAATCTCAAATTCAAATCAACAATAAAAGTCAAGACCAAGAATTTGTGCAAGAAAGAAGAGGTGGCCAATCTGAGAATCCCAGGAGAAGCCAGTTCATCGTTGTCTAGATTTGAACGATTTCTGAAGCAACTCCGACCAGCGTGGAGAAATCCCAGGGGTCCCATACTGTTCGGTGTGTGGTGGAAAAATTGAACCCAGAGACGTAGGGGTAAGGATGGGAGAAGAAATTGAGGGAAAATGAAAAACGAGAATGAGAAATCAAAAGGAGGTCAAGAGCTGATTTTGGCTTTTGCTCTAGAAAGTGAAAAACGAAGAAGTCATTTTGAGAGAATGAGTTTTGTCCCAGAGTACCCAAACAATTAGAAGCCGAAAAACGAGAATGGGAAAATAAGAAACTCAGGTGCCCAAACACCCTCCTAAGCTTGGTATGTTTGTTGTACTTCTTTTGTCCATAAAATGAGTTGAAGTTAGTTTTCTACGAAGTTACGAGCAATTTTCAAGTTTTAAAAAATTACCAAAATATATAATTTTTATACGATATATAGTTCTTGTTTGATAGTTTTCAATGACATTTTTTCGACAATACAAAAATAATTTAAAAATTGTTATAGCTCATATTATTTTTAAATTTAAAAAAATTACACATAATTTTATAAGGGATCAACATTATAAGACCGAGGGAGTATTTTTTTGACCCCACGACCCGTCATTAAGCTTTTGTTGGTGATTTTGATTGAATGGGGTTAAATTTCTCCATCTGCGACGAATCTACATTCAAACTATATATATATATATATATATATATATATATATATATATATATATATATATATATATATATATATATATATATATATATATATATATATATATATATATATATATATATATATATCAGTGGTGGAAAATACAGCGCATAATGAAGTTAAATTTTATTTTATTTCCGTGCTCCCTCCTTTCCAAATTTCTCATCAATTTACGTGTATGACGTGTCATTTTTTTAATTGTCTACGTCTTTCAATCTATTTCCGTACTCCCTCCTTAATTTCCAAATTTCTTGTCAATTTACGTGTATGACTTGTTATTTTTCAATTGCAAATAATTTCAATCTGTAATAGTTTTTACAATTTTGAAAACTTTGTATAGTAAAATTTATTGAAAACTATCAAACGAGATTCATATTGCATATATACTTCATCCAACCCAATTTATTGGTACAGTGTATGGATTCCAACCATTAATTTGGGGAATATAATCATTACATACTTACTCCTTTTATCGTTCAAAACGTCATCATTTCATGTACATACTTTGAAAGAGAAATGAATGACAACAAAAGGTGGTAATTGAGACTTAAGATTTGAGACAAAGGGAGTATAAATTATAGATTTTAAAAATATACACTAATACTCCTCTGTCCCAAACTTTTTTTTCTATTTTGCAAAACAAGAACTTGAAAATAATAATAAAAATTCCAAGAAAAATTCTATAATTTTTTTTTAACAAGTTACTAGATATCAATGAGTATCTTTTTATGTATGGAAAAAAAGTTAAAAATTTAGTTCTAAAGACTTATTGTTATTAGGTCCTCGTTTAATGGACCGGTAATATTTTGGGACAAAGGGAGTAATTTTTTGTGACGTCGGAAATAGCGGGAGTGGATGGACGAGGTAATAGTAAATCCTTTGATTATCCAAAGTACTGAAACAAGGGCTTTAATCTTTTGCTCTTGCTTTTTCTCTATCTTTATGTTAATTATTAAATTTTGAAATTCCCAAGCTGTCGACCTCGTCTCATATGTGTTTCCTAATTGTTGAAAACCTCAATCGACCTATTGAATTTGAGATTGTGCAAATTTCTTGACGCATCGGAATTCACGAGAGACTAGTTAGTGTATTAGTTCAAACGAGATAAGTTCTCGAATCAACGAGATATTCTTGAATTCAAAAGAAAAAGAGAGACGATTCTCAAAGTTTATTTATTAATTAGAAGATGAATTATGCCATAGGCTAATACCCTTATTTATACTAGTAAGACTACTAATAAAAATAAAATTACTTGTGGAGACCAAACAAATCATTACTTGGAAACCAGGACTATAAGAAAAAGGAAATAAAATAAGGAAATAGAACTCTAGAAAACTAGAAAATAGGAAACAAGAATTGTGCTAAATAGGCGACACTAAATAAAATTTGCTACTAATTTTATTTCTTAAAATTTGCCAAAACAAGTGGCAAAAAATTAAAATATTCTAAATTAATCTTTTACTAAAATAATGTTTCCAAAATTTAAAACCCTTAATATATTGTCCCGCATCAATGTTAGTGAAATGTTGTTATAATTATTTTATTTTTATTTTTTGCAATTTTTTAATGCTAACATGGTTTAGAACCGAAAAATCGAACCAAACAGGACCAGTCTAATGGTTTGGGGTGGTTTGGTTTCATATGCGTAAGAGCATCATTATGTGGCTCTCTACATTAACTTTTGAGTTAAAGTAGAGAGCCAAACCCCCCAAATAAACCAAAATTAGGCTCACCAAATAGTTGATTAGATTAGTTAAGCTTCTAACTTAACTATGGTACCGCACCAAATTTGATGCGACACTGTTCACTCAACAGGGCACTATCACACATTGTTCATGCACTATTCACGCATTGTTCATTTATTTAATATTACTTTTGGGGAGTAGGAGTAAAAAGAAAAAATAGTTAATGCTATAAAGTTAGAATAGTGAGGCTGATTCTGTGAACTTTTGTAAAAGTTACTTGCGAAATTTAAAAAGGTGTTTTTGAAGTTAAATTTGGTGCTCCAGATAAGGATACTCTAACAGTGTGTTTATGATTCTTAATTCTTTGAAACCGTTAGATATGATTCAATTTTTTATTTTTTTTGTAGAATTGGACCCCTAACATATACTCAAGCATTGTATTTTGGTATTTTCGAAACATGGGAGCATTAACATGTCAAATGGCAAAATATTTAAGAGTATTTAAAGTGGTGATTCGTAGGCTACTTCTTAGATTTTCATTTTTAATTCTTGGCTTTTTTATTTTTTGAATTATTGTCAGATTGTGTTTTTATTCTAAGAGGAATCTATGAGTGAAATATGCAAATATATAAGACTGTGTGGACAAAGTCAAAAGTAGATTGTGTTTTATAAAAATGTATGTATATATATATATATATATGTATATATATACATATATATATATGCACACACAGTCTTAGATTAAAAACAAAACATATCCTGTGAGGGCTTCCTCACAAAAAAATTGTGGGAAAACAGTTGTGAGCCGTTGAATCCTATGTCCTTTATGCGATCCAATGGCTTACAACTGTTTTCCCGCACTTTTTTTTTGTGAGGGTGCCCTCATAGAAAACTTCTTGTGTGTGTATATATATATACATTTTTATAAATCATTTCATCAATTAAAATGAGAAAATTGAAAACTGAGAAGTCAAAAAGCTTCTCCTAACCTACTAACCTACTAACCTACTTTTGACTTTGTCTACTATGACGGTTCTTTTTAGTGCCACAACAGGTTTTGCTTTTTTACTGTTATACCCTTGTCATCAAAACCAACTCCTCTCTTCAAGTTCTCATTCTATCTCTCTCTCTCTCTCTCTCTCTCTCTCTCACACACACACACACACACAGAGCAAAATCCATGTCCTCTATCTCCACGCTGCCTTACATTAAACCACCATATGTTCGATCCATAGAGAAATATATTTTGTAGGGGTTTGAAATTGCACGTATTTGTATTGTGAGCAAACAAATTGGAACGGAGGGAGTACTTGCGCTAATTAGTCATGGATCAATTTTAGTTGCCAAACAAGGTATTAATGAAAGGAAAGGGTACTAATTTGCCCAAACCCCTCATCCCTCTTCCCTCTTCCCTCTTCCAAAGGAAGTTGGATCGATCCAAACAAGCCCGGGCAGCCTTCTTAATGCACTTTATGTACATTTTTTTTTATCAGCACTTTATGTACATGTTATTAATAGAAAGTTTTTATGTAATGTGCGGGCTTTTAAGATATTTTGTAGAGAGAGAAGGACAAGTCTATATACACTCTCCTCTCTTCTTCTCTACCATAACTTACACTTACTTTCTTCTTCCTTAGTTTTAGTTTAGCTCCTCCATTGGAGGATTTTGAAGCTTTATCTCTCTAGAACTCTCATGTAAGTTTACTTCTCCCGTTGATTTGTCGTTTATTAATGTTGTAGCTCGTACTTAGATTGTTCTATCTATCTAGTTTATTTTCGTTCTTGTTAAGTTTCTCATTTCCATGTTTCTCTAGTTATTTTCCATTAAAAATCCTTGTTCCAAACCTTGTTAGATAATTTCTCAAGTAATAATATTGTAGGCTAACCTAGGATCTTCATTAAAAATCAGTTTTTAGAGTTATTAAGCATGTTATTAGTTTTCTTCAAAATTCTAGACTTGTTTTCTAGCATAATGTGTGAGTAGTTAAGTCGGCTTGGTCATGGGGTGATTAACACTCCATGACTTGGGCTAATCCGTTCCTCTTATTTCAAAAGCAAATACCTCCTGTTGATCAAAGAGTTAGGATTAATTTTATGTATCAAAATTTGAATTTGTTAATCTCTTTGATCTCACATAGCCAAGAGCTTGACCACTTGGCACGTGTGATGCTTAGGGCGATGTCAATTAAAATGTTTGTCTAAATGACACAAGAATCCTAATCTTTGTGAAACACATTTTCTAGTCAAATGGTTTTAATCTCCAAATCTTCCGTTTGGGAGCATCTAACGGTGTCCCGAGCCGGTTATCAAGAGTCGAACGGTTTAGCCTTAGTTGTGGTATTTATGATCCCCTAGACTACGCCTTAGTTTAATTTGCCGTTTTTAATCTTCCGAGTCGTTCACGAAGTTAAGTGAATTCCACCAACCAAAATCCAAAAACCAAGTTTGTCGCTTTAAGGCTAAAAACTTCATTCCCAAGTCAACTCTCACGCTGGGTGCGTTCGGTCCCTGTGGATTCAACCCGGTCTTACCGGTTATTATGCTACTGCCGACCTAGCCTTACGCTTGGGGCAACATTTTCTACGACACAATCCAAGGTCGCAAGAAATTAAAAGTTGAATAATAATAGAGGTTAAATGCCATTTTACAGATAAAACTAGCAAACCTAGCAAAAACTTACCTAAAAATAAATTATCGCAAAAATTGGGGAAACTCCCAAAATTGAAAAATAGAAAGCAAAATAAGAAATACCCAATTTGAAACAATTAAACAGAATTACACTCTAAGAGTAATTCGTAATCTAATTATTACTTAAAATTGAAAAATTACTAAATTAAAGGCATAAACAAATGAATGTGGCCGAATTCCACCATCGGTCACGATTAGGGTGGTGAGTATTGATCGTAACGCGATTCTGCTTTAGCCCACCAAGTTTGGGCGTATTCCGGATTTGTCGATAAATTGCCAAAATTGATAATTTTCAATTAAGATTTGTTTGGGTCTCCTAAGCTTCGACCGGTCCAACTAATCATAGAATTGAGCTGCTACTTTTTTTGCATCAAAATAGAAAAGGGGTAGGGGTGTTTGGGAGCCTTTATTTTGACTTTTCATTTTTAACTTTTTAGCTTTTTGAATTATGGTCATAATGGTCATGTTCGGTTAACAGTTTTGCGCCTGTTTTAGTCATATTTTGGTTTTGCTTACATCATCACTTCCTTCATTTCTCTCTCTCTCTCTCTCTCTCTCTCTCTCTCTCTCTCTCTCCACTTATTACACCTACTTACATCATCAAAACTAAACAGTACAAAACTAAACTTGTGAACCGAACAAGCTCAATGTAGTTTGATTTTAAAATGAGTGTTTGAGAGATATATACAGAATGTATTTTGCAACAAAGGTAGTATTTGAGAGGTGTGTGCAGATTACATTCTGTATTTCTTTTTATTAACCAAAATGAGAAAAGTAAAAAATGAGAAGTCAAAAAACTCCTTTCACCCTCTTTTTTCATTCTGCTCTCTAATGTTAAATTCTGAGAACTCATTCTCACAGAATGAGTTCTAGAGTTGCTTCCCCAAACATCTAACGGTCCGTTTAGATGGCGTATTAGTTTTGGACGAATTAAATAGTAAGGGGGATTAAATTAGAAGGGTGGACCCGCATTAATATGACAGTTAACAACATGGATTAAATAATATATACTTTGGATGAGGGATAAAAAAAAAAGAGATAAGAAGGATGGATGATGTAAAATCATGTCAAAAGGCTTTCTTGCACTTGGTAATGCATATATTGAATTATATATTTATATAATTATTTTAAAATCAAAATTAATTAATTTCATGTAATTTCAAACATTTAAGTTATAATAATACTTAATTGTAATATTTATTTTATTAAAAAAATTATTTGTAACCTATAATAGTTATTTTAAGTTAATACACGAATTATAGTTTCAAATTTTAGAGTATAATTTTTGTCAATTTTTTTGTATCAAATTAAAGATCTCTGGTAGTAATTTAATTTGGTTCAAACAAAAATTAAAAATTATGTGCATAAGTACTTTATTTTTTTATTAGAAGGAAGTTGCATAGAGGTAGGGAGGTAAAATGAGGAGATAATCCCCCTCGACTAAACATAGACACCCTCCCCCCTACTATTTCATCAGGGAGGGTCTTGACTATTTATTACTCCCTCTATCCTAATTTGTTTGCTTGCTTCGGGAAATGTGTATTTTTTTTTAGATGTTAAAAAATGTACTTTTGTATTATATTTTTAAATTTTTTTACACCAAATTAAAATACTCAATGAGCACTTTAATTTGGTATAAAACAAATTAAAAAATAATATAGAGAAATATATTTTGTAGAAGTTTGAAATTGCACATATTTCTATTGTGAGCAAACAAATTGAAACGGAGGGAGTACTTGCGCTAATTAGTCATGGATCAATTTTAGTTGCCAAACAAGGTATTAAGGAAAGGAAAGGGTGCTAATTTGCCCAAAACCCTCATCCCTCTTCCATATTCCTCATCCAATCATGACCTAAAAAGTGATAAGTAAAATGGGAAAATTCAAAAAAATAGGTTTCAAACACCCTCGAAAAATTTGTGTTTGTTGAACGAGTATTTCCTAATGCGTTCTACACCGGCCGAGTGGCGGAAAACCTGGGGGTATCTCATATTTTTGCATCGAAAAAGCACCCCACTCCTTCGGGGACCCACTTTTGGGTCCCACATGAGTGATCAAAACTTTTGCTTTGAAACGGTGAGACTTTGGTTTAAACACTTCTAACTGTCCAATTGAGCTAATTTTTGGTGGGCCCCATCGGAAAAATATTTTAAGAATAATGAACAGTTCGGATCATTCATGTGAGACCAAAAAATGGAACCCCAAAGGGGTGGGGTGCATTTTCGGTGCAAAATTTGGGGTACCCTAGCAGGGTTCGGCCGAGTGACTGTTTCAGCTACCACACGTCACTACCCGTGGCCAACATGACAGTATGACACCACATCACCAAGTCGACATGACATCAACCCAACAACCACCCGACAATACATCAACCTTTCCCCCACTGTAGTCCACCAATAAGTTAGGCATAGAATGTATCGAGATGTTAAAATAAGCTACTTTTTAACAGTGACCTTTAGAAAAGTAATTTAAGAGAAAAGTATTTTAAGAGCATCTTTATCGGACTCAATAAAAATTAGGTCAAATTTAACCTCAAAAACATATTTTATAAATTAACAGATCACTTTTTTAAAAACTCTCAAAATCAAATTCTCTATTCTAACTTCACTCAGAATTAAAATTAATAAAAAAAGAGATTGAAAGGGAAATAGACAGAGAGAGAGAAAAAAACAAGGAGAGAGAATTGTTTTAACTCGTGAATAGTGTCTCAAAGGATTTATCTAGTTACTGTAACAAAGTTATAAGTTTTGCAGATTTACAAAAAAAATTGTCGAGTCAGACTATGGGGTGTTTTTTCCCCTTTCACTCAACAACTTAGCCATCAGGAAGATTTGCCTCCCTTGGTGAGGATGCTCTAAGAAGGAAAATGCTAACGTGTGCATATTGGGCAAACATTAAAGTTGGAAAAATGTATTGAAATATGTGAAAAATGTATAAGAATATGGAAAAGTGTATTGAAAAGTGTAAAAGGTGTATTGGAGTATGTGTTTGTTTTGTTTGTTTGTATACTTATTATGTGCCTATTGGACACATGTTAGCAAAACCCTTTTAAAAATATTGACTAGTTTCGATCATTAGAACATCAATATCAGCCTCTCTATTTTAACTTTAAAATTAAAGTAGAGCGCAACCTTCTCCAAAACCTCAAAAATCAGTCTCACCAAACGAACTCGCCAATTTGAAGATTTCTTAACTTTGCTATAGTAACTTAACAAATATGGTGACTTACTATTCACTCACCAAAAAAGGAGGGAGAGAAGAGTAAAAGTTTGAATAGAGAGTCTAATTTTGTGAATTTTTTGAAAAGTAACTTGCTAAATTATAAAAGGTATTTTTGAGGTTAAATTTGATTTTTTTTTTTTTGATGTGTCACATAAGGATTCCCTTAGTGTGGAACTCCAAAAAGAGTTTTACGGAAGCGGTACTGTACATTTGATGCACACTAAAATATGGTACCCTTAGTTTTATGTTTTTACAAAGCCTAATTGCTCGTAAAACTAACGGGTCCAAAAATAAATTTGGTATTCCAAATGTTAGTAACAACATTTTAATTTTTGTTTTTTCTCTTCATATTGTGTATAATTTGAGTGTGGTTATAAAAAAAATAAAGTGCCAAATTCAATTGCCAATTATTTTCTTTAATATAACATTAGCAAGTCCCAAAATTATATTCTAAGAAATCTAAACCCTCAAGTCTCCTGCGACAACTTTCGACCTGTTCTATCTCCTGTTAAGTAGGGGAGTCTGGAGAGATTGTTTCCAATATTTGAGTCCTCCTGAATGTGATTACAAACAAAAATCATTGTCTTGGAACGATCCTTCAAAGATGCATTGTTTCCATATTTAATGGTCTTCCCAAGTTTCATTGAGGTCCCCGTTGATTTCCATATCAATTAAGTATCCTGGATAAGTAGTTTTATCCAGCAATATCTAGTACTGTGAATTCTAATTTTTTTATGTTCGCCATTTTCTAGAAAATAATAATTTTTTTTAATTCATTAGTCATTTGAGTGATAGACAATTGATCCTTTGATCAATTGAAGGGAAACAAAGCTTAACATTATTACTATTTTTTATATCTTTCGAAAGTATAATGTACGGAAGGCAAATTTTGAAGACATAAACGAACGAAGAAATGTTGACTGCCTAAAATAACCATTGTAATTAATGCGACACGTAGCGGTGAAGACAAAATCGCAAATAATTTTGGCTAACAATCTCTACTCCCAAGTCGATGATCTAGTTAAGAACGTCATTGATATAAGTCTTCAAATGAACAATGATACGTACACATCCTCTCAATCATTCCTCACCGCACCCTCGCTTACATACGTGGTGGGGTCCAATGGGTCCCACCGGGTGAGCCCTACCGTACATGTGAGAGACAGTATGGTAGGGAGTAGTTGAGAGGGTGTACATCTTTCATTTTTGTCTTCAAATATGCAAAAAGAAGAGTGCCCCAATAAATAGAATACTCCAAGTATCATTGTTTTCTTTAGTCAAATATACTTTGGCTGATGAATTGTATCTCCGCTATTTTAAAAAATATAGTATTTTTAAGGAACCATTCTATACGTACTGACTAAAGGGTACTGACCATGCACAAATAGCACCGGGGACCCCCTTGTGGGTCTCAAACGATCAATCTAAACCGTTGGTTTATCTCAAATTGAATTCTGAGTAGGCCGTGTAGGAACCGTTTCAATCGAATAGCCCTATGAGTTCGATCCAAAATCACCCCATTTCATCCAAAAAATTTGAATTAAATTGGGTGATTTTGGATCGAGCTCATAGGGTTGTTCGATTGAAACCATTCCCTCAAGAACCACTTGGAATTCGATATTGAGATGAATCAACGGTTTGGATTGATTGTTTGGGATCCACAGGAGATCCCCTATGGCGTTTGTACATAGTCGATACAAGGGGGTCGGTACCCCTTGCATTTCCGATTTTCAAGTATTGCTATGATTTAACCGGATGACATCATGACAATGGTGTCATCATGAGAGTCATTCAACCGATTTACAACTGTACTAACAGTTGTCCACATAGTTTGGATTAGTGCTTGTTACCAGCTACTTGCCTAAATGAATAATAATATATTGATAAAAACAGGGCAGAAAAGCATGTTTCTGAAGATTTGTATTTTGTAAAGTCTAATTAAAATGGGATCAGCTCCATGTCTTGTGTTGTTAGTTCAAAACTCTTCACACTCATTTTGGCTATCTTTTATTAGATAATTTAGTTTAGTTTTTTATGATGTCATCAGATGTAACGAGTGGAGAGAGAGAAAGAGAGAGAGAGAGAGAGAGAGAGAGAAATGAGGATGTCATCAAAACTAAAACTAAAACTAAACAGAGAAACGAACATGGTCTTTGTAACTTTGTAGTTTAGAACACAATCTGTGATCTATATTTTTCCTTTCATGAAATTTGCAATGAAATACATTTATGCATAGGTTTTATTTTTTTCAAATGCCTAATTACGTAAACAAGTTGCGGTTATATATATATATATATATATATATATATATAGGTTCCACTTCACTTCCTATCCGTATCCGAACTCCGGACTTATAGACCTCCGTGATCCAATTATTTTTTTGACAATCCGAACCGTCCAATATGTTCAGAAGGTGTTTTCAAAGGTTGACGTGGGAAATCTTCAAAAAAAAAAAAAATACCGGGAAAGGCTTGATCCAAGTAGTTTTTTGCAATTTCTTTTAACGGGAAAAAATTACATTTTTTGTTAAGTGTGAGGGGAACCAGCTTCGTATATATATATATAGGGCTGGTTCTCTTCATACATAAAAAAAAAACCCTTGTATTCATAGATTAATCATAATTCATAGATTTTACCAAAAAAAAAAGAAGTAGTATTTCATGTATTAACTCTTTACATAAACGGAGTTCTTATCATAAAAAATAAAAAAAATTAAAAATTAAAAAAAAAATACTCCATCTGTCCCAATTTTATAATCCCTTATGGGAGTTCGTTTCACTTTTCAAAGTGTTATATCTTATAACCTATAATGTTTTAGATGATTTTGAATACTTTGTTTATTAGATTAAATTAAGATCTATCCAACAAGATCTATATTGCATATAAAATATATTACCGATTGAAAGATATAATTATTTTTTTATCCGGTTAGAATAGAACGAAGAACAATCAAATTGGGACGGAGATAGTAAGTAAATAAATAATAAAACTCCCTCCTCCTGAGCTACTTCTACTTAGTTAGAAAAACAACGTATGTACAACCGTTGATTCTGAAGAGGAACCCCTCGATTGATGTCAACTGTCCCTTTGAAACGGTCAACCAAGGTTAGAACAAGAGATGAAGAGACGAAGACCCACCGGTCAAAATACAATAAACAAAGACCTACAAAAAAAGAAAATTCTAGATACACAATAAAAATGGATAACAAGGTGGATAACATACTCATATAGTATGTAGTGTTGAAAAAAATATTTTGAATATAATATTTTATTTAAAATGTGAATGAAAATTGAATTGATTTTGAGTTGTGTTTTTTAAGTGGCACCAGTTTACTGTAGACGAACGCGTCTTTTCGTGAACAGATGTGTATTTTCTCTATTATGACTATTCGTAGAGTCACTAGTTTACCTCTATATATGGCATCTTTGGGGAGTTTGATCAAGTAGTGCTGAGATAGACATCCATGCAAACCGTAAGCACCGTAGCATGGACAAATTTGTCTTAAGTATAGAGTGTTATATACTCGCCTTGATCATCATTTCATTTCATCAATTTCCAGGTTTCAAGTTTTTAATTTTATTGCATTCATATTTCCGGTTTTATCACAAAAAGTAAACATGATTTCCAACAGTAGGCTCTACACACAGTTGAGTGTGAAGTATGTGCCGAGCTCACACACTATGTGAGTGTGGTGTCCACCTTGTTGTGTACCTAACATTGCTTTGCAAAAAAGACATCCCTCCGTCCCGAATTTATTGTCTATTTACGGGAATACGTGCCTTTTTCAATTACTTATATATTTCAATCTATAATATTTTTTTACAATTTTAAAAACTTTGTTTAATATAACCATTTGAGAGCTATCAAATAAGATCAATATTGAATATATATAACATTATAAATTTGAAAATATAAATAATTTTTTGAAGTACTGTGAATAGTGCAAGTGGACATGAAAGTTGGGATGGAGCGAGTATAATGTAGTAAGGGCATCCTTATGTGGATGAACAAATTAAATTTTTAACAAAAAGAGATAGCCAAAACCCAAAATAAGGCCAAAATCAGACTCACCAAATGGTTGATCAAATTTGTTAAGTTTCTGACTTTGTTACTGTACCGCACTAAATTTGGTGCAGCACATTTCACTCACGTGGGCACTATTCACGCACTGTTCATGCATTGTTCACTTTTTATTTTATTTTATTTTATTATTTCTGGGGAGTAAGAGTAGAAAAAAGAATAGTTTCATATAATAAAGTTAGAATAGAAAGTCTGATTATGGGAATTTTTGAAAAAATGACTTGCTAAATTTGTAAATGATGTTTTTAAAGTTAAATTTTGTGTTTTTTTTGTGCCCTTGATAAAGATGCCCTAAACCGTTGTCAACTTGTAAAAAATGGAAGAATATCCCCTGCTGAATACCCTGAGAAGCTGCCACGTATCCCTGTAATTCTCTCCAGCTGAAACCAGCAAAAAAAAAAGGAAACTGTTACCGGAGTATTTGTTAGGGTAGTGAAACCAAAATCAACGTTTACTTATCACGTCCAATCTCAACCGTTTGATCATACCACGTGACCCATTTAAACCTGGGTATTACCAGAGTATATACGGGCCCACCTACCACGCGCTACTTATAAGTGGGGCCTAATAGATGTACAAGCAATAAATCTTTTTTTTTTCTTTTTTGAGAAGGGTTTTAACATTTTCAGGGTTTTTCTCACTAAAAATCATTCCACGGTTTGTTATATGTTAATTAAATGTATAGGGTAGATTAAAATTTTGATTTTTGATAGGCGGGTAGATTCAAAATTAAATGTATAGAGTACATATACAGTTTTTGTGAAAAATTGCTCGGATCAAGTCATTCTTAGTATTTTTTGATGATTTCTTGCGGGAAACCCTTAAAAATATTTTTTAAATATATTGGACGGTTTGAATTTTGCAAAAATAATTTTTAAAACGTTTAAAACACCAAAAATCCTTTAGTCAAGGATCCCTGACTAGAAAATCTGCCTATATGTATATATATAGAATATAAATAGACACGTGAAAAAATTGAAGTTATTTAAGATGAACAACACACATGTATATATACACACATCAAAATTAAACTTTATGAACTAAACCACAACTTGTCCATTTGCCTTTCACTATCCAACAAATTATGCTTTTTGCATAAGTTCTCTATATATTCTTGCAATATTGATGGTTTAGATTATTTAAGTGTACTTAGGATGGACCAAAAAGAGGTATCAAAGATTGGGTTTTTTTTTTTTATTATTATACAAAAAACCAACAAAAAAAAAAAAGGGATGGGGATGGGGAATGGCCGAATGGGGATGGGTTGATTGTTGGAAATACAGCAGAACTAACAAACACACAAGAGGCAAACAGAATCCAGAATAGAAAATTATTAAGAACGCAAAAGCAAAGAGATTTTACATGTTTTCACAATTAATGTAACATCCCTATTTAGCCATAGAGGGCAGGGCACTGTCCCCGTTACCTCTAAGATCTGACTTGATTGGTCCAACTCGAAACAGTCAACGAAACATTGCACGATTGAAGTAGGCTTCACTACTACACAAAAAATAATTAGTGGGTAAATTTCCCATTTGATAAAATTTAGTAAAATCCGTAATTGATTTTAGCAAATGAAAAATAATCTTTGCTAAAATCAAAGATTTTTTTGTGAGAGATAAAATCAATAAATTTAGCAAATATTGATTTTATCTTTGTTTTTAAAAAAATGAACGTTCTTCAAAGATGATTGTTCTAGAAACCCAAATGAAACTTGATTTGAGTGAAACAAATCAAGTTTGGACGATCGGAGACGTTCACCGCGTACAGCTCGGCGAGTACTACAGGTATTCCAAAAATCAACTTGATCGGATATCGCTAAGTGTGTCATCGGAATACAAATGTCTTAAAAAGAAATTGAACACAATTGGACATAAAAACTGAATCAAAACTGCTGAACCCATTATTCTTTAAGGCTGAGTTTCCGAATGGATTTTATCAAAATCTGATAAAATCAAGCCTTTGATTTTAGCTTGATTTTATCCATTCGGAAACTGAGTTGATAAAATCTGATAAAATTAAGCCTTTGAATGCAAAAATCTAAGATTTTATCAACTCAGTTTCCGAATAGATAAAATCTTAGATTTTATCAAGGCTTAATTTTATCAAATCTTGATAAAATCTGATAAAATCTATTCGGAAACTCAGCCTAAGTTATTTGTATGTGATAAGACACTTAACAATATCCAGTTGGGTTGATTTTTTGTACACTTCAGTACTCGACAAACTCTATGCGGTGAACGTCTCTAATCATCGTAAAGATGCCGGCACACGACCACACTGTTGGGCTGCACGAGTGGTCCGCTCAGACTAGACGTCACCTCACTATGCCGAATCAATGACATCATGCAATTGACGAAAGCAAAAAATCGAAGTGACATCACCAGTATCACCAAACCCACCGATCTCTGCCGTCCGCCAATTTTTAAGGCGTTATTTTTTTTAACGAACAGCGATTCATTTCCTCTATAAAACGTTAACAGCTTACCTTGCACTGTCCAAACAAATCCCACAATAAATTTATTATATTCTCTGGGAGACTTTTGACCTGTAACATGGAAGGTGAGAAGAGGAAACAGAGGGATACCGACGGTGACGGAGAAGTTCTGGACGGAAAGAGGGCGAGGGTGGGTGAGGATAACGGAGTGAAGAAGGCGGAGGAGCCGGAGCCGGACGACGATGAGGTTGAGGAGTTCTTTGCAATTCTGAGACGGATACGCGTGGCGGTTGAGTACTTCGAGAAGAGCCGCAGCCCTGAGTTGGCGGCGAGGGAGTCTTCGTCTAGGCGGAGTCCGTCTTTCCTGCGTCGAGATTTTGTGGCAGTTGACGGGGTTAAAGGTCCGTGTGAGGAAGAGGGAGACCCGGGTCTGGATCTTAATGCCAAACCGGATTCTGATTCAGAACAAAATCCGGTTCGCGAACCCGATGTATAACGAGATCATGTCTCCAAATGCTAACTTCCTAAGCCCTTTAATCTTTTTTTTTTTGACTTCTGTCCCTTCATTTTCGCTTTGCTTGAAATTTGAGGGAAGTAGAATAAAAGAAAAGAAAATGGGACGAAAATGGAAGGAAAAAATTTACTATTCACAAGCAAGGGGAATTATTATTTTTTAATTCATTTCTTTTGTATTTTCTTTTCCACAAGTTCCAAACCAACCATTTGTGATTTTTGTGGGAGTTTAAATCGATAATGCTACAGGTACAAAGGGTTTGGTACAGGAAATGTACCGAGCCCTCTCGGGAAACTACTTTTGGGTTCTACACGAGTGATCCGAACTATTCATTGTTCTTAGAATATTTTTTCGAGGGGTCCTACAAAATTTCAGCTCAATCGGACGGTTAAAAACGCTTAAACCAAAGTCTCACCGTTTCAAACAATTTTTCTTGTGGGACCCAAAAGTGAGTCTCCGAGAGGACTCGGTACATTTTCTGTATCAAAATCTCTGTACCCCCAGCAGGGTCCGAGTTTAAATGCTGTGAAAACAATCTGCCAACCAACTCAACCCGTGCTCACTTTTTGGAACGATGAACGGGTTGAGTAGGGTGGATGTTAAGCTAGGTCATTTTGTGAATTTTCTCGGTAGCTTTGTGTGGAACTTGTGGGGGAAAAAAAAAAGAAAAAGAAAAAAGAAAAAGGAAAAAGGAACAACAAAACAAAGAAAATTCTACTTCCACTGTTTGGTTTGAAGGTAAAGAGAAAAGGAAATCGCAAATTCAAATATTTTGCACAGTAAATTTTCATCCCATTTACCTTCAACTTTCTGGCCTAAAATGTTTGTTTGGTTTGCAAAACTAAGATTTAAAGGCTGTGTTTGGTTTAGAGTTTTAGTTTAGTTTTGATGATGTAAGCAGGTGTAATAAGTGGAGAGAGATAGAGAGAGAAATGAGAAAAATGATGGTGTCATCAAAATCAAAACTGACTCAAAACTTGTAAACGAACATGGCCGATTACCTAGTGAAAAACTTTTAATTTTCTTTGAAAAAAATTGGATTACTTTGAAATCCTTATTTTCCAGACAAGACAAATATTTTAAAACAAATAGAGTATTGTTTTTCTTTTCCTTTCTCCCACCTACTGTCCTCAAGTTCGAAAAAGTGCTCTGCACTAGGGGTGAAAGAAAAACCGAAAAATCGAAAAAATCGAAAAAAACCGACCGATCGGTTCGGTCTCGGTTTCCTGAAAATTGGACCGGACCGAACCGAACCGAACCGAAACCAAACCGAAAAATTATCGGTTCGGTCTCGGTTTCCTGGAAATTGGACCGAACCGAAACCATGCCAATTTGGACCGAAATACCCCGAAACCACCCCTATTTGCACCAAAAATCAAAAAAAATGATTTTAACCCCCAAAAAATAACAAATCCTAGCCGTCCATCTCAATTTTAACTCCGGACCGAAAAAACCGAAAAAAACCGAACCACCCTGAACCGATCGGTCCATTGTTTTTTTCGGTCGGGATCGGTTCCGGGCCAAACCACCCCGAACCGATCGGTTCGGTCCGGGACACCCTGAAAACCGAACCGAACCGACCGATTTTCACCCCTACTCTGCACTGCCTAATGTTTCCTCAAGGTGATATCCCTCTTTTCTTTTTTCCTTTTCCTTCAGTATTTCGCTGAATGGTGCCTTATCTTTTCCAAGTCATACTTTGCTTGTGTAGGCATGTAAAATTTCTGGCCTATCACAAGTTGCCACGTGTTGTTAGGGCACGCAAATTGACCAATTAAATGTTGCCAAGTGTCACAAGTCAAAAGTCAAAATTTACGGATGAGCCAATTAAATGCTGCCAAGTGTCCGTAGGTTAAAAGACCAAGCACGATAACTGGCCAATCAAATAATGCCATGTGTTTTCAAGTCAAAAGTCAAAGACATATGAAAGGACCAATCAGAGGGCGCCACATGTCAAAATGACACAGTAATTTATTTATTAAGTTTGGCCAATTAAATTATGCCACTTGGTGAAATAAATTATAAATCTTATTATATATAATTATCTTTCCCAAAACAAATAAAAGAAAGATATTTATTATATTTTAATTATTTTCCTTTAAATCAAACAAGGAAATAATTAAAGAGAAAGATATGGAAAGAATTGTAATCTTGTCATAACTCTTCATCTCCCCATCCCTATAAATAGAGGTGCTCTCTCACACATTACATGTGATCAAGCTTCCATCGCCAGCGTAGTTCAAGATTCAAGCATCCAAAGCCCTTTAGAACACTTCAAGTCTTCATCAAGCAAGACGGTTCTTCAAATCAAAGCCTAAAATCTCTGAAGAACATTCAAGCTACGTCACCAATCTTTTCCACAAATTTCGGAGAAGATTCCGCCGTTCGATTCGAGATCAAGCTTTCAAGCCCTCGTTTCAACATTCGAAGAGAAGAATCAGAGGATTATTTCTTTCATCAGAAACTACTACAGAGATTGTAACCCTAATTTCTCAAATCAATAAAATCATCGATTTTGGTCAGCATATTTCCGTCTTTTTTGTAGACTCGAAATTTGTGTGATACAAATTTTGGCACGCCCGGTGGGACAATCTCTGCCTCTCGTCTCTTCTCCTCAACAAATCGACACTTTTCAATGGCTCCTAAGAACGATAGTTCAAAGGCCCCAAAGGTTGCAGGCTCCAAACCCTCAACCACTGCAAAAACAAGCTCTGGATCTCACAGCGTTGGTCCAACAACTCGAAGCATGTCAAAGGTTGTAGCACAAGCATCTGCTCAAGCCTTGCTTTTCCCCAAATTAAATCCATCTTTTGGTGCTGATCTGCTGAAAGCTTCGTCAACTTTTCCACCCACATTGGAAGAAAAAGATGGCGCTCTTGCATTCGAGGCAAAGAAGGACGACGATACCAAGAAGCCTTCGTCACACCCTTCCAAATCACAAGAATTTGCTTTAGAAGTCCACCAAGAAGAGGAGTATTCAAGCGGTTCCGATTCTACCTCTACTCAAGGCACTCCACATTCAAGGCTCAATGCTTTAACTAGGCCTAGTAGCCCTTCAGCCATGGATGTTATGGCGACAGGCGCAACCACTTTGGAGGAACAAGTCGCTTCCTTGACCAAATTGGTTGAAGGATTAGTGAAGTCCGTGGAGGAAAAGGACTCTGAAATTCAATCCCTCAAAAGCAAGCTAGAAGGCAAGGAAGATGCTGCTTCTTCCAGCAAAAAGCTAGAGGAACCAAAAGAGTTTGTGTTTTCTTCCGATGGTATGATTCCAATGGATCAATTGAAGGACTTCATTCTAGGCACTATCAAGGACAAGTACGAGGAGACACCAAAATCTTCCTCTTCTTATGTTAAGACTTACACTCGAAGGATTGATCTTATGAAGATGCCCGCCGGTTATCAACCACCGAAGTTTCAGCAATTTGATGGTAAGGGCAATCCGAAACAAAGACATTGGCGCATTTTGTTGAGACGCAACAACGCCGAATCGATGGAGATCTTACGGTTAAGCGGTGCGTTCGAACGCCAAAGGCAACGCCGATTGGTATTGCGACCTCGAACACAGGACACTCGACACTTGGGAGCAACTAGAACAAGAGTTTCTCAAGCGGGATTCTACAAAGACTAAATCTGATCGGCAAGATGGTAGAACTTACAAATGCTTGTCAATGGAAGGATGAACACATTTGTCGATTACATCAACAGATGGCGGCACTTGAGTCTAAACTGCAAGGATAGGTTGTCTGAATCCTCCGGAATCGAGATGTGCATCAAAGGCATGCAGTGGGATCTACAATACATTCTACAAGGGATCCAGCCAAAAACCTTTGAAGAATTGGCCACTCGAGCTCATGACATGGAGCTAAGCATTGCAGCCAACGGAAGACGAGGTCCACCTACGCAAGAATATATTAAGGTGCAAGATCCCCATGCAACATAGGCAACAAGCCAAATTTTTCCAAAGGGGCAAGTTTCGGTCAAAGGAGAAAAGAAAGAGTCCATGGTCGCAAATGTTGAACCCTTCAAAATCTCTACTAAACCCAAGGAAAACAAGTAGAGAAATTTGCTCCTCCCCAAGTGAAGGAGAGGAAGAGGCTTACGTTAAAAGAAATGCAAGAAAAGGTGTATCCATTTCCCGATTCAGAAGTCTCTTCAATGTTTGATCAACTATTGGACCTAAAACTCATTGAGCTTCCAGAAATGAAGTGACCCGAGGAAGCTAACAAAGTCAACGATTCAAACTACTGCAAGTTCCACCGTTTGGTTAGTCACCCAACCTCACGCTGCTTCGTTCTAAAGGAAAAGATAATGGAGCTAGCAAGCCAAGGAAAGACCATCTTGGAAGAGGAAGTTGTGGTACGCAAATCAAACCGGCTACGCTTTACAAGCGAGACTCAACATCTTGAAATACTACAAATTGTGAAGATTCAATTTGGGTCATTTGATCCAATTGAAGTTGTGCTATGCCACTCTACTCAACAGCATGGGGGCAACAACTGGAATAAGGAAAAGGTGGTTGAAAAGGATGATGAAGGATGGACTTTGGTCACTCACAAAAAGAAGAGCGCACCAAGTGCAAAACATCCTAGAGCAAAAGAACCCAAGCCAAGCCCCAAGAAAATTAAAGCAGGAAGGCAACAAAGAAAGAGGAAAGTGAAGAAAACAACTCTCATTTTGTCGGAAGACGTGCCTGTCCAAAAACCACGCACTCCTTTCACTTTATGGGACTTCATTCCAGAGTCGATTCGCAACTCCAGTCTTTTTACAATGTCTTGCAACACCGTGTGGCGCCAAAAAGACATCAAGATTCAGTAACACAGATAAGCCTCTTGCATCAAGACACACTCCAATCAAGCTTGGTTCAGCAACCTGTGCCAACAATTGTCTTGCTTGCATGGAAACCATTACACTGTCCGACGAGGATTTGTTGCTTGGTGCGATTCCACATAATCGCCCACTTTTTGTCACTGGATACATTTGTGAACAGAGAGTCAATAGAATACTTCTAGACGGAGGATCCGCAGTCAACATCCTACCTCTGCGAACCATGAAGGATCTTGGCATCACTACCGATGAACTAACACCTAGTCATTTGATGATTCAAGGATTCAATCAAGGGGGGCAAAGAGCCATTGGCATGATCCGTCTAGACCTGCTCATTGATGACATGGTCTCAAGCGCATTGCTTCACGTGATTGATGCCAAGACTTCTTACAACATGTTGTTAGGACGACTTTGGTTGCACGAGAATGGTGTTGTCCCATCAACCCTCCACCGATGCTTCAAGTATTGCAAAGACGGTGTGATAAAGAAAGTGGTAGCTGATGAAAAACCATTCAGTGAGGCTGAATCCCATTTTGCCGATGCCAAATTCTACTTGGCGAATATTACCCTAACAGAATTGGAGCCAGGCGCCTCTTCATCAAGTTACAAGCACTCCAAGGGCGGTGACCTTCAAAATAGTAAGAATGACATTCTTGTTAAGGAGAAAGAGAAGAGCAATCAAAGTGTCAAGAAAGGAGCACCAACGCCGTTATGTGCCAAAGTTGCTTGAAACCGAAGAAGAGTCAAACTTTGAAAGGATTAACGCGTTTCGATCCACGGACCTTAGCAAGACAAAGGTTGCTCCGTCCTTGAAAGGATTCGATTCGAGCTACAAATAGCCCTATGGTGGGATGACAACTTGCCTTCACAAGCGGACAAATGGCTTTGATCCAAATGCTTACAAGCTTCTTGCAAAGGTTTGGTCATAATTCAAAGACTCAACCACTCTAGGGAAGCTTTTACCCGAGGTGACTGGTGAAAATGTACATGGTTTAAACTCCACTCAGAAGATGCTCAAGCAACATGGGTATGCTGTCAAGGATTCTAAAGTAGGCCTTGGCTATGTTGCCCCTACCCCTGCTCGCATCTTCATAAAAAGATCAAGCAATAACCACATTACGGCGGAAGAAGTGGATTCGTCAACGTCACCAAAAGTGTCTGTCTTTGATCGCTTGAGTGCTCCAAGGTCACGAACGTCAGTCTTTAATAGGTTAGCACCTCCAAGTGAAGTTGCTTCACCTTCCAACACGAGGAAGTCTATTCAAAGCAGATTAGGGCAACCGAGTAAAAGCTCTACGCCAAGAGAAAACTCGTGCAAATCAATTCAAAGTAGATTAAGGTAAGCCAAATGAACTCTTTTCCGCCAAATGTTTGCCATAAACACATGACGAGCCCGATTGGGTGTTTTCAGTACTACTATTGTAAAGGCTTCAAAGCAAAAGACTATCCTCTTATCCGAAGATGATAAGAAATTGAAGAGCAAAATTCCTTCCCGCATGAAACGCCATACTACTCTTGTTGTGACAGCTGATGATGATTTGTTGAAAGTAAGACGACAAACTGTAGTGGTGACAAAGACGCCTTCTATGGGATAGGATGATTGCCTTGATGAAGAGTGCCTCACTTCGTCATTCCATATCACGGCATCCTGTAATGATGTTCAAGTCGAGGAAGATGCCGAAGATGCTCCTCCAGAATTAGAAGAAGGAGTGAAGTCCACTGTCAATGATTTAAAAGAGGTCAACCTAGGGACAAAAGATGACCCGCGGCCAACCTACATCTCTGCTTCACTCACTCCTGAGGAGGAAGTTGCCTATATTGAGCTTCTCCGCGAGTACAAAGACATTTTTGCTTGGAGTTACAAAGAGATGCCAGGCTTAGACCCAAGAGTCGCTGTTCATCATCTAGCAGTGAAGCACGGAGTTCGACCTATCAAACAATCTCAGCGTCGTTATCAACCAGAATTGGTTCCCAAAATTGAAGCAAAGGTGAACGAACTTATTGAAGCTGGATTCATTCGGGAAGTTAAGTACCCTACTTGGATTTCAAGTATTGTCCCAGTTAAAAAGAAAAATGGGGAGATCCGGATCTACGTTGACTTTCGCGACTTGAACAATGCTTGTCCAAAAGATGATTTTCCACTTCCCATAACCGAGCTTATGGTTGATGCCACCACTGGACATGAAGTCCTATCGTTCATGGATGGTTCATCTGGCTACAATCAAATCCGTATGGCTCCACAAGATGAAGAGCTAACTGCTTTCCGCACACCAAAAGGTATTTACTGCTACAAGGTGATGCCTTTTGGCTTGAAGAATGCAGGTGCCACGTACCAAAGGGCAATGCAAAAGATTTTTGACGACGTGCTCCACAAAAATGTTGAGTGCTACGTTGATGACCTAGTTGTGAAGACAAAACAACGAGCCGATCATCTTCAAGATTTGAGGCAAGTGTTCGAACGTCTGCGAAGGTACCAACTTAGGATGAATCCCTTGAAGTGTGCTTTTGGCGTCACATCGGGAAAATTTCTCGGGTTCATCGTGCGTCACCGTGGCATAGAGATTGATCAATCTAAAATTGACGCTATCTTGAAGATGCCCGAACCTCGAAATATACATGAGCTAAAAAGTTTGCAGGGAAGATTGGCTTACCTTCGCCGGTTCATATCAAATTTGGCCGGTCGCTGTCAGCCATTTAGCCGCCTCATGAAGAAAGGAACTCCATTTGAATGGGACAAAGCATGCAACAATGCTTTCAAAAGCATCAAGTCATATTTGATGAGCCCTCCGGTTCTCCTTTGCACCTATACATGGACGGCCGCTAATCTTGTATATTGCGCAGACAAAGAAGCGTTCGATTGGAGCCGCTTTCGCCAAGAAAATGATCAAGGGAAAGAATGTGCCTTATATTACTTGAGCAGAATGATGCTACCTCATGAGTTGAACTATTCTGCAATCGAAAAGATGTGTCTAGCACTTGCCTTTGTCATTCAAAAGATGCGACATTATTTTCAAGCTCACACTGTTCATCTCATCTCTAGGGCTAATGTAGTCAAATACGTCATGTCAAAGGCAGTCCTCTCCGACCGATTGGCAAGATGGTCTCTTCTTTTCCAAGAATTTGAGATCATCTATGTGCCCCAGAAAGCCATTAAAGGACAAGCTCTAGCCGATTTCTTAGCTGACCATCCTATACCGGCTAAATGGGAGTTGTCTGAAGACTTGCCCGATGAGGATGTCATGGTAGTAGAAGTTCGTCCACCGTGGACAATGTACTTTGATGGATCATCTCATCGCAATGGCGCTGGCGCTGGCGTAGTGTTTGTTTCGCCAGAGGGAGATGTCTTGCCTTATGCTTTCACTCTTACCCAAAGTTGTTCAAATAATGAGGCTGAGTACCAAGCGCTCATCCTTGGTCTGGAGATGGCTGTCGAAGTGAAACACTTGCAACTCAAGGTGTATGGAGACTCAAAATTGGTAATCAATCAACTCCTCGACATCTATGAAGTTAGGAAACCTGAACTCATGCCTTTCAATAACTACGCACATCGCTTGATATCGTGGCTTGGCGGTGTCACTATAGAGCACGTGCCGAGAGGTGAAAATAGACAAGCAGATGCACTCGCTAAGCTTGCTTCTGCCCTTGCTTTACCTGAAAAAGAGGTTCAAATCCCAGTATGCCGAAGTTGGGTCATACCTCCAATCTTTGATGATGAGGACAATGGTGAAGATGAAGCAAATGCCATCTCAGTATTGGAAATTGATGTGGAGGATTGGCGCCAACCACTCATTGACTATCTACAACATGAGAAATTGCCAGATGATCCACATAAGAGAACAGATGTGAAGCGTCGAGCCCCTCGATTCATTTACTATAAGGACACGCTTTACCGTCGATCTTTTGAAGGATTGCTCCTCCGTTGCCTTGGAGAGAATGAGGCAAAGCAAGCCCTAGAAGAAGCTCATTCCGGAATATGCGGTGCCCATCAATATGGCCCCAAGCTTCATTTTCGAATCAAAAGAATGGGCTACTACTGGCAGACCATTGTTAAGGATTGCATGGACTACGCCAAGAGATGTCATGCTTGCCAATCCATGCCAACTATATACATCAACCGCCAGAAATGCTCCATCCTACTATCGCTTCATGGCCTTTTGATGCATGGGGGCTGGATGTCGTGGGGCCTCTGCCAAAGTCTTCTGGTGGCCACTTATACATCTTGGCTGCAACCGACTACTTTTCCAAATGGGCCGAGGCCATCCCACTAAAAGAGGTGAAGAAGGAAAATGTCATCGACTTCATCCGCACCCACCTCATCTTCAGATATGGTGTACCACGCTACATCATCACCGATAATGGAAAGTCTTTCTACAATAGTGCCATGACTAGACTTTGTCAAAAATTTGGGTTTAAGCAGCATACCTCTACTATGTACAACCCACCTGCCAATGGCCTTGCAGAAGCATTCAACAAGACTCTTGGGAACCTATTGAAGAAGGTTGTTTCCAAAGCAAAGAGGGATTGGCCAGAAAGAATGGAGGAAGCTCTTTGGGCGTATCGAACCACATATCGAACACCTACACAAGCCACTCCTTATTTGCTAGTGTATGGCGTGGAAGCTGTTTTGCCACTTGAGCGTCAAATTCCATCTTTAAGAATGGCCATTCAAGAAGGTCTCATTCATGAAGATAACGTTCGCCTACGCCTCGAAGAAATAGAAGCACTTGATGAAAAGAGGCTTGAAGCACAGCAACGTCTTGAATGTTATCAAGCCCGCATGTCAAAATCCTTTAACAAGAAGGTTCGTCTTCGTTCTTTTCAGATAGGGGACTTGGTTCTTGCTGTAAGAAGACCCATCAACATGAACCAAAAAGTCAAAGGCAAGTTCACTTCCAAATGGGATGGACCATACGTGGTACAAGAAGTATACTCCAGTGGTGCTTACAAATTGGTCACCGATGATGGCTTAAAAGTTGGCCCCATTAACGGCAAATACTTGAAGAGGTTCTACCCTTAAAGAGCAAGCACACTCCATGACGCAAGAGCCTAAACTGCATGTCACTCCTGGCCCGCATGAGTTTAAACTGTGGACGGCAAACCAAAAAAAAAATATAATTGAACTACATTTGACTTGATCCCATCTTGGGTACGTAGGCAGCTTGAATTTCAAGCTCAGTCATCCAAAAAAATAAAAACAATCTTTCTCTTGAACTACGTTTGACTTGATCCCATCTTGGGTACGTAGGCAGCTTTGAAATTTCATTTCAAGCACAGTCATAACAAATTAAAAATCTTTGTTTACTTTATTCTTCAAAAAGATAAGTGAATAAAATGCTAAGTTTTATTCATCAACCAAAAAGGAGGATTACATGGCAAAGAATTGTCTAAAAGAGCAAATGCAATCTGTCCTAACAGCATAACAAATGTTTAAACAAAAAGAGATACTAAGGGAAAAGCTTGAAATCTGCCAACTCCTTTTGAAGTGCTTCTAGAAGGTTCTTCATCTGTTCTAAATTCTCAATATACGTGATCACTCAAGACTTTGCAAAGCATTTTGAATGGTGAAAACTTCTTCATTAAGATGAGAGACATCGGCTTGCCGCTTGGATAGCTCATTTTCATGCGCGAGAAGTTGTACCTCCATTTCTTTTCTCTTAACACCCAAGTCTTTCAACTCTTTCTTTAGTTGAGCCTCTTTTGCTTCAATACTTTCAAATTGTCGTTGGCAAAGTTGAAATTCCTTATTAATTTCACCCTCTTCAAGCTTGGCAGCAGACAGACGTTGGGATGCACTTGCCAATTCATGTGATTGTTGCTCTTCAAGCATCTTTTCTGAAGAAGAAGAACGGGCAGAATTATACTCTTGAACTTTCTTGAAGAAATTCTGAAGATGGTTTCGCAAAGGAGATATATCTACTTGATTCATTTTGCTCATCTCTTGAAGGATCTTTTCAGCCTCCTCTTCAATAGTATGGACATGGTTTATGCGAGAATCACCAATTTTGCCTGAAAGTTCGGCCCACAACGATGAAACATACTTGCGTTGGCAAGAAGAAATTAGCTTATCTCCCTGAAAAACTGAAATCATGGAGAGGGCCGGAATTGAAGGCTTTGCTTGAAGTGCTAGTGGTTCTTTCCTTATTATGATGGGAGGATCTGAAACATTTTCGTGAGCAACTTGGTGGGATTCTTCCTCTATTCTTTTCCTTCTTGCGACCAATGGACAGGGATCAGGACCATCTATGGACTCTTCACTGCTTTGGGAATATACCTCATCTTCAAGGTTTAGATTGTCAAGTCCCAACTGCACAAAAAGGGGGAAAACAAAAAAGGTAGAGTTTAGTACACAATCATCATAAAGCAAAAGAATGCAAAAAGAGAAACTCAAAGTAAAACAAATAAATGGTGGAGCATTTGTGTTACTCTTGCTCCTAGATCTTCTAAAGGTGTTTCAGTAAGAGGATGGTCCTTGAAAAATTCATCTACATCAAGGGGTATGTCCTCCAAATCAAGAATCGTGGTTTTTCCCCCTAAATCAGAGACCTTGGGTTTTTTCTTCAAGCGCTTCCAATGACGATCTCCTTGGCTGGAGCTGCTCTCTCTATCACAAATTTTAAGGCTTCTCTTCTTCCTCCTGTTCTCAGTGATAGGATCTTTGGCAACTACGGATTGAAGCTTTGGAGCAGGGATCTTCAACAAAGTCTTAGCCTTAGGAATTGATCTCTCTACACCATTGGGTGCATTTTTTGTTGCATCCTTTGCTTTGCTTTGCTTGGTTCTGCTTGGCCTGGCTTTGCCTGTTTGTGTACCAGTACCTTGAATTTCATTGATGGTGGAAGAAGGTAGAATTGCTTCCTTGCCTTTGTTTGCTTTTGCATTGGTCCTTCCAACTTTGAGGGTGTTACTAGAAGGTAAAACAGGCTCCTTTGTTGGCTTTGACTTTTTAGTGGTCGGAGTTTTAGGCTTTGAAGGGGTTGATGCAACCGCATTAGACTTCTTGAGTCGAATTCTGACTTGAGGATTGGGCATTCCTTGCTTTGTAGTGGTCTCAATGTTGCTTCTAACAAAGTCACTTGAATATATCGCCCACCATTCCATGTAGCGTTTTGTAGCAAGGCCCTTGCGCGAACGGACTGGAATTTTAAATTCTGCCTTGGTACCCAATTTCGTGCAAGATTGCCAAAGTCTTACAACATCTGGTAAGTTGATGGGGCAAGCTTCTTCCACCAAATTGCCTGGTATGTCTTGGCAAAAGTCGAACTGCCTTGAGAATCTATGAGGGTTGTACGACTCAACGACATACTCCTTGTCGCGGCGAAGAGTCAGATAGCTTGAACGAAGGCTGATGATGTAATCCGTCCGAGAATGAGATTGAGCCCCGTCATCTACTATGAGTAGTTCATCCCTTGTAGATAAAGACAATGATGATAGTTGTGAAAGATTAACGTTTCTAAGTAGATTATGGGCTGTAGCGGCAGTGAAGTGTTTGGCCATATGATCGCCAGCAATTCTCACCATCCGGACGCCAGGAAAAGTGTGCGCAGACTGATGGTATGTATCAAAATAATTGCCGAGCCAGCCACAAATGTAGTGCATGGGAAGGATTGCATTGCATTGGTTTGGAGTAGGAGAAGATGAAATCCGCTTCAAGCCGCGATAAATGCTTGCAAGAACGAGGACTGCTAAAGAAAAGGTACATCTGCGCGCCATCATGCTTGCGACCTTAAAAACGGTAGGACGGATTTGGTTGACCTCTTCATTAGGTAGAACAAATACAGACAGCCAGCATGAAAGGAAGGCAGCAAGATAGGCTTCTTCTTGTACGCTTGTTTTGATGGCCAAGTCATCGAATACTCCTTCTTCATTTCTTATGCGGCGCAATGGCTTATTGATTTGTCCAGTTGGCTTGTTGGCTCGCTCCCTTTGATCGTTGGGAGAATGGTCTGTGTACCTGCTTTTTTGTCTGAACCAAAAGCTGACCCAAGCATGTGCAGTGACCTGATGAGTTTCGGATGCATGAACCAATTTGCGGTACGCTGAAAAGAGATACTTGCAGCTGGGTGGAAGGAAGGACTTGTTGCTTTTATCATGGCCTATCAGATCCTGTGCTGGCGGAATGACTTCGTCGTAAAATCTGCCATAGACCGGCAAACCACCAATATAGGACAAGTCCCATAGAGAGATCGACAGTTCTCCTTATGAGGTGTGAAGAGTGTTCGTGGAAGGGCACGAGCTTCATGAGAATGATCGGATGAGGTCTTCGTCGCGGCTGTATATGAACAAGGAAGCATACACGGCGCCATAGATCCTCGCTGAGGAGAGCACTTCTGAAAATCGGCCAAGGACGTCTTCTACCCACTCCCAATATCGCTCAATGAAGGAAAACTGGTCAAAGCTTGCAAGAGGATCTGTCCAAGTAGCTCTTTGGGCATTAATCTGATCACCCAATAAAATGAAGCGCTCTGAACCATCTTCATTGGAATGGAGGGAGGACTGTAACAAAATCGCCGTGGAAGAAGGAATGGTGGCTGAATTGGTAGAGTCGAATAGATCCTCTTCTGAATTGATGAACCATTGCATTGGATGAAAAAGATCGGCAACAGCTGGATGGCAAGGGGAATGAGAGCCGATGACAGGTTCAAAGACCGGTAGGTGCACTGCTCCTATGGATGCGCTTTTTCCTTCAATGATGGAAAGAATCGGTTGGCCATTGTTCAAACCATCTTTGAAGGTCACCATCTTTGAAGAAAATTGCGAAGAACCAAATCTGAAAAAAAAAATAGTGGTCAAAACAAAATAAATAAATAAAGCATGGTTGTATAAATAAATTCAAGACACGACTATAAAAAAAAAGGATCAGAATGTTAGCTGGGGTTTTGGGATTCAAATTCTATCAATTGTTCGGTTGTCGCGATCAAAATTCTTGTACCTGTGAAGACAGAGAGAAAAAAAAAGATGCAAAGACCGAGAGAAGAAAAGACTGTTAATAAATTATGTCATCCGAAACAAGGAAAGTGTTGTTAAGATGTAGTGTGAGTTCGCAAGCACGTCATGACA
This sequence comes from Vaccinium macrocarpon, assembly GCA_022606695.1. Taxonomy (NCBI): domain Eukaryota; kingdom Viridiplantae; phylum Streptophyta; class Magnoliopsida; order Ericales; family Ericaceae; genus Vaccinium; species Vaccinium macrocarpon. The sequence goes on along the minus strand of CM040177.1, from coordinate 11,850,060 downwards.
CTCAATATCCAATACTTGGTGATGGGAACATGCATAAAAATTCAAATAGTCAGAAGGATTCTCAGGAGCGCTAAAGTCCAAGAATTTAACACATATATGCACTAGTTATGTTGGTCTAACCTCAAGAATAAGGCCACATAACTTGCATATTATGGGTCGGTATGAAATTTTCAGACTTTGTACGCGAATAAAGGCATGCAAAAAGAACCAAAGCTAGAAGACAATAGTGAAAGTTTCAAGCTATTGCTGCCGTGGGACAAATTATTGGCTGCTCAAAGCGCATGAGTAGTGCTGTGACTAGTATGATCAGAAAACAATTGCTATGGGTAATTTTGAAGATGGCTTGTTTCTTTCAAGGAAAACAAAACAAGTTCAAGAGATATTCACTAAAAAATATATATATTCAAAGGTTAACGCCCAGGCAGTTAAAAAAAGAGAGTACATGCTATTTTTTTTTTTTAGTGGGCACAAAGGTGGTGCGAATAATTTTAAAAGATCACGGTGCTTGCCGCAAAAAGGATTTGATTCGTATCTTGAGAATTCTAGTCAAACAGTTTTTTTTAATCTCGATTACCAAAGAGATTATAAAAAAACAGCGGTGATATTTTATGGCCCTTCAAAGTCGTATAGTCAGAGGAAACAAAATTACCGCGTGTGCTGGATTGTGCTAGATAAAACAAAGTATGCGACGTGAAGTTGTACCGGTACGGCAAGAGACGGTCCAGTAGTTCTCTGTTAACAAAAATCAGACATGCAAATCAATTGAACATAAAAAATAAAAATAAAAGAGGAGCCGAAACGGGAGTCGCATTGACTCGTTTTGTTAGCTAATACTTGGAGGAGGACAATGTACGCCACTACTCGATGCAATTGATAAACACAAGGGAAGAAGACAGCAACAAAATAAAGAAAAGACAAAGGGAAGGGAAAACAAAGAATGAAAGCTTTGCCTCTGCTTTAAGTTTTGGTGCCGAAAGGTGCGTTGGAATTAATTCCTTGCTCTTTATTTATAAGCCAGGATTAGGTTAAATTGCATTGGGATTAAGGAAGTCAAATTTCTTTCTAAAATCCTCAGTTCCCTTATTCATTCGGCTTAATTTCTCTCCAAGCAACAAAATAAGCAGTGCAACTTGCTGATGATCGGGAAGCACGAGCATGAATGGGCCATCGAATTTTACGGTCGGTCCTAATTTAATTCCACTTGGGTTGTAATTATTTGGGCTGTTCACTTCCATTGCATAAAATTTCAGTTTGGTCTATGTGCTAAAATGCAAAATCAAGTTGACATCCAAAAATGTCAAATCGCCAAATACCCAAATTTTTGGCATCCAATCAAGTCCAATGTTTCTGATAAGAAGATCAAATCAAGTTTATTCAACACAGAGAAAAGTTGAGGCTTTCAATCATTTCGGCCATCAAATTCCACTACATCAGAAGCTTGGAATGAGAAATTTTTAACTCGGTCTATGAGTTAAAATTTTGCAAATCAAATTGACACCAAATAATTGCCAAGTACACAAATTTTCGGTACCAAGTCAAGTTAAGTCAACGATTCGAGACTCACTCACTTTCAAGCGTGAGCAACTCTCGAGGGGGCATCTGTAGGCATGTAAAATTTCTGGCCTATCACAAGTTGCCACGTGTTGCTAGCGCACGCAAATTGGCCAATTAAATGTTGCCAAGTGTCACAAGTCAAAAGTCAAAATTTCTGGATGAGCCAATTAAATCTTTGCCAAGTGTCCGGTAGGTTAAAAGAGGCAAGAACGCGATAACCTGGTCAATCAAATAATGCCACGTGTTTTCAAGTCAAAAGTCAAAGACATATGAAAGGACCAATCAGAGGGCGCCACATGTCAAAATGACACAGTAATTTATTTATTAAGTTTGGCCAATTAAATTATGCCACTTGGTGAAATAAATTATAAATCTTATTATATATAATTATCTTTCCCAAAACAAATAAAAGAAAGATATTTATTATATTTTAATTATTTTCCTTTAAATCAAACAAGGAAATAATTAAAGAGAAAGATATGGAAAGAATTGTAATCTTGTCATAACTCTTCATCTCCCCATCCCTATAAATAGAGGTGCTCTCTCACACATTACACAGACTGAAGCTTCCATCAGCAAGCAGAGTTCTGAAGATTCAAGCATCCAAAGCCCTTTAGAACACTTCAAGTCTTCATCAAGCAAGACGGTTCTTCAAATCAAAGCCTAAAATCTCTGAAGAACATTCAAGCTACGTCACCAATCTTTTCCACAAATTTCGGAGAAGATTCCGCCGTTCGATTCGAGATCAAGCTTTCAAGCCCTCGTTTCAACATTCGAAGAGAAGAATCAGAGGATTATTTCTTTCATCAGAAACTACTACAGAGATTGTAACCCTAATTTCTCAAATCAATAAAATCATCGATTTTGGTCAGCATATTTCCGTCTTTTTTGTAGACTCGAAATTTGTGTGATACAGCTTGTATTCGCCTTTACCTCGATGTACTCTTTGTTGAATTTTAATAAAATTTTATTGTCGATAAAAAAAAAAGTTCGAAAAATTGTTAGTCTTTTTAGTTTTTGCCGGTGGTAAGGTGGTTTTGAATGACTAGAGTTGGACTTTTTAACCCGCTATGAACCCAGGTAACCTAGATATCCGTGGTATCAATGATGTCAAACATTTTGGATTTAGTTTGATTTTACTGTTAAACTTGTTCTCTCACCTTCAATGTTCCAAAGTTGGTTTTTTATTTTTATTTTTTAAATATCTATTGTAGTTTTGTTAACCCCATGCTCTTGCTTTTTTCTATCCCTACGTCATTTGTTTTCACTTATAAAATGTGCAAGCCGTCAAACTTGTCTTAATCTGTGTTTCCAAAGTGCTGGGAAAACTCAACAGACCTGTTAGAATTTGATATTGTGCGATGTTCTTGCAAGTTGAGAAATAGAGTCCACATGCAGCCAAATATTGAAAATTAGGAACCAGAACTCCTCCCTCCATACATCACACATGACCAAGGAAAGAGATCATGTTTTGCTTGATTTGGTTTTTTTTTTTTTTAATTCTCTTGATCTGTGTTCTGGTATATGATAGTCCGTCCCAAAATGATAGTCCTCTATGAAAAGACATGTAATTTGATGATAAAAAATAAAATACTTCATTGCATGATTCTTCTTCAAGTTTCTTGACACCAAATTAAAGATCGGGATTAGTTTTTTTTTCTTTTTTCTTTTTGGGTGCGGAAAAATTCAAAAAATTATAAACGAAAGTACATTAATTCTTTCTTATTTAGAAATTGCATGTATTTTTTAAGCAACAATCATTTTAGGACAAGGACAGAAGAAGTATGAAACACGGTAAAAGAGCATTTGAATAGCTAGGATTGGCCCTTCTGAGTAGGTGGCCTGAAGCGTCTATAGGATCATTACTGCAAAAACTAAAAGTTAGACCATATTTTGTGTAATCATTGTTGGTTTAGAATGTGAGCGAATATTTAATTGAATGTATTCAAGACCCGGAAAGAGGAGTTAGGTTAGCTGTAACATCTCAATTTTTTTTTTTTTGAAGTATTATTTATATCGTTTATTATAAATGTTTAATAGACCAGAAACGATTATCTTAATTTAGCAGCGGAATAGTGAAATAACATAAAATGATCACGGTCGGGTTACTATAATTCAAAGTATTTGTTGGGAAATAAGATTACAATCTTCCAACAAAAAATAATGAGACGGTAAGGTCATCTGGATGTTCGGGTTCATATCCCAATCTTCTACTGACACCTACTCTTCAGTCTATTCCTTTGTCCAGTAGTATAGCTACTCACCTTCACTTTCGTTACCAGGCGTAATATGTCAGGGTCAACAATAGGAACAGGAGCGATAAATCACTCTATAATTAACTTTTACCCACTAAAGCATTGACCCTTATGTTACAATCAACCACGGTTCATATATAATCAATTGGATGTTCAGAAATAGAGAACAAGTGTGTGATTTCATATCTCTAGCCTTTAACTTATATTTCATCTAAGCCATCCATGATTTCATATCTCTAGCCTTTAACTTATATTTCATCTAAGCCATCCATCCTCATTGTAACCATGGAGACTATGACTATTTGTGATTCAACTCCCACCTTGGTTGCTGATAAGCCCCCAATAGTGTAAATAAAGGGGCTTATCTACCTCGTTTTTTGTCACACACACGCACATAACATGTTTTATTTGATTGATATTGCGCGTAGGTTGTGTTTTTGTCGTTCGTAGGTTTTTCGGAAGAATAAAGCATCTCTTTGGTGCCATGGCTCGAACACGAGTCAATCCGTGACCCAAGGTCCAAGGACATGTGGCACGCCGCTACGGTGCCGAGAAATTCATGAGAAAAGTCATGGAGGAAGGCCAAGTATGCCCGAGCAAAGGCCCAAGTCAAGTTGAGAACGAACGGGCGAAGATCATATTTTGAGCATCTCCTATCGATAGGAGAATTGGTCCTATCGATAGGAGAGGGATCAGATTGGCCATCATTTTCTACCAAGCAACTCCTATCGATAGGAGAAATGGCCCTATCAATAGAACAGTGATCAGTCTGGCCATTTTTGTGAAGCAGTGAAGTCCTATCGATAGGAGAATTAGTCCTATCGATAGGAGAAGGATCAGATTGGCCATCCGTGTGCAAAGGAGTTCCCCTATCGATAGGAGAATAAGTCCTATCGATAGGACTTGGGTTTTTCGGCCAATTTTTGTACCCGACCAAATTAAGACTTGGGGGCTTTTTGGACATTTCAATTGTAACTTTGGGACTATAAAATGCCCCAAACTTCAGAAAATTAGGGCATCTTACGTTTTTCTCCTTCTTTCTCTACCTCCTTCTTCTTCCCCACTTATTTACTCCACCTTCTCTCTAGAAATTAGTCTTCAATCTTCAAGAACCAAGGTTTTCTCCTTCATTAATGTTGTAAGCACTTCTCTAAGCTTTATAAATCGGTAGTTTATTTTCATTTTCATTATGTTTCATGTTTCTATGCCATTTCCACTGAGTATTTACGTTTCTCCTTTGAGTATGTGTGAGTAGTGTAGCAAGGCTTGGTCATGGGGTGATTAGCACCCCATGACTTGGGTTATTTTGTTCTTCTCTCAAAATGAGATTATAAGTTGTTTGTTTAAGAGGTAGGGTTCGATTTTATGTACCCAAACTTAGTCTTGTTAATCTCTTTGATCTTGTGTAGGCAAGGGTTTGACTACTTGCCACACATGATGCTTAGAGCCATGGCATTCTAAGTGTTTGTAAAAATGCCTCTATGAACCCTACTCTTGATTAAACCCATTTTCTAGAACCCATTGTGCTAAAATGTTAAATCTTCCGGTTAAACATGTTCACTATGTGATTTAACCGTGTAATTTTGAGAGGAACAATCTAATTCAAGTCGTTGGTGTTTTGAACCCCTTGACTTTGCCTTTAGTTTAAATTAGTACAACTTTCATTGTCTAGTCATTTAGAGGTAGAGAGAGAACCACCAAACAAACCACCTTTTAAGTTGGCCGTCTTAACGCCAAAACTCTCATCGCAAGTCGATCTCATGCTGGTTGCATTTGGTCCCTGTGGAAATCGACCCCAGACTTACCGGGTTACTATGCTTTTAACGACCTAGCCCTACGTTTGGGGCGTCCTATTCTACAACAACGCTAGGTTGCAAGCATTTTTGGCGCCGTTGCCGGGGACCTAATGGTCCACAAAGCGTGAGTTTCACTTGCCCGCTGTAAGTATTTCCTTCTTTTAGTATAATTTAATTTAGTTTAGTTTACTTGTTTTTAATTTACTTGTTGGATTTAACGAGGCGGCGGCATAGCCCCTCGGAACTGTTTGTGGTGAGGTGGTTGAATAACCCCTCCAGTCTGCTAGTCGGTAGTGTATGCATGGGCAGCGCGGTTACTTTCGAGTCCCTCATAATTGCCGCTTAGTTAGCATTGACACTCCTCCAGTCGAAGTGATGGCTGACAATGATGAGGTTCCACAAAACAATCCACCACCACGTCAGAGGACTATGCGGGATTACTTGAATCCCGATCGCACACCGCATACATAATGCATAGTCCTCCCCAACACTACACCCGCAAACACTTTCAGCGTAAAAACTCACCACATAAACTTGGTCCCTCATTTTTATGGGCATAAGCATGAGAGTCCCTACTCTCACATGAGGGACTTTGATGAAATTGTGAATACCATTGTGAGCCAACCCGGTCAAAAAGAGTCCGCACGGCTAAAACTTTTTCCATTTTCTCTAAAAGGCAAGTCCAAAGATTGGTTCAATGCTTTAAAACCTGGGTCTGTGCAGGCTTGGCTTGATTTGCAAAGGGAGTTTTTCAAGAAATTCTTCCTAGAACATAGAACTCGTCATATGATGCAACAAATTCAAGGTTTTCAACAACAAAATGACGAGACCTTCTATGCATGCTGGGAGCGTTTTAAAGATTTGTTGATATCCGTGCCACATCATGGTTTGGAAGAACAAGATCAAGTGATCGCGTTTTATCGCGGGCTTTCTCAAGAAAGCCGAAAATTGATTGACACGATGTGCAATGGAGAATTTCTTGATAAATACCCCGATGGGGCTTGGGAGTATTTGGACCAATTGGCTGAGAACAATCGGTCGTGGGACTACTCGAAACCTTTTGAGAGGTCCCATCCGGCCCAAAGTTTGAATACTCCCGGCCCGAGTGCTCCTGGTAAGTACACGTTGGACGAGCAAACCGACCTACACCGTAGAGTTGACTTGCTTGCTAAAAAAATGGAAAATTTGGAATTGAATAAGATAGCTGAGTTGGTCGCAGTGGCCCAGGTGGAAGAAGTGTGTAGTTTGTGTGATCTTAGTGGACACATCACAAAGCAGTGCCTTGCTTTGGATGCTTTCAAAGAGGCCTTGCAAGGGACCAACCAGGTGGGAGTTAACTCCCTCAACCAAAAATCAAGGTTTTGACCATCCCAAGGTCAAAACCAAGGACAACCCAGGTATCCTCCTAACCAACAAGCACAAGGTCCGAATACCTACCAACCCCCTCATAAGCGCTCATTAGAGGATACCCTCTAAATGTTTATTCAAGGTCAATTGGTTGTTAATGAGCAAAATGCACATTCCTTGAGGGATATCCAAAATGAAGTCTCTAAGTTGACCGCAGCTGTGGGGGTCCTTCAACAGGGAAAGGGAAAGTTTCCCTCGCAACCACAAGCGAACCCCCAGGGTCTTGCGAATGGCACTTCGACCAAGGGTCATAATGTGGAACACGTTAAGTCCATCACCACTTTGAGGAGTGGCAAGGAAGTTGACAAAGCCATACCTCCAAAGCCTACCACTCTAGTTGGCCTTTCCACTCCCGTTGTAATGGAACCCTCTCCGAGTGACATCAATATTCAACCACCCAAAGTTGGGGAGCCATGTATGCCTACTTGTCCCTTTCATGCTCCTTACCCCCAAAGATTAAGGGCACATCCTAAACCGACCACGAACGATGAGATTTATGAGCTTTTTAAGCAAGTAAAGATCAACATCCCTCTTTTGGATGCCCTCAAGCAAATTCCCTCATATGCAAAGTTTCTTAAGGACTTATGCACTGTTAAACGTAAGTTGAATGTCCAAAAGAAAGTTTTCTTGACTGAGCAAGTGAGCTCCATAATTTTAACCAATGCCGCCCCTAAATATAAGGACCTTGGGTGTCCCACGATTTCTATTATGATAGCGGCAAGAAAGTTGAGAAAGCCATGCTAGATTTGGGGGCGAGTGTGAATTTGCTTCCGTACTCCGTGTATCAACAATTAGGGCTAGGAGAGATGCAACCAACCCCGGTCACTCTCCAATTAACCGATCGTAGTGTCCGGATACCTAGAGGGAAGGTGGAGGATGTTTTAGTCCAAATAAACAACTTTGTCTACCCGGTAGACTTTGTGGTGTTGGATACTTGTCCGGTGGCAAACCCTTCGGCACAAACTCTTATAATTCTCGGACGTCCTTTCTTAGCGACGTCTGATGCTATTATTCATTGCCGGAATGGGTTGTTGAACATGACATTTGGGAACATGAAAATGGAGTTTAATATTTTTAATGTCAACAATCAAGTGGGGGACGCGTGTGATATTCGAGAGGTGAGTGTGATAGACACGTTGATGCAAGACCAAGTGTTTCCTCCTTTGTGCAAGGAAGCCTTAGAAAAATCTCTCACCGCCAAAGAGATGGACGCAGAGGTGGATTACTTGTACTCTTTACTTGAGAGACAAGACAAGTGTGGGCTTGGGTATATATTTACTACTCTTGAGAATTTGTCACCCATAGAAACCAAAGTTTTAACTTCGAACCTCTCAATTTTTGGTACTTTTTCGGGTGAGGAGGTGTTTGATGTATCGAGTTGCCCATGGGCAACCAACTTTGATAATTGCTGTGTCACAGGGCAACTCCCACACGATTGGACTCCCCAAGAAAGGAGGAAATTTCTTGTTGAGATGAAAAAAGTTTTTGTTGATGATCCTTATTCTTTGAAATATGATCCTCCGGACGACCCGTCCACCTGATGTGTGTGAGCTTTAGTGTTAGTCGTTTTCAAACGGCTGTTGCTAGTCAGGTATAGCCACCCGTCTCTAGCTTGAAGTGTTGTGTGACTCGTTCTACGACACATTGAGTTAGGGGCGGGGAGAAAAGTAGTACCCGTTAATCGCGTGAAGATTTGTTTGTTGGGGACTCGGCTATCATGGAGCGAGTCGGTACTAATCATTTTCTCTTAGTAGGTAGTTGGCAATTCAGACTTTTGCAGGGTGACCATGCTACCGCACCAGCCTTGGTAGTTTGGGTCTTACTTGGTGGCGAGAGCGGCATTCAGGAGCCCTAAGCATGGGTGCGACGAAATGTCGCGGTTGTAAGGCCTACAAAGCCGTTGGGGATGGCCTTGTGCGACTAGCTGTGGTCCCACATGGGGCCGAAAGAGGAAGCCTTAGAAGCATTGCCAATGACGAACGGAGCGGATGATGCAAAACCCTCAAACTTGGTCGAGGTATCGGGTGGTTGACATTCCACCCCATCGGTACATTTTTGTTCCTCCCTCTCCTTATTTTTGTCTCATGCATTGAGGACACTGCACATTTCAAGTTAGGGGGTGGATTAGTCTAATCATTTATGTTCTCAGTTGTTGCATTTTTTTTGGGTGTAATCTTCCCACTTAGTTAGTCGTTTTATATGTGGATACTTTAAATATGCTCAATTTTGTTCATAAAGGCGAGAGTTGGTACCCCGGTGAATTCGGTTGTGTGTTACATCCATGTCTATGCATATACATGAACTCTAGTGAACAAGTTGAGCCGTTGTTGGTCAAGCATCGTGCATTATTTAGAGGGGAAATTCATTTTGAAGCATCCCATGCTTTTTGATTCTCATTTCTCGCATTCGTGTAAATAATACTCTTTTGGTCGTGCTTGAGTAGTGTAAATATCTCTTATGCATCATTATGGAGTTGGTGGCGTACATAGGAAATGACACAAGGCATTTTTTGCATGATCATACCACATATGTGTCCCCCTCGTCCTTAATTTTTGTAAACCATAGTCTGAGTCTCCATTTTTGTTTAACCTAGGAAACCGGATGTTCGGAGGGTTGAGGGAATTGAATTGAAATGTTTAGAGGGTTGTCGAAATCATTCTTGAAGTTAAGGTGGTTTGTGTACATAATTGGGGGTGTTGCAAAGTATTTGATAGTTGAATGGGGTGAGATTGGCTTGAATTCAGCAATTTTCCAAGTCGCATCGATAGGGGAGGAGCCCATTCCAAAAAATAAAAAAGAAAAAAAGAAAAAAAAATAAAAATCCCACTTTTGAAATAAGTCGACCCATCAGTTGCCCTAACCAAGACCCCTGAAGAAACGGCCCAAGCCATCTACCTAGTTGGAGTCATCAACGCCTCACAAGGATGAATTTTCCAGAGGCTAACCGAACTAATGGACCAACAAAGAACTAACCAAATCATTGGGAGTCTATAGATTGTGACCTGACACTATAATACATACCACCTTTTATTGCCTAAATTTACAAGGAATCATCACACAATGTCATAACTTAGGGTTTTCGAATTATAACATTCTCTAGCTGAATGACTTTCAATTTATCTCATAACCACCATAATCCATTTAGTTGACCACCTATCATAATACTAAGACTCTGTAGGATGGCCTCCCTAGATCTCATCAGGATTGGTTTGGTTTGGTTTGGTATAAGGCCGAGTTCCACTCACTCAACTTTTTAACACTCCCAACATCCACCTTAACTTGGTGTGCATCAGTGATGTACTCATAGAATATCTGTACTTACCTAAATGAATAAATAAAGAAAAAAGAGAGTAGAAAAAATGTTGGTGAAAACAGGACATAACAAATCTCCAGGACATAACAAATCTCAGCATCCACCTCAACTTGGTGAGCTGTTGTGTCCTGTTTGCTGGGAACAACCTGAATCTCTTCTTCATCTATTTTCTCATTGTAAATTTGCTCAAGCAGTATGGAAATTCTCTCCCCTCGACTTAGATTCTATGAGCGTGGGAGGAAAGGATTTCCAAGATTGGTTCACTACGTTATTGGGGAGGAGAAAACAAAGCTAGGCGATCCTTGGCTTTTGCTATCATATGAAGGATTTGGAAAAACAGAATGATGCTCATTTTTTTGGCCGTGTGTGTGATCATGTTGTTAGGAAACGAATCCCAGAACCCAATAACTGCGCGTACAGATTAAACAACAAAAATAAACACAAACCCTACAAGGCAGAATTAGGGTTTACCTCTCATCCGTAGACATGAATGCTGGTTGACTTGTTTATTTGAGAACTTGATAGACCTAATTACTGTATGCAACAAGCTTTGATCGACAATACCTCATGATCTTCTGCCATATTCCCTTATATCTCGATCATGTAGCCAAGTGTGGACTTCCACATGATCTCTATGTTCTCTCTCCCACAACCTCTATTCTAAATTTCTGAATGACTGTTGTTTGACCTAGAGAACATAACGATATATTTATAGAGTTAGAGCAAAGACCTAAGGAGAAATAAATCTGGGCTCCTTGTGTAAATAAGAAAACCTAATCCCACCCGGATTCTATTCTTATTTCACAAATTATAATTCACACCACTAAAGAATTATAATTGCACTCCCATCTTTATCTCGATTACATTTCGAGCTCCACGTTATTAAATACTTATTAATCTCCCCACGTTAAGATTACAGATACACGTTGATTAAATGTCGATTACTAACAATCTCCACTAATCAACATCTTATTAAACACCTTGAGACTAACCACTTAACTCATTCGATATGTTGGATACAAATATCCACCTATAGGGTTTGACATAACCGAAACTTATAAGTTTACTCAAGGGGGTATCATCAATCTCTAACGAGACGTGGATTCTATCAATAATTAATATCCATATATTTCATGCATATAATGTCGTGACCCAACTCACGAAGACTATTGACTGTAAAAAAAAAATCTCACTTTATAATGAATCAAAGTCAACAACATTAAATGTATATATGTATTAATTATACCCGGATTAAGAGCATAAGTATTCTTAATAACTATAAGGTTCTAATTGTCTTAAAATGTCAATACTAAGACAATTACCTTAAAGCGGTCTTGTTCAATACACACAAAATGTACTAGCACAATGAGTCAGAACTAGAACCGTTCCTTGTAGTCAAGATAAAGCTACTAAAACATTGTACTACAATCCTACTGATGGTGTGTCAAATTCCACCTAAGATTGTGAACCAAAACTTATATTCCACAATAACCGATGATCCAATCTTCTATGTGTAAGCCGTACTTTACACACTGGATCATCTACTATGTAGAATAAAAGACACATGCACAACATACAATTATATCATGCAAACATTGCCCATAATAGATTCTCATCAAAAAGGGATAAAATTGATTAATAATTAACTAGTTAAATATTAATCTATTACACAAAAGCATGGCTTTTAGTATAAGTTTCTAACAATCTCCCACTAAGACTCAAAACTATGCTGCCACGCATCTCACTTCCATTCCCTTTACATGATTATCAAAAGTCTTGACATGTAAGCCATTCGTAAAAGGATCTGCTAGGTTGTTTGCCGATGCAATCTTGGTCACAGCTACATCACCTTTCTATACGATCGCTCGAATAAGGTGATACTTACACTCGATGTGTTTTCCTTTCTTATGAATCTTTGGCTCTTTCAAGTTAGCAACTGCACTACTATTGTCACAATAGATTGAAATTGCTGACTGTTTCGAAAGTACCACTTCTAGATCCATGAAGAAGTTCTTGAGCCAAACGGCTTCTTGGCTATTTTAAAAAATGCCACATACTCGGCCTCCATGGCGGAATCCACAATACACGATTACTAGATACTCCACCAACTCATGGCTCTACCTCCTAGGAAAAACACATATCTCGATGTTGACTATATGAAACTCTTATATAACATAAAATCTTAATCTGTATGCCCAAGAGGCACTAGACTGTCTGACTGGTACATCAACGTAAAATCCTTAGTTCTTTTCAGATACTTGAGTATACATTTTATACCAGTCCAATCTTCTTGTCCAGGGTTAGACTAAAATTTGCTAACCATGCCGACTACAAAGCAAATATCAAGTCTAGTTCACAGCATAGCATACATGATACTTCCTATTTGCTGAAGCATTAGGAACTCTTTTCATTTTCTCCATCTCCTCAGATGTCTTAAGACACTAATCCTTGGATAGATAGACTTCGTGTCTGAAAGGAAGCAATCCTTTCTTGGAATCCGGCATGTTAAAACGGGCAAGGATCGCATCGATATATGAAGCTTGAGAAGCCCAACATCCTTTGCTTGATCTCGCAAAAATTTAATCCCAAGGATGTGACCAGCTACTCTTAAATCATTCATATTGAACTGGCTGGATAACCACAACTAAACCAAAGATAACACTCCGACATCGTTTCCGATGAACAAGATATCATCCACATATAGCAATACAAACACCACCACATTTCCATTGCGTTTCTTGTACACATGATTTATCCAGACATTGATCAAAACCAAAAGATTTGATTACTTGATCAAAACGGATGTTCCAAGACCTAGATGCCTGCTTAAGTCCACAAATAGACTTCTTAAGACTGCACAACATGTGCTCTTGATCTTTTGCCAAAGTTCCGCATCTATATCTTGAAATGCCTCATTGTAGTTAAAGGGATCAGCATGTTGTTCATCAGGAATCAAATCACAAGATTCTCCCAACAACGTATACCGATTGGGTGAAACAATAACCCTCCCACTACGACAAGGTACTGGTGTGTTAACAACAATTTCATGTGATGTAGCCTCTTGTACTATTGGTATTGAAGAAGTCTGTGCCAATCTATTTTCTCTCAATTCTTCTAGAACAATCTTACTACTGGGCTTGTGATCTATTACATAGTCTTCCTCTAAGTATCAAACATTGGTGCTAACAATGACCTTATGATCTTTAGGACTATAAAATAGAGCAACTTTCGTTTCTCTAGGGTACCGCGTCAAAACAAACAAACATTTGTCCTTGATTTCAATTTATCTGTTTTCCCTTTCAGCGCATGTGCTGGACTACCCCAATTCTGAACATGCAATAGACTAGTTTTGCTCCTAGTTCACAGTTATGTGGGTGCAGTTGGTACTAGCTTAAATGGTATCAAGTTAAGAATGTACGCTATTGTTTCTAGTGCATGTCCCCAAAACGAATTAATAAATTTGAATAACTCATCATTGATCTCACCATATTCATAAGAGACCTTTCCTTCTTTCTACTACACCATTATGTTGTGGCATACCTAGCACAAAAAACTGGGATGTAATCCCTTCTGCTGTCACTAGTACCTAAATTACTCTAAGAGGTATTCGCCACCACGATGAGATCGCAGTGTCTTGATACATTTATCCAAAAGGTTTCTCGATTTCGGTCTATGCTCATTGACTTTCTCAAAGCATTCGAACTTACGGTGTATCAAATAAATGTAACCATGTCTTGATTAATCATCAATAAAACTATTGAAATATTTAAAACCACCTCTATCCCGGATGTTCATAGGTACACTCAGATCAAAGTGAACCATTTCCAACGTTTCATTGGCTTTCCCTTTTCCTAGAAAATGGCATCTTGGTCATTTTACCTTTCAAACAGAATTTCACAGACCGGAAGTGCCTCCACTTCTAATGAACCCAAAGATCCATTTCTAACTAGTCTAGAAATTCTATTTAGATTAATATGACCTAGGCGTAAGTGCCAAAGATACATTTGATTCAACTTATAAGGCTCATTTATCTTATATGACAATCTATTAGTGTTATTCAATTCATGTAGTTGCTTCGTAGGAACAATATGATTAATTATGTAGAGATTGTCATCTAATGAACCAGAGCAGATAAAATGTTTATTTAACTTAATAACGACAGAGTTATTAAAAATAAACCAAATATCCATTTTCAACCAAATTAGAAACCGAAACTAAGTTTCTCCTAATTCAATGATCATAAAGACAATCTCTCAAAATTAAACCCTCATTTGAATCAATTTTGCTACTTTTTGCAAAGACTTCCCATTTGTAGATAAATCTCTTCATCACGAAGTCTCCAGGTTTCTTGGAACCTTTGCAATAAATTGCAAACATGATTAGTGGCACCCGTACTGGTAGATAACACCGCTAAACATGATACAACTACTAGTAAAAAAAAAATTCCTTGATTATTCAATTTATAGAGATAATTCGGATAACTTTCTTCTAGGTGTCCTTTCTGCTTATAGTGAAAACACTTGCCGTTAGGCTTTTCCACTCAACCTCTAAACTCATAAATTGTCTGAGGAACCGTGGCTTGTTGTTGAAACTTTTCCTACTTCTTGTTGCCTTCGGCTAAGAAGTAAAAACCTCTTCAACTACACTCACAGTTGTCTATTTATTAACCAAAAGCCCTTTGGCTTATTTAACTCTCTTTCAACAGTTTCGTCAAAAATAAAGCATTTTGTTCATATTGTAATTCAGGCAGAACTGCTGAAAAAACTTGGTAAGCAATTGGAACACAATATCAACCTGGGTTTCCTCATTGATTTTAGCTTCTGGGATTTCTAGTTCATTCAGAAGACCTATTATCTTCAGAACATAATCTCCTCAGTAGGGTTCGTTCACCAATGGTTAATTCCCCAAATCCCACATTGCACCTTGCCTAGCCGCACCCCAAACCTTTATTTTAGGTTATGCATCATGTCATAGGCAGTTTCTAAAAAAACTGATGCTGATGTTGCAATACATTCGACATAGAAGCTAAAATGTAACACCGCGCCATCTCGTCAGTCGTAACCCAATCCTTATATACCGGATTTCAGGTTCTATTGCAATTTCAGTGGGTTTGATAGAGCACACCTCAAAGAACACAAATTTGGTCCCCTAAGTAGTCAACATAATATCCAGATCCTTTTCTAGTCAATATAATTAAGACTAGTGAATTTGTTTGACAATGTCATCAAGTGGATTGAAAGAGACCATTTTTTTAATCTGAGAATCACATAACAACAATTATGGAGGGCAAAACTTTTTGTATTTCTATTAAATTGGTTCCCTCAACCAGTCTATTAAAAGAAAAACATTAGCAACCCTACACACCGTGAAAAGTATGCCTCGATGGGTAGGTCCACTACTTTTCATCATTCGTGTAGATAGGCACAACCTTTTAATTTTACTATCAATGCACTAAACCATGCCTAATAAAATTAAATAGCTAATTTACTTTGGTCCTATAAATAAAAGCAGTGATTCAGATGGAGAAGATACTTGTTATTTATAGCTAAGTGTATACCATTACCTAACCTCAAAATCCATTGTTTCGTAATGAACTACCCCAGATGAAGGAGCAATCCATACAACAATTCTCTTGGAGTTATCCTCTAAGGAAGTAAGTACTGATGATGCCATAATTAATTTCATCCGATAGGGAGGAAGGTACTAAAACCAACACACAAAACTTAATTATATCATCTACATACTAGTAATGGAGACCGTGAGATTTATACAAAATAAACTCCCTCTCCCACTTAGTAATTTAAAAATTTGTGAGGGTTATCAAAATTAAAATGTTTGCAAAAACCGTGATCGAGGTCAAAAGCCAAATATTAGCATGTTGTCCAAATATGGTAAACTATCACACATGCAAACAAGATGAATATACAAATATTCATAAAAAGAAAACATAAACAATATGTATCCCAACTATTATGGTCAAAGATACAATCCTTGAGCAATAAGGAATTCTTCCAGTCTTGAAATCCTTAAGCAGTCAGGAATCCTTCGAGTCTTGAAATCCTTAAGCAGTCAAGAATCCTTTCCAAACTTGAAATCCTTGAGCAAAACATATGTTGAAGACTTAGATACTTTGAATCAATCAAGGAAACCAAAATCCAACCATACTTAGGCAAGAAAGATCGGATCTGGATCTGAAATTTTTCCCGAGTAAACTGCACAGCCTTCAGTATTTAGGACTTTTCTCTGTCATCCGAACTCCGATTGAACTGATTCTAATTGGATTGGATTCGAAATTCAATTATCTACGACTTCTATGAAGAACAGAATTTCCAATTCCGACATTTATTTGGTCAAAACAGCCTTGCAATCTCACCCTAAAAATCTAAAAAAATTCTTCTGCGAGCCAAACGTTCTTTTTTCTTGACAAAACTTATCTTCTTGTCAAAAAAGATTGTTTTCTCCGCATCATATGCCCCATTACAGAATCTGTAATCTTACAACAGATCTATATATCTAAAACGATACAACTGAAGAAACAAAGATTACATCAAAAACTAATACCTCCCACATACTACTATTACAGATTACAAAACTAAATTTGTAATTAAAAAAAATAGTAATAGTAACCACGCATAAAACAATTACAAAGCGTGGGATCCAATCACACAATCAAAAACATGCGTGACCATAATAGTGGGATAATCGATTCTACAAAACAGACGTTAGAACAAACTAGATCTATGTTCTACGGACAACATGGCTTGTTTAATCCATACGCATGATTACAGCCCGCTTTGATACCACTGTTGGACAACGAATCCCAAAACCCAGTAACTACGTGTACAGATTAAACAACAAAAATAAACACAAACCCTACAAGGCGGAATTAGGGTTTACCTCTCATCTGTAGACACGAACGCTAGTTGACTTGTTTATTTGAGAACTTGACAGACCTAATTACTGTATGCAACAAGCTTTGCTCGACAATACCTCATGATCTTCTGCCATATTCCCTTATATCTCGATCATGTAGCCAAGTGTGGACTTCTACTTGATCTCTTTGTTCTCTCTCCCACAACCTCTATTCTAAATTTCTGAATGACTGTTGTTTGACCTAGAGAACATAACGATATATTTATAGGGTTAGAGCAGGGACCTGAAGAGAAATAAATCTGGGCTCCTTGTGTAAATAAGAAAACCTAATCCCACCTGGATTCTATTCTTATTTCACAAATTATAATTCACACCACTAAAGAATTATAATTGCACTCCCATCTTTATCTCGATTATATTTCGAGCTCCATGTTATTAAATACTTATTAATCTCCCCACATTAAGATTACAGATACCCGTTGATTAAATGTCGATTACAAACACATGTGGTGGCAATCAACAAAGCATGCAAGGACTCGAATGATTGTTTGGAGGCGAATAAATCTAATACACAGCGGGGGGATGGAGAGTGGTCTGGACCCATGGAATCCATTTCAACAATGCTCTCCACCAATGGTGTGGGGGTTGATTAAATTTAATTTTGATGCGGGGATTGATGTTCGCAACCATCAAGGAGAGTGAGGTTGGTAGGGAGAGGTTCGGATGGGTGCTTTGTAGCTGCTCGATGTATGGCATTGAATGAGATATCTTCCCCACTAGTTGTTGAAGCACTTGTAACTAGGGAAGGGCTTATTTTGGCTTCTATTGTTGGGATTTCGAGAGCCCATTTTGAAGGTGACTCTCTTAACCTTATTAAGATGATCAGAGGGGAATTGGCTATTCATAAAGATATTTGAAGCAATAGTGCAGGATATTATTGGTGTGTGACTCTCGGGCATGTGAGTTTGGTTTTGTTAAACGAAGAGGTAATGGTGTGGATCATTGTTTAGCTATTAGGGGTTATGGTTGTGTAGGTATCTCCACTTGGGAGGCATTGGCTATTTACACCTTTACACCCTGTTTGGCAGCCGGATTTGGTACTCGTATTTGTAATCCCGGGCGACGCTAATCCCCCAGTTTGGAATGCCATTTTGTTCCCTGACTTGTTTCACTGTTTGGACTGGAAATTCGGCTTCACCTTCGTCAGCCAATGACAGCCCTCACCCTGTTGGTAGCTAAGAAGGGGTGAATTGGTTGATTTTATACCATTTCTACCCCTCCAAATCAAGGTGATTTAGGGGGCGGGGGGGTTGAGGCTATCATACAATCCAAATACTTCATCAAAACCTAAAACCAAAACTCTGGAGAAGAAGAGAGAGAGAGAGAGAGAGAGAGGAGAAGAAGAAGAAGAAGAAGAAGAAGAAGAAGAAGAAGATCCTTCTTTGTCAGCGTGCTGGAGAGTGACCGATGAGGACGAGCGACTATCTGTTGGAGATCGGACAGAGTGAGGGTTTCCCTTTTGGGCAGAGAGCATTTTTCTTTTCCCCCTTCTAGATCGGAAAGTGGCGAAAAATTGGACATCGGAATCCCCTTTTCCCCATTCTCGCTCTGTTTTTCATTATCTGAGAGAGAGAGAGAGAGAGAGAGAGAACTTGAAACAATATACAGTAGACGTATTGAGAGGGTCATAATTTATCCAGTGTATGCAATTGGCCCACCCAGGGTGTTCCCTCTAAATCCAAGCAAACACTTTTTAAAATTGTTAAATCCCTCCAAACAATTGGCCCACCCTGTTTTAACAATTAGTTTAAACATAAGATAACGTAGTTTAAACAATATTTCTTACTGTAATAGAAAAATTATCTATTATTATTATTATTATCTATTATCTAATATTTCTGTTAGTTTAAACATTATCTATTATCTACTATAATAGATACTGTAGTTTAAACAATTTTAAGATAAAATCAATATATTTTATCCTCAAATGTTATATTTAAGATAAAATATTTTTTAACTTCTAATATAGTTCAAATATATTTTATATATTTATTGTGTATTTATTGTAATTATTATGTATTTATTGTAATTATAATGAAAATTATCTATTTTGTTTATTAAAATAGTAAATTGCAGGCAATTAAGTCATTTGTCCTCTTATCCACCCTCTAAATTCTCCTTCTCAAAATATCGTCAAAACACTTCATTTACAAATCCACCCTTTTTAGGATGTGGGTCCATTCTCATTACAAATCCACCTTCAAATCCACTATCATTACAAATCTATCCAAAATCATCTCCGGCATTCAAACAGAGTGTTAGCGAGGGATGGATATGCCCTATGATGTTTTCTTTTTCTTCGTTTAGTTTATATATCAATGAATCGGTTATCCTGTTGGCAAAAAAAAAGACCAGGTCGCTGAAGATTTGTAAAGTACTATAATTAAAATGGATAAGCTCCAAGTCTCGTGCCGGAAATTCGAAACTCTTCGCACTCTCATTTTGGTAACACTGTAGTTTAGAACCCAGCCTGTAATCCATTTTGTTCATTTCGTAAAAATTTGCAATTAAATATATTCATGCAAAGACTTTATTTTGTCAAATACCAATATTTACATAAACAAGTTGCGGTTATATGTACATTTCAAACGTAGTTGATAGATTTTCCAAAAAAAAAAAAAAACACACTTCTTGTATTTCTTGTATTGACTCTTTATGTATATATATGAAGTTCTTATTTTGGGCCCTTATTTTGATGCCAAAAAAAAAAAAAAAAACCCCTCCTAAGCCACTTCCACTAACTTAAAAACAAACTGTAGACAACCATAGAGGAACCCTCTTGATTGATGTCAACTGTCCCTTTCAAATGGTTACATACAATACATGATAGTATTTTAATTGTAAATTTTTTACCGTCTAAGAGCAAGTCTAATGGGGGATGCAAAACTAGTTATAGACCTATAATTGAAACCAATTTATGCAACTCAATGGTCCAATGCGGATGTAAAAGTGATGGAAATGCATTAGTTCTATCTTTGGTACCAAATATAGAACCAAGGATGGCTATAGTCATTCTTGTTACCTCACCAAATTCTTACTATCATTTCACTATCTGAACAGGCGTACACTTGAAATAGGCAGAAAAGTAGTGGGAATCTACTATTGTCGCTTGAAAATGGCAAGAATTTTGAATCATGGTATACCTGTTGAAGTTGCTGAAATTTGCTATCACAATGAATAACTCCGAAATTAATACCGGAATCTGCTAAAACACCATAATCTAGAAGTGGGGGTTTGATTGAATGAAATCTGGTTGGATTTCGACGGTTTCATGGTGAGGGTTTGAGTGTGGGGCTTTGATCGGACGAGAAGAAGGGATTTGATTTATCGGTTTTACAGAGAGTGAGGGGAGAGGAGTTTGATCAGATTTGGTCGGAGCAAGAGATGAGTTTCACCCATTTTTCTATCGGCATATATATATGTTTTCATCTATGGGGTGAAATCACTCGTAAAAAAACACACACAGACGCACAGATTATGAAATGCAAAAAAAAAAAGAAGGGTTAAATGGGCAATTTTGAAATAGAAAATTGAAAAAAAAAATGGTGGAAGGCTGTTTTTTTCCTTTCAACATTGGGTGGCAGAGCCGACTCATACATTTCGGAGTCCTAAATCGAACTTATTAAATAAGGCTCACCCTATATTTTGCATACAAAAATTGGCCAATAAATAATCTTTATAAAACCTATTACAAAAGATTTACTATTACAAATGCAAACCTATAGTTATCCAAAAATATACAACCGCTACAATATTTCGAAATCTATCATTTGAACATTTGTCGTCTTGCACTTTTAGCAGCAAACGTATTTAATTAAGTCTTCATAATCAAGCATCTTCAAATTGGGCCATTTTTTGCATGGATGGGTTGCACAAAAATTGTATTGGGCCTAGTATATTTATGTATGGGTCCTAACTAATTTGGGGCCTTGAAATTTTGAGTTTTTTGGTGGGCCTAAACCTGAGGGTTCATCCGATTTGTGCCTAAGCCAGTTTTTGGTGGGTGGGCATTTTTTCTTTCATTTCTATAAGTATGGGTTGAAAATGACATAAATAGTTTTATTGGAGTTGAAAACATAGAAGAAAATGAGGTGGAATTAAAGTTAGTTAAATTTGAACCCTTTTTTGTTTTAAAACTAGTTTTAACGCATCATGCGTTGCACGAGTGTGATGCCCGTGTGTTTTTTTGTTTCGTGTTATAGGTTTATAGAAGAGGAAATGGTAATAAGAACCAGAGTTTTGATATCATGTGGAGGAGCAGAGAAAGCTTATGATTCAAACAAGAAATCACAATGTCAGGACAAGGTGCTCAAATCACTCATGAACCAACCAAACCAAATAAGCAGAAGCAACAGAACTAAAAATCATTTTAGACTTAGAAGTGTGGCTGCATTTGGCTTTTCCCTCATCTTGCTGAGTTCTTGCTTTGCTAATTTAAACTCTTCTTTAACAAAAACTTGTTTTGGAGGTAGATTGACAAATGTTAGTCCTTAGACAAGTAAGATTGACGCATAGCTTATGAGGTAAGTATACGAGAACGGAAGTGCTCTGTATCAAATTTTAGCTGATATGCCTGTTTGATGAGCACCCTAGAGACGGCGCTCAAGAAAGTTCTCTTATTGCGCCAATAATCATCACCATGGTTATCAAAGCTTATGAGGGAAGTATATGAGAACAAAAGTGCTCTGTATCAAATTTTAGCTGATATGCCTGTCTGATGAGCACCCTGGAGACGACGCTCAAGAAAGTTCTCTACTGTCAAGGCCAAGATGTAATCAAGCTTATTCTGATTCTCATTCAAAAGAGCTTCGCCCTCAAAGACACGACGCTGATTCTTCTCATCAAGTGTAAGAAGCATCCTTGCGGCATTGCGGATACGGCTCAGAGCATACTGAACCCTCCACAGTTCTCTCTTGCACCGAAGCCCAAACTCTCTCACAAGCTTCAGCTCAGCATCCAATTGCTGCTTCTCATAGGGATGACGACGTTTCTTAAATGTCTTCCCATCTATTATTTGTGAAGATAAATCAGAAATCAAACTCTAAGCACAGAAAACAAATTTCTTTCACAGCATGTATTATTGATACTTTGTTACCCTCATATACTGCATTCTGTTACAAAATGGACAAATTAACCACAACAATGCCCTTGCGGCAAGAAGAATAAAAAGTTCATGCAAGAATCCAGCCGACAGGAAGGATATCATAGAAAGTGGTTTAAGTGGAAAGGCAGGATCAGAACATTTGATATGGGTGAAAGCACAAAGCATAGTTGCAGCTTAAATTTTGTTGCACTTGCGACTCAAATTTATGGGGAGATAACCAATAAGCTACAAGGGTCATTCGAGACAGAAGGAGGAATACGAAATAAGGGCTTTTGTTAGTTATATGTATCTATAATAGAAGCTTGTATAGTAACATGTTTCACTATGACAAGATTGTAATGTTTAGGAGTAACTGCGATGCACTAAGTGAAACTAAAATGTGGAACAAAGAGCTTACCTTTGTCCCATATGAGCTAGTATAGCATTCATAAATAGGTGTTGCATCCAAACCCAGTTTGTCAAAACACATCAGGAAGCAATTTTCTATGCCCATTGAAATTAACGTTCACAACTTGAAGTTAGTAGCACTTTCTCTTAAGAT
Source organism: Vaccinium macrocarpon (assembly GCA_022606695.1). NCBI lineage: Eukaryota > Viridiplantae > Streptophyta > Magnoliopsida > Ericales > Ericaceae > Vaccinium > Vaccinium macrocarpon. The sequence goes on along the minus strand of CM040177.1, from coordinate 11,827,157 downwards.
AAAATACAACTACTTAAATCAAAGGTTTTTACCAGATCCGGCCAGATGCTAATTGCACATACCTCGATGGTGTTCAGCAAGCATTCCGTGGGACCATGCTGTAATCATCACAAACAAGCAATGTTATTCTACTACCCCAGCAATTGTCAAAGGAATAAAATACTATACATGTAACTGGGATTAAATATAGCATTACTAATTAGAAATGCTTACATAATGTAAATACATTAGATACGGATCCAACGGAATCAAACTCTGCTGCGCAATTCCCTTTAGCGGGGCAATAAACCCTTTTAATTTGGGAATTAAATTTAATCAATTTTAAGGGCATATGAAGGTTAATCGATAAACATGTAATTGAACAAGAAGGGAAATGAATGGGGGAGGAAACCTAGCAATCGAAGGTGTTGTTGCAACGGATCTTAGCATTGCCCCAAGGAACGAGGCGGAGATCAACAACGGAATGAGTGTGCATAGGTTTATGCCTTTCTCCTCGAGTAACTTTTCGTGTCACAATGCAATATCTTTGCATCAAAGCACCCATGATTTGATATGGCTTTCTTTCCTCTTATCCCACAGGAGCTCAACAACGTGACACGAAAAGTAGAGCAAAATAAATCAGGAAAATTGTGGGTTTTAGTTCTAGCATAAACATATGAAGGTAATGTTTCCCAGCATACAAACGGAATATTAAGGACCAAAAAAAGACAACAAAGAATGTATCATTTTAAAGGAGATAACATGAAAACTACTTATAAATGTGCTAAATCCTAATGATTCAGTTAAATGACTTTCACAAACAAAAAACACCATTGCATTCTTCATGGGGATCAAAAAGAACGGGTGAAGGATAGGAGATGCCCTTTCATAGCACACAAAATTAAAAAGAACCTTGAGAGAAGAACACACACACACACACACACATGTCAACGAAGAGATAAATTATCCTTTCCGATCAAAATTCACAAAATTAAGGCCCCAGATTATATCTCTCTACGAAATCAAGAGTTGTAAATCAAAATCATCACAATCAAAAGGAAAAGCGCAGCTCACTAAGTAAAAAATTAGTCACGGAAAACACAAATTTTGGATAAAATGCAAACATGTACAAAAATAGAGAATTATAAATACCATCATAAACGTATACGTATGTGTACTTAATAACACCAGCTCTAACAAGGGCAAAAGCAGGTCGAACTGAAACAATATGAAACCAATAGGAAACCAAAAAAAAAAACGAATGGATCCGCTTGCTTACTAGCGTAGTCAAAGAGCTTCGACGTGTAGAGGACCTCGAGTTGTTATGGCCAAGTAGCTCTAACCTTTGCTGAGCAGCTTCAGCGTATAAACCTTCTTTGCCACATCTCAAATTTTGAATGAATTCCTCAGCTTCAAAGTTAGGGACTCACCTCCTTTGATTGGACGCCGTACCAGCTAATTGGGTTTGGTCAAAATCCGACGATCGACAAATTGGTTTTGTTCGAGTAGTTGCTATGGAGGGTATTAGAGTTGTGGGTAAAGAGAGTGTTTTGTTATTTGGTCATGTGCGGACGAGAGAAAATGGTTGGCTAGGCAATGATAAGTCACCAATAGTGTAAATAAAGGGACTTATCTCTGTCATTTTTGCTATACAAGCATGCATAATACAACTTTTATACAATAGATGTTGTAAGTGGGTGTATTTTGATAGTTTCAAGAAAAACTTGTGAATAAAACATGTTTTAACGCCACAGAATGTTCAAAGGATGGCCGAGCACCCGAGACCAAGTGGCACCCCGCCATCGAGTCTCGGGAGTAAAAAATGAAGCATTGAACAAGGCCCAAGAAGCCCAAAAGGTCAAGTGAAGTGACGATCAAAGCAAGAGGAAAGTTTCCATCAAATGGTCTACATACCAGTATTGGTTATTTCCCATACCGGTATCCAGAGAGCAAAGTGTCTATTAGAAAGTCTACACACCAGTATGAGTTATTTCCCATACTGGTATCCAGCAAGGAAAAAGGCTATCAGAATGTCTACATACTAATATGAGTTTTTTCCCATACCGGTATCCAATCTATTTTTCTACTGATTTTTGGCCCGATCTCATCTTATTTCTAGGGACATTATGGACCTTTTGTACACATTTCAAGGGCTATAAAAGCCCTTAAACATCATATTCTAGGGTTATCTCTTATTTTTACTTTCTCTTCTACCTCCCTTCTCCTTCCTCCCCCATTTCTTCTACCTTCTCTCTAGTTTTTAGGGTAGTTTCTCTTTGATTCAAGACTTTTGTCTTCACAAATGTTGTAAGTACTTCCCTTATCTATTTAGATCTCAAGTTTATTTCGTGTTTTTCAATGTTTTTGATTTCCTTGTCATTTTCTTGCATGTTTCCTTTAAGTATGGTTGAGTAGTTTCTTAAAGCTTGTTCATGGGGTAATTAACACCAATGACTTAGGTGGATCTCACTTTTCTCACATTTAATCTTAAAATTTGGTTTGATTTTGGGTTAAACCCAATTTTATGTCTCAAAACTTGAAGTTGTCAACCTTCTTAATTATGTGTAGGCAATGACTTGATGTCTTGCCACATATAATGCTTGAAGCAACACTTGATAGAGCTCAATAGAGAAAAATGATTCATGTAGCTGACCCTAATTGATTGGGACATAAGGCTTGGTTTGGTATGGTTTTGGTTTTGGTTAGCTATGTCACTCCAAATGTTTGTAAAAATGCCTAAAGAGTTTATCCCGTTGTTGAACTCATTTTCTAGAATTTGTGGGTTTATGAATGGATAGAGTACTCAAAAGCTCGATCTAAACTTGGTTTTGTTAACTTTTTTGATTGGGTCTAGACAAATCACTTGGCACACACAATGCTTGGAACCATGACACTCTAAGTGTTTGATAAAATTCACAAATGAGGTTCTTTCCATTTATAAACCCCATAAATGGTTTTCATTGTTAAATTTTCTGGTTGAGACATTTGGCCTTATAACTCAACCGAGTTATCATTGAGAAAAGAGAATTCCCCTAGGTTATGGGTGTTGAAAACCCCTAGACCTCATCTTCCTTTAATTATTGTCAAACTTTATTTTCCTAGTCTTTTTAGCGGTAGAGAGAGAATTCCACAATCAAAACCAAAAGGTTGGTTGTCGTAACACCGAAACCCCTGCCGTAAAGTAAACCTCTCATTAGCTCCGACCCTTCCCTATGGAAATCAACCCTAGTACTTTCGGGTATTTTGCTACAACCAATGTAGCCCTACACTGTTGCGTGCTCACCGCAAAGCCACAATAGCTCAAAATTGGATCAAAGTAGGTGATAGGATACTAGTGTAGATAATCAGTCTCTCTCGCTTGCTCTCTCTCTCTCTCTCTCTCTCTCTCTCTAAAAAGTTCAACCCTAGCCGCCGCACCAACTCATCCTCTCCCACCCTCTTTCCTCTCCCCCCACGACTCTTTTGTGGCGGCGGGAAAGGAGGGATCTCTCTCTCCCATCCTCTTCCCTCTCATTTTCTCTCCTCTTTTCCTCTCTTTCTTCTTTACTCTTCCCCTTTCCCTCCTCCCCCTCGTTTGTTCTGCTATTCACTGGCCTCCGACAAACTGTTGGGTTTTTCAGGTTCTTTACCTAACGGCATTTGGTTGGTGTTTTCCCTTCTTGTCAACAGTGAGCGGCGTTGGTGGTGGTGGTGGGTTAGCCTTTTTCTGGACATTGCCATCGATTTTGGGCTGTTGGGCTTCTCCAATTTTATGCTTAATGACAAAGCGCTTGTGTTGTGGGCTAGGGATTTTATTGTTTCGCAGGGATCTGGTGCTGATGGTGGTAGGAGTAGGGGTGGCGGTGTGTTTGGAGTGTGGTGCGCCGAGAAGAGGCAGCGTTTGGATGCTGATTGGTGGCTTTGTGTGGCCTTTGGTGGAGGGGCGGTTGAACCGTTTTCCTAGACAGCAACAAGGGCTTGTTCCTCGGGTCTCTGGTGATGGCGTGGCAATGACTCGTCTTTTTACAAGTGGCCATGGAACAATTGGCATGGTAGCGATGATGGCGGCGATATTGGTGGTGATGTTGGCATTAATGATCCATAAGGGAGATGATTGGTGGTGGAGGTTGCTGGAGGTCATTTTGTAGTGGCGTTGGATGGTGTGGCTTGGAGGTTGCTAATGGGAGTTTAGGGTTTCTTCGGGCTGTTAATTTTTTCCATTCTAGGCATTATGGCCTATAAGGTGTGGGCTTTGGCCCATTTTGGTTGGCTACTTGTCAATCGCATTTTAAGTCTCGGATTAGGCATTAGATTTTTCGAATTTGATTCTTTCTCCTTGTTCCTTTTAATCATTGTTCCTTTCCGATGATTAATGAAATTTTTTGCCGTTAAAAAAAAAACCCCGATGTAGCCCTACACTTGGGGCGACGCTATCTACAACACAAAGTTAGGTTGCAAGCAAGCAACCAATCTGAGATGTACGCGTCAAGCGTGGAAAAGGGTCAAAGGGAAGAGGATGCGGTACCATTTCCCATTGGAAAATAACTTACCGGATTTTCGATGGTAAGTTGTTTTACCGGAAATGGTGTAAAAGATTTTTCAAAAAAAAAAATTATTGTTCAAGATTTTCAACAACTAAACACTAGAAATTAAGTAAAACATTTTTGACAAAAATATTTTACGTCCAAACAAACGAAGCCTTTAAAAAACATCCATGGATTGTTAGTTGTTAATTAAAGGTATTGGGTAGATTTGAAATTTGATTTTTGATCGGCGGGTAGCTTTGGAAATTGGAAAGACTTGCGTCTATTTGGAAATTGGAAAGATGCCTGGGGTGGGTGTTATGCAGTAGGTGTTGTGAGGCGTGTTGTGCGGCAAAAACTACGTCATTTTGCTTTACTTTTGTGCACACTTCCAAAGTTTCCAAGGGCCTTGTTTGGAGGAAGAAAAAATCATTACAAAGTGCCTAAACCCAAAATGCCTAAATCCTAAACCTGAAGTACCTAAACCCAAAGTGCCTAAAATTTAAGTGTCTAAACCCACTATACCCTACCACAAAAGCCTAAATCCCCTAAAATTGAACTCAAAAATTAAACCCCACATTTAACTCTCCAAACAGGGCCCTTGGATATGGTATGAAAATAAGCAAAACAACGTAGTTTTGCCGCACAATACCTACCACACAATGCCTCCCCCGGATTCATTTAAATAAATACCTAATAAAAGCAAATAGTTGTCCAATTGTCTTAATGTTCGCTTTATTTAAAGGGTGTTGCTAATGCCAAAACCGTAGTGCTTAAAAAACCTTGTACCATGTGCAAGGAACAAGCCTTTTATATATGCACTACAATTTTGGCACAAACAAAAATGATTTTGACATTATTATTTCCCTATTTAAAAGGAGTAAAAGATCATCTCGATTTTCTTTTTTGAACTCGAGAAGAATTTTTTTTATTGTTTACTAATGGAAGGGCCATCGGCCAGATAATCCTCAAGTGCTGGACACAAAGCCACGAGGGAACATCCTCCCACCAACTTTTTAGCCTAAGATCATCTCGATTAATATATGAGGTACTTTTTGTGAAGAGTACCTTCACAAATATATTATAGGTAAGATAAAATAAACAAAGACTCAGCCGATCAAAATAAAGTAAACAAAGACCCGAATACATAATCAAATATTATCGATTAATACAGTGTAATTTTTTTCTTTACTTTTTTATACATTCTCCATTTTTGAGTTTTGAAGATTGATTGGTGATGCTCCAAGGCACACAAAGAGAAAAACATGGGTGTCAACTGAGGATCACGCAGCGGTACCTGAAATGCATTTTAGTGGTCTAAAATTATTTTGAATAGTTTGGATTTCAGAAAGAGAGAGAGGTAGGGAGGGAGGGAGGGAGGAAAAAATCAAAATTGTCCAAAATACTTTTAGATTGCTGAGACGTGTTCCCAATCACCATGTGCGCAAGTTTTTCTCTGGAAATCATGTGGTAAAGAGCACACAATTTGTGTTGGTCCCAAGGTTATGAATCCCGTACCGTACCGACCGGTACGTACCGGATTTGTGAAAAAACGGTAACCTTACCCTTTAGTTCCGTCCCGGCTCCAATACCGGTGTTTACCGGAAAGTACCGGCGATTTCGGTTGATCTCGGGCGAGAAGCCGATAAGGTCGATACAGGCCGGTATTTTGCACTGCTTACTCAGAGAGAGAGAGAGAGAGAGAGAGATGATTGAGAAAGGGAGAGGGAGATAGAAATCGAAAGATGGAGAGGGAAAGACCTGAAAGTCGACATGCTCTAGGAGACGTGCAAGGGATGGAGATGGAGGCATGTAGCTCTGTTAAGAAATGAAGAAGAGGAGAAGAGGCATCCAAAAATGAAGAAGAGGAGAGAGAGGGACTTGAAGGAAGAAAGACGAAAAGTCAACAGCGTTTATGGGAAAGGGAAAATTATGAGGCTATGGGAAAGTGTGTAGAGTAGATAGCACAGTAGCACACAGCTGGCTTTTAATAGTAATTCATAGCCATATGAAAGTACGTTGCATTTATAGAAACAAAACAAAGAAAAATTGGATATTTTCGTATCATGAAAATTTATGTTATGATGTACTGTTACTATTACAAAACAAAAAAATTACATTTTGTTACTATTACAATATTAGTATTTTGCCAATTAAAAGTATTTTTGTTAGAGGGGTTATTTTATTTTATGATAAATGAAATTATATGAGATTTTTTTTGATATATATATACATATATATATATATAAATACTCTTATATATACAAAAAATACCGCTAAATCCGAAACGGTACCGGTACCAGTCCGGTACCGGTACCGTACCGTACCAGTAAGAAAACCGGTACCCTGTCCGGTACGAGATTCAAAACCTTGGTTGGTCCCCAAGTTTCGGTCTGCCTAAGCCCATACCAGTGATGGAGACAGGGAGGGGTCAGTAAGGACGATCGCCCTTGCAAAGAAAAAAAAACCTCTACAATTATACAGAAAAAAAATAAATTTTCCTATGAATTATATAAGTTTGCCCTTGCAAAGTATGTAAAAAAAAAGTTTACCCTACATAGTAAAATTTCTGACTCGTCCTGGCCCACATGTTACCCAACTAGGCCAAGAATATGACATAGGAAAGCCAAATGGAAGTGACATCATCAGGATTACCAAACCCATCTCTTCCGTCCGCCAATTTTTAAAATTGGATATACTATTTCACTAACTTCCCTTGAGATTTTTGATAAATACATGGACTTCCCTTACACTTTATGAAATTCCATTGCCTTCGTTTGCTTTTCAATCAAATTGCATGATTCTCCCCCATTACTTTAAGATTAACGGGGTTAACTTTTCGAGTGAAATGACCATAGCATCCTTAGTAAATATTCTTTGTTTGAAATTTGCCTTGCCTTGACTTGACTTTTGAAGAAAGCACAGAAGTTCATTGTGTGGAATTTTCATTTTGGACTGCACGATTTGTTTTCTGGTATCTCTGTCTGAACGGAATCAAATCTGTCCGAACGGTTTAACACGGGTTTGACACAGTTTGACGTGCGACTGTGCATTTTTTTTAAGGGTTTCTAACCTAGTTTTCTATATTTTCTTATAAATATGAGCCTTGTGGCCTCTTAGGGTTTTTTTTTTTTCATTGGGATTAGGATATTAGGTTGGGTTTTGTCTTTTTCGCATTCTTGAGACATTTGGTGATCTACAAGTCACTACTCAGAGATTTGTCCTCTACCTATCAGGTGACTGCTTCAAGTTGGAGCTACAAGTATAGTCGGCTCTCCGTATTTCTCCTCGTTATAGTAAATCCTCTTGTTCTTACTATGTGGACATATTTTTAGAGCTTCGTGCGTGAGGGGAAACTACGTAAATCCTTTTTTCTTGTTTTTCTTATTGGTGTGTTTATATTCTATACTTTAGGTTTTAGCATAACATTGATCTCCCCTCTCAAAAAATCATTTTTTTTTTCAAATAGAGTTCAAAAAGTTTTTCAAAAATAGTGAAACATTTTTCATTCTTTAAAAAAACAGTTTTTAAACAAAAAGTATTGAAGAGAATTTTTTTCAAAATAAAAAACTTTATAGGATATGAGAATATATACCAAGATTGTGAATCTTGTTCTGTATTGCCCAGTACGTACCATTTTGGAGGAAGTTTGGTGCACTAGATCTGTGATTCCGTATTATCTGGGCCGACCTTAGCATAGGCCAACAAGATGGTCGCCTAGGGCACCCAGTTTTCAGCTCAATAAAAGAGCTACCAAATATTAGATCATAATAAGTATTATGTATGTTGAAAGTATTACAAATATGCTAGCCAGCTCCATGGTTTGATGCGTGCCGCTTTCCACGGCGACGTGGGTTCGATCCCCGCCGGCTATAGTTATCACGCGTATATTTTTTTTCCAACTTTTGCAAAAAAAATTATGCTTCAAGCTAACTGCTCGAGGGCTCGAACTCACAATATTAGGGTACAAGCCTCACGTTCCAAGCAAACCCCTGAACCAAAGGACTATCATGTGCTACATATGGAACAACTGACATATATATAGAAACAAATTAGAGGCCTTTTTTCAACTTTTGCTTAGGCTCTGAAAATCTCAAAGCTGATTCCGCGTATTGTCGAACTTTCCAGAGTTTAGTACTTTATCAATGATTTCATCCGGTACCCACAAGTTCCGGCCATCTCGAAGGTTCCTAGCGGCATAAACCATTTTTTAAAAAAAGGGAGAGAAACAAAGGAAAAAGAGAGAACAGAAGTATAATATTCCCTCCGTCTCAATTTTATGGTCTCTTGTTCTATTTTAACCGGATAAAAAATTGATTATATCTTTCAATCGGTAATACATTTTATATGCAATGTTTGATAGATCTTGATTTAATCTAATAAACAAAGTGTTCAAAATCACCAAAAATATTGTAAATTATAAAATATAACACTTTAAAAAGTTGCACGAATTCCCAAAACAGACTATAAAATTGGGATGGAGAGAGTAAAAAAACTAGTCGATCTGTCCTTGAAGCTTCTTCTATCTTCAGATTTTTACCCCCCTCTTTAACCTTTGGTCGATCTATTCCGAGTATCGAAGCAGAAATTGAGGCGGTCGGAAAGAGTTCTGATGTTGGGAAAGCTCCATGGGCTCAGTTCTGTTCTCTCTGTCTTCACATCTTGAACTCTGTCGTCAAAGCTCTTTGAATTGATAAAGGGGAATGGCTTTAGAAAACGGAGACCTGATCAAGGAAAATGGGTTCTCTTTCAAGATAAGAGACTTTGGAAACAGGAGAAAGAAATGGGTTCTTGTTCAAGATAGTCTGGTGAGACGCATGCTTTCTTTCTTTCTTTCTTTTTTTATTTTGCTAAGTCAGACCCATATTTCATTCATTTATGTTCTTCCTCGAATTGGACTTTTTTCCTTTCAGTTTGAAAGGGGGAAATTTTGATGATTTTGCCAAATGGATTTCTGTGATATTTGTTGTCTAATAATTATGGGATTTTTTTTTTGACATGTGTATATATATTAGTAGTACCGCTAATTCACTAAATTCGAAAACGGTACCTGGTACCGGTAGAAAAATCGGTATTCAAGTCGGTACGAGATTTAGAATCTTGATATATACTAAGAGTACTGCAATCATTTCATTGAAAAAGTTAACACTGTTAACCTTGAATTGATAGCAAGGGGAATCTAAAAATTATTTTGAAAAGCATGGGAAGCCAGTGGAATTTCATAAAATGTAATGAAGGTCTTTGCATTGGATTTGTCATATTTGCATATATTTTGAGATTTGTATTGAAAAATACTCCATATGTACTCCCTCTGTTTTAAATTTTTTGTTCACTTTCATTATTCTAAACACCTCAAAAAAATTATTTATATCTTTAAGTCTATAATGTTATATGTATTCCATATGAATCTATGATTTTTGATAAATTTTATTATTAAACAAAGCTTTTAAAATTTTAAAAAACAATGTAGATTGGAAGATATAAGAAATTATAATTGGAATTTCCGAAATATGAATCAGAATTTCGGTACAGAAGACCGATTCCTCTATAAAACGTTAGCAGCTTCCTATTACTCTCTTAAGTCCTGATAAATCTCACAATGAAGTTATATGTTCTCTGAAACCAGAACCCTCGAAACGACGACTTTCGACCTGCTCCATCACCTTTAACATGGAAGGGGAGAAGAGGAAACAGAGAGATACTGACGGAGAAGTACCGGACGGAAAGAGGACGAGGTTGGGTGAGGATAACGGAGTGAAGAAGACGGAGGAGCCGGACGACGATGAGGTGGAGGAGTTCTTTGCAATTCTGAGACAGATTTGCGTGGCGGTTGAGTACTTCGAGAAGGGTAAAGGCGAGGGACCTGGCCACCGCCGTGAGTTGGCGGCGAAAGAGTCTTCGTTGAGGCGGAGTACGTCTTTCCTGCGTCCAGAATTTGAGACAGTTGACGGTATTAAAGGTCCGGGTGAGAAAGAGGGAGACACGGGTCTGGATCTTAATGCCGAACCGGATTCAGACTGAGAACATACTCCGGTTTGCAAACCCGTTATATCATGAGATCATGTGTCTTGGGTCCACATGCTAACTTGCTAAGCCCTTCAATCCTTTTTTTTTTTTTTTATAATTTTTTTTATTTTAAATTTCGACTTCTTCTTTTATTTTCTTGATGACTTCTGTCTGTTTATTTTCGCTCTGTTTGAAACTCGAGAAAAGTGAAAGATAAGGAAATGGGAGGTAAATGAAATGAAAAATTTACTATTAACAAAATTTATATTTGCTATTTGTAACAATGGGAAAATTGTTTTAACTTTTATCAGAACGATTAAACCATTTGTAATTTTTATGGTCAGTGTAGCTTTTATGGGTGTTTAAATGGTGTGAAAAAACCCGGCAACCGACTGGGCCCAGCTGATCCAAGTCGACACCCGCTGTTGGGAAGCATTAACGGGTTGAGTTGGATGGGTGTTAAGCTAAGTCCTTTTCTGATTCTTCTGGGTAGCTTAATTAGAGTTTGAGTGGAACTTCTGGGGGAAAAAATTGGAAAGGAGAAAAAAAAAATTCCTCTTCCACTGTTTGGTTTGAAGGGAAAGAGAAAAGAAAATCGCAAATTCAAATATTTTGCACAATAAATTTTCTGCCCATTTTCCTTCTCCTCTTTCCATCCTAAAAATGTTGTCTAACCTGCAAAACAAGACTTAGGCCCAGTTTTTCAAAAGATTTTAGCACCCAGGTGCTAAAATATGGATATTTTAAATCAAAAAATAAAGTGGTTCTGTGTATCGTTTTTCGATTTTTTCCGCACCAAATTAAAGTATTTCTCATGTACTTTAGTTTGGTGCAAAAAAATCGAAAAACAATATATGGAACTACTTCATTTTTTGAGTTCAAAAATCATGATTTTAGCACTTGAGTGCTAAAATCTTTTAGAAAACTGGGCATAAAAGAGTAATACAATTAAAAATAATAAATGCTACCCAGTGAGAAAACATTGAATTTTCTTCACAAAAAAAAAAAAATTGTATTACTTTGAAGTCTTTAGTTTTCAGAGCGGACAAATATTTTAGAATAGAAGGAGTATGTTGTATTTCCTTTCCTTTCTCCCACGTTCCTCAAGTTCCAAACATAATTATGTAGTCTTTTAGTTTTTGCTGGTGGTAAGGTGGTTATGGATGACTAGTCTAGAGTTAAATTTTTTAACCCTCTATCACGCTATGAACCCAAGCAACCTATATATCAATGATGTTAAACTTTTTGAATTTAGTTTAATTTTACTGTTAAACTTGTTCTCTATCCTTCGATGTTCCGAAGTTGGTATGTTTGTTATCATATGTTAACCTACATATTAATGATGCTCTGGCTATTTTCTATCCTTTTGTCATTTGTTTTTACTTCTAAAATGTGCGAGATTATGCGATTTTCAAGATGTGGTTTCTTACGTGGGTGTAAGAGAAAGAAAGACTAGTGTTTGGCTTTTGGACGTGTGCATGGTTGTGCTGCGCAGCGTGCTGTGTACTCACAGCGTGGCCGCTCCATCATCGCTCTGACGATCGGAGACATTCACAATGTAAAGCTCGTCAAGCATTATAAGTGTACCAAAAATCAACTTAATCGGATATTGTTAAGTGCGTCATTGGAACACAAATACCTTGAAAAGAAATGTAACATAAATGGACACAAGCACTAGATCAACACCACTGGACCCATTCTTTTTCAAGTCATTTGGTGTGTTTCAATGAGGCACTTAACGATATCCGATTGAATTGATATTCGATACGATTGTATTACTCAAAGAGCTTTACGCGGTGATCGTCGGAAAGATACTTGCGCGGCCGCTCCGTGTGGCTGCACAGCACCCCCACGGAGTATTTCTTAACGATGTGTACCATATGCACGTAATATGTAATCTACATTGTGTTACATCATAAAGATTCACAATATTTTAGTGCGTCTCGTAACTTTTATACTAAAAGTTCGTAACTTTTCAGTAATATGAAATAGAGGCATATATTATAGCATTCCACTTTGTCTTTTGAATTCTATTAAAGCAAGCATTGATAATGTAGTATTGTTAATAGGGATGTGCTAGTATAAGCTAGGATAAGAAAGGGCATAAGAAAATTAGGCAGTGTTTATTTTTTGTCTTTATATAAATTCATACATTTGTTATTTTTGCATCAAATTTTTGTTAATTACTGTTTTTTCTTGACAAGATGAATCAAATAAAATTATTATACAAACATAAATTTTTTATGAACAAAGAAAAAAATTAATAAAAAAAAGCCAGATTTGTTTTTTACTTTATTCAAAATTTATTTAGGTTGGTCGACTAAAGTCAAAATAAAATTGGTCTAGGTCACAGTCAAGACTAATTAGGGATTATTCAAAATAATTAGTGCTAGAATATAGTAATCCTTTGTCCTTTTTTAAACGTGTTGCTCTGTGAATCCAACTTATTAAAGATATCATTACACTATTCATATCAATTTTACCTCTACTTTTCAAAATTATCCTCCATTTTTACCAATTAACTCTTTATCTACTAACTTTCAAAATGGAAAAATAATACCAATTGTACAAACTTATTTCCATTAACTTTTCAAAATACACACTTATCACTAACTTTTCAAAATGAAAAAATAATACTAATTGTACAAACTTATATCCATTAATTTTTTAAAACACACTTATTAAGATTCAACCCAAAATAGATATGTTGACACTAAAAAAGTGACAGACTGAGTAATTCTTTTGCTGTTGTGTGAATACCATGACTTGAAATCGTGTGCCGATAAGGGTGCACCACATCAGAGGTCAGAGCTTTGGTGGACTGAGGGAGTAATACTTTTACTTTTCTGAAAAAGTGTGGTTTATGTTTTTTTGTGATAAATGCATGATAGTTATCTAAGTAAAAGGAATAAGGTGCTATTCTTCATGGTTATATTAGGTAGTATTTGATTCGAATAGATGCAAAATATGGACTGAAGTTAAGAAAGTCCAAAAAGACGGAAAAAATATAGACTCGAATATTACTTCTTCTTTTTTTTTTTTGTGGGAATCTTCTTAACCAAAAAAAAAACCCTTTAATTATCATCACGAACGCTTTATCTGGGGAAAAAAAAAAAAAAAACCAATACAACATTAAAAAAAATTTAGAAAGAACAACAATGACCAAGGGCGGAGCTATACAGGGACCAGAGTGTCCCCTTCAATTTCCTATTTGAGAGCTTAGTTTGCAATTTTTTTGATAGATATTCTTAAAAAGATTATAAAATTTTGAAAATAATTAAAAAGTAAGGACAATTTTCATTTCGAAAACATTAAGAGAGTGTTTGGGCGCCTGAGTTTCTCATTTTCCCATTCCCGTTTTTCGGCTTCTAACTGTTTGGGCACTCTGGGACAAAACTCATTCTCTCAAAATGACTTCTCCGTTTTTCACTTTCTAGAGCAAAAGCCAGAATCAGCTCTTGGCCTCCTTTTGATTTCTCATTCTCGTTTTTCATTTTCCCTCAATTTCTTCTCCCATCCGTACCCCTACGTTATCTCTGGGTTCAATTTTTCCACCACACACCGAACAACAGGGGACCCTGCAATTTCTCCACGCTGGTCAGAGTTGCTTCAGAAATCGTTCAGATCTAGACAACGATGAACTGGTTTCTCCTGGGATTCTCAGATTGGCCGCCTCTTCTTTCTTGCACAGATTCTTGGTCTTGACTTTTATTGTTGATTTGAATTTGAGATTTTGGGTTGTCAATTTGAAGTGGACGATGAACTTGATTTTTTTTTTTTGATCCCCAGTTTTCAATTGGAGATTTTAGAGGAGATGACACTGTAGAACATAGGTAAAGTAAGAGAGAGAGAGAGAGAGAGAGAGAGAGAGAGAGGAGAGAGTACAGGTCGGTGGGGAGAGAGAGATTTGGTTTGAAGTGGTGAAGCACACTGTTTATTTTTTTAAGAAAAGGAAGATAAAAATTATGGGAAAAAAAAACTCATAACTCATTTTCATCATCTTTTTCCCAAACATTATTACTTTTGTAAAATGCATTCTACACATTTCTCCCAAACACTCATCTTAGATTCAAAACTCATTCTGACCATAATCCAAAAAACCAAAAAGTTAAAAATGAAAAGTTGAAAAGTAGGCTCTCAAACACTCCCTAAATTATGGTGAATGATATCATACGATATCTAGTGATATGATAACAATACTTGAGAATAATTTTTTAATTTATCAAAACTGTCCGATTGAAACTCAAATGACTGGATTTAGTCTTGAAAAAATTATCAAACAAAGATTTCTTTCTCAATCTTATCCTCTCTAATTTAGATTACTGGCTCCGCCACTAACTGTGACCCAAAGATTAATTCAGAATAATGGTCAAAAAAGAAATTCAGAACAATGATCAACTTGATCTGGTCCATCTCAGAAAATCTAGATGTATGAAGGTGTGGGGTTTGTGTGTGTGTGTAGTGCACCCATGCACGACACAGGTGTTGTGGACACGTTATGGAGCCACTTCGGGTTCTATTATTTGATCTGAATTGTTCATTTTGTTCATATCGTCGAGTACTTAGTCTACATAAAATTTCAAGTTAATCGAACACTGGTAACTATTTGATCAGTGAGCATTAAACTTACGCTTTTGTAAATTAAAAAAACCTCCAAAACAGTTTCTTTGACTGTTTATTTTTCCAAGAAAAATTCGTTCTGAAAACACAGTTACCGATGTCCGATCCACCTAAGGTTTTACATTGACTAAGTACTCGATGAGACGAACAAAATAAACAGTTTAGATCAAACAATGAGACCCAAAGGGGGCCCCATGAAACGTGTTGTGATGTGCATCACACCCCTTGAACCCAAAAAGTGTGGTTATGCTCGCCATCTCTTTCTTTCTCTCTCTTCCTTTTATTAGCTAAGTATCTCTAATTAAGGATGTTAAAAATTATGGCTGCTTGAAAAAATGGGGTGAGCAGTGAATCGGGTCGGGCCCAAGAGAGCCGTCCGTCCGTCGTTTTGGATTTTAACAGTGGATTAATGGGTGGGATGGCGGATTGAAAAAATAGTAAAGCAGAGTGACTCGTGGTGGGATCACGGATTTTGATTTCGAAGCAGTGGATTTAGATCACGGGCCAGTGAGATTTTTATTATATATAATTTTTTTAAATATATATATACATATACACACACATAATTTTACACAAACTTCTACTACACAAACTAGGGGATAAACTGTGATCTCTTTCAAAACTTGGATGTGTATTTTTATTGATGACTCATTAGTGTGAGATTCCAACGGAGGCATATTCTCTAATTAATTTACGGGGAGATCTTTTAATTTGATTTCTATGTTTTGAGTTGATGTGTTAGTTCAAAATGGGAATTAGTTGTTACATCTTACGTGTTTGTGAAGCTTTGTGGTGTCTTAGTATTTATAGAATTTGAATAACGTCTTTGGGATCTTGCTTGATTTATTTTTATCTTGGGATTCACATGACTAAAGTAAATAATAATGTCTTTATATAACATGTAATCAAGTGAATAAAAGCGGAGCGATCCGTGACTTCCTTGGATCGGATTGGGCTTTCGAAGCAAGTGAGGCTTTTGGTGGGACGTGGATTGTATTTTCAAGCAGGTGATTTCCATGGATTAGGATTGGATTAAATGCCGTCCGTCCGTCCGAAGCTATAAATACTTTTTTATTAAAAATCCCTATTTGGGCTAGGCGTGTTTTGGGCTTGCTCTCTGGGTGTTTTTGTGGACTTCAAGCCATAAGGAGTTCCAAGTTCTCCAATTTTGGTTGGTGTCCCCTCTCCTCTTCTCCCAACTTGATGTACTATTTGGCATCGCATGCCAAGCGCATCAATCAAAGTGTCAATTTGCATGGATGATATTTGACATCTCATCTCTCATGTAATTTGACGGATGAAAATAACTTCATAAAATAAGAAATAACAACAGATAATAGTGAAAGTATATTATGATGACATATTTGGCATACTGGTTGGAGTATTTATTTTAAAGAGGTCAAAATTTAACAAGTTAAATTGCCATGCATTTTTATCCAAAAAAATAAATTGCCATGCATATAAACCTTCGAAAGAGCCAAATTGAAGCCAACTTGGAAAAATCAAATATTTGTTGCGTACCTTAATTAAAGGTTTGAGAGATTCGGGTACATGGCATTCAAATTTGACAAATGGACCGGTTAAGGGTTGATTTCCCTTGTCTTTTCTAAATCTTTGATTGATTATATTCAAATCTTCGAGTCAAGCATTCATCTTGACGAGATGAATAAAAAAAAGTGGAAAAAGTAAAGTTACAAGTTGAAAATTTTTCAAAGAAGCAAAAAAAGAAAAAAAATTAAACTTTTTGTTTGAATTTTGTCAACTTCTTTTTTACAATTTCTGTACATTTATATTTTTAAAATTTTCTTGTTACTCATATCGAGACAAATAATTAATCCCAAATATCTTCTAAAAGAAACTAAAAGCAAAATGTTTTTAATACCAAGGATACTCATTGTTTGAAAAAAAAAAATAATTAATTTAGTTCGAACAAGTTGCTAAGAAAGCTTCACTATTATCATCCTCTGTAGACTCTCAAATGGGAATTAATTCAGGGTTAAGGGCTTAACCAGAATTCGGATCATTCTTGACATTTAGATGCGCTTCTATTCTTCTTCTTCTTCTTCTTTTCTTTGAATTAATTTGATCTTTAGAATTGACTTAGTTATTGCGGGCTTTGAAACAAATTGATGTAGTATCCAATTATTAATTATATTTCAAGTACTCCTTATTTAGAAAAACCATTGAGAAGTAGGAAGAGTAATGGAAGCAACCGGTTGGCTAAAATAAACCAATTAGTCTTTATTCAAATAAAAATTTGCATTTGTTAGTTTTTCGTCGATTTTTTTTTTTTGGATTATTGGTCCGTCATGATGAGGGGAATCTACTAAGTAAAAAGAAATTACAAAAATATTTAAAAAGTTCACTATAGATAAAAAATAATCTAAATTTTTGTGGTTTATTGGATTATTTTTGTCTTTAATCACAAAAAAATTAGTTTACTTAATAATTTTTTACTCTTTAGATTCATCTTGTTGAGATGAACCAATAATCCACAAAAAATCGATGCAAAATTAACAAATACAATTTTTTTGAATAAAGACAACTAAAAAAATCATTTGGTTTATTTTACCAAAACACCCCTAAACCTGTCCAAAAAAAAAACCTAGCATATGGCATTTCAACTTAAATCGTTGTACTTTGTTTTTGCTAGCTTTTGTATTTTCAGGACAGTGTGTCATTTATAGTTAGGAATATATGTTTATGTTTCCTGTAGGAAAAAAAAAACACTACAAAATTTGCATTTGCCGGATATTAGTCCTAAGGATTAAAATATCGGCCGAAACGTATCAGTTTTCCAAGGAACCGATACTGATATTGACCGATACACGGTTTGATACAAGCCGATATTTAATTGTATCACCAATATTGTTATATATCCCTATACCACCAGATTATGGATTATTGGATTATTCATTTTGTCCTTATTCAAAAAAAATTTGCATTTGTTAGTTCTACATTAAGATTTTGTGGTTTCTGGATTCCTCTCGACGAGAGAAATCTAACAAATACAAAATTATGGTCAAACCAAATATTTTTTTGAATAAAGCCGAAATACTTGGATTATTAGCCAATAATCCAAGTATTTCGGCTTTATTCAAAAAAATATTTGGTTTGACCATAATTTTGTATTTGTTAGATTTCTCTCGTCGAGAGGAATCCAGAAACCACAAAATCTTAACGCAAAACTAACAAATGCAAAAAAAAATTGAATAAAAACAAAAACAAATAATCCAATAATCGAATTATGGATTATTAGCCAAAAGACCCCGTCCTCTCCACTTGGTAAGGGGGTGACAATCCAAAATAATTATGACCTTCAATTCTTATTCTGCACTTGGTGAAATTCTACTGACAAACTTTTCCAAGGTCAGTTCCTCAGTGTGATTTGGGAACACACAAATTGGAACTTTATTACAGTCCAAGCATCTCATCATACTGTTGGATAAGTGGATGCCAAAGAGAAAGTGGTTGATGTTGTTTTTATATGCTCATGACAACTGCCCTTCTTTTGAGAGAGGAAATATGAAACACGCTTGGAGGGTCAAAAGTTTCCAACACCTTGAATGGAATAAGTGAGCTACTAAATTCTCGAGGCTGCATTTTTTCTGCTGCATAGTCCTTTTTATTTGTAGCGTTAGTGGATTAGTAGTTACATTATGGATCGGTATGTCGATGTTGTTCCATCAGTTCGTAACATGACATTCCCAATACATTTTTTTTAAATTTTAATCCACAGTCTCTTATACTTAACCAACTTAGTAGTAACTATTGGAACATAGTAACAGTAACTACTCTGGCTGGGTAGTCTTCAGTAGGGTGCACAGCGAGAATACTCGTGTTTGAGTGGAAAATAGTAACAGTAACTACTGTTGCTGGGAAAAAAGGAAACCACAAATCTTTTCCCTCGCGTAAATAGAGAATAGGCCCAATTTTGCAAATCACAATATCCAAACAAGTAAATTTAGGAGCCGAATGGTAAAGCAACAAGCAAACTGGTGGAAAAATATAGTAGCAATCATAGATTCCAAAGAACAATATCCATTGATTTATATATGATGAACATATTACAAAGTAAAATATGTAACCAAACTGAAAATTACAGAAACTGAAAACAGAAATACAAACAATAGATTGGCCAAGTCTTGTGTTATCTCACTCAACTTAACAAAGATGTGCCGCATACCGTAGGTGTTGTAAGATGAACCGACATCTTTGTCCCTGGATAAAAACGGCTAAACCACTATCCACTGGAACACCACCGTTGGAAGCCTTGGCGAACTAAAACTAGCATCTGCCTCTCTCTCTCTCTCAAAGACGATTTTTGGAGTATAATATGTTGTACGAAATTTTGATGCTCAAACCAAAGGCCAAACCTGCCTTTATATAGCTGAAGGAGCAGAAAACTTGAATACGGGATTAATTGGGGAGCCTCCCCATTCAATACGAAATCAAATGCAGCCAATGAATTCTGCAATTTAATTATGAATTTGTAACACCTGCCTTCAATCCGAATTTGAATAGGATTTGATTTTTGCCATAATCTCCACTTTCATGAGGGGAGTTGCCCAACATTAATTGCGTAGCATTTGAATCCGTGCGGTTGCCTCAGGAGACCCTCCGAGTGTCCCGGTTTTATTTACATATTTCCAACACAAACCACAAGACATCGAAATTTTATGTGGTTCCTCCTAAACTAGAGGTACGTCCACGGGATCAAAGTTCACTATAAAAGTAATGGGGTTACAAGATTCTTTTCTAGTGCACAACTAGAGGCTTAAAAACAACCAAAGGTGAATTTTAACAAAAACACAAAGATATAAGTTTAGGTCTCATCAAAGTGGATACCTCAAACTAGTAGATCCCGAGAGAAATTTGACAATTTGCTCTTATTAAAACGTAGAG
Source organism: Vaccinium macrocarpon (assembly GCA_022606695.1). Lineage (NCBI taxonomy): Eukaryota > Viridiplantae > Streptophyta > Magnoliopsida > Ericales > Ericaceae > Vaccinium > Vaccinium macrocarpon. The sequence continues at coordinate 11,807,145 of CM040177.1, read as the reverse complement.
CTCATCGAGGTGACCATATTATTGAAATTTTATCAAAATCAAAGAAGAGGTGAATACCCGATCTTGACTTGAACTTAGAACAAAACCCTTGTCCTTTTTGTTTTTTCTCTCGAACTCTTTTGTGGAAGTGACGAAAAATTAGACCAAAAGGGGTCTCCAGATTCATTGTGTAATCCAAGGCTGAAATTGCAAGACTTCTCTTTTGCTATTATCAAATAGCAAGATACCTAATCTTAAGGAATTAATGAAGTGAGTGCTTTGCCTCTTTAAAATTTTGGGGTTTTTTTCTTATTTAAAGTCACCGAAGTTCAATTCTCATTCTTTAACAAACTCTTTGGGGGTATTTGGGTTTTATCTTGGGGGTCGTTCTTGCTCCAAAAGTCACCAGAATTAGTCGAGATCTGTATGGTAAGAGACATTCTGATATCAAAACAAAAAAGCAAAATAGATCATTTCCTTTTGAGCCCAACAAATGAGCCCATGTGGAATTCCCCAATTAAGGAGGACCCACCCAACAAATTTCCCCCACCCAACTTGGGGAAATCAACCAATCCCACTTGGGAACAACAAAACAAATGTTTCTCAGTGGCCAAACTTTTGGTCATCATATCTAACTCATTTTTATCTGTATAAACCTTCTCAAGTTGTAACAATTTTACATCCAACATGACACGAATCTAATGTTACCACACATCAATATGTTCTGATCGTGAATGAAAAGTTGGGTTCCTGCTCAAATGAATATCCCTTTCATTGTCAAAATAGAGAACATACCTTTCTTGTTAAAAGCTCAATTCTTGAAGAAGTCTTTTCATCTGTAGCATATCGTTGCATCCCTCTACCACTGCAATGTACTTGGCCTTAGTGGTAGATAACACAACGCATTTCTGAAACTTGGATTTCCAAGATATGGCTCCCTCTAAATAAGTCATCAAGTAGCCGAAAGTGAATTTTCTAGAGTCAACATCTCCCGTCATGTCGGCATCCATATAGCCTTCTGGCAAAGTCTTACCATATCCAAAACATAAACACATTTTGGAAGTTCCTCATAGATAACACAAAATCAATTTCACTACAACCCAATGATCCTTGCCCGAATTAGGAAAAACCTACTCACCACACCAACCTACATACCATTGCATACATCAAAAGCCAGCCGCCGATATATATATCATCAAGTAGCCGAAAGTGAATTTTCTAGAGTCAACATCTCCCGCCATGTCGGCATCCATATAGCCTTCTGGCAAAGTCTTACCATATCCAAAACATAAACACATTTTGGAAGTTCCTCGTAGATAACACAAAATCCATTTCACTACAACCCAATGATCCTTGCCCGAATTAGAAAAAACCTACTCACCACACCAACCTACATACCATTGCATACATCAAAAGCCAGCCGCCGATATATATATATATATATATATATACCACCACTAGAATAATAGATAAAGATCACACTATAAAATTTGTAAAGACCATAGTTTTGATAAAAGCTTGATAAAGAAATGTGAGATGAATTTTTAATCTCACTTTGTTAACAAAACTGTGATGATTAATATTTTTTATTACGGTTCCAATAAAAATGTTATCGTAATTACTTATTTTAATCACGTTTTGTGTAGAACAGTGATAAAAGTAATTTTAAATTTAATGGCGTTTTCCTTCAAAGCGTGGTAAAAATGTACTTTTGTCTTTTCACTACGTTTTGTTTAAAGTGTTGAATTTCAAGTATTCAGTTTTACCAATAAGATTAAAAGACTTTCCTTACATCTGAAATTGCACAAAAAAACGATATTGTTAGTACTTATGTAAATCATGTTTTGTGTAGAACCGAGATAAAAATAATTTTATCTTTAATAACCTTTTCTTGGAAGCGTGATAAAAAGTAATTTTGTCTTTTCACTGGATTTTGATAAAAGTGTGATAAAAAAAAAAAGAGTAAATAAATTTGTTTCAAATTCAAGGGGGGAAAATTTGCCGCTAAATCATCCATTCCCGTTCCCCTCTCTATTTTTCTTGGTCACAATGAACCTTAGCCCTAGAGATATTGTTGCTGCAACTTTCACCGCTCAATGCAATGGATGAAGTATGTTCCTCTCTCAGTCTCTCTCGCGCTTATCTCTCTCTCTCTCTCTCTTTGCCTCTCTTACGCCCCCTCCTTTTTCCCTCTATCGCTCTACATCTGTTTTTTTAAATCTATTGCCCGCAACGCAGAAGCTCTGGAACCACTACAGCTGTTGTTATGCTCTCACTCCACTTGACACCATCAGGTATCTCTCTCGTGTGTGCGCACATCCACTTCATATTTCTCTCTCGCTCTCTCTTGATTTTTCCCTCTTCCAGTTGCCATTGGGTGTTCTTCCGTATTCTGTTGATTTTGGGATAACCTTATATCTTTAATTTTGGGAAAAGGATGGAAATCTGCAACCAAAATTGCGTCCACGAGTGTGTTCATGTTAGTTTCCACTAGCGCAGCTTCATTTGCTGGGTAAAGTATTTACTTGAATACCCTGCATTTTTCTAATTGCATATTATCTGCAATTATTATTGAATCTATGATATTTTAGTACATGTTACCTGATCTTTGAGAAATCTTTTCACAAGGGTCTGCACTCTCAATTCATATTCAATGGTAAATCCTAGGTGAAACTAAGAAATAAAGAGCAATTAAGATAAATTCAACTAATCGTATAGTTGAATATGAGTTGACAGAACACGACAGTAGTGTGGTTGGTTCATTACTCTGCCCTTTGATTGGCGCGTGAAATGGTTGCATTTGAGCGCCTGAGTAGGGTAGAATTGGCCTAATTATCATGGATTTAATCCTCATTTTCTATTTAATATGTGCACGTGGTTGCATTGGGTGTTTATGCTTAATTTGCAGGGAATTGAGGTAATTTAGTGCTAATGGAAAGTGTCCGGATGGCTCGTGTACGTGGATTGAGAAGAGGAGCGCTACTCTAATTATTTGGAGCGCTCAAGATGGCACAAAAGGGGCTCCGAAATGACCAAATTGTTTTGGAGCGCTACACCAAAAGAGGTATAGCGCTACCGGTCAACTTTGAGGTCAACCGGTCAATAGGGGGTCAACCAGTCAAAGGGGGAGATAAGCAAGCGGTAGCGCTTACACCACTTTTTTGGTGTAGTGGCTACAAACAACTTTTATCTTGGCGATGAAGCGGCGGCGTTTTTGAGTGCGTCCGCAAAGGATAATCCTATTCTGTCTCGGATTTTAATTAGAAATTAGAGATTAGTATAAATACTTATCTTTTAGCTCGAATTAGGGTGGGAACTTTAATAATTTTAGATCTAGTTTTATTATTTTTTGGCTGCAGCCGCTGCTCTCAATTCTCATGTTCAAGTAGAAGTTTGTTTTCGGATCCCTAGCTTTATATTGATGCTTCGGCGTTCTTAACCAAGTAATATAATTCTTGCAATTTTATGGTATCAATTTCTATTTCTGCTTTCTTTTATTTCAATCATGTTTAAATCTAGGGTTTTTAACTTAATCGTTGCATGTTTAAACATAATAAGTGAGTAGTCGTATAGGGTGCAACCACGGGACGATGGTGTCCCGTAGCTAATCTGATCAACGTTTCACCTCGGGACCGAATTACTTCAATTTTCGGCAATTTTAGGGAACGGAACTTTTCTAACGAACTAAACCCGGGCATCGCCGGATTTCGTATGCACACGAGAACTGGTGACAGGGGGTGCGCATTTGTTAGGAAATATTTTCTTACTCTAAAATCAATAAATTGAATCATTGTGGTCCGAGTGAATATTGGTCAGATTAGCTGCGAGTGCTGGGTTTCCACGGTTGCTCCTTCCTCCTTAATTCGTAGCCTTCAGTTTCAGTAATTTTAGTTAGACAATTTACCAATTTTGAACAAGGGGTGGCTACCTGAGAGACAGTTTAAAATTAAAACTTCACACTTTTGAGTCAAGCACCGTAAGGCGTCTCTGTGGTTCGACTCTGGTACTTCCGGATTTATTGTGTTACACCGGTCAAGAGTCCTACGCTTGGGACGCGTCTTATTTTTAGTCACCTGGTCGGTCAAGCACCCTTTAAGGGAGAGGTCCTAAATCCAAGTCCTCATGGAGGAAATGCTCGACTCTCGTATCTTGTCTCTCGTTGTAACTCTAGCCACTAAGCCCTAACATCCTATGGAAAAAATAAAGAAGAACAAGAATATGTTGGCAATTTTGTATCCCTAACACTATAGATTATGATGTTTTCCTTCTTATTGTGGAACGTTTCTTGACATAAAATGTTGATTTCATAATTTGTTCGCTTGTAAATTTTCTCAACATAAAATGTTGATTGCGTAACATTTGTTTTCTTGTGGAATTTTCTCAATGCATAGGGCTTCAAAACGTCTTGGGGTGGATGGCAATGAGGTGAACTTTTTTCCTTTCAACATGTATTTTCATTCTCAGTTTCACATTCTAACAAGCTCTTCATATTTTATTTAATGCAGGACAACATGCCAAATTGATGCAAGTTGGTTTAGTTGACGAAGTAGCTAGATGAGCTGTTAGGATTGTTTATTTTCATAGTGTGTTCTTGCTCAATTTAAATCTCTTTAGCAACTTCCCAATGTATCTTTCTTGTGGTAGCCAAAGCTTGCCATTTTTTTCGGTCACAAGTGATCTTCATGCCAAGTATTTGCTTCGCAGGACCCAAATACTTTATGGCGAAGGATTTACCAAGCTCTTTTTTCAACTTCACAATTTTACTTGCATCATGGCCAATGATCAATATATCATCCACATAAAAAATAAAAAAATAAAAAGAATGATGAAGTCACCGCCAGAGAATTTCTTTGTATACACAAAATGATCTAGAGAAGTTATTTTATATTTATGCTCAACCATGAACGAATCGAACTTTTACTACCATTGCCGAGGCACTTACTTTAACCCATACAAACTCTTCCTTATTTTACAAACTAAGTCCTACTTGCCTTTGACTATGAATTAAAGCTATTTTCACATCAAACTACTCAATCTCTAGATTCAAACTAGTAGCCAACCCAAGAACAACCTGTTTAGATGGCATTTTCACCAGCAATGAGCAAATTTCTTTAGAGTTAATCCCTCTTTTCGGCCAAAGATCCTTTACAACCAACCTTGCCTTGTATTGTGGTAGTGAGCTTTTCTCTTCCGTCTTCAATCGATAGACCCACTTGTTCAAAAGAGCTATCTCACCCTTAGGCAATTTCACCAAGTCATAAGTGTGGTTCTCATGCAACGATTTCATCTCTTCTTGCATGGCTTTCATCCACTCCCACTTATGCTTGTGAGTTAGAGCTTCTTCATAACACTCAAGTTCTCTTCCATCGATAATTGTCACATACTCATTAGTTATACCTTTTTTAAGGCAACATCTCTTTAGTTAACCTTCTCAACTATGGTTCTATAGACGGTTTAGAAGGAACGTGTTCTTCTTGCTCTTTTTGTTATATTTCCTCATTTGCAGGTTTATCATCAATACCACCATCATCTTGTACATCTCTCTTATATTCATCATGCACTACAAGTAGAGGGATTGGCTCAAGATTCACTAGATACTCTTGTGAAGTTGTTGGCATATCGTTTTATTGAAATCTTCGATGGTTTGATCCTAAAAAAAAGACTACATTAATGCTTCTCACAATTTTCTTGTCAAATGGACCCCACAACCTGTAACCAAACTCTTCATTGCCATACCTAAGAAAAATACATTGCTTTGTTTTGCCTTCAAGCTTTAACCTCCCATCTTTCAGAATATGCACAAATGTCTTGCACCCAAACACCTTCAAATGGCCATAGGTAACTTCCTTTCCAGAAGAAAACCTTTCTGGCATGTCACCATTCAATGAAGCTGGAGGACAAAGATTGATTAGAGCAAGTGTTGTCCTTATTGCCTCACCCCAAAAGGATTTAGGCAACTTCGTATGAGAAAGCATACACCTTGGCAAAATGGTTATTTCATGCTTGATTCTAGTTTGCAAGACTGCCCAAACGACCTTCTGTACTCATTACCATTATTTGTTTGGATACATTTCACTTTCCTTCAAGTTTGCCATTCGACATTCACTTGAAAAAGTTTAAATGCTTCCAACACAACGTCTATAGTTTTCAAAATATAAGCCCAAACTTTTCCAGAATGATCATCAATGGAAGTAACAAAGTAAAATGCACACTACATGTATAGTACTAATTTCATTGGACCTCAAATATCGGAATGTATCAAATTTAGAACATTAGGTTTTCTGGATGCAGGAATTCTATTAAAAACAACTCTACGTTGTTTATCCGCTAAACAATGAACATAGTGCTTCAAACATGTACCTTTCACCTCAGAAAGGAGTAGAGGTGTCAACCAGGCCGGGCCAACATGGGAACAACACGTCGGGAGGCTGTACGGCACGCTAGTGGCACGGTAAAATCCTGGCAAGGCACGGAACGACACGGTATAAGTTGGCACGCGGCACGGCAAGGGCATGGAAATGAGCGGGCACAGCACACGCTAAGATGGCACGTGGCACGGCATGACACGGTCTTCTACGGGCACGGTAACAAGTCAATGTGGCACGAGGCATAGCACGACACGACACGATTTTATTCTAGCATGACACGGCACGGCACAGGCACAAGCATGGAAGTTGGCATGACACGACTTAAATAATTTATTTGTATGTATTTTTTGATAATCACAAAAATAAAAAAAGAATTATTTTTTGGTTGTGTAACTTGTGTTAGTGAATTATATATTTACATCAACTTTAAAAAAAATTAAGTCATGAAAAAAAAAATAAACAAGAGGGAAAAAGAAGTTACAAAAATTTTATTGATTTATTTTATATTTTAATTTTGAGATAGAGAGAGAGAGAGAGAGAGAGAGAGAGAGAGAGAGAGTTTGGACAAAAAAATAAAATAAGCTTTTAAAATATTTTTTGACATGTTTGATAATTGATACATTGCCTTTAATAGAAACTAATAAATAATATAAATTAATCAAATTACAGAAATTAAATTTTGGAATTTATAGAAGTTATCAAATTAAATTATACTAGAAATTAATAAAAGTATAGAAATTATATTATAGAAGTTAATTTACGAAAATACTAAGTATATTTAACTAAAATAATCTAAACTTCATATGAAGTTATTAATTATGAAGGATCCCGTAGGGTGTAAAAATTTAGACCTTAAACTCCAATTTCTGGAGAAAAATTTGATGATTTGAACCGTTAAAAGTTTTTAAAAAGTGCTTTTAAGGTCCTATGAAAATTTGCTCCGATCAAACCCTTTTGGGTTTTTTTTTATCAAATCCTATTATAGGACCTTAAAAACACGTTTTAAACACATCTACCGGTTCAGATTTTCAAGAAACAGATTAGATGACCTTTAGTTGGTGCATTATAGTATTCAAATGCCACTGGAAGCTTTGAATGTGTTCCGATCGCGTAGTTACCGACATCAGATGATCATCAATTTCGAGGAGAATGATAGAATTGATAAGATGTTAAATCGTATAGGTTTAGATCAAACATTCAAGAAATTTACCTAGTAACCACCATTCAATGTTATACATTGAGCATACTTAGTTATGAACCAATATATACTGCTATAGTCTAATGTACGTCAATCACACGATCTAAAACACAATTTGACGATCAACACCGACTATTTTGTTTTTCTTGGCATTTTAATGAACCCCACCAAATTTTGGACCAATTGGATTTTTAAAAACCCTTCATCATGAGATTTTGGACATGAGAATCATTAGTAGGAAAATATTTGTTAACTCTGATGGAGCATACAGAGATCATAAATATTAGGGCTGCACAAAAAAACCGTTGAACCGTGAATCCACTCCGGACCGAACCGATCCGTGCGTTTTGGATTTTAACCGTGGATTAATGGTCCGGACACGGATTGAAAAAATAGTAAACCGTGACTCGCGGTCCGGACACGGATTTTGATTTCGAAACCGTGGATTAACCGATCCGGACCGTGAGATTTTTATTATATATAATTTTTTAAAATATATATATATATATATATATATATATATACACACACACATATAATTTTACACAAACTTCTACTACACAAACTAGGGGGTAAACTGTGATCTCTTTCAAAACTTGGATGTGTATTTTTATTGATGACCCATTAGTGTGAGATTCCAATGAAGGCATATTCTCTAATTAGCTGAGCTCTTTAATTTGATTTCCTATGTTTTAAGTTGATGTGTTAGTTTCAAAATGGGAATTAGCTGTTACAAACTTCTGTGTTTGTGAACTTGTGGTGTCCTTAGTATTTGTAGAATTTGAATAACGTACTTTGGGATGCTTCTTGATTTATTTTTATGCCATATTACGACTACCGTAAATGATAATGTCTTATATAACATGTAATCTGTGGATAAAACCGGAACCGATCCGTGACTCGCGGATCGGATTGGAACCGAACCGTGAGACTTTTGGTCCGGAAACAGATTGTATTTTCCAAAAACCGTGACTCGCGGATTAGGATTGGATTCATGCCAATCCGATCCGATCCGATCCGGACTGTGTACACCCTAATAAATATACTTAATTTTATATATGAATAATATATTCTATCCTGCAAAAAATATAGACGGTTCCAATCTTCATTATTAGCCTCGAAAGGCCCTCGAATGATGCATCGTAACTTTACGCCTAATTAGGTGAGACTCGTCATAGTAATAGTTTTGGAGGGTTTTGCAAATGGGGAAAAAAACTGGTGCTTTTTTTTTAGGCGATAGGTTTCCTTCACCCTCTTGTTTTCCCCCCAAAATCCCCTCACCAAAAAATTGCCCCCAAATTCCCCAGAACCTAAAATCCCTAAAAATCTCTCTCTACCTCTCCCCCAAAATCTGCAAATGCCCTAATTTCTTATCCCTAAGCTGCGCCTCCTTCTCTCTCAAAGTCGGTCTCTACCTCTCCCCTAAAATCTGGTACTCTGGTGTTTCTTCGTTGCAGACTAGTCTGTTTTTCAATGTCAGACTGAGGTACGATTCTCTGGACCAAAGGACGACGACGGTACAACCGGTATGATTTCGAAATCAATTATGTACAGCTGATGGATCTGGTTTGTTTACACCTTAATCAACATTGTACAAGAGGGTTTTTCTGTTCAAAACTTCAAATTCATTTCCCCTAAGTTGGTAGTCTCTCTCCCCCTTGGTTATGGCTTGGTTTGTGTGTCTTACTCGTTGGACTTACTACATTTGATAAGAGTTTTGACTACTGGCATGCAATTAATCAACAAATTTGCACACTATAGCACTTAATAGTAATAGTTTATTGAGAATGCTAATCCTTGACTTAAAGGTGTTAAAGAATGATTTTTTTTTTCATATGTGATGCAATGATTGGATGTCTTTGGTTTTTACAAGGCTTGTTTCCATACGAGTTATTTGTTAAGCTTTACATTTGCAACAAGGTTGAACTGCGCCCATTTAGTCTAGCAAATTGTGGGAACATGTTAGTTAAAGTCGTTTCTTATTCTGGGAAGGCAAATATTAAGTGTTATAGTATTGTTCTTACGAGGTTTGATCTTGTTTGTGATGTTACGTCAAGCATTGTTTGCACCCTTGCCAATTTTTAACTCCCCTTTTTTTTATGAATATTTCAAATATGAGTGCATTGGTGTTGCTTCAATTTTGCAGTTACTAGATTAACAAAATTTGATGATTTGATAGATTGGATTGATGACATAAGTTGGAATATATAGCTCATTCCAGAAAAAATATAATACTCGTCTCCAACCATGGACACGCACACGATCAATATCCCAATACCATTATTTAGTTTTGCATTTGTTTTCACAATTCTCTGCATCTTCATTGATGATTGTGTGTTTTTTAGCTTGATTTAGTTTACTTGTCTTTCTGTCGGTGTCATAATGTATTAACACATAGATATTTTCTAATTCTCCTGCAGTTGTTATCCCAATGAGATGGTATGTGTATTCTATCATGGTGTACTTGAAGAACGACAACCATGCGGTGCTTGATCTTCGCAGTGGTTAATCTAGGATGATGTGTTCTTTCCATTGCTAGGTTGATTATTTGACACTACGGTTTAAAAATTTTCATGTCCGAGCTCGAGTTTAGGCTTTCACAGGTGTTTGAATTTTGTTTATTGCTATGTTAATCTAGACTCTCTAGTAAGGTCCATTTAATCCTAGTTTTGTAGTTGTAAGCATTTGAGGTGAATCATCAAGATATTTTGTGTTGTTGCATTTGCTCCGCTAGCATGTTCTTATGCACTTCCTTTTCCTCGTGAATTTCCAGATTGTTTTGGAAATGATCAAACTTCGGGAGTTGGATATTGTACGTGCCATATTAAGGCAAACCCAAGTAATGGGCGTCATGAAACAAGAGCAACCTAAAAGATATTTGCGACTTGAGCATCTCTTTGTTTGAACTTTATTTCGATTTGCATGAGGTTAGATTGCCTCTCTGGTACAAGACCTTTTAAATTTCCATTTTGTCTACTAATCCTTCTATGATGTTCTAGACAATGAGTTTTTTCTTACCTCATTAGGTTACGACCATTATGATTATTTTCCATAAGAGGTGTTAGGGGAGAAGAGAGAATGAAATGTCGGGGTGGATGCCAGTAGTCAAGAAATTTTGATGGACTTAATTTCCTTAGAGCTTGAGTAAATTCGAGTTTACTTAGAAGTTGCCACATTTATGAATTTCCAGATTTGTTTTATCGTGCCGTTAGAATAAGGAAACATGACATGATTTTCTCTTGGTGTTCAAGTTCTAATATTCTGGCCGTCACACGTGTGAATTTTTGGTTATTTAACTTGGATGGTTTAGAGATCACAGAAACATGGTGCATTGATGTTATATGTTAATTGTATATATTTCTTATGTAACCCTATGGTATCCAATGTTCTGTATGCTTATCAGGCTTCTTCTTTTTTTCATTTTTTTCCCCTATTGTAGGTGGATAAAAGGGCAGTCCTTAGGCACTTTGATTGGCCAGAAAAGAAAGCTAACACATTGAGGGAGGCAACATTTGGGTTTAGGGATCTCAAGAAATTGGAGTATGAAGTTTCAACCTATCAAGATGATCCTAGGTTGTCATGTGATATAGCACTAAAGAAAATGGTCAATTCATCTGAGAAGTAAGAACCTGATTCTTTCTTCAGAAACATGAATCCGTATAGCTTTCTCAAATATTTGCTAGTTTTCAATATTTCCATGAACATCTCCATATCCAAATTATAACATGATAAGAAGGCATGGCACGACTAAAAGAACGCACGGCACGGCATGACTAAGGCACGACACAACACGACACGACAAAAAAGCCCAGCACGCCACGCCAAAAAGGCACGGCACGACACAATAAAAAAAGGAACGGCAGGGCACAACACGAGTAAGTCAACGGCACGGCACGGCAGGATTAACTAATGGGCATGGCACGGCACGACATGACTTCAAAAAAGCACGGCACGGCACGATGAAGTAAATGGGCACGGCACGACACATAACACGGTTTGCACAACACGCCATGGCTCGATGAAGTAAATAGGCACGGCACGAAGCACGGTTGGCACAGAAGTTGAATGGCACGGCACGGCACACACGTTTGACACCTCTAGGAAGGAGCACTTCATCTATTCTAATATAAAAAGGGAGGGCAACACTTTGGTATGAATTAATTTATGAAACTAGCTCACAATTTTGAATTCCCAAACTGCCACACAAAAATTACACTTTAATTGACTTTGAACAAATAACTGTAAAAGCAAAAGTGTAAGATGCCACAAACACAATACTCATAAATAAAATATGGTAGCTAGTTACACCACAAGTAGTTACCTATCTACCTCTGTAAAGTTATTCCCGAAGAAACAAAAAAAAAAAAAAACCATGGCTGTCGGGTAATTATCCAGTACCTTTACGAGACAGAGAGAGACATGAAAGCACAGCCCTCTCCAAGGTTAGGTTCTCTACTTTTTGTTCCAGCTTATTTTTTACAATTCATGGACATCATTATTGTTTTTTTCATGTTTATGTGTTGTCTCGTCATTATTCCTCTTTCCTTAATGGAGTAATTTTCTGGGGGGAAATGGCAAGGAGAAATGGTACTTTTCTACTCACTTAATACTTCAGACCTTTAAAAAAAAAAAAACAAATCTCCACCAACCCAGTTCTTCTCCAAAAGCCACATACTCCATTTTTCTGTCCAGTCACCCTATTTTGCAAAAACTCATGTTTTTTCATCCAAAGTACCATCCAATATCAAATATCTACGGATACAACATTACTAAGCCCACGCGATATATATATATAGTCAGGATCTCTTGTGAACTCCCTGACGGATCTCTCCGTATAGACTCCTATTTTCAACTTTTCAGACCAAATTTCTACGATCCGAACCGCTCAGAGTGTTTAAAACGTGTTTTCTAATGCCAACGCAAGGAATCGCCAAAAAAATACTCAAAAGTGTTTCATCCGGCGGTTTTTTTCATAATAATCGCATACATATCGATTTTTGAAAACTACCGGATGAAGCCCTAGGAGTATTTTTGGAGATTCATAAGTGGCCTTTAAAAATACGTTTTAAACACATTAAGCGGTTCAGATTGTCAAGACTTGATCCTAATCCATAAGGTCCTCACGGAATTTTTGTGAAGGAGTCCTCATGGTTTTATATACACACACACACCCCACACTTCTAGTCAAAGATCTCGGATTTTCAAAAAATCCAAACCTCGTAGATCTCGATCGAATTACGATGATCCGAACTGTCCAATATGTTTAAAAGGTGTTTTTAAGAGTCCTCGCGGGAAATCAACAAAAAAAATACCGGGATGGGCTTGATCCGAGCAGTTTTACATAAAAACGAACAAGCCATTCCCGGTATTTTTGATGAAAATTTGTTCAAATCAAGCCCTTCCCGGTATTTTTTTTTTTTGATTTCTAGTGGGGACCCCTTAAAAACACCTTTTAAACACATTGGACGGTTTGGATCGTCGAAATTTGATCCAGAAAGTGAAGGTCCGGATTTTTAAAAAATGTCGGAGCCTTGACTGGAAGTGGACTGTGTGTATATATATATATACACCACACTTCCCCTCCAAACTCCCGGATTTTCTTAAGTTACGGATTTCATTGATCCCAATCAAATTTTGATGATCCGAACTGTCCCAAAATACCATCAATATCAAACACTCGCGGATGAAACACTTCGATCAAATTTCCGCGAGAAATCATAAAAAAAATACCGGAAAGGGTTTGATCCGAGCCGTTTTTCACAAAAAATGTATATATACATGGTTCACGCTAAAATAAAGCTACATCCATGGGACCGAAATCCACTTCCAAATCTTCCACTATAAAAATAATGTTGTTACAAGAGTTCTTCTCTAGTACACAACTAGGAGCTTACAAAACATCACCCAAAAGTGAATTTCAACAAAAACAACAAAGATACAAGTTTAGGCCTCACCAAAGTGGATACCCCACACTAGTAGATCCTAAGAGAAACATAGAGCTCGCCATGGTGACCAACATACTAAAATTTCATCAAATTGAAGAAGAGATGAACAACCGATTTTGGCTTGAACTTGGAACAAAACTATTCCCCTTTCTCTTTCTTTTTCTCTCAAACTCTCCAGTTTGGAAGTGACGAAAAATTCCCAAAAGTGGTCTCCAGGTTCCTTTTGTGATTCAAGGGTTGAATTGCAAGATTTTCCTTTTGCTATTACTCCCTCCCATTCAAATTGCTTGCCACTTGTACTGCTTTGGGATTTTTCAAATTGTTTGTTCTGTTTGAAAATTCAAAACAAAATTCATTCAGCCTTCCAAAATAACTCATTTATCAACAACAATCATTTCTCTCTAAAGTTGAAATATAAGGTATTGTTAGAAATTAATGAATATGTTTAATGTGAACGCATTAAATAAAATGCAGACAAGTTAGAATTCCCAAAAGTGAACAGCAATTTGAAATGGAGGGAGTATCAAATAGCAAGATAACACATTTTCTTTTGGACTCAACAAATAAGACAATGTGGAATCCCCTAATTAAGAAGGGACCCACCCAACAACTTTCAATTCAGAAAGTAAGCACAACCGAGCTAGGCAAGGCAGGACACATTATGTGCATTCTACTGGTCTAGGTAGGTAAGGCATGACACGACATGTGCTTTCTCAGTATTGGTTTATTCCTTATACAGGTTTCTGCCTTAGTTTCTTGTACCTCTTCAGGATTCTTTCTTTTGTTTCTAATGAAATGGTTAATTAAAAAAAATAAATAAATAATTACTCCCTCCATCCCAATTTGTTAGGTCTATTTCCTTTTTTGAGAGATCCCAAAACAGAAACAGGGGTGACAAATTGGGAGGGAGAGAGTAGCTGTCAAGGGTCACCTCCAAATAACTAGTTAAAAGGCTGAAGTCTCGTTCAAAATTAACCTGATAAATCACTCCACCAACTAAGAATGGCATCATGCTCTAACGGCCCGTTTGGATGGCGTATTAGTTTGAGAGGGATTAAATAGTCAGGGGGATAAAATAGTAGGGGTGATTAAATAAGAATGGTGGACCCACAGTTAAGGTGGGAGGATTAAATAGTACATAGTTTGGATGAGGAATAAAAAAAGAGGGATAAGGAGGGTGGATAATGTAAATCATGTCAAATGACTTTCTTGCCCTTTTATATGCCCATAATCTATTATGAATTAAATTAATTATCTAACGTCAAAACTAATTAATTTTTTTGTTCTTATAAAAATTAATCTAAAATGAGTCCTTCTAATAATTTTTTATACAAATTAAAATCATTAAATATTCAATTCTCAAATGGTTTTTTTTGTTGTTGTTAAAAACATGTAAAAGAGAAATCCAAACATTAGGAACAAGTGTGCATCTGCATGGGTACTAGATAATTGACCATCACCATCCTCTGTCCCTTGAAAATATCGACAGGCTCCTCTTAAAAGAGGCATCACTTTCCTTTTTACCATTTTTTTTCTAAATCCAAAATAAATAAATAAAGGACAAGTGGCCACTTGTTTAACCACATGATACCCATTACCCATACCCATCAGTGCATCGACACCAGTCTCTTCTTTATCTTCTTTCTTCTTCTTTTTCTTCTCGCTTTCTTCTTTCTTCTTCCCTGTTGGAACTTGGAACCCAGAAACCAGACAACGGCAACAACGGCCAATCAAGGTCCGACGGGAACAACGGCGATGGAGATGGCGGTGGATTTCACCCAGACATGTTTTAATTTTTTCTAATCTCTTGTATTTCTCGAAATTTCCAGATTTGAAATGTTTGGGAGTTTTTGCTTGAAACAATGGTAGTTTGTGCTATTTTTTGCTTGAACCAGAGGGGTATGCTCATCATTTGGTCCCAGATGAGGAGCCGGACTAAATACAAGCACCCCTCCCCCCTCCTTGTATTTAGTCCGGCTTCCTCCTTGCTAATTAGCCCGCGACTATTTAGTCGGGGGTGTTTTTGGTTGCCAAAACATGGGCTATTTCCTCATCCTCCCAGATTGAATAGTCAGGGGACCTTGTACATCATCCAAACGACCCGTAAGGGATATCCCGTGTAAACCCGTAGCACTACACCATTACCATGGCGCCTCACGCAAGAAGTGCTACAACAAAAACTCATGACATTGTGATACCATTGACAACGAGCAGGCATCCTAAAATTAGGAATATTCCCATTTTTCATTTAGAATTTAGGTCCCTGAATTCTATATGAAAAATGAAAAAAATTGTTCACCACTTACACATATATAATTAAGCTAATATTTTGTAGGGCCCCTATAAACATTATTTTAAAATTAATGAACGATTTTAGATCATTCTTGTGGGACCCACTCTTGGAGTGGGAAGTGGGTCCCACAAGCCGTTGGTACAATTTCTGTGCACCTGCCTTCTTCTGTACCCGTAGTCGCTTCCAAAAATGGCGATGGTTAAAGTTGAACAAAATATGTGAGTGTTTGTTTGCTCTAAAAATAAAAATAAAAAAAGATTTTTGTTGCAACTGAATTAATTACTATTCGAAACAATAATTATTTAAAAAGACAAAAAAAAATCCCCAGTCAATTTTTTATTTTCAAAATATTTCTTATGTGATGACGTCAACATACTTTTACATACTCCTTTTTGATAGATCAACTGCCTGCATAGGACCATAAGTCATATACAACCGGGCCTTTGATCCAAAGCCCATGATAAGATAGATCTAGCAATTTTCGGAATATCCATGTAAGTTTATCTCGGAAGTGGATCAGACAATTTTTTGAATACCCAACTTATTAAGTTGGCCCATTAAAGAACCATTTGATCTGTCCAATAAAAGCCCTAATCAAACTGGCTCCACCCCTTCCTTTTCCCATTAAAGAGGGGACCAATTATCATATGGTTTTGGGGCTCCACCCCTTGTTGCCTCAACACATTTATTCATCACATATTGTATTGTGCCTCACAAGAATATGTGGCGGATAAAAGTGCTAAGAAACCACGTGGCGAAGCCCCAATACCATGGAATAATTAATCCTAAGAGGATGCATGTAATAATATTTACGTCACTTAGCAATAATTAACTTTTTTTGGTAGACATTACCAATAATTAACTTTGCAAATGATTTCTTTTAAAGTTAAATCTTTTTTAATGATTTCTTGAAAAAAAAAATGACATCTTTGTTAATGATCACATGAACTAACTAAGCAATCATTCATTTTTTGTTGTTTCCTTTCCAAGTTTCTCTAGAAAAGGGAAGTTCCGCACGGCAAAGTTGATGCGAAAAGCATCATTTGGAGAATAGAGTCTTAGATTAGATAATATTTTTGTTTTTTGGGTCTTGTAATTGTGAGGGATCCGGGGTGGGTGATATGTGGTAGGTGTTGTACCCAGTGGGCTCACAATAGCGATACCTTATTGCAAATTTCGATTCCACTATTTTTTACATTATGCAAATGTCTCTCAAACACTTTACAAATTCATAATTTATGCTAGTCAGTTCAAAAAGGCAAAAATGTAAAAAAACAAAATGCAAAAAGTAAAAAAGTGAGACTCTCAAACATCATCTATATAGTTCTAAACGAGATCGGTACATTCCACACCTCTCAATCCTTAGCCATTCCGTTCAATTGCTTAAATTGAATCTTGTTATACTGTATTTCTAAGGCAGCTGATAATACCAAAAGCGATATTGTTCTTGTCAAAACAAAAAGCGTTCCTGCCAAAACACTAATTTCTCTTACTTCTACAATAACTTATATGTCCTTTACTATGTCAATAACGTTGCATCTAACCATCTTCCTTGTATAGCAAAACCAAACCCTTCAATCTCTTATGGGTTATTCCTCTATATTGTAATCTGAGTAGAGTGGTGCCAAATAGAATGAATGAGGCCGTGACGGTAACAATTTCTTAGAAATGAACTTTGAAAGTCTGAGTTTAGCACCACTAAAATGAACATAATTACCTGTAAACAAATGAAATGAATTTATTCTGCTTTGATATATCTTGTTTTGCATACGAAAATTACGTTAGAAAACCACATTGAGAGAATCTTGATTCAGGTCAACTTACCAATGGTAGTCTCAAAGGAGTTAGTTCTTATCTAGTTTTCATTTCCCACCAATCCCCTCTAGTTTTTCTTCTTTGGTCCATTCCGGATCCATAAAAAATGACCGGAATAGTTTATTTGGTACATGACCGAATTGTGTTGGTGAAAAAAAAATTAAATTTAAAAGCATATTTTGCTTCTTCTTTTTTTTCTTGCACAATCTTTATTTGGTCATGTAGCAGACGAACTCTGATTGAATTGATTTTGGGTAACTTTCTCTTCTTAATGAGCTACTCCCTTTGTCCCTTTTTAAGTGTTTAACTTTCAATTTTGGATTATTCCTAAATAAGTGTGTGGTTTGAAAAATTAATAAATAAAAAGTTTGTGCAATTATCATTTTGCTTTTTTGAAAAGTTAGTGGATAAAGAGAGCTAATGGGTAAAAGTGGGGGACAATTTTGGAAAGTATAGGTAAAGGTTGATTTGAAAAGTGTAAAGTGGAAGAAAAAGTTGATGTGAAAGGTGTAAAGGTAATGTTTATTTAATAAGTTGGATTTACAAAGTAACACATTTAAAAAAACCGGAGGTAGTATAAAAATGGATGATTCAGAATTATTTTTTTTGTTTATCCAAAATTGACCTGAAAAAAATCAAAAAATGGTGGTGATTAGAGGGAGAAAAATGAAACTGGGTCTCAAAAAACAGAAAAAGGGCCAAGCGTGGGTCACCACTGCTACCATGTCTGTCCAGCCTGCATCCTTTGTATCAACAGCATGTTTTCTCATTGGTTGCTATTGATTTTGGTTATAGTTGTTTATGTATAGTAAAGGACATATTAGTCATTGCATAATAAAAGTAATACTCCCTGTTTCATAATGTTTGCCCCTTATGGAAGTACGTGCATTTTGGACAAAAAAAAATAACGTGTTTATAAGGACTTTTTTCGAAAAAAATATTACACCATTTTTTTCTTCTCAATGAGATCTTTAAATTGGTATAAAGTTTGTTAAAAAAAAAAATTAATGCTTGTACATTATATTTTGCATGCAAAATACACGCATTCCCATAGGGAGCAAATAATATGAACCGGAGGGAGTAACAATTAGTGTTTTGATATGATTCATATGAACATTTTTTCATTTTGACTGGAACAGTTTTGATTTTGGCATTATCAGCTGCCTTACATTTTGTTATGCATAAACCGTTGGTATGAGAGCTCCTTTGCTACCTGCAAAGAAAATTCTTGACACTGGTTGGTCTGGTCAATTATCTTTCGACAATCAAGTTATGAGCGGATCTAAGTTGTCTAGGATGTGCTAGCTCGGCGATGACGAACTGAGGTTCGACTGGTCAAGTTGGAAGAGGTCGAAGTATGACTCATCACAACTATATAAAAGAGGTCGAGAATCACGGCTTTACAACTAGTCTTGCACCATGCCATATATTTAATTTTGTTGGATGAAAACACGACAAATACAACGGACTCTAAAAAACAGTTTTTTTTTTTTAGGTGCAAGAAATACAAGAAACTAAAAAAAAAATACAAGAGTACAAAAATGCAAAAAATTAAAAAAAAGTTTTTTTTTTTTTGGCCCTTCTACATGCACGGATGGGTCTTGGGAACCCATTTTTGGGTCCCACACGGCCGATCCGAGCCGTTCAAGTTTTGAAATGGGGTGATTTTGGATCGAGCACTTGGGAACGTCCGATTGACTTGATCTCCACGTGGGCCCCTCGGAATTTAATTTTGAGATGAATGAACAACTCCGATTGGCTGTGTGGGACCCAAAAGTGAATCTCCGAGACCCATCTGTGCATGGCGTTTTACTCGGTTTTTTTGTTGGAATTCACAAATCCGCTCATGTCGGTCGGTGAATCAAGATCTGGATCAAGTTAAAGCTTGTTCCTGTCGCAATCGCAATCACCGTGGCCGTGACGCCTTATACTAAAATTAATATATCGAAGAGACGTGCTTAAAGTTGTTTATCAGTGCCCACCACACATAATTATTCAGCATTTCATATTTCTTCAACAATGATAATTAGAAGAGCGGTCCTATCTATTGGAGCCGGAGGTGCTGCGCAGCATGATGTGTAGCTCCGTGCATAGCCACACTGGCATCGTTCTGATGATCAAAGACGTGCACCAAGTAGAACTTATCGAGTACTACAAGTGTATCGAAAATCAATTCAATCGGACATTGTTAAGTACATCATTAGAACACATATAACTTGAAAACAAATAAATCGTAATGGATCCGAAACACTTGATAAAACCCACCAAATCCATTTTTTCAAATTATATCTATTCCGATGAAGTATTTAACGATATCCAATCAAATCGATTTTTACAACACTTGTTATACTCGACGAGCTCTACATGGTGTACGTCTCCGATCGTTAGAACAATCCTAGCATGACCATGCACGGGGCTGCACAACATGCTGCTCAGCACTTTCCCCAAATTCCTATTGTCAGCCAAGTTAAGGCCAAAAAGAAAAAAGAAAAACACCTGTTTGAGTGTATTTTTTCATATTTCTATACACTTTAAAAGCCCAGGGAATTGATTTTAAGATTTTCCTTACAAGAATGCTTGCGTACTCGATAAGATTCCAAAACATTACCCATACTTCAAACCGCAATAAATTATTCCCCCGTCGAGTTGATTTTTGTAACCAGCTTCCCTTGTCAATACGTTTCACGATTCCTATTAAAATTTGAAAAGTCGAAAGCCGGCCCTAAAACAGAGAGTAGTGGATTAGTCTAGATGGTTACCATGTAGGACTAGTAGTTTTTTTGTCTCTGTGGGTTGTTCTCGGACTCTGGGGGTGCTGCACAGCCAGCTGCTGTGCGGCACAGCAGAGCTGCACCGGCCACGTTCCAGTGATCCGAGACGTTAACCAGATAGCCCTTGTCGATTACTATAAGTGCACCAAAAATTAACTTGATCGGATATCGTTAAGTGCCTAATCGGAACACAAATAGCTTGAAAAAAATGGGTCTAGTGATTTGGATTCAGTGTTTATGTACATTTGTGTTCCATTTCATTTCAATCTATTTGCGTTCCGATTAGGCACTGAACGATATCTGGTCAAATTGATTTTGGATACACTTATAATACTTGACGAGAGGTATCCGGTGAACGCCTCGGATCGCTGAAATGTGGTCGGCACAGCCGCGCCGTGCTTGCACACACCTAGCTTTGCAGCACCCGCAGCTTTCGTTGTTCTCAAACCTATTAAAACTATTCATTTTTTTAGGTCAATTTACACTCAACTTGATTAATTTTAGGAGATTAATCTCACCATTCACTATCGAAGGCTCTATTTAAAGCCAAAGCAAATAGTATTTGTATAGACTAGCCACAAAAACTTGATAACAGCTCAGACACTTCAATCCTTTTTGTCCTTTTGGAGGGAGCAAAATAGTAAGTCTCAAACCTTGACCTACCACTAAGCCAACTCCTTAGAATCAATATTTTTAAAACTGGACAGCAGAAAACCGAAACTGTTACAGAACCGAATTCTATAGCAAAACCCCCCTCAATTAAAGCAGTTGACGAACCAATCATGAGTAGGGCTGCAAACAATCCGAGTAGCTCGTGGCTCGGCTCGTTTAGTACAAGCCGAGCTAGAGTTTTTGACTCGTTTAGCAAACGAGCTCGGTAAAGCACAGCTCCGTTTGCAGAAACTTGGCTCGTTCATATGGGCTCGGCTTATTTAAGAAGGTTGTCGTTTAGTAAATTATCTTGACGTACTCGGCTGGTTTAAGCTTAATATTTGGTTCATTTACACCCCTAATCATGAGTCAACCAAATGAGTTGGAGAGAATTAAAATGAATTAGACAGCTTTATTGTATCGACCGGGTTGTTTTAATGTCATTGGCTTAAAAAAAATTGATTGTCTTTATTTAATTATTTTTTTTAATTGTTAATTTTGCATCAAACTTTTGATTACCTCTATCATTAAGCCACTTTTATCTAGCCATATGTACACTTCGTTTAGGATTTGTAGGTACTAGGATAGTCTCATTTTTACTCCACTCTATACTCCAGGTTGCATTTTTCTTGAAGAAATTCGTATAACGAGCCATATACATGCTATTCAAACATTTTACCATACATATGTGTGCGCGCGTGCTCTTTTATATTGTGATTTTAATTAGCATAATTATTCTACTAATAGATTTATACTATAATTATGATATCACCCATAGCGGGGTTGACCCTGGCGGCTGCTCTGGCGCGGTACTCCATCCTTTGAGCAGGGAACCTCTTTTTCTTTTGTAGCCACCAAGCCACTAAATCCCCTTCTATTCCTGTTAAGGCAAGGTCATGACATGTTTGGTCGTACCTGTACTACAACCAAGACTCATAGCGCCCATCAGGTCTTTCCTTAGACCGAAGCAGGCGTTTTCCTAGCCTATAATTAACTCATTCCTTGCATTCTTGCTCGTGTCTCTAGATCGCACTAGTTGTGTTGCTCATGGGCTTTTCTCAATGTTCGAATGGCCCATGACTATGACTATATGCGAGTATTCATTTATTGGGTCTCTAAAGAACGCGCATTGGGCTCTTAATGGAGGGTTCCGAGCTAGTGCCACACGTGCGGGTTACCGCGCGCCCTTGCCAATGTCACGCTACCCAGGGGACACTTGTCACTTCATGAGTGACAGGTCAACATCCTTCTAAATGCTAACCTTCCCTACACTTTCCATACAACATCGACGGATGGAGGCAATTAGTCATTCCTATGCATGCCTCGTGCATGCCAAGGGTACCTTTGTTACCGGGTAAATGCTTACCTCTATAAACCCAACAATCTCTCCCAAGCACCAACCTAGGACTCAAACCCATAACCTCGCTCCGATACCACTTGTTAAATTGGGTGCTAACTTACTCACTTAAAAGCAATTACAGTTAAGGAAAGGCGCAACTTAATCTTAAAAGGCAACGCAAAGCTTTGCACTTAACAGCAAAAAGTCATGAAGCGCTTCCATCTTGCAGATGGAGGCGGTTAGTCATACTTATGCTTGGCCCGAGCCAACAGGGGCACCTCAAGTATAGGGTAGATACTGATCCCCATAAAGCCAACACCTTTTTTTTCAGTTTGCTCACGAGTCCAATTTTTAAAATATTGTTTGGGGTTCATTTTTGAAGTTAGTTGAGACCATCAACGCTACTCAAATTTTAAATTGATCGAATATCAGTTAGCATATGATCATCACAAACTTTATTTTGGCATAAATGAGTTTGATAAAAAACGATTTTTGTAATCGTAATCGATTAATATAACTTTCATATGTTTTATTGTCTCAATAGCTTTAAAATGGCAAGGGATGGCAATTTCCCCAAATCTGATGGATACCCACCCCACCCTCGGCTATTTGGTGGTGGATATTATTCGATTTTTCATCCAATAGAAGTGGATATGGTAGAACTTAAAAAATCCCCGATTGAAAATGGAGCGGGTATGATTTTGTAATACCCGTCTCCGAATACCCGTACCCGCCCCATTTCAAATTATATACATATTTGTATGACTATTGCATGTATATATGCCGGCATATATAAACGTATATGTATGTGTGTATATATATAAGTATACATATTGGTATAATTTATGTATATTGTTCCGAATTAAAACTATATATGGTTAATTGTTAAAAAAAGTTTAATAATCGTAGTTTTTAAAATTATATATAATCTTCGTAGACTATCATTTCTTCGCAACTTTCTATTCTATTTTGTTTTAAATGGTTGTTTTTGTTAGCATAGGACACATAAATTCGAACTTACCCTCTCTTTTTTTTTGTTCAGTTAGTTTGCATATGGATTTACCCGACTATACCCGATCCCCATTGGGAGGCGGGTATGGTGGATTGTCTACTATCCCTTTTGGGTATGGAGGTGGGGATGGAGAAGAACCTCCCAATTGAGGATCGGGGGTAAAATATCGTCTCCCGATCCATACCCTACCCTACCCTACCCGTTGACATCCCTAAAAATGGCACGATTTCAACCGCTCAAAATTAATTCGGGAAGGATCCAGCAGGCCAGCACAATCACCATCCAGTGCCCACAACCAAGTCTAAAAGCAAAACGAATGGAACATACAAAAACCGTGTTTCTACATCGACCCGTCCCCTCTCCACCGATTTGCACGTCAACAATCCTGTGTGTGGTTTCTATATTTGTTTCACCAACCACTATTTTTATTGCCTGTTCATAGTTCATACACGTCATGTAACGAGGCAAAAGTGACTTATCTCTAAAAATTCTCCTTTTCTGATAATAAAAAAAACTATGAATCTTACGTATTTGGATTCAAAATTAGGTATTTTACCCATTGGGAAAGTTGTTTTGATTAAAAAACAAAAGAACAAAATTTATGAGTAACTATTTATTTTCACTACTCCCTCCGTTCCTCTTTGTTTGTCCTCTACAAAAAGTTGTCCACTTTTTAAATGAAAAAATAAAGTATTTTCGTGTATCATTTTTCAAATTTTTTACACCAAATTAAAGTACTCATCATGTACTTTAATTCGGTGTAAAAAAATTTGAAAAATGATACACAGAAATACTTCATTTTTTATTTGAAAAAGGCAAGAGAGTGTGGGACAAACAAATAGGAATAGAGGGAGTATATGAAAGAACCGTTCTTTTTTTTTTGGTGAAACATAGATAAATTGATTACTTTTGGGTCAAAAAATTTAGAATTAAGAGTTTTTCATTATTTATTTTAATGTTTATTTGTTAAACAGTAAGAGAATACAAATATGAATTACATCAAAATGAAAACACCCACACACAGATTGGGAGACTTGAAACAAAGTCCACAATCACTATAAAACCAACCCTAATAGCGCTAATAAGGGGAGAAATACCCTTACAAATATTAGGAGAATAACACGGACAAGCAAATGAGGAGATTCGATCTTTTGACCTCTTAATGAGATGTAGGAGTCCTAGCCAATTGAGTTAGCCCCAATTGGGTATTTTATTTATTTATAAAAAAATTAACGTTAAAATGGGTGAATTTGTCAATATAAGTCACTCTTGCTTAATTACATCGCATGTTTGGTTGAGCAACTGTTGGTTTGGGGTTGTCAAATTGAATATTTAAACCAGAGTTTATTGTTATTCATGATTGTGGGAGGTATATGTCATTAAGGGAAACCTGATATTTTTTTTGATCTCTAGGGAAACCTGATATGGTGTCTATGAAATTTATCCTTTATGAAAAGACTCCACCGTAAGAGTCTAATTTCACAGTCTTTAACAAGTCCGGGTGATTGATTACTAAGATGATCGATTAAACTTAGTTTTCTATTTGCTAAAATTTAACAATTGATAGATCATCTTGGTAATCAATCACCTGGACTTGTTAAAGACTGCGAAATTAGACTCTTATTGGTTACCGAGATGATCGATTAAGTTTAGTTTTTCATTTGCTAAAATCTAACATTTAATCGATCACCGAAATAATCGATTAAGGTTAGTTTTTCATTTGCTAAAATCTAACATTTAATCGATCATCTCGGTAATCAATCACCTGAACTTGTTTAAACACTGTGAAATTAGACTCTTATTGGTGGAGTCTTTTCATAAAGGGTAAATTTCACAGACACCACATGAGGTTTAAGATTGTTCTTTGGCAGGTCTGATTTTGAACTTTAGAGAAGCAGAATCCTTTATAATTTGAAACATCAAACCCAAAAATCCAAAATCTACGAGTAAATACAAAATGAATGGAGTACAACCTAAAGGAAAGAGGTGGCCTTGTCATTTTGGGTTTCAAAACCCAATTTTTTCAATTATTATTTAATTATTACCTTTATTGTTAAATATTATTCTCGTTTTGCTCTCTATATCTGTAATCATTAATCCCTATTCTTAATTATTATCTCTATGTTTTCCTCCAATCGTTATCAAAACTCAAACCAAACACAACCGGAATGTCGCAAAAAAAAAATATTTGTGGTGGCAGAACCAAACAATTTACTCGTGGAGCTGGGTGGAGAAATCCACGTCTCTATCATGCTAAAGTTTAATCCCGGTGCAGTAACGCCAAAGCACTGCTACATATACAAAAAAATATATACCAAGAAAGTATCCAAAAAACTATAATCAGTGGCCCAGATTCACTCTAAAATGAATTTGACCCATTGATTGCACTTTTTTTGGTACTTTTTGAGTAAATTTTCTGTGCACTTAGCATTTTCCCTATTAAAAAGTCTCAGAACCTATAATCATGACTAATAAGCCAGAACTAATAAAAATCCAAATTTTAAAAATCAGATCTGAACTACCAAAGTTCAAAAATGCTCGTAAGATTAGGATTTAGGAGATTTTCCCACCTAGCCAGACAAAGTCTCAACCATCTCAATGTCGGGGCTAAACTTGCCCTCTTTTCTATTCTCTCCATCCCGTTTTGTTTTTCAATTACTGTATTTTTTTGTTTTTTTGAATGGTTGTTTTTCTATTATTCATTTTGTCTTTGTGTCTATTGTCAATATCTTTCAAGGTGAATGTTAAAAAATATGCAATACGGATCTTAGTTGATATATTTCATTCCGTTCTACTATACAAAGTTTAAAAACCACAGTATACATTATTGATTGAAAGATGTAAGTAATAAACATAAAAGAAACAAAAGGAATAATGGACAAAAAGTGGGGCGGAGGGAGTACATTTCAAGTGCTTCATTTGTATGTCTTAATAAATAATTATTCTCTCCGTCCCATTTTAAATGATCCCCATGAGAGACCGTAGAACTTTGACCTTAAAAGAAAATTAATTTCGGCATTAATTTATAAATTTTTTGCACTGTTCAAAAAATCTCAGGGAGTATTTTCAAACAGTGTAAAAAAAAGATTGAAAATATATTTTCAAAAATAATCTATTTTTAAAAAGTGCAAAGTTCACGATATTTAAAATGGGACCGAGAAAGCTTTTTTTTTTTGGAACAGTGAAAGCATATTAAACATTAATTACAGTGATGGAGCCAGAGGGGAGCCAATAGGGGTGGTCGCTTCTGCAAAAAAGAAAAAAAAACTCTAATATTATATAGAAAAAAACAAAATTTTCCTATGAATTATATAGGCTTCGCTCCTGCAAAGTATTTTATGAAAAGAATTCGCCCCTGTGTTATAAAATTTCTGACTCCATCCCTGATTGACTAGAAGGAGGATTACAAAGACGACTCCATACAAGATTGTGAGCATTTCTCAACTCTTGACGGGTGGTCTTAACTACAGTTACATACTCAAACCATTTTGTGATATCGAGAATATCGATTAATACGCTTTCAACCAAAATATAAGCTTTAGCTATACAACATAAGGCATGAACCACCTCAAGGCGAAAGTTTCATATTTATTCTTTGCGTTGATCAACGAAAATGACTGATACTTACCGTAATCTCTTTTGTGATACTAATCTTTTAAGTAAAAATCTTCATTTCCAATGTCATACAGTATTTTCTTATCTTGTTATCCTTTCAAGGCTTGCTTGGATACGGAATGGGCTTTGGATGGATATAATAGCAAGGGGAGATATTGAAGTTAATTTGGATGTGTCATGGATTAAGCGGGTACCTAAAGAGATATAATTTGATTATAATTTTCTTCATCTGCAAAGCATGGGTAATTTAACCGGTTTTATAATTATGTGTACACACGTTTAACTGTGTACACTAAATTTAGATCGTGCATAGCACGGGTTTTTTGCTAGAATTATTGTAGGGTGAGTTTTTGCGAGGAGGGTTGTGGGCGCAACAAGTGGCAATGATTTTATTTTAAAAAAATTTCCATTCTTTGATTTCAAAAATTAAAAAAAAAACTAGATTATTTGGAAAATTGTGCTGATTTTGGGGCTCCCTCTTTTTGATGCAGGCACTCCAATATTTAATTAAGTTACAAAACTACTATTTTTAAGATATAAAAATTACTTGAGGCACTCTAGTACCCCCAATTATATCCTCATTTTCTAAGGTACTCCAAACAGAAAAACGAACCTAAACCAAACATAAACATTAGGTTTTAAACATTAAAATTACGTTCCAAACATTAAATATCTACAACATAAACATTAGGTTCCAAACATTAAATATGCATCTATGTCAGATTGCTTCACGCCACTTTGCACACAAAAAAAACTATACATTGGTAGAATTCTCCAAAATAAACAACAAACAACTGAAAATGTTGATGCTACAAAAACTTCATACGGCTGAGACACAAGATCTTTATATTTCCGTACTCATTATCTACCATTTTTTCCTCAAAATCTTCATAACAGTCGCAAATCTACATTTTAAACTCATAGTGAGACAAACAAAGCAAATCACCAAAGTTAGACAACTCTTGAGAGAAAAAGTAACGGAATTCTCAAGAGTTTTTGCATGGACAAAATGATGACTCTACAATCATAGGTCGAAGACCACTTGTCCATGTTGTTCTGGTGCAGAACATGGAGACAATAACATAAAGACTCTACCAAGGAAACATTGCATATAGAAGTAGGCAATGCAGTGGAGTGCGGTAAAAGGAGTTGAACAACTATCTGTTTTTTTTTTGGGAAAAAAAAAAACTCTTTGCTTTTTTGGAGTGCATGCCAGAAGTAAAGAAGAAAAGTAAAATTTTTTTGAAGTGTCTGAAGTAAATCATGGAACTTGCATGTAACGGATCATTTTATATATATATATATATATATATATATATATATATATATATATATATATATATACACTAGCAATCCAGTCCGGGATCCCGGATTTCCCGGACTGGAGCTTTTTTCGGTGTTTTGATGCTTTTAAACATTGTTTTTAGGAAATCCGAGCCGTCCAATGTGTTCAAAAGGTGATTTCTAAGGTTCACGCGAGAAATCTTCAAAAAAAAATACCGGAAAGGGCTTGATCCAAGCAGTTTTTCACAAAAACTGTATATATACAGTTTTATGAAAAACTGCTTGGATCAAGCCCTTTCCGGTATTTTTTTTTATGATTTCTCACAGCGACCATGGAAAACACCTTTTGAACACATTGGACGGTTCGGATCGTGAAAATTTGATCCGGAACTAAGAGTCCCGGATCCGGGATCCCGGACTAGATCGGGACTCTCTCTCTCTCTCTCTCTCTCTCTCTCTCTCTCTCTCTCTCTCTCTCTCTCTCTCTCTATATATATATATATATATATATATATATATATATATATATATATGTAATACATATAAATGTAAATAGTTATAGGGATAATTATCCTAACAATGAGATTATTATCTTGTTGAGAGATATATTTACATACACAAATTTAGGGGGTGTTCCAATAAGTAGTTTTTTAGTTTTTTTGTTTTTTGTGATCTTTAGTTTTTTTTAAAAAACTCACTTGTTCCACTAACAAGTTTTTGGTTTTTTGGTTTTTTTAGTTGTGTTATGAAATTACAAATCTACCCTTCTACCCAAACAATTATTGCTCTCTTTTTTTTTTGAAGGGAGGGCAGATTCGTAATTTTACATGATTAAAGTACATGTACTTTTTTTAAGTTAGTGGAATGAAGTGTTTTTTTGTCGGTTTTTTGTGGGGTTTTGTTTAGTGGAATGAAGTAGTTTTTCATTTAAACTAAAACTAGTTTTTTTTTATTGGAACACCCCCCTTAGTGTGTAAAAAGAATATATTTTTAAACCCATCCTAATTATCCTAACTTAACTACCCTATCCTTATCTATTTTTCCCTTATCATTATACTCTCCCATTTCCCCTTAAACTCTTCCTCCATCATTATCTCTAATCTACTATATCTAAACTAATTAGAACTCCTAATTTACTCCCTCATTCTCTCGTCAATCTCTCATTCCAAGGTGACCTTTTTATTTTTCTTCTTCCTTTTCTTTCTTTAACTCCTCTATTTTTCTCTCATAAATTCACCCCATCAAATTGTATCTCCTACACCATTGATAAGTTTCTCTCCTCTCGTGGAGTATATTTTTCTTTTACTCACGCGGATATTTAATTATCATTTTTACAGATTTTTCTCCAGAGTCGTGATTCTTCAATCTTACCATTTCGTTGCGCGTGCTAAATTTGTCGGAGGAAAGGTAGGGAATTCTAAACCTAACCATTACTTTAGTTTACTGTTTCTATGCTTAGTGTGCATGCAGATAAGTGTAGAAAATTTGTACACCAAAAACTAGATCGTTATCGAATGGGTAGTGAAAGTTTGACATTGAAAATTTTGGTTTTCGTGTACTATTCTGTTCGTCAATTTCGGGCATTTTTAGAGCCGATTCAGGAAAAACTCAAAACTGAAAAGTTTTAGATCTTGAAAAGTTAAGCAACTTTGATATAGAACTTGTCTTGATCCGAGTTACATAGAATTTTATATGATTTTTCAAAGTCTCTGTTGTAGTTTAATATGAGACAGATTGCAAATTATTTTTAAAATCCAATTTTGACCTCTTTAATGAAGGATTTAGAACCCAGGTAAAACACAAAATCCGTTTGTAACAAAAATATTAATGTTTCTATAAAATCTCGTGATTTATGGAGTTAGTTTGCTATTTTTAATAGGTTGATAATGTTTCCGTTTCACATGATATGTTAAATTTCTCTTCTTGTGATTATTTTAATTTGGTCATTATATTGGGCTTATGTGATTAATGACCCACGTGATGCATGAACCCAATTGTTAAGTACTTATTGATTGAAATGTTGAAGTTTAAGAATGACTGGATTTAATCGCGATATTGGGGGTTGGGATGTGTCTGGTATGAGTCTTGAGTCATGCGCAGCTTATACTTTTAGGTAGCTTTGTTGTGTGATCGAGCACCGGAAGTATACTGTGGGTGGGAATCGATGTCAGATAGAGATTGATCAATGAGTGATCAATCATGGGTTGTGCGCATCACACCCCGAGGTGGCTTTGCTGTGTGATCGAGGACCTGAGGTATAATGTGGATGCAAGCCTGTGACGGAAAGTATACGTTCAAAGTTGGAACGAGATTAATAAAATTTTGGTGAATCCTTTCTGTTGTGGAATGACGTGAAAAATTTAGTATATCATTTGAAATAAAATTTCAGTTATGTGTATAATTGTTGCATGAGTAACTTTAGTAAAGGGGTGGCTTAAGGCGCCCTACTGAGTGTAATTTTACCACTCACGGTGCTACTTTTTGTGGCCTTGGTGTCCCCAATGCCATGTACAAAAGGAGATGAGGAGCCGGCTGCTGATTATAAGGCGATGGAGCAGCTAGATAGGAATCAAGTGGCGGACCCATGGCTTTATCAGTAGAGTTAGCTAGATGGCTCTATCATTTTATTGCCGTTGGATTTTTAAATAAATGTATAAGTTTTTCAGACAATGTTCTGATTCAATTTATTTCAGTTGCAATAAGTTAGTTTACTTTTAGTTTTCGCAAAAAAAAAAAACAAATTAATTAAGTATTCTTCGTTTTTTTTTTTTTTGATGAAGCTAGCATTTTTATTTAAATAAATTATGAATTTTTTTTATTAACGTACCCAATTTTCGGGGCGTTACATTGCAAGAGGGTAATATTGGAAAACTATAGTAGCTTGGAGCTCCTGCATCAAAATTGGGAGTGCAAATATCAATTTCCTTTGAAAAATGGTAACAATTCATAAATCTGAGTATCTTGAAGGAAATAGTTGGTTGGTTAATTTCAAATTTGATAGAGAATTGGATAATTTTGGAAAGCTCTTAAGCTAATATAAGAAACGAAGTCAATCAGTTATTTTAATTCCAAATACACATCAATTAGCATTTCTACATAGGACTAATTGATAAGTCCCCTATATTGTTAAGGGACTTATCTTTCTTATTTTTGTCACTCATGCACGCGATTTATAGCTTTCATACATTTAATATGGCGCGTGGGTGTATTTTGTTAGTTTCAGAGAAAATGGGCGCAATTGGTGATGTTTGACGCCATGGTTTGACTAAAGACGTACCCGAGTACCCAAGGCCACGTGGCGCTTCGCCACTGAGCCCCGAGAGTCAAGAATGAAGCACCATACAAGGCTTGGGGAGACCAAAAGGCCGGGAGTGAACAAATGGAAGAATTTTGCCCTTTTTGAAGAAGGATACCGGTAGAAGGAAAATGGAGCTACCAGTATCACTAGAAATTTCACACCTGGGCTTGAGATACTGTTATCTAATAAATGGAGATACCGGTATCCCTAGAGGAAATCTCACACTTTGAGTGGAGATACCAGTAGCTTGATTTTAGAGATACTGGTAACCCTGCAAATTTTCTGTAACTTTTTGAGCCCGATCTAAAATATCTTGTGGCACTTTTCTAATTATTTGACACGACTTTTTAGGGCCTATAAAAGGTCTTTAACACCAGATTTTAGGGTAGTTCTTGTTCTTCACCTTCTCTCTCTACCTCCATTAAATATCTCTTAGCTTAAGCTCCACCTTCTCTCTACATTTTCAAGTTTTACACTTGGATTCAAGGTATTTCATCTTCTTTAATGTTGTAGTACTTGTTAAAACCTTCATATAAATCTAGTTTATTTACGTTTTTACCGGTTAATTTGTTTTCTTGTTTTTCTAGCTAATTCCTTAGAAATCTTTACCTTCCAAGTGTTGTTTGTGATTTTCTTATGAATTAATGTTGTAGGTAGACCCAGAATCTTGCTTAAAAATCAGTTTTTAAAGTTATTTGTTATGTTCTTTATTTCCCTTATGAAAATAGTCATGCTTTATGTCGTTATGATTGAGTAGTCGTTATAGGCTCGGTCATGGGGTGATTAGCACCCCATGACTTAGGTTGATACACTCTCCTCGCCATAATTACAAACTTTGTATGTTAATCAAAGAGTTAGAATTAATTTTATGTATCAAAATTGGGATTAGTTAATCCCGTTGATCACGCGTAGCCAAAGGGCGTGACGCCTTGGCACGTGTGATGCTTCGGGCTATGGCAATCAAAATATTTGTATAAATGACACAAGAGTCCTATTCTTTGAGAAACACCATTTCTAGTTAAATGAGTTTTAAGTACCAAATCCTCCGTTCGGGGTTGTTTAACGACTCCCTGAGCCGGTTATTTTAGAGGAGAATGAATCGGCCTAAGGCATGAGTGTTGTGAACCCCTTGACTTAGCCTCATTTTTAATCAGTCTTTTTAGTCTCACGTCTTTCACGAAGTTAAGTGAAATCCACCCCTCAAACTACAAAAGCCAAGTTTGCCGCTTGAAGGTTAAAACCTTCACTCGCGAGTCAATCAACACGCTCAGCTCATTCGGTCCCTGTGGACTCGACCCAGACTTCCGGTTACTATGCCGCTCATCACCTGAACCCTACGCTTGGGGTAATCACATTGATATACAATCCAAGGACGCAAGCACTAATTAATGAGCAAGTTTAAATTTCCAAATCATCCAATAGTTTAGGGAACCATTCTGTAATGGTGCTGCTATTTAAAGATATTTTTATGATTTTAATTTAAAATTTTTGAACTGAATTTTTAGGATAATGAAATGACCAACAATTTTTTTTTCCCATTAAGCTACATACATTTATGTAATTTAATTAGGATTAGGTTTATCACACTAAGTCATTTAATTGAATCATCAAAATTATTATCTCCCCGTGCTATGTTGGAGTTACATTGATGCAGTATTTATAAAAGGATAGTAATATAATAGTAATTAGTTTGAATTACTAGTATTTTGTAAGAAAGGGGGAATAAAATAGCAATGTTGAAATGGGGGATAAGACCATCCACTATGTAGATTATACATTAAATCAATTATATAATTACAAAAATAATCTTTTATATATATATATATATATATATATATATATATATATATATATCAATGAAGCAATAATATTTCATTTTAATAATTGTGTGTTTGTGTGTGTTAAAACTTTTAAATATTAAATTGATTTTTTGGTTGTTTGAAATATACCAACTAGAGTATAATTTTTTAAAATGCAGAAAAAGAAAAGAAGTACAAGCATCTTTTGATTTCCGTTTTGTTCAAATTAGTGATAAGGGTAAAGGTTCAAAGATAAGTTTGTGATAAGGGTAGCAGGGTCTCTGTACTAAGATGTAGTGAGCTTATCTAGTAGCCCATCTCGATAACGAACGCTCAGATTTTAATCAAAATAATGGATAGCTCGGATTATTTGGAGTTAGGAATAAATCCAAGCCGTTGGTGGCGAGATGGACGGCCGAATGAGCTTTTCACCTACACCCCTGTAGTGAGTCGCCTTACTGCAGGGCCCCACTTTCCAACAAGTGGCGGCGGTCACAACCACAACAATTTTAAAAAATGGCAATTATTATACTTGAATAAAAAAAATTATTTTCAAATTATATAGGTCTGCCACAACGGGGGTGTTCCACTAACAAAAAACTGTTTTTTCCAAAACCGAGACAGGTCAATCTCTCACAATACATCACATAAAAAACCGTGAAAAACCAGTTTTTTCAAAAAACCACCTTAGTGGAACACCCAAATCTTTTTCGTTACAGTATGTTTTTGCTATACGTAAAGTCTTTAGTTATCTTGATTTTCCTTTAAGAAAAATGCTAAAGACAAGCAAATGGCTGTCAATAAAGCAGATAATAGACAGCAAAATATAATTTTTTATTTGTTAAGTTACTTTAAAAGTGTTAGTAAAATTTATCGTAAATTGTGTTTTTGTATTTTTCTTGCTTTATTGACACCCTAATGAGCTGTCAATATCTTAACAATTAACAATTACATTTCCGATGTGCAAAAATAAAACTACTTGCATATAACCATTTTTTTTAATTAAGGAGGTCCTAGTTCAAAGCCAAACCATAATCGTTAAAAAAAAAAAAAAAAATTAGAACTCAATATATGGATTGGTTAAGTGAGATATTACGAAAATGAGGTCTGGAAAACCCAAACTTCAAACTTTCATTTATGTATACTCTTTTGTATTAAGGTGTTTAGATTAATGCAAAAGATTAAAAAACCTAACATCAACTGAAAAAGAAAATCAACGTGTCAAGGGACGTCCGTATGGGATGGTTTGGCTAAATACAAAAAACTAGTTTTTTGGTTTTTTTGGTTGTCCTTATTAAATTTTTTTTTGCATTTGTTAGTTTTTGGGTTTTTTGCCATAATTTTTTGTCTTTATTGACAAAATTTTAAGTTTGGTTAATAATTTTATACTTTTAGATTCCTCTCGTCGAAACAAACCAAGAAATCACAAAAATAGACCAAAAACTAACAAATGCAAAAAAAAAGTTTTGAAGAAGGACAAAACCCAAAAAACCAAAAAACTAGTTTTTTGTATCTAGCCAAAGGAGGCTGTTGTGATACGTTCATATCACAAATAACATTTTATTGGCCTTGTTCATTTCATAGTTTAGTTTTAGTTTTGTTTTGTAATCGTTACACTCATTTTTCTCTCTTTCTCCACTCACTACACTCATTTTCATCAAAAGTTGACAAAATGGTCCTTTCTTTTTTTTACTTATTCATATACGGGAAAGTGTATGAACCATGAAAATAAACATGAAAACGCATCCAACGAATGAGATCCTTCCAGTAAGTGTACCGACGGATCTCATCCGTTGGATGGGTTTTCATGTTCATTTTCTTATTTTCCTTTCATGTATTGTACCAAGGTTCATTCATATACATTTTCGCTACCACTAAGATCAAATCATGGTTTCGTCCCTGCATTTGAACTTTGAAGGTAGGGTGGTGGGTGGGGATGGATAGGGGTGGGGAAACACACCTCACCCTTGAAAAAAGATTGGAGAGAATCTAACACCTTCTTTTTTCTTTTTCTTTTTAACTAAAAAATGGGTGGGAGGGTCAGTTAGCATAGCAACCCCGGGCAATCGTAGGATAGATGTTTAAAACATTCATTCCATGATGGAAAATGCTAATGTGTGCGCACACGTTAATGTTGAAAAAATGTATTAAAATGTGTAAAAAGTATATAAAGACATGTGAAAGTATATTTAAAAGTGTAAAATGTGTATTGAAATATGTGAAATATGTATAACACCTCAAAGTTGTAGATATGGGAGATTCCAACATGACCATACACCATAGTGATTGCAAACCCACTAAATCGTTGCCAACAATCTTTGAATTAGAATTTGGTGATAGATAGGAAAACTAGTTCCTGAACCAAGTTTTATGTGGAACTATTTGTTCACTAAAAAAGTGGAGCTGTTTGTTTTTTTTCTCAACAGAGTAAGCGTTTTTCTTTTGTTTTCTTTTCTTTTTTTCTTTGCCCTTCTGGTTGTTGAACTTAATGGGGGAGTCAAGGTTAGAACGATTGTAAATAGTTATTTTTTGAGGGATAGTAATGGAATTAAATTTTGTGAGCTAGTCTAAATAACTACTCCAATTCACCCAAAGTATTCTTCTCGCTTTATACATTACTACTACTCTCTTCGCCCCAATTTTATAGCTCTTTTTGGGAGTTCGTGCCACTTTTCAAAAGATTATATCTTATAATTTATAATGTTTTAAGTAATTTTGAACACGTTTATTAGATTAAATCAAGATGTATCAAATAAGATCCATATTATATATAAAATGTATTACCGATTGAAAAATATAATCGTTTTTTTATCCGGTTAGAATAAAACGAAGAACTATAAAATTGAGACGGAATGAGTACTATATTAGAATAGATGCGTCCAAAACCAAAATTGCACCGTTTGGGTACGTATGTGCATTGCATGTTGTGCACTTTCAGAAAATCATTTTCGACAGTGTTTCCAGCCAATGAGCGTTTAAAATCCGAAACATTGTGTATTATTATTGAAATGAACGATTAAAACTTGTTCGTATTCCCTCCGTCTCAAAACTTTTGACTTTTATGGGATTGCATGTCATTTTAAATTATTTATATCTTTTTATTTAAAAAATTTTATGTAATTTTAAAAATTTTGTTTAATAAAACTAATTAAAATTTATCAAACAAGATTCATATTATATATTTTTTGACATTTACATTGAAATATATAAATATTAAAAATGACACATTGTTCAAAAAATGTCAAAGATTTTGGAACGGAAGGAGTATATTTTGTATTTGTGTACGCGATATCCGATTAACATAGATTCCGGCTTGCCTAATATTCTCAGCGAAGCGCTTATGCCTGTCCATGGGGGTTAGGGGTTATGCTTTTAGCCGTCGGGTGGTTACGAATTTTGGCCGCATTGGTAACGTTAATATGTTAGTCGATTAATTATTACCACATTATCAGACCTCTCCTTGACCACTCGGGCTAGAACCTGGATCGGTTCAAGTTTTGTTCATATCCAGATTTATGAATCCCATAATACCTTGCTGATCAGTCTTTTCGTTAAATTGTTTTTTCTTCCAAACGAAAAAGGAAAAGGAAAACAGGAAAACGAACAAATATCTCGTTAACCCCATGGCTTCTGATCTTCCAGTACTCCTACGTATACCTAGAAATTTTGTTCCTAATAAAAAAACAGGGAAAAAAAATTTAACGAACTTTACAATCTGCTTTTTTCTTCTTCACATATTACAACTAATTAGCATAAGACCCGAAGGCCAGATCCGAATAATCGAACAGCCCGTCTAGCGCCACATACTCGCCGTTGTTAAGGCCACCGCCGGTAAAGTTAACGTCTTCACCACCGATTCCAAACTCAAACGAGTCGTAACTCGAGATCTGTTCGTCAAACCTCCACAGCTCACTGAGTTCACAAGACGCGTCCGACTCAACCCGGATCAACTCGGCCACCTCGCTGGGCGACTCAGTGGTCGACGGAGGGAGACCGAGCTCGTCGTCGGAGGCTTCCAGAAGGTACCCGAGGTCCGGCTGAGACTGGCCTGATTCAGAGGTTGGGTTCACCACCGCCGACGCCGGCGGCGGAGTAGGGGGCGTGGACGAGATCTCCTCCTCGAAACTCTTCATGAACGAGTCCAGATCCTGACTTGTCGTGCACAGATCTGAGTCGTCGAGGTTACCGAGGAGGTCGTCCCTGAGTCTCTTCACCTCGGGTGAGTCTGACTCGGGCTCGTCCGAGTCGTCTCGAACTCGCTTCTTGTTACCGAGTTGTTCTTCCATCGATTAAAATAAAAAAAAGTGAAACGAGGGAGGGTCAAATGTTGTGAGAGAGAGAGAGAGAGGGAGAGATGGAAAAAAGAATTCAAAGAGAGACGGAGAGAGAGAGAGGTAGGGGTTCAAGAGAGAAACGGAAGGGGGCAGATGTGATGAAGTGGCGGGGAGATACGAAGGATTATATAGTGGAGACAAGATAAGAGAGAGAAAGGAAGGAGAAGAGGAGAGAGAGAGAGAGAGAGAGAGAGAGAGAGAGGATGATGATGAAAGAGACGGAGGGGCGTGGGAACAAATACTTTGGCCATCCATCACGGATATTGCCACTTTTTCCTTTCCGTTTCTTTAACGTGTCTTCTTTTTTTTTTTTCTTGCTAATCTCCACCTAACAAATGAAGAATATTATGCGTAGGATGATAAATTAGTGTTGAATTATATATAAATTTCATGAATATCAATATACTTTCACAGATTTTGACATGTTATTTTTGAATATTTATATATATTTTTTGCTATTATCCTCCACCATTTGAGGGGGTATTCCATTTCAAAAATTAATTTTTTTCAAAAATCGAGACAAGCCATCACCTCACAATAAATCACATAAAAATATGCAAAAACCAAGACAGTTTTAAAACAAAACTCTATTAGTAGAACACCCTGAGTTTGAGATGGGATGAGGTTAGCATTTTCCGTTTTTTAAATATTACTGTGGATTTTACTAATCGTATTAAACTCGTTTGAATACTTCGTTTGAAATCCGGGACAGTTTCGTGAGGATGGCCCACAGATTCAGTCAATCAAAGGACCTGTCTCGCTGTCTGTTGTACTTTTCTGGCTCTCCTTTCATCTCGGCTCGGCTTTACCGCCCAATCTTTCGCTTCAATAATGCGAAGGAGCCGTTAAAAAGAAGAAAAAACAAAAACAAAAACCTACTGAACGGCCGAAAATGCAGACCGCATCTGAAAGTCT
The DNA here is from genome assembly GCA_022606695.1 of Vaccinium macrocarpon. Classification (NCBI taxonomy): domain Eukaryota; kingdom Viridiplantae; phylum Streptophyta; class Magnoliopsida; order Ericales; family Ericaceae; genus Vaccinium; species Vaccinium macrocarpon. The sequence continues at coordinate 11,768,529 of CM040177.1, read as the reverse complement.
ATTTTTAGGTCTCTCACAGAGATAATTTATTTAAATTGTTTAAAAAATTTATTAGCTATGATTGGAAAAAAAAAAACTCAATTAAATTTGAGATGGCAAGTCAAACAAACTAATCAACCAACTTAGATTACGATTAGCTTGTTATCTGTTCAAAAGTTGCTGAGTATTTAACGATTTTGCTACGCATCAATGATATAATTAGTTTTGTGTTATTTTTCCAAAATTCAACTATGCTAAAGCTATATTTATAGGAAAAATACTTATTTACGGATTCAGCGCAAACGGGGAGTTTTTGCCACACAAATCTCGGCCGTCCATCCCGAGATCTAATGGCTCTGAACAGTGCTCTCTCTCTCTCTCTCTCTCTCTCTCTCTCTCCCCCCTTAAATGGACTGCAGATTCCAAAAAAAAAAAACTATGCACCACTTAGAGCCGTTGGATCTCAAGATGGACGGCCAAGAACTGCGCGGCGCAAACTCCCCGTTTGTGCCGCATCCGTAAGTAAGTACTCCCTCCGTCCCAATTTTATAGTCTCTTTTGAGTGTTCGTGCCACTTTTCAAAGTGTTATATCTTATAATCTACAATGTTTTAGGTAATTTTGAACGCTTTGTTTATTAGATTAAATCAAGATCTATCAAACAAGATCTATATTGCATATAAAATGTATTACCGATTGAAATATATAATCATTTTTTTATCCGGTTAGAATAGAACGAGGGACTATAAAATTGAGACTGATGGAGTATTTCTCTATTTGTAGTACAATTATAAAACATATTTTGAGATGTCCAAATCTAGTTGTAATAGTATTGCGTGTCCAATATATCAAAAGGGCCGGAAATAAATTAAAGATTTAAATAGAAGTTGCTATTTTGAATTAAAATTTATATATATAAAATTAAGAGTAACACCATAATGTGTATAGCTATGCAGATAAGGTTCTATATAATTGGTAATATTATAGATAAATACTTTACAGTCACTAGTTATAAGGTGTCAGCTTCAATTTCAAAAATAAAATAAAATAAAATAAAAAGAGAAGGAAGAGAAGAAGAAGACGATCACCTTCAATCGAAATTTTTTTATTTGAAATAGTGGGACTTTGGTTCAAGTATGTTTAACTATCCGATTGAACTGAAATTTTGCGGAGCCTTTCAGAAAAATGTTCTAAGAACAATGAACGATTCGGATCACTCGTGTGGGACTCAAAAGTGAATCCCCGAGAGGGCTCGGTACATTATATGTACCAAACCCTCTGTACCCGTAGCAAAGTCCATATTTGTGTGTTAATATGAACCATTTCTAATATGCTCCGTTGCACTAATTAAAAAAAAAAATCTAAAATCGGGACAAATTATTCTCCCACAATACTTCATATAAAAAAAATGTAAGAAGCAAGGTTTTATTATAAAAACGGGCTTAGTGTAACACCCTTTTAGAATTTCCGTTAATAGACGATAGGGATGGCAATCTCGCCCGACCCGTCCCTATCCAACCCGTCCCCTATCCATTCGGGGAGGGGATCCGGGGATTTTTTCGGGGATCGGGTAGGAGATGGGAATTATTTTTAAAAAAATTTGAGGATTGGGTAGGGGATGGTATTATCAGTCCCTTACTCAATCCTCTCCCCAATCCCCGCCCCTCCCCGCATCGCCGTTCATATATTATATATAAATATATATATATATATATTATAGGTTTTTAAAATTTATTTTCCACCACAGCCACTCATCCCGTCTGATTATATCTATCTGTTTCAGATTTATAAAAAAGTTTGTTTTGATATTTGATTGTGTACTCCATTTGTTCATATTAATTTGTGATCTCACACGGTAAACTCTTCTAATGGATTGCATGTGATGTGATGTGATGTGATGTAAGTGTTAACTCTTCAGTAGCACGTGATGGAAGTGTTAGATTAACTAGATGTACATTATTGGACAAAGTTCTAAACAACTCAAGCTTTTGGGATAATAGCAAGCTAATTCACTTTAAAGTGTAAGACTATAAAAAAAAAAACCTACACATTAAAGAGTAACCATTTTTGGATCTCCGATTCTCCATGGGGATCCCCGTTCCCCGTATCCGGGCGGGGATGAAGGTTAAAATAAAATCTCCGGTGAAGATTGGGTTGGGGATGAGGATTGATATTGGTTCAAAGATCGGGAATGGAGGTAGTAGTATTCACCCTCTACCCTTCCCCTTGCCATCCCTAATAGACGATCTAAGTACTCCGTCAAAATAAATTGAGATATACTCCCTCTGTTCCTATTTATTTGTCCTCTACGAAAAGTCGTGTCACTTTTCAAATCAAAAAATAAAGTGTTTTTGTGTATCATTTTTCAAATTTTTTTACACCAAATTAAAGCACTCATCATGTATTTTAATTTGGTGCGAAAGATTTTTAAAAATTATACACAGAATTACTTAATTTTTTTATTTGAAAAAAGGCAAGATAGAGTGTGGGACAAACAAATAGGAACAGAAGGAGTACAATACATGAATTAAAAAAAAATTCTATGCCGGAAAAGTATACGCACAACGTTTGAACCACTAATAAAAACAAACCGGCCGAGTTCTAAAGCAAGCAACTGATAACGAGCCGAATAGCCAAGCCGCCGAAGCCACAGTATACAGAATATGAAGGCCAATGCTGAAAAGTGAAAACTAACCACATTTGATCAAAAAAGGAAAACTAACCACATGGGTGGGTTAACATTTAACCATACTTTGCCGCTGATTCCGTGGCCTACAGTTAGATGTCGTGTCGCTGTCATCGAAATCCTTGGGGGAAAAAAAAATTGTTGTCAAGAACTCAAGACCTGACCCCCTTGCACGCCTCCATGTTGTCTTTTACTTTGTCAGAAGTTGTTTTATTTTCTCGCTACCGGACGCTTCCTCCGTCCGTCTTTATGCGGTGTTCTACCCGGAAAAAAAATAAAAATTGAGACCTGATTTGGCAAAATTGAAAATATTAGTTTTTTTTTTGTCTTTATTTAAATTTTTTTGCATTTGATAGTTTTGCTTCAAAATTTGATGGTTTCTGGATTTCTCGTCAAGAAGAATTCAAGGAATATAAAATTATAGTCAAAAGTAATAGTTTTTTTTCCATAAATCCGAAAATAAACTAGTTTTTTGGATTATTTTTTATCTTGACGAAACAAGTTTTTCTCTCACAATACGTTAAATAAAAGACCGTGAAACATCAATTAATTCTAAAAACACTCTTAATGGAACACCCTCTTTAAGTTTATTTTTTTGAAATTTGTGCAATTTTATATTAAAAAATGGATCAACAAAGACGGACTGATGGTGTATTAGACGTCCGGACTTCTATCCTTATGAAATCTGTCTATTCACTCTATTGGTATTTTTTAGTTTTAAAATTTTTTTGTTTAGTTTTCCGGGATTTTTAATTAATAATTATTAATATCGATGAAAAGAATCAAAAAAATTATATATAAATGTGAACCGAAGTTACAACTTCATATAAGAAAACTCTTTAGACACAAAAAAAAAAACGACATTTAAATTATTTTTTTTTAGTCTACTTTATCGAGATGGATAATTTATTCAAAAATATAAGGAAAAACTAATAAAAATTGGGAAAAAAAACATATAAAACATGAAAAGGAAAACAAAACTGAAAATAATTAGGAGTGCGCAACCTAATTTTTTCGAACGAAAATAGTACGGATCCGTCCCAAATTGATCCCCTTTTTGAGATTTTCAATGAGATCTATAAATTGTTGTAAAAAAATTTGGGAACAGATTTATGTTAGTACCACATTATACTTATAGTTTTAAAATGCACAATTTTTCAAAAAGTGGCGAGCAATTTGTCACAGGGTGAGTATTGCTTGAATTTTAGATACGTTTTTAGGTTTTCGTCATAATTATAACATTATAGTAATCGTTTGACGAGAATAACCACACACAAAAAAAAAAAAAAGATTACATATTATGAACCAAAGTTATGTAATGTGCTTATAAGACGACGCTAAAACTTTACTTCTTTTTTTCGTATTTTTCCTTTTGTTGTGAACTTTTAACCTTTGGTATGTCTTTATATTTTTCAATTTTTAAAAAAATATAATATTAATCTCATAAATTTAACTCAAAATTATTTAAAATTAGTTTAATGATTTTTGTACCCCTATTTCTCTTAAATTGTAAAATTCATTTATCAATAATTAATAATACTCACAAACACGTACTGACAGGAAAAAATAAATTTTTTCATGCTTTTATAAAAAAAGTGCAATACAAAAATTATTTTTCCCAGATAAGATTGAATTTTCCAATTGATTTTAGGAGATAAAATGTAGTTTTAATAAAATCTAAGATCCTCAAATGATTTTAACAAAACTAGATTTTATCATTCGGAAAACAACCTTGGAGGAATTTATCAAAACTAAAATTTATCATTTGACAAGATAATATGATTTTATCACACATTAAAACAAAGCTAAATTTTACTAAAAATAGATTTTATCTTATAAAATTAATTAAAAAACTCATGGGGTGTTCAACTAAGGTGATTTTTTTGAAAAAAAAATAATTTTTTACGTTTTTCTATGTGATTTATTATAAGATAATGACTTATCTTAATTTTTTTTTAAATAATTTTTTATTAGTGTAACACTCCCTCGGTCTTGGAATAAAAAAACCAAAACAACTGGTCAAAATGACGGAAAAGTGAAGACCCAAAAGACCTGAATTTTTTTACTACGTATTTTTTTATTTTTTCAGTTGGAGGGCATCTAGATGGATTGATGAGGTTTCCGAGGTGGGACCACATGGAAAGTGGTTGGAGTATGGGATAGTACAATTAAACCCGGTCACATGATGCAGCGTCAGGGGAAGGACGGTTTCGGTACCATATTAAATGAATGGGCTCTCTGCCAAAAGTTACTTAAGGCTACTTTGATTTAAAAGCTAAAATTGAATTACTACTGTATTGGAGTATTCGTTTTATCTTTATTTAAAATATTTTTATATTTTTTAATTTTGCGTCAAGATTTTATTGTTTCTGAATCTGTCTCATCGAAACGAATTCGAAGAGTATGAAATTGTGGTCACAAGTAATAGTTTTTTTGAATAAAGCCAAAATTGATGAATTATTGACCAATAATCCACTTATTTTGGCTTTATTAAAAAAAATATTTGGTTTGACCATAAATTTATACTTTTTAGATTCGTCTTGTTGAAAGGAATACAGAAATCACAAAATCCTGACGCAAAACTAACAAATGCAAAAAAAAATTAAATAAAGACAAAACAAATAATCTAATAATCAAGTTTTGGCTTTTAAACCAAAGTAGCCATGAATTTGTTTTTCACGAGATGATCTGGAAAGAGTTCAGCTCCCCTCTACAACCTAAAATTTAAAAAGAAAATTCTATTATAGGAATGAATTTTATCAAAATCTGATAAAATCAAATCTTTGATGTATCCATTCATGAGGAGAATTGTTAAAATCTTAGATTTTTGCACTAAAAAATCTTGGATTTTATCAACTCTCTGCACGAATGGATAAAATCCATTCGGAAACTTACTCTAAACTACTGTCACGGTTTAAAAAGTGCAACAAAATATGTGAAATAATCGGACCAAATTTACAGTACTATAGAGAAAAAGTTGGGTGCAAATAGGTACAGTTGAAGTCATGTCCAAATACGCATCTCAACCATCCAAAAATATTTTAAACGGCCTCGATTTCTCTCTTCTCTCTTTTTCAACAATTTGAGCAGTCCAAAAGTGCCGAGATAAAAGCTGCCCCACGGTATCTAACCGGCACCAAGTTTTTATCACTATTTCCAAATACAAGCGGGCCCACCTCAAAAATAATCTATCCTTTAGTATTTTTTAAAAAAAATAATTTTTAGGCTGAAAAAATTAGCTCATTCAGAATTGATATAGAATATGATAATCTCAAAAAAATGGTGGAGAATAATAAATAGAAAGTGCATAGATTTTTGAAAAAGTTTATTAATATCCGTGAAAAATATATTTGTTGGCATGAAATGTGCATTAATATCCAAACTAATTTGTTATTATGTACTCCACATTTTACCCTCTACTAATAAGTAGAGGTGGCAAGACTTCAGAGTTTTTTCAAAATTTGTAGGACCAACTACTTTGTTTCTCTATGTGAATTAGGATAGAGTCCTTACAGATAGCAAATTGAGTTGATTTTTTAGGCGAGCTTTTAAAAAAAAGTTATAATAAATGAATGATTTGGATTATCTTTATAGAACTTGAGTTGGGCCCCGCAATAATGTCTGTGCATAGGAAAAATGAAAATTCTAAAGTCAGCCATTAACATTTAAAAATACATTGAAATGTGTAAAAGTGTATAGCAAAAATTAGCGTACTATATTATGAAAAATGATTTTGACACTCCCTTTTTATGTATTGATACTTTTTTTATATATATATTATCCACTTTAAAAATAAGTTATTAACACCAAGATTTTGAGAATTCATAAAACTAACTTTATTACATTCTGACCTCGAAAGATCAAATTCTTATTAATTGTGTGAAGAACAAACCTACTAACCAACTTTTGTCTATACATTAAAAAAAAAAAACATCCTTTTGAATATATATATATATATATATATATATACATATATATATATATGGAATTGGTTCCCCTCACACTTAAAAAACACCTCACTTTTCTGGGCACAGCTGTGATGTTCTGAACGGTTGATCTTGTTTAAATGAGTAAATTAGAAGGTCCTGCAAAAATTTAGCTCAATCGGATATCGGCAAGTGGTTGATCCAAACAGTTTTAAAAACACTAGTTCTTGAATTTTTGCAGAACATCTGATTTTACTCATTTAACCAAAATCAACAGTTCAGAACATCGCAATGGGGCCCAAAACAAAATCGAGTGTTTTTTTGCGTGTATGAAGGGAACCGGCCCCTATATGTGTGTGTGTGTGTGTGTGTGTGTGTGTGTGTCTCTCTCTCTCTCTCTCTCTCTCTCTCTATATATATATATATATATATATATATATATATATATATATATTCATAAGGATATTTTTTTTATCTTTAATGTATAGACAAAAGTAGGTTTTTTCGCAATGGGGCGCTCTATTTTTCTCCATTGACACATCTTTTTTGTTTCCATTAGGTAAAATTATTTTTACACTTTGTAAATAATGACAAAAAAAATGAAGTGTCAACAGATAAAAGAGAAGTGCTAATACTCGCTTGCATTATTGTAGTTTTTTGGACTTTTATGGGAGGTGGAACTTTTGATACTTTTTGAACAAAAAATTCAAAAGTCAAAAAAAAAAAAACCAAAAGAAAGGAGGAAAGAAAATATCGGGGCTAATTTAAGGAAAAATTAGTCAAAAATTCAATATTTTTTTACCTCTTTTGAAAACAGGAATTGCAATTGGTGATGACACATCCTTGCTTCTGGCAAAATAACTTGCTAATTAATTAATCTTGCGAATTAATTAATTTTGGATTGGGGAAGTTTCAATTTGTTCTCTCTATCATTTCTCGTCGTTTAACTGTAGGATTTGTATTGTTTGAAGCACTATATTCAAAAGTAGGAGTTTTAAACCAAGTATGTGGTTTAGTGACTTGTCACTAAATTCAAAATAGACTTGTTTTCTGAAGTTTAGTGAGTTGTCACTAGTTTCAGGAGTTAACTAGTTAGAGGTTTTTTTTTTTTCAATTTTGGTTTAGTGACTTGTCACTAGATTTGAAATAGCTTTGTTCATTAATCTCTTAAACTTTTATGAAGTCTAGTGAGTTGTCACTAGTTGGTAATTTTTTCAAGTTTCTGTACAAAATTAGAATTTCAAAAAAATAGTAAAATGTCACCCTTTGGGTAGTCAGAATTGGTCAGTCAAAGGTGGTGCTGAGGTTGTGTTGATTATTATTATTTTTATGTACGAAATTAGGTGTTTCAAACCAGGTATGAAGTTTAATGATTTGTCACGAGATTCAAAATAGCTTTACTCGTTGATTTCTTTAGCTTTTTATGAAGTTTAGTGAATTGTCACAAGTTTTAGGAATTGATTAGGTGGTGATTTTTTCAAGTTTCTATACAAAATTAAAATTTTTAAAAATTAGTGAAATGTCACTAACTTTTTTGGGTCGCGGTTAGACGTGGTGTGGTGATTAGTGGGAGGTTGTGTTAATTTTTTTTTTTGAATTTTTATGTACTAGATTAAGTGTTTTGAACCAGGTATAAAATTTAGTGACCTGTCACTAGATTTGAAATAGTTTATTTGCTGATTTCTTTAGCTTTTATGAAGTTTAGTGAGCTGTCACTAGTTTTAGGAATTGATTAGTTGGTGGTTTTTTCAAGTTTCTATACAAAATTAGAACTTTTAAAAACTAGTTAAATGTCACTAGCTTTTTAGGTCACGGTCAGATTTGGTGTGGTTGTCAGCCGGACGTTGTGTTAATTTTATTTTTTTTTTGTGAATTTTTTTGTAGTAGATTAGGTGTTTTGAACCAAGTATAAAGTTTAGTGGTTTGTTACTAGATTTTAAATAGCTTTATTCGTTGATTTCTTTAGCTTTATGAAGTTAATGAGTTGTCACTAGTTTTAGGAATTGATTAGTTAGTGATTTTTTCAAGTTTCTATACGAAATTTAGAAATTTTAAAAATTAGTAAAATGTCACTAACTTTTTGGGTCACTGGAACTGGCCTATGTTGATTTTTTTTTTTATGTACGAAATTTGATGTTTTCAACCAGTATGAAGTTTAGTGACTTGTCAATAGCTATATTCATTTATTTCTTTAGCTTTTATGAACTTTAATGACCTATCACTAGTTTTAGGAGTTGACTAGTTGGTTGTTTTTTTTATTTAATTTCTTGTACGAAATAATATGTTTTAAAAATTAGTAACATTTCACTAATTTTTTTAGTTGTCAAAAGTGGTTGCCAAAGGTGGGGTAGGTTGGGTGGTGGTCAGCCGTAGACAAGAGATTTTTTTTTTTTGAATTTCTTGTATGAAATTAGAATTTTTTTAAATTAGTAACATTTCACTAATTGTTTTGGTCACCGGAGTCGGCTGGAAGTGGTCGCGCGGAGGTGGAGTGGTGTCGGCTAGACGTAGGAGTTGTTTTTTTTGTTTTTTTTATCTTTTAAAAATTAGTGACATTTCACTAATTTTTTTGGTCGCCGGAGGTGGGGTGGGGTAGGGGTCAGCCGGAAGTTCTCGTTGGAGGTGGGGTAAGTGGGGCGGTGGTTGGCTGTAATAAGAGTTGTTTTTGTTTGTTTTTTTTTTGAACTTTTTATATGAAATTAGAATTTTTAAAAATTGGTGACATTTCACTAATTTTTTTGGTCGCCGGAAGTGATTACCGGAGGTGGGGTGGTGGTCGGTCGGAATTGGTCGCTGGAGGTGGGGTGGTGGTCAGCCTGACACAGGGGAAAAAAACTTTTGAAAATTAGTGACATTTAACTAGTTTTGCATGTGGGTATTTTAGTAATCATGCATGACCCTTGTATTTATGTTTGATTGTAAAAGTTCTTTATTCTTCCCTTTAATAATGTCAAATCTTTTAAATTTTTGGCTAAGTGACCCTTAATTTAAAGCTTCACAGAGAGCAAGACCTTGGAAAATAAAGAATTCCAAACACTCTTTATGAACAAACCGTACTTTATTTGTTTTAAAAAAAAATATTGGGAAAATGAGTTACTTTTTTTACCAAAATATCCTGACGTTTCGAGTTTATTCCCATATCTATATATATACATACTTGTTAATATTTTGCTTTGTCAAATCTATACACTATACAAACTTTAAATTTGCAACATATAAAATTTATTGCTCACATATGTATACAATCTCATAATATTTACTTCTATCAAAATGTTAAGAAGAGAAATATGTTAGAAAGATATGAAAATCATGAAATACAATAAAAAAAAGCTCAACAAAATTTTGAGAAGAATTTTTTAGAGTGTTTGATTGGATTTTTGAAAATAAAAATAATGATATTTGTTTGCTTCACATTTCCAAAAAAAATTCAAAAGATTATTTATCCATATCTCATCTCTCCAATCATTAATCATATTTTTCTCTTTACTCATATCCTATATTGAATCATTATTCTCATGTCTTTCTTTATCTCTCTCTAATTATTATACCTTGTTTTTTACAAAAATCTATCTAAACATTATCTCTAAATATTTTTCTCAAAACTTTCAACCAAACACTGATTGGAGAGAGAGAGAGAGAGAGAGAGAGAGAGAGAGAGAGAGGTGTTCCACTAGTTATTTTTTTTCTTTCGAAAACTAGTTTTTCCTAAAAACCGAAACAGGTCATTTTATCACAATACATCACATAAAAAGATGTTAATATAAAAATTAAGACAATTTTAAAACAAAACTTCTTTAGAATAATAAAGTAACGCCCGCTAAGAATAATGAAGTAACGAGTGAAAAAAATCTTTTTGAATTTTTTTTAAAAAATAGTAGAAAGAAAAGAGGAGAAAGGCAATTGGTTGTTTGCCTCTTTCATTTACTCAAGCACGTGATAGCAGTATACCAGCCCCCGAGAATGAGAACAACATGGGTCCAAATGTCCGATCCGAGCCTAGGTGTCGGATTTGGAGCTTTTTCTGGCAGCGATGATGGTGGCGCTTGACAGCTGCAACTGCGGTGGGACAAAGCGATGCGGGACTCTGGACGCTGACATCATTCCGTCATCTTCCTCCAGCCACATCCGAGCGGATTGGTGGTTTCCATTCATCATTGTTGTAAAATTTTGCGGCTTTTGTTTTCTGTTTTGTTTTTTTTTTGTTGTACACTCTTCTCCCTTTAGGCCTATGAACCGTGTAACTTGTACTTGATTTATATTAATATAAGTTACATTTTCCCTGTTCAAAAAATGTCCAATTGGCTTCTCAACTCGTGAGAAGCCACGTCCTACTCCTACGGTCCTATCCAGTTGGTCAGAATTTACGCTAATTTGTAGTACTGTTTTCCTGTAACGTGTACTACTCCTATTCGTACTGGTTAAGGGGCAATGACGTAGTTTCCCTTTTGTTAAATTCGCGATATATTATTTGAATTATGCATAATTTTTTAAAAGATCTTAACAATTTTATTTTTGAAAATGTCAAGTCATTTCAAAAGAAAAGTCATCCCGCAACGATTATATTAATAGACAGAAATGAAACTAAAATCACTAATAATTAAAGGGAGCATGACATGAAAAGGCTTCTAAGGACTACCGGCTCGTAGACACAGCTGGCTAAATAGATCCGACACCTTCGGGATGGGATAATGAATCCTATCAAACGTTACCAGTAGAGAATCCAACAGAAACCCGGCACAAACCATTGAACAATAATGAGCAGATGTAATCAACAACAAAGAACGGGAAATAAAACAGAAAATAGTTAAATGAAACACAACAAAACTACACTACCACACAGATTCTACCCGCTGAGTCACACCACTGAGTCACTGAATATAGTTGAGTTCGCAATCCAGTTGCTTCCCCGGAAAAAGTTCAAGCTCCATGCCCGCCCGCCTATGGATTTGGAGCTTTTATCATCACCAGGGGGCAAATCACTCGAGCTTCAACCCCACGTCAAATCTACCACAAAAAGCCCTAAGATAGATGGTGGAAAAGGTTCAGAAAAGGGAGAGAAGTGAGGGTTGGTGGGTATGGAGAGACGGTGGTATAGGTGGTGGTTGGAGGGGGAAAGCCTGTGGGTTGCGGTGATAGGCTAACATGAGGATGAAAAACTGGTGGCCGGTGAAAGGAAGCTATGCGGGAGGGGTGGGGTGTGAGGCGGAACCCCACCCCCAAAGACTGATCAAAAGGAAAAGGGAGGAGAGCGGAAGAGAAGGATGGAGAGATTTGTGGTGTGAAGAATGGAGAAGAGGTGTGGCGGCTAAGATGGAGAAGAAACCCTAGGGATAGGGATAGAAAAGGAGTCTAGGCTCCTAGAGAGAGGAGACCCGGCTCCTAAGATTTTAGCAACTTAGTTGCTAAAATCAACCATGATTTTAGCAAATGAATTCAGTAAGTGCTAAAATCAATTTTTGAAATAAAAAAATGAAGTGACTTAGTGTATCATTTTTTGATTTTTTTTCACACCAAATTAAAGAACTCATGCACTTTAATTCGGTGTAAAAAAAATTCAAAAATTAATACACGAAAACAATTATTATTTTTATTTAAAATACTGCAATTTTATCACATTCTGAACTCATTTGTTATGATTTTAGCAACTGGGTTGTTAAAATCTTTTGGAAAACTATGAGTTATGCATGTTGATGAGATAAGTCTAACAATAAGAAATTATGAGTAATAAAATAAATCATTAGTAATAAAAAAATCATTTAAGACAAGAAAAAAGATGTCACACAAATCTTTTTTTATCCAAAGTATTGTTTTATATGATTTTTTTTTCAATTTCAGTCTACATTTTTATACCTTTCTAATTTCTTTAAAACAAAAAAAGAAGTTATGTAGACAAAAAAGACAAAACAAAAATGGATCCTTACCACAAATACTTACACATTGTTATGTTAGTGATTTTATTTTTTATTTTTTTATGTATTTGTGGTAGTAGAACAACTATTTTTTTTATAGGTACTATATTTCTTTTTGATAAATCCTACAAACAATCCAATTAAAAATTATTAGAGTGAAAATTTATTAAAAATATTAAAGTTGTATTGAAATGTGTATTTTTTGAGCTTACAATCCCTTTGGATTGCGAGAGTTTGAGAGAGAAGAAAGGAAATGAGAGAAAATGGAATCTGTCGCACATTTGGATGATCCAAGAGGTGAGAGAGGGTGAGAGAGCAAAACCTCTCCAGCTCCCAGTTTCCTTTTTCACCAAAACTAGCATGATTCCGTGAGAAACAGATCGTCGTCGTACTTGCACGGTCATCTTTGTCTCGTCAAAATGAAGCTACTTGATTTGGGTAAATTGAAAAAATTAGTTTTTTGGTTTTTTCGGCTTTGTCCTTATTCAATTTTTTTTGCATTTATTAGTTTTCGGTCAATTTTTTGTGGTTTATTGGCTTGTCTCGATGAGAGGAATCTAAAACGTATAAAATTATTAGCCAAACTTAAAGTTTTGTGAATAAAGATGAAGGTGAAATCCAAAGACAAGTCAAGAAATTACAAAAAATCGACCAAAAACTAACAAATGCAAAAAAAAAATTTGAATAAGGAAAAAACTAGAAAAACCAGTTTTTTTTTTTTAATTTACCCAAACCAGGATTTGTGATCAAAACTGAGTTTTGAAGCTTTGATTTGGTCGCTGAAGATCACTTGGTCATCGGCATCGGAGGGAGAGAGTTTGATTTCTCAAGATTGTTTGGATGAGAAACCACTCACTTTCCTTTTCTTTTCTCACCAACAAGGGAGATCACTCCCTTTCCTTTTTTTTTTTTCTTCTCTTTTCTTCTCTCACCAGCCAGGGGCGGGGGATCTGTAGTGACTACAGGTGTAGTGAGTGAACCTCGACCGTTAAAAGTGTTTTGAACGGTCCGGATCTAAAATAGTGAATAATGTAATTGTTTGCGCTGTAGTGACTACAGATATAGTGAGTGAACCTTAACCGTTAAAAGTGTTTTGAACGATCCGGATCTAAAATAGTAAATAATGTAATTGTTCGCGCCAACAATTGAATTAAGATCCGGACCGCCCAAAGGGGTTGTTATTGATAATCCAACTGGTCTGTCAATAGAATGGAACACTTTTTTTTTCAAAAATGATTGTGACACAAACTTTGTGCCACAACCAACTACAACCCCATTCACATGGGGTGTGGGTCCCATATGAGCCCCACATGCGGGACCCATACCCCATGTGAGTGAGATTGTGGTTGGTTGTGGCACATGATAAACCCCAAATGTTGTATATATGCGGGTTTATCTCGCTTTTTATGATCACACACACGTGCATTTTGTGCCTTTATACGATTGATTTTGCGCGAGTTGTGTTTTTGATAAGTTTCAGAAAATCGGAGCTAAAAGGCGTGTCCAAAGCTCCAAATAATTCCCGGTTGTACCCGGAGGTATCCAAGACCTCGCAATGCCGTGGAGGAAAAGCGCCGAAGCTTGAAAGTCGATTCAAAGAGTTCTGGAAGGTTCAAGGAAGGCCCGGAACAAAGGAACAAGAAATGTAGAGTTATGAGGCTCGAGGAAATCCGACGCACCGATAGATAAAGGCTCATATCTCTCATTATATAGAGGCCATGAAGATGAGTTCAATTGGGTTTGAAAGTAGACTCATAGAGCTTTCCAACGGTTCAAGAATCGCCTCATTCCAAGTTCGGATGAAGCCAGGGCGTGCCCGCGAAGTTGGGGCAAAAATCTGTCTGAAAAGACGCTGATGGATCGATCCATCACTTTCCATGGATCGATCCAAGCTTCAAAATTTCCCAACAGAAGCCCTTGGATCGATCCAAGGTGAGTGATGGATCGATCCAATGAAGAAAAATGGCCAAAAATTAGACTTTGGATCGATCCAAGGTGTAGATGGATCGATCCAAACACCTTCGGGACAACATTTTGAGCAACTTTTTGACTTTCCTTTTATGAAAATTTTTCCATTAATAGTATGTTTTGGATATTTTGAGAGAGAAAGAGGATTTTGTGTATAAGTATCACTCTCCCCTCTCTTCTCTCCTACCTCACCTCAGCCCTCCTTAGGTAGTTTTACTTGAAGTCATTTTTATTTTTCATAGCTTTTCAAGGTTTATCTCTCTACAAAACTCAAGTAAGTGTTGTTTGTATTTTATTTTGTTGTTTATTATTAGTTCTTGTAATCGTTGGATCCTCATATAAATCGAGTTTATTTACGTTTCTATCGGTTTAATCTTATTTCTGTTTTCCAATCTTGTTCCTTCTTAAACTCAAGTTTACCATGGTTGTTTGTTAATTTTTCAAGTATTAAAGTGTTAGACTAGCATAAGATCTTTGTTAAAAACCAAGTTTCAAAGTTTAATCATGAATTTTATTTCCTTCAAATTTCTAATTAGGATTAGCTTAAGCATAATTAGTGAGTAGTTAAATGAGCTCGGTCATGGGGTGATTAGCACTCCATGACTTAGGTTTAATTCGTTCTTCTTGCCAAATTGCAAACACTTATTGTTTAATAAAGTCACGAGTTCATCTTTATGTATCAAAATTCGGGTCTGTAAACCCCTTTGATCGCCGCGTCGCCGCCTCTGGGGCATGACCACTTTGATGCGAAGCGATGCTTAGGATAGAGGCGACTCAAATGTTTGTCTAATTGACACAAGAATCCTAAACTTTATCGAACATCATTTATAGTTCAAAGAGTTATGATCGATTTTATGGATCAAAGTCTAGGTTTGTTAATCTTTTTGATCTCTCGTAGTTAAGGGTTGATTCTCCTTTTCACGTGTGATGCTTGGAGCGATGTCAACTTAGATGTTTGCCAAATGGTTACAAGAATCCTAATCTCAACAAGAGAGAAACGAATTAGCCTAAGTTTTGGTTGTTAAAATCCTTTAGACTTTGCCTTAGTTTAATTTGTCGTTTTTAATCTTCCGAGTTATTCTAGAAGTAGGAAGAGAACCACCAAACAAAACCACCTCGTAAGTTGGCCGTCTTAACGCCAAAACTCTCATCGCAAGTTAAACTCTCACGCCGGGTGCGTTCGGTCCCTGTGGATTCGACTCGGTCTTACCGGTTATTATGCTACCTCCGACCTAGCCCTACGCTTGGGGCGACACTTTCTACGACACAATCCAAGGTCGCAAGCATTTTTGGCGCCGTTGCCGGGGATCAAGCAGCACAAAGTTTGTGTATGTATCGTTATTATTTTTTTTTGGATACAAAAAAAGTGGCTTTATTCCTTAGTTAAAATAACGAGGTTTGCTATGCGCCTTGATCTGTGCTTATATCTCGGATACATATCGTTTAGGAGGTGTTTGGAAGCCCCTTTTCAACTTCTCATTTTCACATTTTTGAATTTTGGATGTTTTGGAGCTCTGGGCCAAAATGATTTCTAAGAAAATGAGTTTTTTTATTTTTTACTTTAGAGAGGAGAAGTGAAAAAGATTTGGGGAGAAGCTTTTTGATTTCTTATTTTTCATTTTTCTCATTTTCATTAACAAAAGCCCCATAAAATGGATTTTTTACATATCTCTCAAACACTACTCTTTTTATATAATGCATCATGCACATTTCTTCCAAACACTCCTACCAAATTCAAAATACATTCTGACAATAATCTAAAAAGTTGAAAAACTAAAAACTTAAAAACGAAAAGCTGAAAATGAGGTTCCCAAACACCCCCTAATGGAGTCTACAATGGGATTTTCACACAACAAATTCAAACCATTCAATAAATTTTAAAATACTTTTTCGAGTGACCCTTCAAAAAATCAAATTAATCGAATAACTTAAGTGAAAGAAATTTGTACAGTAAGTGAGCTTGATATTTATGAAATCTTTTTAAAGGTTTTCAGAACATTGGATCCTCTCTTGGCTCTTGTAGTTCTGCTCTTTCTTTGTACAACCCACAGTACAGTGGTACAAAGAATAAAGTAAAGAAGCATTGGATCCTCTTGGCTCTTGTAGTTCTGCTCTTTCTTTGTACAACCTAGAGTGGTGAGCGAACGGTTCATTAAAGAAGGACATTAGCATCATAATTAATAACCGTTGGAATGCCACTACATATTTCGACATTGATGGTGGATTGGATAACTAACGGAGCTCATTACTCTCATGTAATTAACTCCCTTGTTATATGCCCCCCGGATCTCTATATATACAAAGAAAGAAAAAGAAATAAGAATAGTACTTTAAGGGGTGATTCGGCTAAATCCAAAAAGTTGATTTTTTGATTTTTTTCATTGTCTTTATTCAAAAAAAAAAATACATTTGTTAGTTTTCAATCGATTTTTGTGGTTTCTTGGCTTGGCTTGACGAGAGAAGTCTAAAAAGTATAAAATTATTAGTCAAACTTAAAGTTTTGTTAATAAAGACGAAAAATAATCCAAAAAACCGGTTCTTTGGTGAAATTTTTCGTCTTTATTCACAAAATTTTAATTTTGACTAATAATTTTATAATTTTTAGATTTCTCTCGTCGAGACAATCCAAGAAACCACAAAAAATCGACCAAAAACTAGCAAATGCAAAAAAAAATTGAATAAGAACAAAACGAAAAAAACAAAAAACCAATTTTTTTGAATTTAGCCAAATCAAGCGATGCTTCCTCTTTCATATTTTTGTCTATCCTATTTTTTGTTCCGAGACGAGTCATTTTGATCTCTAAATATAATCTATTTATGAGATGATATTTTAAAAGATTTGCACCCTTCAAAGGATTTCAATGAGCACTTTTCAATAACAATTTTTTTACGGAAAACAATAAATTTTAATCTTTTTGTAGGATAAATTTTTTATGCAAAACAATAACTTATTCTCAACACTTCACGAGCGAAAGAAGGAATGACAAATTTTTATGGAAAACAATAAATTATTCTCAACACTCCACGAGCATTTTAATCGTTTGTATAGCGAAAGAAGGAGACGGCTTCTGTGTCATTTTTTAAGTAGACTGCACCGTGCAGCCCGGTCACTTTTGAATATGTCACGGATCCACTTTGATGATTGTATTTGTTCACTTTGCAAATCTCGTTAAGTAAAACAACTTAGTTAAAAACCAAGTGAATAAAAAAACCGAAAGACATATATGATTGGAGCAAATTTATGTTGGAAAAATGATTGTTCAAGTTGTAATCCAGTGTGCCCACTCTTTTTTTAAAAGAAACATATGTGTTCCAATAAGATATTTTTCAATTTTCAATTAATTTGATCTTTTGTGTAGTTGTTGCACTCAACAATCACTACAATATAGACAAGTTCGATCATCGAAGTGCATTCAAAATGGGTTGAGAGTGGTTGGACTACGAGCAATCCAATGCCTACCGGCAGAGAAATCTTCTCCAAGATGAAATACTATGTAGATTTCGGTACCAACATTTTGAAAGATGAGACCAACGATTATGGCCCGTTTGGGAGCTTAATTATTTTCAATTTTTTTGCATTTTGAATTGTGAGTTATTGATTTTGGACTGTGGCCATTATAAAGCTGGAGGAGTGTTTAATACTGTAGATGTGTGCATAATATATTTTGCAACATAGCAGTGTGGTGGAGGATAAGAATCCAAAAGTACCTTAAGGATTGATTATCAAATTGTGTTTTCATTGTATGATTTTGAATCAAGCTCCCAAATGCATGGCTGAAATGAGAAACCGCAAAATGCATAATGTGACTCCCAAACAGCCCCTTATTCAACTCATTCTAGCTTTGATACCATAATTTCTTTCTGCAATAGAAAAGTACTACTATTTACGCTATTAGTTGGATGGATTGGAGTAAATTTTGCACCCAAAATTTTCTCTATCGATAGCATGCAAGTTATTTTTTTAGTGCAATGCAATTTATCCAATCGAGATCCGTTGGGAGAAAGAGGGGGACAACAAATTCATATGATTAGGATGAAAATGGAGTAAAATATGTACGGTAATCATGGTTTAATTGTAAGTTTATATATATTATTCTCGTGCATTATATTAGTTAAGAGTGTGCATGGTCCGGATTGGACCGGTCTAATAAGAATGGAGAGACCAAACCATGTCTAATGGTTTCAAAGATCTGAGAACCATAATCAGACCGTTACGCATATAGAACCAAACCAGAACCAAAGCATTAGACTGGTCAAATTTGGTTCGGTTTCTGATTCTAAAACATGTTAGCATTCAAAAATTGTCCCCCTCCCAAAAAATTAAAAAAAAAGCATGAATAATCTACCGCTAGTTCTTGATGGTGGAGTGGAAGAGTTTTGTAAAAAACAATGGGTTTGATGAGTAGCGAGATGTGTGTATACACACGCACACACACAAGATATATACGTAAACGGTCCGGTTTGGTTCAAACCACGGTTCTCAATTATGGAATCATAGACCAAACCAAAATATCTGGTTCTCATTCTTTTAGAACCGGAACCGATCTATTAAACCATATAAGCAATCCGAATAGACCAGTTCTGTTAGGTCAGTCCGGTTTACTCGATTTTCTTGGACACTGAACACTCCTATTTGGTAATATAATGCGTCAAGATTGGAGGCCCGGTCCCCGGACTCTCTCTCTCATTAATAAAATTTTTCTGTGAAAAAAAAAAGAAGATATGCTTTGCGCCACGTATGTTATATGATAGTTATGATAAGGCAACTTATTTCTCCACCCCTTTTTTGATAAACACATTCCTTTGTGAGGGAAAATGCTAATCTCCACCTAATAGGTGGGGGATAATGTGTAAAAAATATACCGATGTTAGAGAAAAATGTATTAATGCCTAAGAAAGTGTATTGTTATCCGTGGTATGTGTATTAAAATCCAACGCATATGTTTGTATATAGGATATCAGCAAGACCCTTTTGTCTTTTAACAGATTTTTATTTACAAAAATTTTACTAAAAGACAAAAAAGGAGCATGTTTATTGAAAAAAGAATGTGAAAATCATTTCCCTACTGATATACGCAACTCCCTCCATTCCTTTTTAAGTGATACCTTTGAAAAACGTGTATTTTTGTGAACGTTAAAAAATGTATTTTTGTGAAACGTTTTAATTTTTTTGCATCAAATTAAAGTACTCAATGAGCACTTTAATTTGGTATAAAAAATTAAAAATATATATAAAGTAATATATTTTTTAGGGGTTTAAAATTACACGTATTCCGATAGAGATCACTCAAAAGGGACGGAGGGAGTATTATAGATATAATGCTTTCCAACAGTATCATGACATACAAAATGATGAGTTGTTATTATATCCACCAAATAGAGAACAAAAATCATTGTCTAAGAAGTTGCTCCCCAAAATTGATAAAAAAAAATTGACTTATTACGCTTTACGAGATAAGTCAATCTTTTATCACACATCAATCTAATACTTCCATTAACTTATTCAGTTTAAGTCAGTTTGTTGAACGAGATAGAAACATTGTAAGGATTAAACGACACTAGTACAGGAGTATGACCAGGGATGGAGCGAAATGAGAGGCTAGTAGGGGCAGTTGCCCCTGTAAGAAAAAAGAAAACCTCTATTATAGACCAAAAAAAATTCTATATATTATATAAACTCGCCATTGCAAAGTACTTTCAAAAGAATAAACAAAAAAAATTCGCCCTTGTATAGTGAATTTTCTGACTCCATCTCTAGTAGTATCATTATCTAGAGAGAGGACCTTAGAGCATCCGCATCTCACTCTTCAAATCCCAAGTTAAATCAAATTAAAGAGCCAAAATCATTGAAACAAGCCACATCAACCTCTTCACTTTCATAGCTACTTTGCAAACATTGTAACTTTGCTACAGTGCCTCTCTACAAGAAAAGAGGCACTGTTCATAGGTTAAACTTTATTTTACTATTTTAAAATACAATTTACTCCATTTTTAGCCATAAAGTGGTGTTTTATTTTAAGTTTGATATTTCGGAAACACCCCTACCGATATCCTATTGACCTGATTTTTTTTATGGTCGTTCAAAATATTAAGTAAACACGCCCTTACAAAAACCAGCTCAATCGAATATCAGTAACTGGTATGAGTGTTTTCAAAAAATAATTTCACATTATAAATTTTTATTTTTTGCGCTCATAATATTTGTATGATAAAAAAATATTTTTTTGTCCTTTTGCAAAACATTCATTTAAAAATGCTCACATATTAGAGTAAATATGGTCATTTAAATAACATTTTAATATATAATTAGAATAAGAAGAAAATATTATATTAATGGACCATAAGTTAGAATAGAGAGTCTGATGCAGTAGGCAAGTTAAAAGCGACTAGCTAAAGTAATAAAGTGACTTTTGAAGATGTAATTTGATCTAAAATTTGAAGAGGCTAATGCGGATGCTCTTAGAAACTCAAATATTTTCATGAATCTCTAAAAAAAAAAAAAAAATCTTCAACACCTCGACAGAATCGATGGTACAAAAGTCAAAAGTTTATGCCGTGTTTTTTTTTTTTGAACAATCGATGCATACGTATTGTGCTTTTTTTGGTTTTGAATTAGTAGTTGTTTGCGTAAAGGTTTATTCACAGCGCTGTTTGAAATCTGTTCGATACTATCAACTTTTGAGGGATTATTCATACGGTATTTTGCATTGGTTTTGGTAGAAAATGGACGTTTGGTATGGTTTTTTAAAAATTAATTGGGGTGCTCTTAACTCAAACATCTTCAATTATTGGTAAAAAAAAAAAAGGGGCTTGATTTTAACGCCTTTGGTTTCTAGATAGTCGGTTAAGCTGGCTGTATCAAAATCCCGATTGACCAACATTGATTAATCGTATATGATTATTCCACTAATGAGATCATATGCAACCCAGCCACCGCAAAACTATTGAAGTGGACCATGCAACCCTTTGAACAACGATATGTCTCTTTGTTTTTATCAAAGGTGGGATGCTTTTTCTTTTTGGTAGAATGTTCGAGTACAAGCACAAAGTGCCGGCTCAAGAGTTTTTTTGGGGTTTGAAAGGGATTTTTTTAAATAGGCTCTCTATTCTCCATACAAAAGTTTATTAACAAAATATTCTTCAAAAACCATTACAACAATTCAAACGTATAAACCAAACCAAATTAAATTGAGCCTTATGTCCCAATCAATTGGGGTCGGTTATATGAATTATTTTCTTCTACTAAGCTAGTAGACATGCCCAAACCAAATCTTTACACCTAGTAGACTCAAATCTTTACGCATTACCGCATCTAATGTTAATTTGGGTTTTACACTTAGTAGACTCAAATCTTTACGCATTTCCGTATCTAATGTTAATTTGGGTCTTACCCTACCTGCAGCGTTGCTCCCCAAAGCTATCTTATCTGCTCTCTTAACTACTGCATCCGCTGGTCCAAGTAGACATGCCCAAACCACCTTAACCTTTTTTTTCCTCAATTTCTCCTTTAATTTATAAGTACTACACATACGGACATACCATCGTGGACTGTTTCATTTCTAATCCTGTCTCGTTTAGCCTTATCACATATCTACCTCAACATTCTCATTTCTGCTACACTTATCTTCAGGGGACAGAGCCAAGATTTTGCTTTTGTGGTGACGAAAATATATACTTAACTAAAGGATGAGAGTTTTTAAAAAATCTAGTGGTGGCGAGTCCATATAAAAAAAAGTGAAAAATATGCAGAATATATTTTGTAGGTCATTTACGTTAACTATAATAGAAAAAAGTAAAAAATGCGATGTCAAAAAGTTCCTATCTCTCTACTTTTGGCTTTTGTTCTCTATTAAAAATCGAAAATGTATTGTTTCATGAATGCAATACGGTGAGGACATCCAAACACCCACAATTAAAAAATACAACAAATGAAAATGAAAAAAGTAGAGGTCCTGGGACATCCAAGCAACCCTTGACAAATGAGAAAAAACAAGTAAAGAAAAAAAGAAGGAAAAAAGCCAATTGACTTATTTAAGCCAAACCTAAATTTTGACTCCATTGCAGTGGGTAACCATTTTTTATTTTATAACCGAGGAACAACCCTACGACAGATAATTAATTAGACCAATTGTACAATCCAAACCTCAAAGAGAACTGGCATAACCCACACCAGTCATGACCCGGCCCCTCTTAGCATAGGTACTCACCTTGTGGGAAATCATACTCTTGATCTAAGGAAATTACTCCCAAAGTCACACACTCGTCATAATTGCTAGGGCATGTGTAGAGGGGTAACCATTTTCCCTTAGTTTTGTAGTCTTGAAGCAATGATTTGTGTCAATAATATACGTCCAGAAGTAATCATTAACGTGCGTTTTTTGGGTACACTTTCTTTCCGATCAAGATTGAGATCAAGAGAGAGAAGAAAAAAATCGACCTAAAACATGTACAAACGAAGGCATAACATAAAAAATGACGTGCTTTGATTACTACATCCATCTATTAATTAGAGAACAAAACCCGCATCTCTTGTCAATCCTTATATCTCAATTTTAGAGACTGTGTGACACATAATTATGAGAGAAAATTAGACAGACTTACCGTTCTTTTGGAAACTTAGAAACCAAAATAGAGGTATGTGAGCTCCAAATATAGAGACTCACACCTCCATTTGGTCTCTAAATCTCTAAAAAAGGCTCTGGGTCGCTTGAAAAAGTATTTCAAGCTCTAACTTAATTATTACTGTAATAATCCGAAATTTTTAATAAAATTTAGGATTATTTAATTTCGTTTTAATTACATTAATTTTTTTATTTAATTTCTAATTACATTTAGGGCCCTTAATTTGCAATTACTACGGTTTATACCCTAATACTTCTAAATTGCTACAAATTCGACCCTAAGGCACATTTACATTTTAATCGCAAGTATTACATTTTTATAAATTCATTTCATACGTAATTATACACATTCATACATGTATACAAGTAATACTAGTACACATACACACACATGTGTGCATATATGCATTTTATACATACATACTCACTCTACACATCACCAACCACCCCACTACTTCTTCCAAATCAACCCAACACCACACTCCACCCCCTCCCCTGCAAAATCAGACTTCCCTCCACCCTCTCTCTGCCTCCAACAACTCCAATCAAGCCTCTTGTCATCCCCTCACATCCCACATGTGTTTAGCCACTTCCACACACCACCCCAACCCAAACACTCCACCCTCACCATTCATAAACCCCTCCATTTCGTCCTTCACTCTCCCACACTCCCACACATCACCATTACACAGAAAAATAGCAAGGAAAGAGAGAGAAAGCTCTAAGTTTGGCTATGGAGTTCTAGAGAGAGAAAATAAAGCCAAAACTTGGGTTTCCACCTCCAAACCCAATGACATTCAATCTTCTTCCACAAGTTCATCCATTGCACTCCTAGGCATCCACATTTCACCATCCAAGCAAGCCAAGTCGGCCCAAGAAGCTCTCCTCCACGGTTTTTTAGCTAAAACCCATTTTTCGCCAAATCTTCGCAAAACAAGGTAGAGGCTCTTACCCAATCATTCCTAAGCATTTGTATGTGTTATAATATCCTAGAGGTAGTTTTTAGTCGAAGGGTTAAGGCCCAAAGTGAAGGGTTTCACGAAACCCGAACATAAACGCAAGTTGCTCTGTTTTTGCTGTGACGATGGTCCGGACCACCGTATCCCCGTCCGGACTACAGGTATAGAATGTTCCCTCTAAATTTGGTTTAAATTCTATAATTACAGTTAGGCCCCTCGTGTTCCTAGTTTCGACGATTTTGACCATAAACCATGTTTTTCATGCATATTAAGCCCTAGATTCATTTTGGTTTATGTGTTTAACTTCTCAAGCATGATTAGAACTTATTCGAGTGTTTATGTGAGATTTAATGTGTTCATGTTACGTTTAATCTTGTTCTCATTCTTGGTATTAAACTTAAGGGTTAAAAGTGTAGTTTTATAAAGTATGTGGCTTAGTCTACAAAGATATTTATGTTCCCACTTTTTATCAATTAAATGTCATTAGTGGAAGTTTATGAGTGTATCAAAATTTATAAAATGCCCTTCGGGTGTAAAATGACCATTTTGCCCTTGCATTTATAAATTACATAATGTGTAGTTGTGTACTTAATAAAAAGATCAAAGAAGTGTGTTTTGTGGCAAGTTAGGACTTTATTAACTAAAATAAGGTAATTTTACGTATTTACCCTTGGTGGTGGAAAAATGACCATTTTGCCCTTTACTACATTTATTACGCTTATAAAAGTTTTGGACTTGCTAAAATTCAAGGAATATCATTTTGAGTCAAGTTATGACATAACTAGCTAAAATAAATTATTTTACGTGTTTACCCTTCGTGCTGGAAAAATTACCTTTTTGCCCTTGTATTAAGTTTATTTACGAAAAGGCCCCCAAAGTTAGTAAGATTTCACCAAGGACCATAGAACCGTGAAATTACTTTGATTACCCTTACACTTACTTAAAATGACATTGGTGACCCTTACTTTCTTTAAATTACATTTGACCCCAATAGTTTAGTAAATTTCGTTTTGGCCCCTATAGTTAAATTTATTATGTTTAGACCCTTAGTTTTCGATTACTTGAATTTCGTGGAACTTGTGAATCGAGATATTGGTTAAGTAACCCTTGTGATATTGTTATCGCCTTGTTTTACTTGTTAAGTGCACTTTCCATAAATGTGTTGAATGTTAGAATGGACAACCAGTAGGTTCGGGTTGATCGTGAAATGCGAATATCACATAGGCGATGAGGTTAATGAAAAAGTGAATTGAAATCTATTATTGGGGAGTCACCCCGAGATTTGTTGAATGGCAGTCAGCCAATTGATGAATTGATGATGGGGAGTCACCCCGAGATTTGTTGAATGGCAGTCAGCCAAGTGATTTGTTTTGGAGGATTGTTTGGCGATACCGCTATGATTTCAAATCCCAGGATATGACAACTGTGATTACTTCATTTGAATTCCGCGTTAAAAGGGTGGATGTATTATAGACCAGGAGTCACGCTTATATATACGACGAGGAAATGACGGTTGTTGTCACCTTGATACCTGGTCGGTCCCCAGGAAATTCATCCTTGTGAGGCGGCCGACGGTTGGATTAAGTAAGAATTTATACCTTCCGTCGGGGCTCGGTCGGGAGGCAAGCAAGGGGAGTATATCACGGATTGGTCATATTCACTTAGTGGTTAGTGGGAGGAAAGTTCTCTAGTTGAGAACTTAGATGAATATGTAAGTTAATGGCTAGTAATGAAATCAACTATGTGTTTAATTTACGCTCTATGATTTATTTCACCTTATTCCTTTAATTCATTTTTTCAATCGTATATGTTGTACTTGTATGTCTAGCAAGGGTTGGGAGGGTTAGAAGAAATTTGGTGATTTGATTTATCGCCATTTTACACTTCGATGTGTGACCCCAGTATAATACCATAATGTTGCTTTGCGACTCGGACGTATTATGCCAGACTATGATCAAACAAGTATGGTTGGCGTCGAAGGAGACGATTATTTCAGAACCGAGGGTTATCCGGTAGACCAGGCTCAGGAGGAGCCGTGGAATCCAGAGTTAAACCTAAATCTGTAGAACCCACCCCCTTTATTTTTAATGTTGGATTTGTAATATTAACTTCTCAAACCTTACTAAGTATTTTGTAATGGACTGCATTTCACGTTTTTCAATGTGTACTCTGATGGAAACTCTTTTTATTAAATTAATCCTAATTATTTGTCTTAATTAATGCTTCCGAAAATCGGGGCGTTACAATTACAAGGATTGATAAAATTAAGAGAGAGACGACCTCTAAAAGCCACGTATTTTAAGACCTCGGATTTACTCCCTTGGAAAATTTCAGGTTCAAAGCATTTCATATGTTATCAACCCCTTTGGTTCTCTAGCTTTCAATAAGCTCCCCGCAAGTGAACACTAAGATTAAGTCCCCCATAATCCCTAGAATTAATCGACATGCTCGTAAACTATCTAGAACACGGGTTATAAAAAAAAGCCACATATTTTCATAGAATTTCTCCAAAATACAGCTAGACAGAATCGAAGGTAACAAAAGTCAAAAGTTTTTGCCGTGTATTGAACAGTGAATGTGTATTGCTTTTTTCGTGTATTTAACTTTAACAGAAACCCACAATATACAGATGCGGTTTTGTTGCTTTTAAGTACTCCATATCTGTCTTCGTCAACCTTGTTTTACACGTGGTTCAACTATAATGGAAATGATAATGTCAAAATCATTTTTATTTGTACAAAATCAGAATCGATAAAAGCACATCAGACTCAAGAAAAGTGCATGTTTTTAAAGACTACATTTTTCAAAGACAAACAACAATAATTGTGGCACAGGGCCCGCCCTGTGGGTAGTTTTTAGGGATACCGCCCGGCCCCGGTTTTTGGGGCCCCTTCTCAAAAAAAAAAATATATATATATATATATATATATATATATATATATATATATATATATATATATATATACGGCGCCAAATGAAAATAAGTTTCTACCACTAAACACGAAGTAAAAAGAGCGTGTAAGACAAACAAAAATAGTTTTGGCATTAATACCACAAAGGAGCTTCTCAAATCTAATGGGCCAAAATTACTACTGAACGATAATTGACATTACAAAATTAATCAATTGAGATGCGTGTGTGATTGGATTTTTTATTAGTACAATAAATTAGGAGTCAGAGACAAGATGAAGTTAAAGCCTTTGGTGGGTTCTTTTCAAAGTCGATCGGTTATGCTGGCTGTTTCAAAACAACAATTGGACAAAATTTATTAATGCTATATATGATTATAGTGCATGTCTGCGCCCATATCCATACCGTGTCCGTTTTTTATGGTCTTTTGAATTTCAGAGAGGGCGAAAGAGAAGGTAGTGAGAGAATGTGGTTTGCAATTTTGGGTGTGGTGGATCAGTGGAGGAAAATGGTAGAGAGAAAGAGGAAGTGAGTTGGCAGAGAGATATAAAATGTAGTAATATGATGAGTGATGACTGAAACAAAAAATATGGAACACAAACCGCTATGTACATGAACGCAATAGAATATCAATAGGTACATGAATTAAATAGATTTGCACAGAAAAAATTGGACAAATTTAAGTCAAATTATTTTTGGTTATCTCATTTTCCTTGTACATTTTGTTTCATTCTTTGTACGGGTGATGCTCAATCGCCTAATTTTTCAAGCGAATTACACATCTTTCATGCTCTACAAAATAAAGGATTCCAATCACTATTATGGGCCCGATAGGGGCTCTCAAAATCTCAATTTTTCACATGAATGACATACTTGACAAACTCTACAAATAAAGGATTCCGATCACTATTATGGGCTTGGTAAGGACTCACAAAATCCCAAAACTAGACTGGACTAAACAGGAAATAAACTGGACTGTAGCTCTTCCCCATCTCCAGCACAACTACACTCTAAAGTCGATTACCTTCAAGAGTGTTTTTTTTTTTTTCACTCCACTTCAAGCTCACAAAAATGATCTTTACTGTATATCTCCTAGCTACTAAAGAGATGAATCGCTATGCAAAAAAGGAAAAACACAAAAAGCTCGATTGCTCAATAATTTCATGAAAAGGATTCATTTTATAAAAAAGGCGCAGCAAGAATAATTTTGATTTCAAACTGTCTTAAACATACGAATTGTTCATAGGAAGAAAAGGAATGAATGATAGTGCTCTTTATACTTAATCGTAACCTGAACAAGTCAACCCAGTTGGCTGAAGTCATATCTTCTCACCCGTTTATCCAATTTGCGCAATTCTCACCCGTTTAAGCTAGCTGTTTCAAGACTTTTCTTTGTACCTCTTCGATCTAACATCGAATAGTTCAAACCTTCATATGGTAAATACTGCAGTTATGAACGTATATGCCAAAAATTTGTTCAATTAGATATCATTTCACACAACAATCTCTTTTTACTTGAGTTTAAATTATGTCCATTGTTGGTGGAAACAAAAGAAATTTTTTGATCTTAAACTATCTTTTCCATACTAACTGGTCATGTGTCTGCTAATATCCAATTAAGTTGACTTTATGCACGTATTCTTCTCTGGTAATTGTGTAGGATAAATGATTTTGGATCGAGTCCAAAATTGGAACAAAAATATCTTTAAGAGGTATGGGTGGGAGGTTAACCCTTGAGCCACCACACAACTATTATGAAGTGGGACATGCAACACTCCAACAGACATTCCCCACCCACCTTATTTTTCCATTTATTCAATCAATGGCATGTTTCCTTTTCTTCTTTTTCCCCCCCTTTTTTATTAGAGGTAGGAAGCTTTTTTTGGATGAGATTATGATAGGATGGTAGTGGTAGCAAGCAATACTTTGTGCTATGCGCCGTGGGACCTTAAAAAAAATAGAAAAAGTAATAAAAGTAGAAAACGGTATTTTACCTCTTCCTCAGTAATTTTGATTATCTTTTCCTTCCTTTGATTCTTATTTTTGTCAAATCAGCAAATAATTTTTTATAACTAGATATGCGGCAAATGAACATCGACTAATTCGAAGAATAAATGGAGGAGGTGGTTATAGTTGAAAGGGAGGCTTCTGTTCTTGATAATTTTGAAGATGATACCTGAGATTATGAGGATTTGAATGACATTAATTCTCTCTCTTTGGAATTTTTATCTTTGGATCCATGTTGGCTTGAAGATGTTCTTT
Organism: Vaccinium macrocarpon; assembly: GCA_022606695.1. Taxonomy (NCBI): domain Eukaryota; kingdom Viridiplantae; phylum Streptophyta; class Magnoliopsida; order Ericales; family Ericaceae; genus Vaccinium; species Vaccinium macrocarpon. The sequence goes on along the minus strand of CM040177.1, from coordinate 11,739,310 downwards.
CTTTATTTCATTTTTCAGGCTTTGTGGTTTTTAGAAAATTGAATAAACGAGGATGTTGCTCACAGATATGTAAATAAAATTATAACCCTAGCACGCCTTTATATAGGTGACAAGGCTTTGTGACTAAGAAATCTGTCCAAATAGGAAAATAAGCATTATAAGGAAATATAGATTGATTGGAAAACATGAATAGTATAACCTAGTCTCATTAGAAACACAATATTAAATCTTTAAAACCCTTTAAAAAAAAACTTTAAAACATGGTAACATAATATTTCTTAATATTATGCTAACATCCCCCCTAAAATTCAAGTATATCTACCAACTTGAATTTGAAAAAGAAACCATGAGCTAGGAGCTACGATTTAGGAGAGAGAACCAAGAGAAACGAGGAGCTAGGAGAGAGAAACTAGGAATCAAGAGGAGTAAGGAGAGAGAACCATGAACAAGGAATGAGAAACCAAGAACTAGGAGAACATGAGCTACGAGAAACAAGGAGTTGAAAGAGCGAGTCTATCACATGATGTTAGGGCCCGGTGGAAGACGGCAAGGCTTAGCCGCCCGCCAGAGAGTGAGTTTTCCACAGGGCCTAGACCTTATAGCTCTGATACCATATTAAATTTCTTGGATTTCTTTTTAGATGAGAAAGTTGCTTAACATGGTATCAGAATCATAAGGCCTCGTCTCCTCAATCCATACCTCCACGTGCATCTAGGCTGCACTTGAGAGAAAGTGTTACACTTTATCCCACATCGCCTATCTTAGCCACCCAAGCTTGGTTAATATATTCGAGAGGCTACTCCACCTATTGCCAATTGATTTTAGGTTGGAACCCTCCAAGAAATTTAACAATTTCGCTTTTTTGGTTGTTTGCTTTTGGGATTTCTAGCATGGGTGCTTTGGTCGGTTTTGGCCTCGGTTGGCATCATGAGGTTGCTATTTTTGGTTCAGGGCTTTCTCCTTTTCTAGTTGGTGTCTTGCCTTCTTTTTCTGGATCTCGGGTGGCGTTTTCGCCGGTGTGCCCTTGATTTGTTTAATCTTTGTTTTCCTTTTAAAAATTAATAAAATTTTTGTTGTTCAAAAAATAAATCTCACAATCCGCTAGCAGAGACAATCAACAAATCTTACGACCAAACAAATCAAGCTGTACTATGATTTTTAAAGAAACATGATAAAACTCAAGTTGATTACCCTCACAAAAGGCTTTTATGCTGGGTCCTTCTCATAGGCCTCATTCCACTGAAAAAAACCCAACTTATTTTAAAGCCAAAAACTACTTGATTCCGCTAACTAAAAAAAGTCCAATACATTCTACTAAACTTAAAAACAAGCTAGCTTATTCCGAAATCTAAAACAGGTCATTCCCTCCCAATACATCAACAAAAAAAACCAACCCATTCCACTAACTTAAAATACCAGCTTATTTTTTTAAAAGCAAAAAAAAAAGGCTACTAATAAGCTGGCTTAATGTAACACCCCATATAGTGGAACAGCATCCAAAACCCATGAACAATAAAACATGCCCAAAAAAGTGCATAAACTATGTTGTTATGCTTGTGTCCAATATGTGCATATATATTCCCACATATGTCTACATGAATTATAAAAAGAAAAAGAGAGGCCGGTTGTGGGGAATCGAATCTACAAAAGGGGGTGATCAATGAGATCCGGAAGATTAATAATCAACACTAATACTCCTAGGAATGAGTCAATTCCCCATTAACATTGATCCATAATGGTTCCTTTTACCTTTACTTATCTTATTCAATTATCATCACTACTAATTCCTAAAGTTAGACCCCACTCCAAAACATGGGGTCTGAGACTTTGAGCTAGCTCTAGCGGTTCACCTTTTTTTTTTTAAAGGAAAGTGATCGTGTTTTGAGGAGGAAGCAAGAAAATGTTGTTCCACTTTTCAGAGTAAAATTATTGAGGTTTTTATTTACTTATTTATTATTTTTTTATGGATCCACGAACTCAGAAAAGCATATGCTGTAAAAGAATTTGAGCTATATATTATTATATTTGTATACTCAGTGATGAATCGGTTTTTGATGCGCTCGATCGATGACCTGCACACAAAAACTAAAACACCGGTGTGGTGTCAATCAATAATCCTCTGATGCCTAAGTCAAGTAATTGAACAACAAGAGTTGTGTATATACATGTATGTCCCCTTGGTTTGGGGTGTTTTTAAAGGTGTTTTGGGAGGTAGAATCCTATTACAGTTACGAACCTAAATCAGGGTCTTGATAAGGATGACACTAGGCGGGTCAATGGCCTTGGCTATCCCAATCCTTTTAGCGGATTCGGGGGAAGTGCTGCACAGTCCCATGCTACACAGTGTATTGTGCAGCACCTTTCGGAGCCGCACCGACATCTTTCCGGCGATCAGAGACGTCTATCGCGTAGAGCTCGCCGACTACTACAAGTGAATAAAAAATTAACTTGATCGGATATCGTAAAGTGCGTCATCGGACACAAATAGCATACAAAAATAAATTCAACAGTTTTCATTCGGTATTTCAAGTTTTATAGACCAAGATGGTCTATATTAGACTATTAGTCCGTTTTCGGTTTATCCCTATTGCTCATTTTATAGGATCTATTTAATTTGCAAGTGTTGCAAAGATTTTTGAACAAGTTCTGGACGATTCCGATCGTGTCAATTTGTGGCAAGAATCATAAAAGGCCTAAACCTAACTTAGGTTACATAATACGTGTCCCCGAGTGGGTGCGTAAAAACGTCTTCCAAAAACATCTATCAAACTACCAAAATATATGAGAACAAGGATTAAGAACGGTTACGTAAAACAAAGATAAAGAGCGGGAGGGGAGAATCCTATATTGAAAAATGCTAACAATCTGCTCTGGTTGCTATTCCGTGGAGAATTCTAAAGGTAGGTATTGAACGTTAGATGCTTTGATGGCTCTCTACCGTAAGAAACAATAAATATTGCCTTCAGGTTAGGAATTAGTCAAATTATATCGATATACCAATCCATCGATATCTATTTTACCAAATCAAATGATTCCGAAATTGACCCGATTCGATTCGACCGGCTAGCAACTCGTTACAATTGTTTTTCCAATGGCTTAAAGTGATCGATCTGAGAATGTTGCTAAGAAAATGACCCGCAGAGATTTATAGTACAACAATGTTGGACCGTGAGTCATAATTCTTACTTTAAGCTTGCACGACAAGTGAGATATACAGACTTGGTTATTCGGTTCTCTAATTTTGATCAATATGACTACATTCATTTAAGAATCAATTTTTGAGGGGGAAAATAACATCTAAAATCCAAAACAAACAAATTCTATAAAGACCGTGCATATAAAGCTTTTCAGAAGTTTCCGAAGAACCCAAAAAAATTTTTTTTTTTTTGAGAACCTATTTTTGAAAATCGGGTTTCGAAGACTACTTTTTGGATCGGACAACACGTGTGAAGGGACAACATGCGTGTGTTTACATATAAAATTAATCAATCCAATGATTAATGTGGCGTAATCAAAAGTCTGCAAAGCGTTGGCGATTCTTCGTCAATGAAAACACTGGCTGGATTAATAAGATAAAATGTAGAATCACGATGTCATTATTGTTTTCTCAATTTAGAAAGGTAGTTATTGGCGGTTATAAGCCATTTCTTAAAATAAAGATTGGCCTCAAAGCCGTGATATCGGCTAGCTAAGCGCCGCAAGCTCCGCGTGTAAACTTGAGAAACAAAGGGCGATTGGCGGTTAGAAACAGCGTGGAATCTTACGGGAAGCGGTTATTTCCCTAAACCGCGTTATAATTTTAGTTTGTAAAGCCAGCGTCTTGATTTAAAGCTTACGGGAGAAGGGAGAATTCAAATTGGGGCGTGGAGAAAAGAATAACTACCTGTATCGAGTGAAGTTGGAGTTCGAAGCAAGCTAGATTCAAATTCATGGAGCGGGAAGTTCAAACTACAAGCAGCGTCTATAAATAGAAGAAATTGAAGAGTGAAAAGCCCCAGACAAATCTTCAACAAACAACTATCAAAAAACTGATGCTTGGTTTGTTCATTGGCAAAAGTAGTTTAGGATTTCGAACGGAGTTCGAAGTAGATTAGGAAGTAGATTATGAAGTAGGTTAGGATTTCTCTCGATTGTTATTGTAACAATCACCCCTATCTCGGTTGTTTTGCAAACAATCACCGCTCAAGTTACATTTACTCAGACTTGAAGTTGGAGACAATTTCAAGTAAGTTTGTCTTTGATTCATTAATCGAAGTGTCTTGTTTCTTTATTGTTCTTTGATTTTCCTAAGTTTATTGGTTTGCATTTCTTCACTTATTAAGAAAAATCCTCTTAATTGAGGTAATTGAACCAACAAAACACAATCGCCTGATTAGGTTTGGTTTTCCAAAGTTAATATGAGGGAGGAGATTGAAACTCTCTCTGGCACGCTGGCACACAATTATTTTCCATTGCAAAGAAGTAAAAAGAACCAAACAGCGTGCTAACTCCATCTAGGCCGTTCGTGCTCGACAATCAATGGCCTAGATCATTTCGATAATGAACGGTGTAGATTTATTTGGGTTCGCTGCATCTAAGTCGTTGATCGCCAAGCACGGACGGCTCGGATGGGGTTAGTGTGGGGGTGCTTCACCAAATGACCTCCTTGGCCGCACGAGCGATGCGGAGTGGGAGCTCGCTGGTCTTTCTTTGTGGACCCCCGGAAGTTCGGCCGGAGAAGATGACGAAACTCTTGAGGCACGCCGGAGGGGACCTGCACGAGGGAACAACCACGTTAGTGCCTAGCCCGGACGGTGGTGGTCCGGGGAGGCACTGATGGCTAAGTAAGCAACGGGAAGAGCTATGTAATGGAGATCAAGAGAGAAAGTGCAGTTGAAAGCTAAATGTAGAGAGAGGGAGATTGTTCAGAGTTTTTCTGTTGCTTTTTTGGACAGAAGTGAAGGGAGGCATATATATAGGCAAGGGAGCGCGTACCCCACACGCCCCTCGGGGGGACCCTACGCTCCCCGTCCCTATCACTGCACTCGAGTGCATGGATGTCTGATTGTCAGACAAGTGGTGCTCCGTACACTTTTCCTTCCCGAAGTAGTAACCTACTAGGGATAGCCTCTTCGGCCTAGTCCTCCCTGCAGGCGTAGCCTGTGGAGTTGGTGGCCTGCCACTTGCGCAGAGCAAGTGGGGGTGAGCAAGTGGAATGGTCAAGACCATTAATGAGCCACCGGAACGTTAAGGTGCCTCGTCGAGGCCCGGAGCACTTGGCCAGATCCCAGGCACCGAGGTCAAGCGACTTCGGCTTTCGGGAAGGCGTTGGGAACAACAGCCCGGCGCCCCCACAGGTTCTTTAAGCCATGCTCTTTTTGGTGCAGCCGAGCCCCGAGGCCTAAGCCTACCGAGACCCTTGTTGGTACTTCCAGTTGCTCATGGTGATGCAGCTCCGGGAGGGTACTCGCCGTAGAGCACCATAACCCGATCCCTCGATCGAGGGCCGTGGTCCCTCTGGACCTTAGTCCATTTGGCTGCTACAATAGCCTGCGCCGTCAATCGTGCTCCAACGGTTGGGGAGTAGAAGCTGAGCAAGCTGACGATAGGGATTCCATACGATACAGTAGGGAATCGGCGCTGTCGAAAGGGAAAGTCGGCCGAGTGCAGCATCACCGGGGCGTCACATCGCTCACGGGGCGAAAGAACGCATGGCGTGACGCAGTCTTGGAAGTGGCAGCGGTTGCTCCGTTAGCCGAGAGATTCCCTGACGTGGCACGACGTCATGTGCCACGTGTCACCTCGGCATTCATCCGAGAACCGTCGCATGGGATTCCCGCCAAAACATTTTGAACGGTGTGGACAGGTGTCACCTCCCGCCACCGTCTTTGTCCGCCGCCGTTCGCCGAGGCGGACGCCACCGTTCCCCATTTAATGCGATGGCTGGCATCCCCCTCTCCCATTATAAATACAACTCGGGGAGAGGGGAAGGTTCACCGTTACTCCGCCGATCTTGCTCTTCACCAGAATTTCATCGCACCGCCGTGGAATATCAACCATTTTCAGCCCAGATCTTGCATCTCAGCCACTTCTACCACCAAAACTCAAGGTAAATGACTATCTTCTGCCATTTTCCAGCTTTCCAACGCTTTTTTTTACGCATTTTGGGCTATTTTTGGTTCGTTTTCATCATTTTTAAACTCTGCCCCTGTTTTGGTTTGAGTTTTCCGGCGAGACTTGTGGTGGCGTACGGCTGCCGGAATCTAGAAACGTTGAGTACTCAAAGTGTTCTTAGAAGCGCTGATTTGAGTATTCAGCGTGTTCTTCCGAAGGCCGTTGGTCCCCCCTAGATTTTCGAAAGCACACACCACGCCCCCAGGTCCCGGTGAGAGTAGTCCGAGGGGTAGGTCCCCTCGGCTAGCCTTGTGCCCTCACTGATTCGTTTTCACACTTGTTACCCCTATGCATATAGCTGATGGGTTTCTTTCGTGCACCTTATTAGGTTCTCGGCTGGATGAGCAACGAGCCGTTCGTCATTTTGACAAATGACGTAAGAGCTTCACGCGGAGGAAGTAGCATACATCGGTGATCTCGTAACCGGGAGCACCTAATCAACAGCCCTCGAGCCCACTCGCGATCCCTCCACTCCGGACAATCTTCCCGGATGATTTACGGAATGGAGGGGAACAAGGACCCAAAGAGGCCTCGGCTAACATCTGGACCGCCGGCGCCTCGCAGATCCCTAAGGTTGAATCTCCGCGGCAAGATCCTCGAGACGGTTCGAGGTCGTCTGGCGAAAGAGTAAAAGGGAGGAAAACCCGAGGCATCAGGGCTCACCATGTCGCAGGCCCCCACGCCTCCCACGGCGATGGCGGGAGGAAGTGCCTCCCGGCGGCCGAGACGAGGGGAGGCCCGCATCGTAAAAGTTGCGACCAGACCACCAGGAAGCACGGTGGAATTGGAGGCAAGGTATGGGATCCCGGACGACGTGGAGATCGAGCTCTCTTGATTGTAGGATCAAGTATGGGGCGACACATCACGTCCTCTCCCCGATGGCAATCACAGGGGGGCTCCGTTTCCCCCTACCGAAGATGGTGCGGCCCGGCTTTTTCACTACTACGACCTCGGCCCCCACCAGGTCGTAGTCAATGTCTACCAAGTGCTTTTCTCCATCCTGAAGCTGGCCGAGAGGCACCATATCCCGGTGACTATATATGACGCGCTCGGGATATACCTTGTGGCTCTGAGCCCCAAGTTCCGACGGTACTACTTCTCCGTCCGAAACGAGTATAACCACCTCATCACCGACCTTTATGACAAGGAGGAGCACCAGTACAACTATGTGGTGGTGAGGGGGAACTATACATGGGCCCCCGAGGAGCCCCACACTTGGCCTCTCAACCACCGTTGAGGGGACCCCAGTAAGCCGAGAGCCTCCCTTTTGTTTATTCATGCCATGCATTTTTCTTTGTTTTGCATTCATTGTTTATTTACCGAGGACTGACTGAATCTTTTGTCATTGCAGACTGCAGCATCGTGAACAGAAGGCTCCTCGAGTTTTAGGACGACGGAGTCATACAGGCCCTTTTTGCCAATGGCCAGCATCAAGCCCACGTCCTCCTCGGCTACGTGCCGAGTTATCATGGTTATCTGAGCCGAAGCAAGTCTCCGAGGGTCAGCAACCGCCACAGGAGGAGCAAGGCTACTCTCCCCAACGAGGAGCTAGAATAGCTGTGGGGGAGAGAGAGACCACCAAAAGCTGAGATGGCCGGTGTGACTGAAAGGCCCACCCTCGCCCAACTTAGGCAGCAACAATAGAGGGAACGCCGAGGGCGCGCACCGAGGCCCGCGAGGGGGGCCAGCCAAAGAAGGGGCAAGGATGAGTCCCAAGATCGTGGCCACCCGCCGCAAAAAAGGGTGGAGGAGGCTTTTGTTCCGGCCCCCCGCGTCCAGGTCCAGAGACCCGGTAGGCTCCCGAAAGGTGGAGTGCACACTAATATTGCTGCCTCGGCCACCACAGACACCCCCGAGGGCCAGGAGCACTCCCAAGGGGCTGGCCACAATCTGGGCACGACCAGCCGCGAGGTGGCTGGAGGGTCGGGGACAGCTCCTCCTGAGGCCTAGGCTCCCGTTTTCTCCGTAGGGGGTGTTGTTCGCGAGGCGGAACATCGTTAGGTGACCAGGTGGCCAATGTCTGTTGAAGGTACGGCCCCTTCACCGTGGACATGTCAACGCGTGAACGCCGACTCCCTTGATGACAACCGTGGAGCTTCACGGTGGGCCTGCGTGAGGTAGTAGATTGTCCTCTAATTTATTCAAAGTTCAATTTTCTTCCCGAGGCTTTATCACACTCGTAATGATCTCTGTTTTTCCTCAGGCGAGCCAGGCCTCGGTGGCCGTACACAAGAAGGTCGTGGCTTTGGTCAACACCTCCAGGGTTGCCAAGGAGAGGCTGAAGGAGGAAAAGAAGGCCGCCGAGAAGATGAGGGCCAAGATTGAGGTCCTCGGCAGTTAAGCTCAAGACACAAATTGGAGAACAAAGGCTGAAGCCGGGGATCAAAAGCCGTAGGACCGCGGCCGGATTGCCAAGGCCGGCGAAAATTTGCCGAGGAGCGGGCCCAGGTTGCTGAGGACAAAGCCAAGGCAGCCTTGGACCGGGCCAAAGCTGCGGAGGACCGACTCGCCGACCTTGAAGCTTCACATGCCGTCATGCTGGCCGTGGTTGACGAAAATGGCTATAAACGAGGAGAGCAGGAGGCCGGGAGGCAGTACTTGAAGAGTTCGAAGAGATCGAGGTGTCCGCGTTCAAAAAGGGATACCGACTTGGCCACGTTGATTGCTTCCCCCATACCTTTCGAGGGGTGGACGCCGCGATTGCTCCTCCCGGCCGGTGAGGCAGTGATACCGCCGGCCCCCCAGCCCCGCAGATCGCAGATCTTGAGTGGATGACTTCGGCGAGGGTGGGAGCCGTGAATGAGCCGGACCCTCGGGCCCAGGACCCTCAATCCGAGCCGGATGCTTAGACCTAGGTTTTTTGTCTTTTCTTTTTTTTTTTTTTATGTTGAGACTGGCGCCGAACTGTTTTGGGCACATGCCACCTCCTTTGTAATTAACACAGGTATTCTGGGGGCTGGCACCAAACGATGTACTTCCGTCGAGCCCCCTGTTTTGCTATGAATGAATGAATGCCCTTTATTTTAATGGATTGTTTCATTGAATTAAATTGCTCTTTTTTTCCTAACTCCCAAGTAGATGATAGTTTGTACCGAGCATAGGATCTTTGCCGAGCCTCAAAGTACGTGGTGCTCTAAAGCACGTAGTATATAATATAATAGCCCCTCTTTGGGAGGGAACAAAGCATGTGTTTCCTGCCGAAGATAAGTGGCAAAGAGACTGTCTTCCGTTCGCTCCATCGAGGACGGGCGTTCCGAGATCAAAGGGTTCGGCATAGGTGGGGAATGGCTTCGGTAGCCCCGATTTCGGACCTAAGCCGAACACTAAACAACGTTCATCCCCCGAGCCTGTATTGGCAGGGGGGGTTGGATGACAGCAAGGCCGGTTAGTTCAACCCAAGAACCTGTAAATATCTAAGATTAAAAGATCTTCCGTTTGCTCAACCGAGGACGGGCGTTTCCAAGATCAAAGGGCTCGGCTTAGGTGGGGACGCGCTTCAGCAGCCCCCGATTTCGGACCTAAGCCGAACACTAAAAAGCGTCCATCCCTCGAGCCCGTACTGGCAGGGGGGGTTGGGTGACAACAAGGCCCGGTAGTTCAACCCCAGGCCATGCAGTGAACAATACCCGAAACCAATCGGTCTTCCGTTCGCTTAATCGAGGACGGGCGTTTAACCGAATACAGGGGGAAGTCCCTGGTGATGATGGGCATCGTGGCCTGGAGTTGAGAAAACAAAGGAATTGGAGATCGTGAGAACAAAAAGTGGTTCATTAAAATGCGGCCCTCGCGGTATACAAAAGCTCACCGAGGGCGGGTGATGATTGAGAAAAAGAAAATTGAGCTACGCATAAAACTTTCAGAGTTTCGAAGCGTTCCAGGGGTTGCCGACGGCTGTGCCGTTCATCTCGGCAAGCTTATAAGCCCCATAACCGGCCTTGGCCGTGATTCTGAACGGACCCTCCCAGTTAGGCATGAACTTTTTCTTGTTTTTCTTCTGGACCACCTCCCGGAGGACAAGGTCATCAACATTGAAGGGGCACATCCTGACATTCTTGTTGTATCCTCGGGCCACCTCTTGTTGGTAAGCAGCATATCTAAGATTCGCATCGTCTCGGAGGTCCTCGATGTGGTTCAGCTCGGAGGCGATATGTTCGTCGTTAGTGGTGGGGTGGAATGCCTCGATGCGCTGCATTGGAGCAGTGGCAGTGAGGGGGAGAACCGCCTCCATCCCATAAGCCATTGAAAAAGGTGTTCGGCCCGTATCACGTAGCGGGGTGGTGCGATAGCCCCTGAGGACCTTGGGGAGCTCCTCGACCCATTTCCCTCGCTTATTGGTCAGCCGCCTCTTAATACTGGCGGAGATGGATTTGTTGGAGGCCTCGGCCTAGCCGTTCCCCTGAGGGTAGGCCACTGTCGAGTTATAGACTCGGATGTTCTTCTTCTTGCATAATGTCTTGATGGCCTCGGCTACGAACTGGGTCCCGTTGTCCGAGATAATAGCGTAGGGAACCCCAAATCTAGAAATGATGTTTTTTCAGATGAAGTGCTCTACTTCTGTAGCAGTGATGTGGATGAGGGGCTCTGTCTCAACCCACTTAGTGAAGTAGCCCGTTGCTGTGATAAGGTGCTTGAATCCTTCGGGGGCGGTTGGGAGCACACCGACGATATCAAGCCCCCACTAAGCAAAAGGCCACGGGCTGGTGACCGGGTTAAGGAAGAGGGTGGGCTGATGGAGGAGGGGAGAGTGCCTCTGGCAGGACCCACAGTTTTTTACGTAGTCTTGAGCAGACTTCCGCATTTTGGGCCACCAGTATCCCCCAGGTCACAACACGCTTCGGCTAGGAACCGTCCCTCCACGGTGGCGACCGCTACGCTACCCCGTGAAGCTCGTCAATTGCAGGGGATCTCCTCCTCAGGGTCACGATGCGGTCGGGCCAATATAGGTGCGTCTATAGAGTTGACCGGTCATGAGAGAGGAAGTACGAAACGCCTCGGCACCCCTTGTGCGGTGGGCGCCTTTTGTCCTGGGGAAGTCGCCTTCCCGCCCCAAAGGTGATGACGCAGGTGGGTCCTTCCGGTAGGACCCAAGGAAGCGATCTTTCATGGCGTCTTTCCTGCGGGGCTCAAGGTGGGGGCGGGGATGTCGCCAAGGATTACCGTCTAGGAGCCCCCTACCTCAACGGGTATGCGAGGCAGTACGAGGTATTTCAAAGATTCCCGCCGTCACGTGGCCGTAATCGCTGTTGAGTTGGTTGACTACCAACATGGAATCACTGAAGACTTGCAGTTCTTCTATGCCGAGGTCCAAGACAAGGCGTAGCCCCGCAATGAGAGCCTCATACTCAGCTTCGTTATTGGTGGCCGGGAAGCCAATGCTCATGGTGCATTCGTAGAGGGTGCCCTTGGGGGACACGAGTACTATGCCAGCACTCGCCCCTCGGAAGTTAGAGGCGCCGTCGACATGCATACGCCACGAGTCGCCGATGTAGATTGTCGTCGTCCTTGGTGGAGATCTTCTGAGGGCGGTCCCTGACTGCGCGGGGGCGAGATCGTGTAGGATACTTGTTTCTTTCTCTTTATTTTCCTCGGCATCCAAGCTCGGGGTGAGCTCGACAACGAAGTCAGCCAGTGCTTGCCCTTTGATCGCTGTTCGTGGCTCATAGCGGATGTCAAAGTTCGCCAGTTCCATCGAACATCCGGCAGATCTGTCACGAGAGATACGCCCCGAGCACTGACTTTGAGGGGGTACTCTGTGACGACGATAATCTTATGACATTGGAAGTACGGGAGCAGCTTGCGCTTTGCCGTGACAAGGGCTAACGCCAACTTCTCTAGCGGCAAATATCTTGTCTCGGCTGGGAGCATGGTCTTGCTAGAATAGTAGATGGGCTGCAGATTTGGACCCTCACTGCCGCGCAGTATGAAGCTAGCTACGTCGTTCGAGACCGCGAGGTACAAGTCGCGTGTCGCCCTCTGGGCCGGGGGTGACTAGAAGGGGGGCTTTTGCCATGTACCGCTTGAGCTCGGCAAGGGCCCTGTCACACTCGGGGCTCCATTGGAACGCCCTCTTGCTTGTCTTGATGGACTCAAAGAACGGGCGGCAAGCATCTGAGGACTTGCTAATAAAGCGGTTGAGGGCTGCTGCCATCCTGGTGAGTTACTGTACTTGCCTTATGGTGGTTGGGGCTCAGAGCCTCTGGATGGCAATGACTTGATTATTGTCCCGTCTCTGTTGAGGTCGGGGGTGAGTGTGAGTCCTGTGTCACGTCCGCTTGGTGGTACCCATCGCGTCGAGTCAGTGACGAGCCCTCCGGCGGCGTCAAACGCGTCCATCCCGAAGGTGAGGTCACCCATCTCCATGGTAGCTTTACGAGAGGCGCGAAGGAGGTCTTGAACAAGAGTGAAGAACCACCACTAAAAGGAGAGAGACTGGGAGAGAACCAAGTCTGCCGTCCCTGTCCCCAGCGGAGTTGCCAATTGTGGGGGGATGCTTCACCAAATGACCTCCTTGGCCACTTGGAATAAGTCTGCAGTGGGGAAAACTCTAGGCTGGTCTTCTTTGTGGACCACGAAGTTCGCTCTGGGAGAAGATGGTCGACACTCTTGAGGCACTTGTAGGGAGGGGGACCGCGAGGGGAACAACCCGCGTTAGTCAGCCCGGGCGTGTGGTGGTCAGGGGAGGCGACCTGATGGCTAAGTGCTTGGCGGGAAGAGCCATGTAATGGAGATCAAGAGAAAGTGATTGAAAGCTAAATGTAGAGAGAGGGAGATTGTTCAGAGTTTTTCTGTTGCTTTTTTTCGACAGAAGTGAAGGGAGGCATATATATAGGCAAGGGAGCGCATACCCCACACGCCCACCGGGGGACCTTTACGCTACTCGCCCCTATCAGCCGCACTTTGAAAGTGCATTGATGTCCAATCGAGACATGTGGTGCTTCAAATTACTGCTGTTCCACTTCCCGGTGGTAACCTACTACGGATAGCCTCGTCGGCCTAGTCCTCCTTGCAGGCGTAGCCTGTGGAGTTGGTGGCCTGCCACTTGCGCAGAGCAAGTGGGGGTGAGCAAGTGGAATGGTCAAGACCATTAATGAGCCACCCGCTGCTCGAAGGTGCCTCGGTCGATCCCGACACCGCACGCGGCCGTCCGTGCGCGGGTCAAGCGATTTCGGCTTCGGGAGGCGTTCGGGAACAACCACCGAGCGCCCCCATGGGTTCTTTAAGCCATGCTCTTTTTGGTGCAGCCGAGCCCTAAGGCCTAAGCCTACCGAGACCCTTGTTGGTACTTCCAGTTGCTCCGCGGGCGATAGTCTGTCCGAGGGTACTACGCCGCCGAGCACCATAACCGATTCCTCGGTAACCGGAGCCCGTGGTCCCTCTGGACCTTAGTCCATTTGGCCGCTACAGTTAGCACGCTACTGTCCCACCCCCCACTCTAAAACCTTTTGTTGAATGCCTTTCCAGTGGACAGTGGTACCATAACCATTTTAGAAAATTGGTATAGACACTCCCCAATTTGTTAATGACCAATCCCTATAAAGACTTGATACTTATACTCCCTTATTGATATTGACACACCCCTTTTAAAGTTCTATTAACAATTTAGGAAGTGCCAATACCAATTTCCACTTTTGAAATACATGAAATTCAAAGAATACTCGTCAACTCAGAAAAAATTCGCCATCTCATTTCTGAGGGTTACCATGCGTTCTAGGCTTCTAGTCCTGGCATGTGCTAAGAATTCCAACACATGAATCTTGAATCATAATACCGTGCGTAAACAGAAGAAATCTGTCTTAGGAGGTTGCACCCTCTAGTTATGACTATTTTTTCTTTGACTCTTTCTTCAACATACTATATATGAGTTAATCATGAAAATAAGCTATAAATTAATTTTTTAATGCCAAGAGAATAAATTACTTATACATTTCAAAATTGCCCTTGCTAGCTCATGAAAGTGCATAAACCTCCTAAACTCTATGAAAGTGTCTAAATCTCCAAACCCTACGAAAGAAACTTTATGAAAATATCTAAATCCCCAAACCTAATGAAATTGTCTAAAACCTTATGGTATCCTACGAAAGTGTCTAAACCATTAAAACTCTATAATTTGAAAGTGCACCTGAATTGCCTAAAGCCATTGTACCCTAGCCCAAAAAGCCTAAACTCCGATAAAATTGAATTGCAAAATTGAACTCACCCAAAAAATTGAAGATGGAGAAATTAATTTTTTTTCTCCATACCATCAAAATTGAACTCACCCGTAAAAATTGAAGTTCCAGGCTTGTCAAGCTGGAAGCTTCACCCCACCTCCTCAGTGGAGGCCTGGGTTCGAGCCCTGCGAGGGGCGTGGTTGGACTACTAACACTACTAACTCTACTAACTCCCTTCCCCGCTAATGTATATCGACTGGCAAAAAAACAGAGAGAGAGAGAGAGAGTGAGGCGGTGGGGTAAGTGACGGTCAGTGACAAATGTTCGGTGGTGGCAGAGCCACAACCACTTTTTCTCACCAAATGACTAACCGACTTAAATACAACCGTTTGGATTTATTTTTTTTTGTAATTTATTTTTATCATTAATGGTATTTTCTAGTGTTGTCTTTGAATTATTAAAAATTTCATATTAATGTATTGGAGGCTTTAAAATAAATTAGGCTAATAGGCTGGACTAAACGCCCATAAAAACTCCAAATTTGGCATTTAGGCCAATTTTCTGTTTTTCCTTTTATGAATGGTGAAATTTTTTTTCATTAATCATAAAAAATTGAAAGATGAAAACAATATCATAAGAGAAGAAATACATTGAGAGAGCCTCCAAGAATTCAATTACTCTTTTACTATAGCTACACACAAAAACTAAACCCATCTCCAAGCCACTCAAATTTTGCTTCAAAAAGATATACTTACCAAACAACAAAACAAAAAAACAAACTTGTTAGCAAGAGGCCAACACAAAAATCAAAACAAAAAAAAAACTGATCAGAAGTTCCCCTACGCCGCCGGCAATACCCACAAATTCCAGCATCCCAAAGTCAAGTGTATTGCAGTGTGTGTTAACGAGTTTGAGGCTCATGTCGAAAAGATTGAGAGAGCTCTGTTTAATTCTGTGCTTTGTTGTTTTATTTCCTGTTTTTCTGGGTTGTTTTACCAGATTTTTATCAATGTAATTTGAACGGAGTCGTCGTAAGTGTATGTGGGCTTTTGTGAATGCGAAAGCTTTTCTTCTATTAAAAAAAAAAAGTCGATGGTGGCCCGGAAACACATCAACTGCCACCGCTGGTGTTGGCTTGATCGACCCCTAGAAAAACTCTCAATCGCGATACCCAAACGCACCCTCGTAAGTCGTACCCCCAGATAACCATAGCAATCCAAAACCCCTCAATCGGACTATTTGTCGGCCTTTTTTTTGGACCCGTCAAAATGATCGAAATCACTTATTCAGTTAATCTTTTTGTCAACATACTACAAGGTCAAAAATCAGGGCAACCACATATTGAGAGATTAGATATAAAATTCAATCAACTTGAGATAAATGTGTTTGGTTTCATTTTGTCAACTTTTTTTTTTCCCCTTCTAGATAGATGTATTCCAAATTTGTATCTATCAGAACACGTCGACATTAATTGTGTCTTGACGAATATTTTTTAGTAAATTTAAAAAGTAAACGATTTCGATAATCATTATGGGCTTGACAAATGAGAGTGCAAATCCAAAGACGGCAGAGAAGCTTGGACCAAATTAAAGAAATTGTATTTTGGAGTTGGAAAAGTTTAGTCACACACTCATTTTTATGACCAAACTTACAATCGATTAGACACATTAGCATAAAGGCTCTGTCATTTTGATGATTGAAAACAATTAGCAGAGCATGTAAAAAATAACAGGAATACCAAAGTTTAGGTTTATAATAAATACATGATTAGAGGAACTCTATTTTTCGGGTGAGTGAGTTCTTTTTCTTTCCCGATCTCATTTATTCATAGGCTATAAACCTGAATTTTTTAATTTGTACAATTTATGATGTGGTCGATAAGGCGAAAGTTTTCTATTATCAAAATAATGAAGCCTATATACTAATGTGACAAGTCAATATAAGTTTAGTTGTAAAAATGAATGTGTGACTAGACTCTCTCTTTAAAGATAGAGACCCATACGGCATGTCTCTCAATCACTTACTAATCCCCCAGTACTATAGACAAACACTGTTACCTTATTTGTTTTGGGTTTTGAAATCAATTTTTTTATAAGTATTACTCATATTTTTTTTTAATTATTACCTCTATTTTTAATTATTATTCTTATTTTTTCTTTGCCTCTCTCCAATCATTATTCCGTATTTTCAATCATTATCTTTATTTCTCTCTCCAACTATTACCCAAAATCCTAACATAAACCCAAACCAAACAAGGTCTAGGATCCATTCTTTTGTCTTTTTTATTTTTTCGTGTTTTGTTCTTTCAGTATATATTTTTGGATTAATCATTAGCGTCAACGAGAGGAGTCTAATTGTAAAAAATTGTATCAAAGAATGAAAAAAAAGGTACACCCGTCCCAATTTTTTTTTCATACTTTTCTTTTTTGGCTGTTCCAAAATATAGTTCTAATTTAAAATTTTAAAGAAAGGAAAGTTAGTAAATTTCCATTTATGCTCTTGATATGCTTTTAACAATTAAAACAATGAGACCAAAAGAAGAATAATTGAAAAGTTTAAAATGCGCTCCAAAATTTTGAAAAAAGTTCCGTGATTACATTGGCGGTAAACTATCCGCTTTTAGGAAAACAATTTAAATTTAAAACTTGATTAATTTTTATTTTATTAATCAAGTAATGAAAGACAAACTTGAAAGTTACGAGTTTTTTGTACCATTGTATATTGTACATAAAATGTAGAAATTTTAAAGGACAAACATTTCGGGATGGAGAGAGTACCAAACAACTATATTTTTGTCTAAAGTGTGTTTTCTTGTGAATTTTTTAAAAAATTTCGATCCACATTTTTATACTTTTTTGCCTCCTCTCTTTGATACAAATGTTTAATTCCAAAAATTATGACAAAAAGCTACACAAAAATTCTGAAAAGTGCAAAAAAAAAAAAAATCACTCAGACGTAAAGACCAAAGAATGGCTGATAATGTCTTCAAATAAAGAAAATAAATGCTTGTTAAATAGTCAAAGTTAAACCAACCCCCCCACTCAATTCAGCTAAAACTCGGTCTTATCAACTACACTTAAATAGTAGTACCACCTAATTTAAGGTGGACCAGTGGGGTGATTTCAAATGTCATGTCGGTTCATCTTTGCAGCTTCGTTTTTACATAGGGTGAGTTTTCGAATGAATTTTATCTAAATTTTATCAAGATTTGATAAAATTTAGATAAAATTAAATTTTGAGTTTATCCATTCGGAAACTGAGTGCAAAAATCTAAGATTTTATCAACTCAGTTTCGCACAAAAATCTAAGATTTTATCAACTCAGTTTCGCACAAAAATCTAAGATTTTATCAACTCAATTTCCGAATGGATAAAATTAAAGGCTTGATTTAATCAAATTTTAATAAAATTCATTCGAAAACTCACCCTTAGTAATTCACTTTACTAGCGCGGGGCACGCAATATGCACGTGTTCGATACTCGTCATCTTACGTTTTTACTTGCTTTCCAATTTATAGCGCGGATTCGATACTCGTCATCTTACACTATAAAAAGAATTGCCTCGGTTGAAATATTGAACATGCGATTTTTTTTTTTCCCCGGAAAAAAGATTGCAGTAGATATTATTGATATGAAAAGAAAGATTGGTCCGAAGACCTAACATCAGCAAGGGCAAGATTAGTTAAATGCTGGGGGACAGGACCCCCCCAAATATCTAATCTCACACCTAATAGGGATTGCTTAGCCAACGAATGGGCTACCCTATTGAACGAACGATTAACATATTCAAAAGCACAAGAGGAAAATAAAGGGAGAAGCTCTAAACAATTTGAGAGAATAGAGCTACAATCGGAGTATGATTTCCCTGCTTGATTGAGAGCTTGTACAATCTGAATAGAATCACCTTCAATAATAATTTCAGCAAGACCTATGTTCGCCGCAAGTACCAAGGCTTCGCGAAAACCCAATGCTTCAGCAACTCTAGGCGAGCGAAGCCCAAGAAACGGAATTGAAGACGTACCCAAAATCTGACCCAAATGGTTACGAGCAACAATGCCAACTCCAACTATTCCACTTCTCCTATCAACCGCGCCATCGACATTTAATTTAATAACACCAGCGATTTTGCTGAAGAAGTTAACTAGTACTACTATTTTTGGTGGTTAAAATAAGGTAAATTCCAGCCGATTAAAATAAATAAATAAATAATGGTAAATTTCTTTATTTAGTAGTTTTTCTTATTTTTTGTCATTCTTTTTTACTCGAAAACTGACAAATACTGTAGGTGATCCATTTTCTCAATTGTCCATGCCGGTCGCCTTGAATGCTTGTACTGTATATAAATCGTCACTTAATTTGCATCTGCACTTTAACTTTGGATCTACAAGTCCGGACTCATTATTTATTGTACCAGGGGTGTTCCACTAAAAAACTGTTTTTTCCAAAAATTGAGGCAAGTTATTCTCTCACAATACATCACATAAAAAATCGTGAAAAGTCAATTTTTTCGAAAAATCACCTTATTGGAACACCCCCTCAATCTCTTTATTTGTCAACCTTCAGTAGCTCTGTACCTCTATGATGACCCTCAAATTATACTGACAATTGGTCTAAAGACCAAGTTTTGAGTCTTTAATGAGTTTTGGACCAATTTAACTAATTTTAAGGCTTCAATATATAAATTGAAAACTTTTTTAGGGCTTAAAGATAATACTAGACAAAATACTCTTAATGAACAAGTAAATGTGCACATATGGTGGAGAAATGCCGTGCAGCGTGTTGCTATGCTCTGTCCGGCTCTCTCTCTCTCTCTCTCTCTCTCTGTCTCTGGCGTCGACTTTTCTCTCTCTCTCTCTCTCTCTCTCTCTATGCGTGCGTTTATGGCGCCCAAGGAAGTAGCACCCATAGCTGTCAACAGTTGTGGTAACGTTGGAAATATATTGGAATGATATTCTTTTTCTTTTTTTTTTTTTTCTTTTCGTCTTTGTCCATCACTTTAATAAAGTTGTCAAGTCAAATTTCTTAACAAAGGTGAACCATAATTAATTCTACACCTTTATCATCTCCAAAATTCGTCTAAACAAAAATACGTGAATTATTTGATTAATTTTGGTTTTATTAAAAAAAAATTCACCATAATTTCTTACTTTTTAGATTTCTTTCATCGAGACGAATCAATAAACAACAAAAAAAATAATGCAAAACTAACATAAGCGATTTTTTTAATAAAAACAAAACGAATAAACCAAAAAAAACAGTTTTTGGTTTTTTTTTTTTTGCTAAAGCGTAAATGCACTTCTCAAAATACTCTTGACAATCACCTGGCTTATTTTTTCATCTTTATTTGATTTTTTTTTTTCACGTTTGTTAGTTTTGGATTATCTTTTTACTATGCATTATTGTTTTGTCTTGATAAGAAGAATCAAAAAAATAAAAAATTACGATCCAAGCTTAAATTTTTTCAGTAAATATAAAAATAAGTAAAAAAGATAGACTTTTATACTTTTTCAATTTTATTAAAAAAAATTGAGAGTTCTAATAATAATCTTTTACCTTTATTTATTCCTCTCGTTGAGACAAATGAATAATGTACAAAAAGTCAATGCAAAACTAACCTATATGGTAATCTATTGCTTTTTATTGCATAAAACAGAAACCAAATTGTAAGAGACTACCATATATGTGTGTTTTGATGACTTGATAAAGAGTATAAATCCACACATATTTGGTAATCTGTAGCTGTTAATGGCATGAAACAGAGGCCAGATTCCAACAAACTACCATATATGTCAGCTTTGATGGCTTAATGTAGAGTACAGATCTACAAATATTTGGTAATTTGTTGTTGTTATTAGCATAAAACAAAAGCCAGATTGCAATAGACTACCATATATGTCTGCTTTGCTAGTATGATATAGAGTACATATCTATACATATTTAGTAATCTGTTGCTATTATTGGCATAAAACAGAGACCAAATTACAACAGAATACCATATATGTCTGGTTTGCTTGCATAAACACTCTAATGTACCTTTTACAATTTTCAATATAATTATAACTATTTTTAAACATTTTTTACACATTTCAACACATTTTTATTTTATTTTAACATAAGCCTATGGGGCTTATTTTAGCATGATTCTTACTTACATATTGAATGGAAGTAATTAGATATAAAAAATAACTAATAAGTGTATTAATGCTTATCAATTACCTATATATTTCCTTAAAAAATCAACATACGAGGGTATTTATGCCATCAATTTTTTGTATAATAGAAAAAATCAACAAATAACGATATATGTGCTAATCGAGAAAAAAAACAAAAAAGACATATTTTGTATTAACAGATAACGTTATCTGTGCAACCAGATCTGAAAAATGAAAAATTTATTTTCTGTGTTTGCCAAACAAGGCCCTTCTTGAGGGTCAACAAATAAAGGTAATCTATGCAATCAGATTTGAAAAAAAATGAAAAATTCATTTTTTGTGTTAGCCAAACAAGGCCTTTCCCGGAGAGTCAACAGATTACCTTATCTGCACTATCAAATCTGGGAAAAAAATGAAAAAATTATTATTTGTACTAGCCAAACAAGGCCCTTGTGAGAATATTTTTGTCACATATTGCCCAAATGTCCTGTTGGCATTATGGAAAAAATTGATGTCCTTATTGCATGAATAACTCATATATTATGTTCTCCCAAAAAATGACCCCAAATTATATGTCCTGATCCAATATTATTATGCATAATCTAATAGGCTACATAACAAGTTAACAACAGTGCTGATCCCATATTGGTATACTATTACAATCTAATATTCACAAAACTTGAATATTTATGTGCTAATTATATGTGGCGGGTCCCAATATTCGTATACTAATTTTAAATTGTAATTTAGATGATTTGGGTCCCATAAAAAAAGATTTAACTATATTGAAATCGCTTTTGGAGTCCACAAACAACTTTGGAATATATATATATATATATATATATATATATATATATATATATATATATATATATATATATATATTATATAAATAAAAGAACCATGGTGGCTTGCCAATTTTTTGACAATTTTGGACCATAATGCCCCTTCTATGAATATTGAATATGTTGTGTGAATGCATGGCTAATGAGGTGAGTTAACTCGGTAATTTCACCATGTTTTATAGTTTACCATGTTGCCCTTATCAGAATTTTGATGTTTTCCGTTTGTGTCTTGTGGCTCTATGAGTGTTTTATCCCGTGCAGGATATTTTTGAAAAAACACAATTAATGCTCTGTGTGTGTGTGTGTGGATATTTTTGAAAAAACACAGTTAATGATGTGTGTGTGTGTGAAAAAATTGGACATCAACTAATTAAATTTTTTAAAAAAGGAGAAAAACTAGCATTTAGTCCTTTTTTTGTTGAATTAATTGTCTAAATAGCACTTTCTTGCCTCATGTAAACCTTTAGAAGTTTTTTAAACCAAATTTTAATGAAACCTTATTTACCCAAAAACAAGAGTAATGACACCTAATAGAATTTTAGCTTGAAAAAGATACCGTGAAACTTGTACTTTTCATATGAATACCCAACTCTCCTAAAGGTAGGTATTAATGCCAAAACATAAAATTCCAATTGGTTAACAATTTTCGCAATGGGAAACCCCATTTGATTGGGACTTAAGTCTGGATTTGTCTTGATGATTGCCTCTTTTTATTCGCTTTTGAACATCCTATTTAATTTATCTAAACTAGAGTGAGGGGTGAGAGAAGATTAATTCTAACTCTCGAAATTGTAAGGTGTATGGAGAGACGTCTCACAAAATGAATAATTGTTAGGTAAATAAGGGCATTGGTTATAGATGCCTCGTTATAAAGCTACATAAATCTATTTCTTACAACATATAAGAAAGTTAAAGACTATTTTCTGAGGATGATCATACTTTTAAAATATAATGCTCTATTGTACATGTCATTATATAAGGAATTTACGTATGAAGTACTTTGATCTTGAAGTAAAATATGTGCAAGCATATATTCAATGTGAGATCAGTAACATATATATTTCTCAATGTACTTACAAGTAAATTTCTTCCAAAAATCTCTTGAAGTATAAATAAACAAAACTTTGAAATAACAGCGAAGCATGTTCGCACGGTGGAATATGACTATTTGGGCTTACATTGGCTGCATTTTTAGATTTTATTGGGTGGACACGTTCTAATTCCTTGACCATCAAATAACTGAAGCGATCTGGACCATGAAGTTGTGTAAGAATGTACTTAATAAATATATTAAAGGGGTGTACCATTGAGACATTTTTTGAATAAACTAGCTGTTAGTGGAACACTCCCTTCCAGTAAATTGGAAAACACACTTTTATTCAGAAAAATACAAGGTTTAACCACTTTTGCTAAAATAAAATATTCTTATCAAGCTATTACATATGCAATCAACTTGAATTTTGCCATAGACAAATTAGGTGCCGATCACTATAATATAGACGGCTCAGATCATCGATAAGAGATCTAAACGTGAACAAACTACACTATACAATTCTAAATCAAACCAGAGAGAAGTTGTGAGAGAAATATATACGGGATCGGTGATTTGGGGTTGCTACTGTGCATGAGGTGCACAATAGATGTTGTGCACCATTCAAGTCATCCGTTGCTCGGATGGATGATCCAAATTTTATCTTCCACGCACGAAAACTAACAGTTTGAATGTAAAGGTGCTGAAATGAAATTTAGGTCGTCCATTCAAATAACGAACGACTCAAGTGGTGCACAACATGTGCCGTCCGCCCCGTGGTAAGTCTACCACTCACAAGTCTAGTCTTTGTGCATAATACACGACTTGTTTAGCGTGTTTTTTCCTTTACAAAGATTTGACATTTACATCCAACAAACATTATGGAAGTGGACAAGACTTTCCCGTGCAGTACTGCATTCACATTTTTAGCATTGGTTGGCTTTGCTTTCAAGCAAATTGGAATCACATGAATTAACTAAAGAACAATTCTACCCGTACACCATATACGCGCACCCCAATTGTACACCTACATATTTCGATCGTCCATTTTAAGAATTAATGGTTTGCATTTTAAAAAATTTGTTCGTGCAAACAAATAAATTGTTCGCATGAACAATATATTTAAAATCCGGACTGCCAAAAATGCCCACGGACAGCCATCCGTGCTGGTGTACATTTGGGTGGGCGTTTCTTTTTCCTTAACTAAAACGGACACCAAACATAAACCCAATTCCAAGTAATGGGGTCAGGTGAGTGGACCATACTTTTTGTCTCTTCAAAAAAGTTGAACCAAACAAGGAAAATTCCCCGAAACCCACCTCCAATTTTCTCGCCTTATCTTCCTACGTATTCTTCTACGTTCTTCCATTTTTTTTCGTTTTTTTTATCAGTAAGAATCATTTTCAATCTGACTCAGCTGTACCATTTATTTTACTAATTATATTCACTTATGGATTATTCTGCTGTCCGCTTAATAGATGGATAATAAGGCAATTTATGACCGATCATAAATGTATTTATGACCGGTCACAATGCCTTTTTACAAGTTATTGTAGTTATAAACGGGTATTATGACCGATTATAAATATATTTATGACCGGTCATAAATTATTTTTATTGTCCGCCCAATTATTTTTGTTGTCCGCTCAATGGGCGGACAGTAAAAAAATCATTCACTTATTCTTTGTTTGGGTTTACGCTTAATGAACAAGTTATTCGAGATCCACTCATATCACCCCTCATCGTATGATCGTTCTAATTAACTTGATCCAGTCACAAACTAAGCTTAAACGTAACTTTGAAACTTCGTTAATTTTTGATACAAAACTTTAACAACTGACCATTTAGGTATATGAATTGTGGTAGGGCTGCACAAAAAAATCGGTGAATCGTGAATCCGGTCCGAACCAAACCGATCCGTGCGTTTTGGATTTTAACCGTGGATTAATGGTCCGGACACGGATTGAAAAAATAGTAAACCGTGAGTCGCGGTCCGGATACGGATTTTGATTTCGAAACCGTGGATTAACCGATCCGGACCGTGAGATTTTTATTATATATAATTTTTTTGAATATATATATATATACACACACACATAATTTGACACAAACTTCTACTACACAGACTAGTGGGTAAACTGTGATCTCTTTCAAAACTTGGATGTGTATTTTTATTGATGACCCATGAGTGTGAGATTCCAACGGAGACATTTAATCTAATTAGCTACGGGAGCTCTTTACTTTGATTTCCTATGTTTCAAGTTGATGTGTTAGTTTCAAAACAGGAATTAGCTGTTACGAACTTCTATGTTTGTGAAATTGTGGTGTCCTTAGTATTTATAGAATTTGAATAATGTACTTTGGGATGCTTCTTGATTTATTTTTATGCCAGATTACGACTACCGTAAATAATAATGTCTTATATAACATGCAATCCGTGGATAAAACGGAACCGTCAGTGACTTTCGCCGGATCGGTTAGGAATCGAAGCAAGTGAGACTTTTGGTGGGACGCGGATTGTATTTTCTAAAAGTGATTTCATGGAATAGGATTGGATTCATCCAATCCGTCCGTCCGTCGCGACACCCCTAAATTGTGGTGCTTTGAAAAATGAGAAGTTATTTGGGGTGTCATCATCTCGTTTGCGTCCTATTCATTGTTCTCTACAGTATTTTTTTGAGTTGTCACTTTTCACCGCATTACTCTCTCTCTCTCTCTCTCTCTCTCTCTCTCACAGAGCGCGCTCTCTTACGTATTTTTTAAAAATTTATTTCTTGCAAGACTTTGTGTGAAACTTTGGATAATACATACTCCGTATACATGTACAATGATCATAAAAAACAATTTTAAAGCCGGATCATTAGTATCTTCTTAATCCCCTAAATCCCAACATTAATTTATTGTATAACGTTTACCATTTTCTTAGAAAAATAATTTAAGCAGTTTGTTTTAATTGAAATTCGAAGTCTCGATAGTTTTCCAAAAGATTTTGGCAACCCAGTTGTTAAAATCATGGTATTTCAAATAAAAAATTAAGTGTTTCCGTGTTTATTATTTATTGAATTTTTTCATTAAGAATTAAAGTCTGCTATAAGATTTTAATTTGGTTAAAAAAATCAAAAAACGATACACCTTTTAAACTTCATTTTTTGATTTAAAAAAATGATTTTAAGACCTCCCTGAACTTCGTGTCTTTAAAAATCATCACATCTTTTGAAGAACTATGCCATATTTTGGCTTGAAAAGTTAAGTATGATTTTTGTTTTTTTGAGTTTTAAAAAGTCATTTGTTTTGGTCTAATAAGTAACTCTTACAGCATTTTAGGCCAAAATAAGTCAATAAAAAGATTTTTACTTTCCCTCAATAAGTCAAAAGCAAAAACATGATTAACTTTTTAGCCTAAAATAAGCCAATATATACGTAAATAGATTCTCTATCTTATCGAAGTTGCATACGATACCGGTGGCCTTACGGCCAAGTAATTCCCACTTGATCAATGGATTTTCTTTTTAAAAAATAAAGTCCCCTCCAAGTGTCTCCAATAATATAGGATCAAATTTCACTGTCACCTTTGTTAGAAAATAAAGAGGAAAACTACTAGGATTAGTACTCTTTTTTTTTTGTCATATGCACTACATCAACGGAGGTTAGTAAGGAAGTTAATTAGTTAGTGAATTAAACAATCAAAGGGAATTTGATTTCTCTTCATAAACTTAAACACGGTCCTCTCTCTTATCTGGTAAGAGTTACACCCAAATGGGCTATAAGCCATCTAGGAAAACTACTAGTACTTGAAAACCATTAAATCCTAACTTTGAAATAACGAAAGAGAGAAGAAAACCAATAAATCCCATTCCACTTTTCATTAAACGAACGGTTGTGTTTGATTTGGTTTTGAGTTTTGGTTTTTGTAATGATTAAAGGGAGAAATAAGAGTAATAATTAAAAAATAGGTATTAATGATTAGAGAGAGATAGAGAGAAAAATAAAAATAGATAGAGAGAAAAATAAAAATAAAAAATAAAAATAGAGGTACTAATTGAATAATGATTTAGAAAACCGGTTCTTAAGAACCCAAACCAAACAAGGCCATGGTCCCACTGGTTCTCCAACTATTTTTTTTTAGAAGGCGTTCCACCAACCCAGGTTATTGGGTCTTTTTTTTGTTAGGGGCTTAAAAAAAAGATAGTTTTTTGGTTTTTTTTTTTAGTTTGTAGAATGTGTTGGCTTTTTTAAGTTAATGGAATATGTTGCTTTTTTTTTTGTTAATATATTGTGAGGGAATACCTTGTCTTGGATTTCAGAGTAAGCTGGTTTTTTTAAAGTTTAATGGAATATGTTGGGTTTTTTTTTGTTTGAGTTAGCGTTTATAAAGTAGCTTTGGACTATAATCTGGATTTTTTTTAGTGGAATGAAGCCTGCCAAGTTTCCCAAATGATAAAAGCTACATTTTGATAAAAGTCAGCACTTATTTTTTTTTATTATAAAGATAAAAAAGAGGCAAATGGTTTATTTAGCCAAAACACAAAACGTGTTTGTCCATTAACCAGGACCTAAAAGAATGGACAGCCAACTACTACATCGGTCCTATTTTTCAAATTTTGTACATAGCAATCACATTAACTTTTATAGGTCCGGCCATGTCAGCAACAACCACCTCTTCTAGAATATAAATGTGAATGAAACCTACAAAAGCAGATAGCCAAACTTAAACGAGTCATTTAGAATAATACATCACACCAAGAAGATAGCCTTTTATTTGAGTTTGCTTTATCTTTTTTTAACAACGAAAAAGAAATTTGATTAATCAATTATAATTTTTTTAATCACCAATCAATTGCAATGGTTACAAAGATTAGAAAGGAGAAAAGTATGGGGCATCACAACGAGGGATAATATTTGAATTTAGGGTTTCTGTAATGCGCCAAGACACTATAGGGTCATAGTTCTCCCAATTTGACCATCCATCTACGCAATCGATGGTTTATATTCACATAAGCACTCTTATATCCCAACAAGGTTAGTGTTGTTACCTCCGCAACAATTACATGCTACTGATCAAGCACCTAGACATTACAAGGTTGACAAGCATGGGTGGACATAGGGGGTGCCGGGGTGACCGTCCCTGCACCACTTCAAATATGCTCACATATAGTACTAGTTTTTGTGGTCAATTGGAAAAATTCTATGGGATCGGCTCTTGCAATCTTCGCAGGTGAAAAATTTCTTAAAATTCCTATATAAGCATGGAAAAAAAAAGTCTTAAAATTTCGAAGTTAATAACAGTTTTTGGTTCCGTGTATAAAAATACATTGCAACTACATACGTATATAACACGATCTTGCCTCTTCCTTGCTCATAGCTAGCAAGTAAAAATGAATACTTGCGGAAACATACTACTTGTTATCAATATAAAAATACACGTAATTCGGACTCCTACTAGCTAGGCACATAAATCCCGCTTCCGCCACTGTTGGCAAGAGGTTAACCTAGCATAATTAGGCTCGCCAAAGACGGATGCAACAAGGGCCAAAAACTGAACAACCCAAACGCAGTTTCTGCATCTGGGGAGTACGTACTAGGTGGTTGATTCATATTATATACCTTGGAGGCTTGGTGTATCTTTTGGTTTCCTTGGTTGACATCTTGCCTCCAATTTTTCTTGTCTTAGGTGCCGAGTGACAACTTAGTTGGGATGTCTGTGTTTCATTGTGATTCTTTTTCACCTCGGGTCCTTTCAATCGTTGTAATTTGTTTTCAATGATTAATAAATTTCCTTTTGTTGACGAGAGAGAGAGCGCCATAAACCAGAGAAATTAAAACAATCCAGAACTATCCCAACCCAGGAACAAGTACCCATAAAAATACCGTAAGTATTCAATCAAAATTAACAAACCAAAGATAATTTCTAGTAGTATTCGAAATGAGTCTTATCATTCCATTTTTTACTATTTCACAAAAAAAAAAAAACTAAAGAAGAAGTAAAATTCTGACTTACAAATCCTAGCTTGGCCACTACATCCTACGATGCATTCACTAGTTTGTAACAAAAATGATACAGACACATTTTTTCAGTCACACTCTACCACGATCTCGGGGGAGCTGCTGTGCACCCCTCAACTGTTGGATCAAGTTTTGGACGACTCAGATGCGTTCGGCAATTTTTTTATTTTGATTTTTTTTACAGGTAAAAAATCAAAATACATTCGAGCAGTCCAAAACTCGATCCAACGGCCGAGAGTTGCACAGCACGGCTAACACCTCCCCTGCTTTCCTCTACCACACCCTCACTCACATGTGGGTCACCCACATGTGAGTGAGGGTGTGGTAGAGTGTGGCTGAAAGAGTGTGTTTGTATTATTATTCGGTTTGTAAAGAGAGGATAATATTGCCTCGCATATACAAGCACATGCAACTATATAGTACTCCCTTCGTCCCCATTTATTTGTCCCTTTTGGAAGTTCTTGTAATTTTTCAATTGATTATATCTTGAAATTTACATTGTTTTACATCATTTTGAAAATAATTGAGATCTATCAAACAAGATTTATATTGAATATAAAATTCATTACCAAGTTAAAGCTATAACTAGTTTTTTATCCGATTAGAATTAGGACGAGGGACCAAAATTTTTGGACAGAGGGAGTAGTATTTTATTTTTAAATTACAAGAGCGGATACCGGCTTGCCATCCCTTCCCCTATTTGTTTCGAGCGTTGGAGATTTTAGAATTTTGACCCTTACAAAAGAGAATTTTTGGGGTGTCGAGCGGTTACCAACACGGCTTGTATTCTGTCCGTCCAAATATATTTTGGATTATCCGAATTTTAAATAAACTCTTCCATGAACTCCCATGGAAAAGTTTATTTAAAATCTGGACCATTGATTACTTAGGTGGACAAGTATGATAAAGCAGTACGAGTACCGAGTCGTGAGTCAAACGCCACATGGTTCGCACTCGGCACTGGCAAAATTTCTCCTTATAAAAGCTAGGGCATGATCTCTTGAATATCGAATTAGTTTCTCCTGCTCCTTCTGCGAAATTTCTTGGATTAATGTGAAAAGGAAGGGCAATGACAATGTAATACAGTACGATAAGTGGTATGATTCGTCTGAATTACGTTTGGTTTTGTCCAATAATGGTCATGATAGGATGAGTGATAGGGCAAGGTTAGACTGAGCAAAAAAAAAAAAAAAAGAAAGGTCAAGGTTAGACATATTGACATGAATTTTGCTCTCTCTCAAGGTCTTAGGTTAAATTTTCCTTGTCAAAATTTTTTGGGGTCGCCTCGTAAGCATGTGAAAGGACTGCATGTGGAAGATGTTTCAGGGATTAATCCGATGTGTGCACAAGACCTAATTATATTTGACCGTGCATTTTTCAATTGCTTATATATTTTAATATATAACATTATTTTTTTATAATTTTGAAAATTTCGTTTAATAGTACTCATCAAGAATATCAAACGAGATTTATGATTATATATAACATTATACATTAGAAATATATAACTAATTTTTTGGAGTGCCGTGGATATTGAAAGTGGACAACAAATATGTATCTGACCGTTGAATCGATCCAAGAATAATTCAGTGGATGGCTAGTCCGGGACTCCTGGTATTAAAGTCAAGGGAGGAAGGAATACAATAGTCTCGTGGCGATCATTAGATATTATTAGATAGTCCAATCTAAAGACTCTTTCATTTGTTCAACCATAGAATTAAGGGGCAATCCAATACCGGACCACAATGAATTCACAGTCAAACACGCCCTAAATTGCCCCTGCTAGTAGATGTTGAGATGGGTCGACTAGATATTAACAAAAATACACGTAAATTGTTTTGGACATTTTGTAAATATTAAAAAAATAAAGAGAAAAAAATTGAATTTGGTTTTTTTGGTTTTTTTAGTTTTGTCCTTGTTCAATTTTTTTTTTTTTTTTTGCATTTGTTAGTTTTCGATCAATTTTTTGTGGTTTCTTGGCTTGTCTCGACGAAAGAAATCTAAAAAGTATAAAATTATTTGCCAAACTTAGAGTTTTGTGAATAAAGACGAAAGTGACATTCAAAAAACCGGTTTTTTGGAGTATTTTTCGTCTTTATTCACAAAACTATAAGTTTTGTTAATAATTTTATACTTTTTAAATTCATCTCGTCAAGACAAGGCAAGAAACCACAAAAAATCTACCGAAAACTAACAAATGTAATTTTTTTTTGAATATGGACAACCAAAAAAATCAAAAAACCAGTTTTTTCAATTTACCCAAACCAGTTTAGGGGGTGTTCCGCTAACTTACTTTTTTTGGTTTTTTGGATTTTTGACTTTAGAAATAAACCAACTTGTTCCACTAACCCACTTTTTTTTTTTTTTTGCCTTTTTTTTAGTTACGTTGCCAAATTACGAATCTGCCCTTGTTTTTTTTTATTAAGGTTAGTAGAATTGGTTTTTTTTTTTTTTTTTGAGCTTTTTTGTCAAAGGAATAGAGTAGTTTTTGGGTTAAAAATAAGCTGGTTTTTTTTTTTTTACAGTGGAACACCCCCTTAGGCAATCTATAATCTATATAATTGAGCAATGTCTTTGTCCTTTGTGGTAACTAAGAGGGGAAACCATTAGTTGAACTTGTAGTTTCAGAACTAACTTAAATCAGTTTTTTTGTTGATGTGATTGAGTGTATGACCTGTTTCGTAAAGCACGATAAATCAGTTTTGAAGAACAATTCCTTCTGATTTATCGGTCAGGTTATGCTTCGTAGTATGTTCCACTTGGCTTCCTTTGAATGGTTGTGATTACGTAAATAAAACTGCAACTTTAGCTAAAGCCAAAATCTTCTTTATCTTATTCAATAAGCTTTTTGGACTTTGGATCCCTACCTTAGCTTTCTCTTTCACCTTGTTCTTTTTTTAAAATTAAATCAAGTTGTTAAAATTAAATCAAGTTGTTCTTTTTTTATCACACAAGTGTCCAGGTCAAATTTCATGGGAACTTAATCACATTGGCTCCAAAAAAAAATTAATAGTGTGTGAGAGATTTCAAACATGAGAAACTTAAGAAGGAACAAACCCATTCGAATTCCAAATTTCTTAATAATGAATGAATCAATGAATGAAAGTGGACGAAGTGGAATTGAACCCCCTTCTTTATTCTTTTCTGACGACAAATCGCTCCTGGAAAGAATCCTAAAGTCCTAGGTGCTGATCACTTAGCCAACCTCTGCGGTTTCAATTAATAAATCATGTTTTTTACTAGGATTTGATTGCAGGACCAATTACACAGCATTAGCAAGCCTTATTGATGCAGTAGCAGACTGTTTGGATCTACGATTTAGGGCCCTCTCACATAACTTTTCAGGAGTTTTTTTGTCACGATTTTTATGGGGTTTTTTTTACTAGATTGGGTTATAATTTTTACATCATAGTGTTCAGCTCAACAAAAAGAATAAAAAAAAAGTATGAAAAATATGTACCAAAGTTAAAAGATTTCATATAAGACGACTAAAATACAGTCTGTCATTGACACGAAACATATGATGTAAAAATTTGACCAAAATTCAAAAAAGATTAAGAGAAAATAATGCAAAAAAAAAAAATGTACGACAAAGTGTCACGAAAAAATTAGGGAAGGGGGCCTAAGAGGGGAAAACAATAGAAGGAAATCTATATTTATCTTTATGGAAGGCTAGACAGAATAAAACAGAGAATAAATTCATGACTTGGTAGCACATCGTGCTACGATATTGCCCAATTGTGTCACCCAACCTCCATTAAACTATAGATCCAAAAAAAAAAAACCTACATTAAACTAGTTTAGTTAGAAATTAATCAAAATGCCCACATGTTGCTTCAGGCCTCTCCTCAAGCACACATTTCTGTGGAGTCGTGATTAAGTGTATAGCCCCCCACAAAAATGCATGGCGAAAAGAGGTTTGGCCACAGCCACATGATTCCCAAGGGAATGAATAATCTCTCTAGTTTAGGAGCTACGGTGTGAACTAATTTCAGGTTTGATGCCTCAAAAATCTCTGACGCTTTTTTTTTTTCCTTCTCATTTTCCAAAGCCTGTCAACAAATTAATAAATAGAAGTTTAAATTTCTTATTTCTAACCCTTTACAATTTTCTCATCCAATCCAAAATTTTAGATATCGTTTTTTTCATACTAAATATTGATACTTTAAGGTTATGATTATTATTTAGAAATTTTTTGATAGTCGACACTTCTGACCTTGAACCCACCGATTACGGGAACCAGCCCAATTATTTTGTGAATTGTAGGCCCAACGAGTTTTGTCAATGGTTGGAGCCCAAACCTCAATTCATTCTGAGCATTTTCTAACGACCCCCAAGTGGGCCACATCGATACCAAACTCCATCAGCCTAGGAAGATGAAGCCCTAACACAAAGCCCAATATTAAGATCGGTTCAAAAAGATAACTTATACAAGCAACAATTTATCGCCCAACCCAAGTAAATCAATTTAAGGAAAAACAGTTTGATTGTCACACAAAAAAAAAAAAAAAGAAGCAACAGCTAGCTGCATTAAGAAAAGTAAAAATGAAACAACATTATTTTCTAACGGGGGATTAAAGAAGTATCACTTCAACAACTTACACGAGACTTCTAATTTAAAGGTTAAACTCGTGAGGCGTAACAAATTAAAAGGGTAAAAAAAAAAAATTGAAACAAAAAGAAGAGAGTCACTCAATTCACTTGGCGACTTCTTTTTTTTTTTTGTCCCCAAGTAGTTTATATATTATTTGGAAAAGACTACAATACACACTTCTACAAAAGTTACAATTTTTTTTTAATAAAAGTTACGAGACACACCAAAATGTTACGAATCATATTACTGAACAGTTTTTTTTTAAAATGTTACGATTGCCAATTAGATGGCACAATTTGGACCATAGAATAGGTGCATATAGTATACACTTTTAATGGGCATGTACGGTAGCCATTTCCATATTATTTTGATTATTACTTGAACTAATCTTCAAGGTCCATTTTGTTTGATGCCTTATTTAATCCAGTTACTTAACTTTTGATCCATCCCCTCAAGTTTCTCCACCATTAGAACCATTAAGGGATGTTATATCAATCTTCCATTGTGAGTAATAATTAGGGGTGTAAATTTAACCTAGCCCGGCCCAGCTCAGCCCATAAATAATTGTGCTCGGACGGCCCGTTTCAAGCCCATCAGGCTCCTATCAAAAAAATCACGCAGGGCTGGGTCTGCCCACTATTAAAATCTAGGCCCAGGCCGAAGCCCTAGGTATGGACTTGGGCTCACTCTCCGGCTATTTAAGCCCTTTTTCATAGAAAATTCATTTTTGGGAGTAAAATTAATCCTCCAGCGTAATTATTTTAGTTACTTCAAAATGAAGCGTTATTTTTTTTTACTACATTAATCACATAAAGTGTTTTATTAAGTGCAAGATTTCAACCCAATGTGGGTCATCTATAATTGAATAATTACTGTAGGCAAAAATTATTGAATAAATTTATTTCTTTCAAATAAGCTGCATGTTGATGCAAATTAGCCGTTGGGTAGGCAGTGGCCATTAAGTCGCATGCTGTCAACTACAGAATTGGTGAATCCTTCCAAGCAGCACTTCTTCCTTTGAATTTCTGCCTTAAATATTACAACTATACCCACATTTTTTCATTTAAATTACATTCGGGCTTGCATACGGCTTTGTCGGGCTAAAATCTTCGGGTTTAGGGCCGGGCTTATTGAGTAGCCCAATTAGCCAGGCTTCTTGAAGGGCCGGGTTTCAAAGGCCCAAGCCCTATCCATAGGATTCCCTGGGGCCTAGGGCCAAGCCAAATTTCAACAGCTTCGGGGGGACTTCGGGCCACTGGGCAAAATTTACAACCCTAAGTGTATTACATCAAGAGGTAGTGCCTTACTTTTCCAATCAATCATCTTATGTGCATTTCGGAGGAATTCGGGGATCTTGTAGTGCGGAGTTGTACTATAGGATTCATGGGTCCTCCATGAAGTGTCTTGTGCAAATTGGTTGCATTGTCCCATGTTTGTCCGTTCCTTATTGTTTAAGTGTTCTCCCATCGCCAAAATACCACACACATGATTTCCTTTAAGAAAACAATGTTGCAATAGTGAGGTATTCGAATCTTCTCAATTGAGAGTTGAGCCTTTATCTGTTTAAATCCATTCTCAATTGCAAGGCATATCTTGTTCTCTACTTAATGCAAATCACTGGTTTCTTCCATTATCAATGAGCACCTTCCGCCTGCACAATTTCAAAAATGAGCACACTTTTCAGTCTATGTTTTTACTCTTTTAACTTTTCAAATATTGCTTATGCATTCATTCCCTTTGTATATATAATAGCTCAAATTATTTCCAAACTTTATCAAATGCCCCTTCATCTTGAGAGTTTATCAAATCGTACCAATTAACCAAAAATGTGATCCAATCCTCTTGAGTTTTTCAAATTGAGACTTGCAATTTGCTAAAATATTTTTCTCAACACGCCATACACACAAAAGGTTAGAAATTGTTGGAAAGACTTGTAGCATTCATCAAGGCCAATTCCCTGTGAACGCAAAGATAGTAGGAAGACAAGTGGGGCCAAACATTCTTCTAAACATTTGCAAAGCCCAAACAAAATTAACTTTTCTGTCTTTTTCCAAGAATGCAAAATTTAAGCAAAAAAGAAATGTTAAGAGTTGAAACCCCTTGACTGGTGGCATATTGTTTCTATATATATATATATATATATATATATATATATATATATATATATATATATATATATATATACACCGATGATCCTGTCAAGGATCCCAGATTTTCCGGATTGAAGCCTTTTTGGTGTTTTGATGTTTTTAAAAATAGTTTTGGGAAATTGAAGTCAATTCATTGTTCCAAAGTGTTTTTTCAGAGTCCGGGGAAATCTTAAAAAAATACGGGGAAGGGCTTGATTCAGTAGTTTTTCGCAAAAACCGTAAATATAAAGTTTTTATAAAAACCGCCTTGGATCAAGCCCTTCGCTGTATTTTTTTTGAAGATTTCCCCGCTTTGACCCTTTTGAAAACACCTTTTGAACACATTGACTGCTTCTGATAAAAAAAAAATATCGAGAAAGTGGAGTCTCAGATCCAGGACTCCTGGACTAGATCACTATTCTCTCTCTCTCTCTCTCTCTCTCTCTCTATATATATATATATATATATATATATATATATATATATATATATATATATATATATATATATATATATATATTAGTCTTGTAAGTGCAATCCAACATAAAACGGTTGCATAGCTCCTTTCAATGCAATGGAAGACGAGTGTGCAAAAAATAGATACATCAAATGAACATTTTGATCATGTGAAACATAAAAAGTAAAATTACCTTGACAAAGCTCTTCAAATAATGCTAGAATCGATCATAGTTTCTCCGGGCAAGTTGTCCTTTCCAAGTTTAACCTTCATATTTTAGATTATTCTTGACATTGCCCGAATTTGTAGATTCCTTTGTCGAAGTGAGGAAATCATTTGACAAGATGATACCTTTGATCTAGTCATCTCTATCATACTTGTGATCTCTTTATAGAAGACCATGGCTATATGATAATCTGAATCAATCTAAGAAAAATATCTGGGGTTTCAAGATAAAGAAAGGAAGTTATAGAATGCAGAGAGAGAGAGAGGGGAAAAACACTCTCCAAATGAATTTTATTTCATTTCACGATGCTTACAACTGAAGCCCTCTAGGCCTTTTATACTAGACACTTAATAGTCGAACTTAACAGAAAGATGGCGACATTAATACAACTCACTAATATATATATATATATATATATATATATATATATATATATTAGTCTTGTAAGTGCAATCCAACATAAAACGGTTGCATAGCTCCTTTCAATGCAATGGAAGACGAGTGTGCAAAAAATAGATACATCAAATGAACATTTTGATCATGTGAAACATAAAAAGTAAAATTACCTTGACAAAGCTCTTCAAATAATGCTAGAATCGATCATAGTTTCTCCGGGCAAGTTGTCCTTTCCAAGTTTAACCTTCATATTGTAGATTATTCTTGACATTGCCCGAATTTGTAGATTCCTTTGTCGAAGTGAGGAAATCATTTGACAAGATGATACCTTTGATCTAGTCATCTCTATCATACTTGTGATCTCTTTATAGAAGACCATGGCTATATGATAATCTGAATCAATCTAAGAAAAATATCTGGGGTTTCAAGATAAAGAAAGGAAGTTATAGAATGCAGAGAGAGAGAGAGGGGAAAAACACTCTCCAAATGAATTTTATTTCATTTCACGATGCTTACAACTGAAGCCCTCTAGGCCTTTTATACTAGACACTTAATAGTCGAACTTAACAGAAAGATGGCGACATTAATACAACTCACTAAGATATTTTTACATCTGAGAAAAATACAATTGAATCACTATCTAACTAACTTCTAATACATTTCTAATGCCCTTTGTTTTCAACCCCTCTTAAACTCAGGGGGGTGTCAATCACCTTGAGTTTGGTCTTCAAGAATTGAAAATGATCAACAACTAAGGACTTAGTAAAAATATCAGCTGTTTGAGCTAAAGTACCAATATGTTGAACCGTAAGCAACTTAGACTGAATTTTCTCTCTAATGAAGTGATAATCAACTTCGACATGCTTTGTTCTAGCATGAAATATAGGATTAAAAGCCAAAGCGATGACAGATTGATTGTCACACCATATAACATGAGGTAGGGCAGGAGAAAGACTTGGATCAACGAGCAATTGATGTAGCTAAGTGACATCAGCTGCAGTTTGAGCAAGAGCTCTGTACTCAGCCTTTGTAGATGATGTAGACACAGTAGATTGCTTCTTTGCACACCATGAAACCAGATTAAAATCAAGATAAACACAATAGCTAGTTGTAGACCTGCGATCTGTGTGGTCACCCGCCCAATCAACATCTGTGTATGCTAACAGAGTAAGAGGTCCATGAACAAATGATAAGCCCTGATGAATACTACCCTTAATATACCTTAGTATCCTTTTAACTGCTATGAAATGGCTCTGTCTTGGGTCATGCATGTGTTGACATGTAAGATTTATAGCAAATGCAATCTCAGGCCTAGTCAAGGTGAGATATTGCAAGGATCCTACAATAGTTCTGTACCAATAAGGGTCTGTCATAGGTTCATTAGGATGCAGCAAAGCAGGTTTGACTGAGGAAGGTGAAGAACTTGGCTTACACTCAGCCATGCCAGCCTTGGTTAATAGATTTTGAGCATACTTGGTTTGACACAACAACAAACATTGATCATGATGAAAAACTTCTATGCCAAGAAAGTAACTTAGATTTCCCATATTTTTCATCACAAACCTTCTACTAAGGATGGTAATAAGATCTTGAATATACTCACTGTCAGCCCCAGTTATGATTATATCATCAACGTAAACCAAAATCAATGTAATACCACTAGCTATAGTAGAGATAAAAAGAGAAGAATCAACCTTACTAGAATGAAACCCCTGTGAGAGCAAGAAATTGGAGAACATAGAGAACCAAGCCTTGGGGGCTTGTTGAAGACCATACAAAGCTTTGTTTAGTTTGCACACATGATTAGGATAAGCAGTACTTTTATAGCCAAAGGGTTGTTTCATGAACACTTTTTAATCAAGGACACCATGCAAGAAAGCATTGGTAACATCAAGTTGC
This sequence comes from Vaccinium macrocarpon, assembly GCA_022606695.1. NCBI lineage: Eukaryota > Viridiplantae > Streptophyta > Magnoliopsida > Ericales > Ericaceae > Vaccinium > Vaccinium macrocarpon. The sequence goes on along the minus strand of CM040177.1, from coordinate 11,701,277 downwards.
TTAATAGGCCAGTGTTGAGTGACAGCAAGATTGAGAACAATTCTGAGTGTAGGTTGTTTTATAACAAGACTGAACGTTTCAGAGAAGTCAATCCCTTCATATTGTTGATTCCCATTAGCCACCAATCGTGCCTTGTACCTAGCCACCCTACCATAAGAGTTTCTTTTATCTAGTAAATCCATTGGCAACCAATGATGTTAGCAGTGGGAGGGGGTGAGACTAATGTCCAGGTTCATTGGTTAATCAAAGCATCAAATTCCTCATTCATTGCCTGCTACCAAATAGGATGTTTAACAACCACAGAAAAATATGTAAGTTCCATTGTAATAGGTGATTCAGTGGTATTCAAGGCACTCATTTCAAAATGAATCTTAGGCTTACTAATGCCATGCTTAGATCTAGTCACCATTGGATGTATATTATGAGAAGTAGATAACTGAGAAGAAGATAGAGTTTTTTTAGTAGAAACAAGTGATGTAGAAAGTATATCAGATGCAACTTGAGAAGGAGTGACACTATTAGAATTAAACAAATTAAATAGAGTTATAGAAACTATAGAATCAGGAATAAGAATGACAAGATGATCATGAACAGGTGCAGAACTACAAGAAGTGGAAATATTAGTGGGAGAAGAAGAAGATACAGGTGATGGAACAGTAACAAAAACAGTAATATCATCAAAATTAGTGAGAGGAATAGAAAACTGTCTAAAAGATGAGCCAGACATTGAAAAAACAGATTGTGAAGACAGACAAGGATAAGGAAAATCAGATTTTAAAAATCTAACATGCCTAGAAGTGTAAACTTTGGAAGTAACAGGATTACAACACCTATAACCCTTAGTATTAGGACAATAACCAAGAAAGATGCAGTGTTGTAATTTAGGAGAGAGTTTGTCTGAAGTGTAAGGCTTTAACCAAGGGAAACAGCTACATCCAAAGGGTTTGAGAGATGACTAATCAGGAGATGTGTTGAACAGAAGACAATAAGGCAACTGGAAGTTCAAAGTAGTATGTGGTAATCTATTTGCTAGATAAATTGCAGTTGTGAGTGCTTCAAGCCAAAAATTTGTAGGCAAGGATGACTGTAACAAAAGTGCAATGGTAGTTTCAATAAGATGTCTATGCTTTCTTTCTACAACACCATTTTGTTCAGGCGTGTGAGGACAAGACGTTTGGTGAATGACTCCATGATTCAGAAACAATTCAATAAGAAAATGATTGACAAATTCCCATCCATTATCACTTCTAATAGTTTGAACAAAGGTATGAAATTGTGTGTTCACATAAGATTTGAATTAAGCAACTATATGTTTGACATAAGATTTGTAGTGTAGAGGATAGAGCCAGGTATATCTTGTATAATCATCAACAATAAGCAGATAATACCTAAAACCCTGATGAGATGGCACAGGTGAGGGTCCCCAAACATCCATATGTATTAACTCAAAAGGAGAAGAAGAATGAGACTTAGACAAAGGAAAAGGTAATTTGTGAGTCTTAGCTTGCAAACAAGCAACACAATCTAAAGTATTAGAACAAGAAACAAGCAAATTGAACTGTTTTATTAATGCTTGGAACAATGGTGTACTTGGATGACCAAGCTTATTATGCCATAGCAAAGAAGAAGATGAAATGCTTACTAAAGTAGTGGAAGAATGATCACCACAAGCTCTAGAGGAGTTCAGAAGAGGATAAAGGCCTTTGTTGCATGGTCCCTTGTATAGAATTTGATGTGAAATCTTGTCCTAAATGGCAAGACCATTAGAGTAAAAAATGAGAATACAATGATTGTCTTTAGAAAAACTGGTGAACAGAAAGAAGATTATGTGTAATGGCATGGGTGTGTAAAATGTGTGACAGTCTAAAACAAGCATTAGGTGTAGGTAAAAGACCAGTTCCAGAATGAGTGACTTGAAGTTGAGAGCCATTCCCCATTTGAACACCACCATGCACCATATTAGGATGTGGTTGAGTAATATTATGAAGATTATTAGTGATATGAGAAGTGGCACCAGTGTCAAAATACCATAGTACTGGCTAATTCACCCCACCAGGGGTTGGTTCCATTCCATGGCTAACAGGACACACCAGATTTATCATTGAAACACTTGAATTTGCAGACTAACCAGGAGTTAGAAGCAATCCTTCACTGAAACCAGCAAAATGTGCTTAAGTATGTGGTTAAGTTCCACATGATTCCTAATAGAACCAGGTGGAACATGAAAACTGTGTTGAGGAAGTAGGAAACCCATGGCCCTGAACCTGAATTTGACCTGTGGGGAAAGATCCAGTAACCCCCTGTGAGGGCATATAAAACCTTGGTTGATATGTCATTGGAACTGTCTATGGTGAGACAATAAATCCTATCTGAGGCACACCCAATCCATGTGAAGAATAAAAACCATAATGTACATTAAATGGCTGCACATTAAAAGGATATCCTCTCCACTGATTTGTAGTAGAAAATTAAGAATTCCACTGATTTGGAGTAGAAACTTGAGTGTTCCACTGATTTACCAAAGGAATTCCTGATTGTCCATTACCAATTTGACCATAAGTAGGTGTCTGACCACGATAGTAGCAATATTGTGGTGAATGATTTGTCTTTCCACAAAACACACAAAGATCTCTTGGAAAATGTCCTCTGCCTTTGCCTCTATTAGATTGTTGATAAGATGGTTGATAGAAAACATGTTGTTGTCCAGATGATTGAGGATAAGCATACTGTTGTGACACTCCCTGTGTTTACTGACCATATGAAGTAGATCCACCAGAAGTTTGTGAATTTGACACTGAATCAACCTTTGAGTGAGAACTAACCGAATTAATCCTAACATTACCATGTGTAACTACTAGAACAAAAGTAGAATCAATAGTTTCTGAAGCTTGGTGTGACAACTGAAGATCTTCTCCATTTAACGTAGTAATTAACTCTTCAAAAGTCAAGTAAGAATCTCCTCTAGTTCTTATGCCAGTCTTGAATCCATTAAAAGCTCGTGGCAGGCCATGTAATGTGTGAAATATAAGATCTTCATCAAATAATGGTCCACCAGATGTTGCTAATTTCTGTGCATAAGATTTGATACTGTCGATGTAGGATTCCATTGGAGAGGTTTGAGTCAGACTATACAACTTGTTTCAATGTTCGTGAGCATGAGTTCGTGACATGGAATTGTAACGATTATTCAAAGAAATCCACACATTTGAACTATGGTGTAACCCTTGCACATAGGGCAAAGTCGTCTAAGACAATGATCCAGTGGAACATGCCAACAATTGAGAATCAATAAGTTTCCAGAGAGAGAAATCCTGATTTGTTACCAAGTCTTTAGTGGTGTTACGAATTTGAGAAGAAGGACAAACATTTGTACTGTCTATGTATTCGAGAAAACCATTCACATTCAGTACGTTCTCCACTTGAGTTTTCCACAACAGAAAATTGGAACCATCAAGCTTGATGTTCACCATGGAGGGGAAATTCAACACTAAGAATGCTAGTGAAGGTGGAATTGTAACTGTTGTTGTTGCCATTTTTGAATCTTGTAAAAACCTAATTGGAGAACTTCAAGAACATGATGAAGCACGAACAAAGAACAGATCCACAGAATCACTTGACTCTCGTCTTTACCGCTCTGATACCATATAAAAGACCATGGCTATATGATAATCTGAATCAATCTCAGAGAAATATCTAGGGTTTCAAGATAAAGAAAGGAAGTTACAGAATGCACAGAGAAAGAGAGAGGAAAAAAACACTCTCCAATGAATTTTATTTCATTTCATGATGCTTACAACTGAAGCCCTCTAGGCCTTTTACACTGGACACTTAACAGGCAAACTTAATAGAAAGATCACGGCAAAATACAACTTCTAATGCATTTCTAATGCCCTTTGTTTACAGTCTTCTTTTTAAAAACGACGACAAAAAAAATAATATCCAAACACATCACTAAAAGGATCATGATTATGTGAGTTTTTTTTCACTTCAAGTACCCAAAAGCCATCCACATGTCACTTACTTTGAATTTCGAAAGGACAATTGATAAGACAAATTGGCGTCTTTCTTTGTCAATGCTCTACTAGGACATGCCACTTTTTGTGTAACTTCCTCCTCTATCACAATCAATGATCACATATTTGTCCTTTTTGGAGTTTTTGAAACATAATCCTTGTGGAGAGAAAAATTACACTTGAAGCTCTACAAGGGATTGAAATTTCCATCAAAGCTGTCCAAGGATGTAATTTTGTTTATTTTTTTCGATTTCTCCTTCTTGTTTTATTTGATAACTTGAAATTTCATTGACACAATTTGATTGCGTGTTCAATGCCCACTCCACAAATCATCAAATTAGGATGACAATAAGTTCTATATAGATAATCATATTAAAAAGTATAAATGAAGTTACGAAAAATAACATTAATTCCTAAACAAACAAGTACGCAGAAAATTGTAAACCCTAAACATTTCGTTTGGCTTCAAATCTCAGAACCCATAGATAAAAGTAAAAAAATAAATGATATACCTACAGATATGTAAGAGAATATTTTTGAAATAAGAGAATAAGATGGTGTACTGGGATGAGGATTTGTTGTAGTTTTTCTTCTTGTTTTTTCAGACGATTGAACTCGATTTTGTTAACTTTAAACAAATACTACCAAACACATGAAATTGGGCATTTATCCCTTGTAGAGAAGATAGAAGTCACAAAGAAGTTCTAAACTCCCAAGTAAAAAAATCAGGACCTCTCCCAGCTTTTTGAGCAACATTATGGGTAGCACCTTGCTGCTCCAGTGCACAAAACATGTCTGCAACTAAAAGTATTAGAATGTCTGCAACTATAACCCCACATTCTGATGCTCTTCCATGCACATACACTTTAAATATCTCATCAAAAGTATATTTTCTTATGAAATTCAAAATTGAGGAAGAGAATTCCCCCCCAAACCCTGCTAGTACTCGATTGTTCTGTTGGGAGTATTTTTGAGCTCCTTTCAGACTCATTTTGATGATTGGAATCATTGTAACTAGATCTTGTTGAGAAAATCATTATTTTCATAGGATTCTCATATTTGATTGAATTCAATGATACATAATTGCAATACTCTTATCTAGATATAAATGGATTCTGATTCAATGTGTCAAATTATATTTTCCAAGATCAATGTGTTTTGAATCATATCGATCAATAACCGATTGACACGATTTTTTTAACTTGATTAATGTGGAAGACGAGATCTAAGAAATGCATGGCTCCGGCTATTTAAATGGAAAAAAGGGCTCAAAATTCAATAGAGCAATCCAAACTTTTTCAAGACCAAAGAGAATCCCAACCCTTAACTTGATTATTGAGTTTTTGTTTTTGGAAGTGGAGAACTACATACTTAAACACACAATTTAGCTACACCATTGCATATACTTCTAGGACTTTTTTTATTGAAGGGATTGAAATTGAGGAATGAGCTAATCCTATGAGATTACTTCATACTAGGGGTTCACATGTATGTATGTATGTATGTATGTATGTATGTATGTATGTATGTATGTATGTGTGTATGTGTGTCTATATATATATATATATATATATATATATATATATATATATATATATATATATATATATATATATATATATAGACACACATATGGGTAAACTTCTAATCCGGACTTTTAATTTCCGGACTTTTTATACAAATTTTTTTTTGACGATCTGATCCGTCCAATGTGTTCAGAAGGTGTTTTCAAGGGCCCTTTCTAGAAAATTTTCAAAAAAAAACACCGGGAAGGGCTTGATCCAAGCAGTTTTTGCAAAAATATATAAATATAGTTTTTGCGAAAACAGCTTGGATCAAGCCCTTCCCGGTATTTTTTTTTTTAAGATTTCTCGCGTGGACCCTAGAAAACACCTTCTGAACACATTGGACGGATCGGATTTTCCAAAAAAAATTTGCAACACAAAAAAACCCCATTTTTCCCTTAAATCCGGGAGTGTGGACTAGAAAATCCACCTATATTTATATATATACACTAATATTCTAGTCCGGGATCCCGGACTAGAAGATTTGGGGTGTTTTTTTTGTGTTGCCAATTGTTTTGGAAAAATCCGATCCGTCCAATGTGTTCAGAAAGTGTTTTTCCAAGGTCCGCTCAAGAAATCTTCAAAAAAAATAGAAGGAAGGGCTTGATCCAAGCAATTTTTCGCAAAAACTGTTTTGCAAAAAACTGTTTGGATCAAGCCCTTCCTTCTATTTTTTTTTTGAAGATTTCTCACTTAGGCCCTTGAAAACACCTTTTAAACACATTGGACGGATCAGATCGTCAAAAAAATTCTCGGATCATGGAGGTCCGGAAGTCCGGATTCCGCACTAGAAGGGGGTCCTATATATTAGAGAATATGCAATGGCTACAATAGACACCCATTAAAGATGTGTACCATATGCACCTATTGTATGGTCCAGATTGTGCCACTTCATTGGCAATCATAATATTTTTTATTTTTCGTAACTTTTCAGAGATATGATTTGTAACATTTTTGGTGTGTCTCGTAACTTTTATTAAAAAAAAAAATCGTAACTTTTATTAAAAAATCATAACTTTTATACACACCCAAATAATGGGTGTGTATTGTAACCATTTCCGAGAGAATAAGGAATAAAATTAAGTCACTCTGTTTGTTTTTTACTAGGATGGACTAAATTTTCTATGTGTTAATATTGGTCGTTAGATTGAAATGGCTTTTAGTTTAGTTTTAGTTTTATTTTGTAATCATTATACTCATTTCTCTCTCTATCTCTCTTCACTCATTACACATTTTTTCCAAAACTAAACTAAACTACTAAACGAACGAGGCCGATAATCCAAAAGTTAGATTAGTTATAACTTAGAAGATTATTTTCCCTGACAGGAGATGGAATACATTAGTATTCGACTTGGGAAAAAAATAGCTCAACTATTCCAGACCATAATTCAACCCTTATTGTCTATGCATGTGATTAGGTAGACCATCATTATTATTTTTATGGAACTGCTGAAACTTACAATTATTGAGATTTAGAGGTTTGTTTCTTCTTTAGATTTAAGGAAAATAAAGAGGTTCGAACCAAAAGCAGGTTTAGGGTTTGGGTTCAGTGGTGACAAGAACGTAAAGAAACCATTTTTTTTTTTTTTGGAAGGGGAAGCTTGATATAAAATAAATGTTTTTTTTTTGTTTGAACATTAATTTTGGCGTAATTTATTTTTTTATTTAAGTGAATTTTCTTTCAATTTGAATACATATGAATAATTCAATGCCAAATATATAAAATAAAAATGAAATTATATGAAAAAATATATAAAATTTTAGTGCATTTTATGAATCCAAGGAGTTTACTCAACCTAAGATGAAGCTGCACCTATTCGAAATCTTTCAAGTGCTATTAATTCCTTCAGCGTCAATCCATACAGAATGTTGCTCTTGCTTTATCTGCTAGTGAAAGGTGGGATTAGTCTCTTCGGTGTTTTCGAGATCCGCGTAATCCGATTCCACCCTCAATCCTCATGTAGGTAGGGCCTACATACCATGATGGGTAACTAATGTAAACATTATCCTTTTGGAGAAGAGTCTCCTCCCTGGCAGACAACAAAAATCTAGCTACTCTGATCCCCCTGTTTTTTTCACTCGAAAAACCAAATCTCACCCTCTTTTTGCAACACATGCGCGCTTGTCACAGTTAAAGAAAACCTTAAAACACACTATTTACATTCGCAACTGGTTTTAATTAAAAATTCACCAGCTGAAAACTGGTGCTACGCATAAAAATTTAGCAATTAATAAAAAATTCAAAAAGTGGTTATATACTTTTCTTTTTGTCCAATAAGCTAGTACAAGTTTTGGTCAATTTGTCCCTTTTGTTATCCATGAATTTGTAAAAAATTCCTCAAGTGTACACTTATTAAATGACGTCGAGAGGAAAAATAACTTCTTAGACAATGAATCGCCTTGGAAAAGAAATCAGAATTTTAATTCTTACATAGTATTTTAAAGAATGTACAATCTATATATCCACATGTGGCAAATAGGGTTGAAACCGGTTTGGTTCGCGGCCATATTTGAGTGAACCGAAAAAAGTCGGTTCAAAAGTGTAGGGGAGGTCAGAGCGGACCTCCAGTTGACCAAAGTCAACATTTATCATGCAATAAGATGATAACAGGTGTCACCCATGTGGCACGGTACCCGCGCAAGTTTTCGTGCAAGGACCACAAGCGTAGTAGTACTACCTAATGCTAGGCGCCTCAGTGGCGTGCATCCTAGGCCTAACAAGGGTAATATCTGGACAACCATGGGTCATCCAAATAGGAGAAAATTCCATGGGCCAAATGGCTGGACGACCCAAAACATGGGTGAAAACGCGAAATTCTAGTCTTGTATAGCCCAGGTAATTATACCTGCTGCGGTCTGAAGGCAAGACCCCATGGGCCCCCCTAAGGCTTGGCGGCGGTATAGGCACAACCAAACAGGTCACAACCTTGCCCTAACGGGAATAAGGGAGATCCAGTGGCTTGGTGGCTATAAAGAACAAAAGGATTGCCGCGCGGGGGATAGCGTGCCACAGCATAGGTTAGCTGCGCGGTGGATGACGTCATTGTACGGTCAGGTTGTACGGAAAGGACACGTCATCATATTATAGGGTGACAGCCTGACACCCATTCATTGGTCCAAGGTGCCTACAAATATGGGACATTCCCTTGCAATACCTGTTTGGTTCTTTTACTTCTTTGCAATAGAAAATAATTGAGTGCGAACATGCCAAAGAGAGTTTTAATCTCCTCCCTCATATTAACTTTGGAAAAAACCAAATCTAATCAGGCGATTGTGTTTTTAATGGTTCAATTACCTCAATTAAGAGGATTTTTCTTTCAAAGTGAAGAAATGGAAACCAATATACTTAGGAAATTAAAGAACAACAAAAAAACAAGGGTCATGTTGGTTTACAAGTTTTGAGCCACTTTTGGTTTTGATGACATCATCATTTCTCTCATTTCTCTCTCTATCTCTCTCCACTTATTACACTTGCTTACATCATCAAAACTAAACTAAAACTCTAAACCAAACATAGCCAAGATACTTCGATTGATAAACCAAAGGTAAACTTACTTTGAAATTGCCATCAACTCCAAAATAGAACTTGATGAGAATTTCAAACAGATGATCGTTACAAGAACAACCAAGATTAATCCTAACTACTTCGAACTGAGTTCAAAATCCTAAACTACTTGCCAATGAACAAACCAAGCATCATTTTGTTTGATAGTTGTTTGTTGAAGATTTGTCTGGGCTTTTTTACTCTTCAATCTCTTCTATTTATAGACGTTGTTTGCTAGTTGAACTTCCCGCTCAAAGGTTTTGAATTTGGCTTGCTTCGAACTCCACTTTTCACACTTTGAATTGGCAGTTTCTTTCCTCATCCACGTTTGAATTTGAATTCTTGCTAATCTTCTTCCAAAAGCTTCTCATTGAATCTACATCATTGCCCTGACTAATCCAAATGATTACATTTTAAGGAGATAACTGCATTTCAAGACGTACTCCATGTGTTCTAACTGCCAATTGCCTTGAATCACAAGTTTACACGTGGACTCTTATACACTTAACAGTTAAAATCATGGCTTCGAAGTCTATCTTTTATAGCAGTGACGACTCGTAACTGCCAATAACTGCTTTTCAATTTGAGAAACAATACGACATCATTATATTCCATTAATCCAGTGTATTTTCATTGACAAGTGTTTGTCAACATTTGACATTTTTGGTTACGTGTCAATTATTTATTGGATTTGTTAATTTTATATGTAAACAATACCCAAAGGTTGGTGAAATCTTGGCAAAGCATATGCCATCCTAGAGAGAGAAAGGGGTAATCACTAAGTGAGAGGAGAACATTCTCACTGGTGAAATCATTCCTCATCTCTTTGGTCATCAAAGGTATCATTGATTAGATTGAGAGCAATCCACTACTTTAGTCCTTTCTGTGCACACATGCTCTGTTTTTCACCCTTCCCCTAGATCACTCTATTCTCTTTCCTACTGTGTTTTACTGTTGACTATTCTTACCTTGCCAGCTCATCATTTTGGCTAATGCAAGAACCATCACCTACATTAAGGCGACTCTGTTGGGGAGGTTGATTAGTTGATGGTAAACACAAAAAGTGGTCTATAGACTTCAGGCATGATAGCACCAGTAAACCAAGCCAATCTCGTCCTCGATGGTCCATCGTTGATAGAGGATGCTACATCCAGTCAGGCAGGGAATGGAGGAGGAAACCAGGGAGCTCCAACCATGGAGATGATCCACACCATGCAAGCCGAAATCACCCAGATGCAGACTCAGACACAGTTGCTTGTTGCTTTTGCTGGCCTCACAGAGGTGATCACAGCCACTCTACCTAGGGCCCCACCAGTGATGGTGCCCCAGCAGATCCATGCCGGGAATCCAACCACCTGTGATTCCGCAGGTTGAATAGGCTCACAGAACTCAGGTTGTGGCTCCCTTAGTTGGTGGCTCTGGCGCTCAGGCTCCTATTCAACCTGTGATTCCTGTTCATCCTGCCTTGCCAGAGAACCCTGGTCAAACCACAAGAACCGGTTCTGTTCATCAGAGGGTAGCACTTGGAAAGAATGCTGAGCCACAGACCTTAACACTAGCAGAGGTACAAGCCCTGTTATAGAAGGAAAACACGACAATAACATTACCCTCCCTCCCAAGCCCTGATATCCAATCACCATATCCTATGGCCATCCTTCAGATGCCATATCCAGAGGGGTACACTCCACCAAAATTCATTAGGTTTGATGGCAAAGAGGGTAACGCACAGGAGCATGTGGTGCACTTTTTTGAAACTCTGAGAGCCTTTTCTGGTGACACAAATCTTAGACTCAAAGATTATTTTAAGTCCTTGACTAATAGGGCTTACACATGGTATGTCAATCTCACTCCCTACTCTGTAACGTCATGGGAAGACATGGTTAGTCGTTTTTATGCCAAGTCGCTAGAAGATAACCAATCTATCCTTGGTCAAAGAAACCCAAGGCCCCAATGAGGACATCGTTGACTATATCAAGCGGTTCCAGGATCGCGTGGTCGACTGCCTCGAGCCAATGGAGGAAAAGTACATGATGGAGATTTGCACGACTGGCCTTTTGCGCGAGTACCAGCCTTTCCTGGTTAATGTAAATATCCAAACATTTGTTGCATTATTGGAAGCAACATATAAGTTGCAACATACTCTCAAGCCGCCCGCGCATGAAAGCTTGAAATGGAGAAAGTCCCACTCTATGGCCGCAGCTGCAACTTCTTCTCCATCCTCACGCAAGTCACAAAGGGGAAGGGGCAGTGGCGGTAATGGTAATGGGTGCGACAGTTGGAAGAAACAGAAGGTGTACAAGGATGCTACAGGAGCCCCAGAGTACCCTTGTAGCATTGAAGAGGTAAAAGCATAGGTGAAGGAGTAGATCGCAGATAGTGAATTCACTCTGCCGGACATAGAGGTTGCACCTTCGCACGCAGACAGAGAAAGTCTTAACTACTATATGTTCCACCGACACACTAAACATCCCACCAGCAAATGCTGGATGCTGCAGAGAATTTTCAAGAAGAAGTTGGATAATAACGAGCTAAGAATTGCGATGAAGGCAGAAAACATGCGCACACACCCGTACCCAGAGCACGGGACAACCAACATGGTTGAATGCTTTGAGTTTATGCATGAATTGAGGAAGACAATTATGATTATGAGTATGATTATGATCATGATTATGGTTATGATTACGAAGAGGTGTATATGATGACTTTCTATGACAAGCTTTACAATATTGCGGGGTACTATATCCCAACGGTGGCCACTCCTGATCCAGAGAGTGGGGTCAAGATTTTGCAGAATAGCACAAAGTTTAGACAATTCTATGACGGAATGAGGTTTACACTCAACGCAAGGTTCAGAATGACAAAGGCCATTCTGGCCATCGCACAGGAAGGCCTTGAGGCATGCACTGCGGAAGAGGGCTCCCTCCCTAGAAAGATCAAAGATGAGTCAAATACGATTTTGTTCTCTGACTCAAACAGAAAAGTCTTGCACCCGCACTACAGACCTCTGTATGTCACTGCGCGCGTTAATGGCGTGGAGCTGAAGCGAGCTTTCATGGACGGAGGAGCATCCATCAACATTATGCCAATGTCTACCTTACAAAGGGTCAAAATTCCAGATGAACGGATTGTGAAGTCACTGATACGAATCATTGGATTTCAGGGCGATAAGAAAGAGTCCCTAGGCTATGTCATTGTTGATCTCGCACTCTGTCCAATCCGCACTGCCAAAAAGTTTCATATCATTAACGCATAGACAATTACCACATCATGCTGGGCCACAGTTGGATGCACCGCTTTGCGATCATCCCATCCAGTTACCATCAGTGCCTAAATGCAATCTGGGCTGGAAAGAAGGTCACTGTTGTGGCGTTTGAAAAGCCATTTAAGGTTAACGAGGCTTACCTTTCTGATTCAGTATACTTCACGAAAATGGAAGAAACGACCAGCGCGGCAGTGGCTAGGCCGCGTGGGATAAAACTGCCCAAGTGGGAGGATATCAAAGATGAAGGAAAGACTTCCGCGAGCAAGTGGGAACCATTTACAAAAAAAATGATTCAGGGCCAAGGAAGATTACCGAGGTCAATGAGGGAGGCAAGACGGTATATTACTTATGATGGGGCGGCAGGCTAGGCACCCAAGAAGAGGCGTTTGACCCCCAGTGCCTAGAGGCAATGGGAGCTGAAGAAGATAAGATAGTGAAACTCGAGCCAGCTCCAGAATGTATGCAAAATGGTCCTAAGGCATAGCCAGAGGTGCTTGAAGAAGTTAACCTTAAAGAAAGAGGAGGAACTCCAAGGCCCATTTTCATAAGCGCGACGCTTGAGAGTGGTACGAAGAAACGACTTATTCTACTATTGCAATAGTACAACGCTGTGTTTACATGGCATGGGCGCATGCAAGTACCAATCAGAGTTAGAAAAGAAGATTAAAGAGGAAGTTGAGAAACTAAGGAAGGCCAGATTCATCCAGCCCATACAATACCCATTGTGGCTCACAACATTGTACCAGTAAAGAAGAAGAACGGTCAGATACGCGTATGTGTTGACTTCCGCGACCTCAACAAAGCCAGCTCCAAGGATGAATTTCCTTTGCCTCGTGTCGATACACTGGTTGACTCCACATTGGGGCATTAAATGTTTTCCTTCATGGATGGCTTCAGTGGCTACAATCAGATCAAAATGGCAATAAAGGATGTGGAGAAAAAATCATTCAGGACACCCTTGGGTAAGTTTTACTACACTGTCATGCCATTTGGTTTAAAAAACGTTGGTGCAACATATCAGCGCGCGATGATGGCAATCTTTCACGATATGCTGCATCACATTGTAGAAGACTACGTGGATGACCTTGTGTTGAAGTCAAAAGAGATGTTTAACCACTTAGAAGTGGTGTTTAAAAGATGCAGGAAGTTCAACATGAGGATGAATCCACTGAAATGTGCGTTTGGTGTTGCATCAGGGAAATTCCTGTGGTTTCTGGTTCATAAGCATGGGATTGAAATAGATGACACAAAGATAAAGTCTATTACCGAAATGCCCCCTCCCCACTCCTAGCGAACCCTAAAAAAGTTCCTAGGTCGAGTTTCGTACCTGCGGAGATTCATCCCCGCACTAGTAGAAATCTCAGCACCCTTTAATGATTTGCTGAAAGACAAAGCCAAATTTGAATGGCGCATGGAACACCAACATGTGTTTGAAAGGATCAAAGTTGTACTGACCTCCTCGCAAACCATGATCGCACCACAGAAGGGCAAGCCCCTTATTCTATACTTGATGTCCACCCTGAGATCCGTTGGGGCCTTGCTCATGTAAAAAGTTGATGGTGCGGAGAGGCTAGTATACTATATGAGCAGGAAAGTACAAGGCGTAGAGGAGCGTTACACCCCAGTAGAACGACACTGCTCAGTGCTGGTTTTTACCGTGCAAAAGCTTTGCCATTATTTTGTCCTTCAAAATTCATATTATTACGAAGAGTGATCGAGTACGGTATCTGTTAATCCGGCCAACTCTCACAAGGAGAGTGGCCTGTTGGCTCCTAGCCTTGGCTGAATTTGAGATATCATGTGTTACTCCCTGCACAATCAAATGGCAAGTGCTCGCTGACTTGCTAGCACAATTACCTAATGGATAGTGCGAGCTAGTTCAGGAATCATTACTAGGAGATGGTTTCGAAGCATTAGCGGCTGCATCAAAAGTAACCACTTCGATGCTAAGCTTCAATGGGGCTGTAGGGGGTAGTGCGGGAGGTGCAAGAATAGTCCTCACCAGTAGTGATGGCCTATGAGAATATCTATCATACAAGTTGTCCTTCCAATGTTCCAATAATGAAACAGAATATGAAGCTTTGATCTTGGGACTCTTAGCAGCCATTACAAAGGAGATAAATGTCCTCAAAATTGTGGGGGATTCAAAACTTGTTATTTTACAGACAAAAGGCCACTACACGCTCAAGGAGCCTACCCTCCCTCCATGACACCGTGCAGAGATTGATGCAGCGGTTTGATAAGGTGGAGATCATTTACAAGCCCAGATCGACAATAGGTTCCCTGACAAGGAAAAGGTGGCCATAGAGATTGTCAAAAGGATAGAACCATCAATCGCTGATGAAGTAAGTGAAGAACAAGCCACAGAGGAGTGGCACAAAAAGTTAGTAAAACAGTTATCCATCGGGCAAGGTGATGCGTCAGTGTCAGAGTTGGTGCAGTTTACCATGATGGGGAACAAATTATATTATCGCGGCCCTCAGGGGTGGCTCGCGCGGTGCATTGGGCTTAAGGAGGCCAAGGCCAGGTTGCGTCAGATCCATGATGCAAGCTGTGGAGAAAATGACATTTCTCTTTACCAAAGAGTCCAGAGGCAAGGCTATTACTAGCCCGAAATGAAATCAAATGCTGCTGACGCTGAGGTACTAAAGAATTGCGAGAGGTGCGCGCTAGCCATCCTAACATAGGAATGTTGCTTCTCATTAGAGCAATATTGGAGACAGAAGTATATTGGCTTTCTACAAGAGGGTGGGCTACCAGTAGAGAAGGAATACAGAAGACAAGTTAAGATGTCATTGGACGCTTCTTTATCAAAGATGGAAACCTGTTCTGAAGAGCCCTAAATCATGTCCCTTTGGGGTTTTTGTCCAATGAAAAAGCTGATGACTTCTTTATCAAAGATGGAAACATGTTCTGAGCAATATTAGATGTTCATTGGATGCTTCTTTATCCTAGGTGGATACTACTAGCCGCACATGGAATCTAATGCCAAAGCACATGTGTGTAGGTGTCACACATGCCAAAAATTTGGAAATCTTGTCCACGCTCTAGCAGTTGAGCTCCACGCAATTAGCGCACCATATCCTTTCCACACTTGAGCAATGGAGGCAATACCATTGAAGAACATGACTAGCGCGGCGGTGGCTCAGTTTATCAAAGAGAACATCATGTGCAGATTCGGTATACCTAAGGTGATCCTGTCAAATAACGGGACTCCGTTTATTAACAAGAATGTAGAGGAGCTGCTCCAATCCTACTTCGTGGAACACCATACTTCAACACCTTATTACCCTTAGGGGAATGGCCAAACTGAGGCCACAAACAAGTCTTTAGTGTGGATCCTAAGCAAGTTACTGGACAAGAAAGGTGAGACGTGGTCAGATCATTTGATCACGACGCTCTAGGCATACCACACAGAGAAGAGAAAAGTGACGTGGATTAGCCCCTTCAACTTGATTTATGGTGTGAAGACTGCATTTCCGATTAAGTTGAGCACACCCTCCGCGCGGTTGGCTCTGTCAACAGAAGTCACAACCGTGAAGCGGCGCATAGATCAAGAGGCTTTAGAGGAAAGGTGAGAGCTTCCCGCAGAACACTAGGCCAAATATTGGGAGTCGGTATCCAAGTTCTACAACAAAAGTGTGGTTCCGCAGGATTTCAAAGTCGGAGATTTGGTCTGGAAGTCAACCACAGACGTGATGAGAAACGTCAAGCTCCCCAAGTTCACCCCAAGATGGGAAGGACCGTATCAGGTCATTAATGCTAGGACAAGTGGTCATTATAGGCTTTCTAGAGTCTCTGATGGATTTCTTACGGGTCCCATCAACATCAAGTTCATGAACAAGTACTTCCCATAAATGAAAAGTCTTTTAAAGCCTTAACAGTCTCCCAGACGATGTTTAAAGTCTTAGTTGTTTTTTTTTATCATGTAATTTTCCCTTATCATTACGAAAGTTAATGAAATGCTTGGTTGTTTTATGCAAGATTATGAATAGAGTTTCATCTCATATGATGACAGACAAGTCATAATTTATGAATGAATTATTCAGAAACGTCTTGATAACTGCAAGAAGCGTAAACAGAAAGCATGGATGGAAGCAAATAAACTCGATGTAATAAAAATCCTTCCATATATGTCAAAGTGTATTCATTACAAAGAAAAGGAAAATACAATCATTGTTAGGGAGGGGGGAATAGGCCTTTAGTTATAGGGTCGTTCTCTAAATGTGTCGCGCCGCCTGCGGCTTCTAGTTCTGCTTTCTCGCGCAAGGCAACCTCTTACTCAGCTTGCCTATCTCGCAAATCTATCTCCCTTTGAATAAGTGCTATGCGCACGACGTCCACCCTTGCTTGGGCCTGCTCAACTTCTATCCTCTTCATTTCAACACGAGGAGGAACCTTGAAGCCTCTGCGTGACTCATACATAAGCTCCATGTGGGAAATAAGCCAACCAAGCTTTAGTCCTCCACAGTCCTAAAGGTCCGCAAAGGCTCCTTTCCCGTCTTCTAAAGAAATCAGACCAAAATATTTGAGGGGATGGCTTTCAAGAAATTGAGCACTGATGCTAGATTGTCCAGAAGCATGCCGCCACCCAAAGGACTCTTCACCCAGAAATTGGCAAATGTCTCCGGGTACGTCTATTGAATGGCCTCTAGAACAGGTAAGTTCTCGTTGGAAACACGGAAGGATAGGAATTTTGCATGAGAAGCTAAAATCGCGGCGGGCATCTCCATTTGACGATTCCCGAGATGAAGAGCCCTCAGCGCTATCCTCGATGTCTATGCCTTCATTCCCAGTGTGAACAACCATTTGTCCCAGGTTCTCCTGGGCGGTGCTGAAAGACTCATCCCTCTTCCTGTCCTCCTTTTCTCTCTCTCTCTCTCTCTCTCTCTCTCTCTCTCTCTCTCTCTCTCTCTCTCTCTCTCTCTCTCTCTCTCTCTCTCTCTCTCTCTCTCGCTACAGGGTCTCCATAGTGACCCAGTGACCTTTAATTGTAGTGACCTTAATCTAAACCCTCTAAAATCTTCATTTGAGATTGAAACCATTTATTTTTTTAGGAATATTGTGTACATTATGGGTATAAACAATTATGATCATCGGAGATTGGTCGACACACAATTGAAACGAATTTGTCTTACAATTTATTCTATAAACAATATTGGTCATCCATTTTCATAAAATAAATAGTGTCCGACCATATGGTTACCAATGTCCAATTAATTTGATTTTTGCATGAATAATCTTCTCAACATTTCCAATTGTTGACACCCCTCGGGAGCGCATTGGATTCAGAGTCGTAGCCCGGGTTTGAAGTTTGCACCCAAAGAACCGAACTTGAATGACTTGTGTGTCTTATTTTTAGCTAAGGTTTTATTTACTAGTTCGTCATCACCATAATTGTCACGACCCAACCTGTGGGTTAAGGGTTTATGACCGGCCAGTGCATCTAAGTCACCTTAGGCCTAATTATTAAAATAGTTAGGGAAAATTTATTTTAAAACCCGTTAAGATTAATGTTAGTTTCTCAAAACTCTGTCT
The DNA here is from genome assembly GCA_022606695.1 of Vaccinium macrocarpon. Lineage (NCBI taxonomy): Eukaryota > Viridiplantae > Streptophyta > Magnoliopsida > Ericales > Ericaceae > Vaccinium > Vaccinium macrocarpon. The sequence goes on along the minus strand of CM040177.1, from coordinate 11,683,355 downwards.
GGCTTATCATTATTTCTCACAAACAAGTTCATATCAAATGCCTCTTTGTATACATTTCACAAAATAACCAGAGTTCTAAGTGTAGGACCAAAGTAAATACTGAACACTTTTACTATACATTAGCATAGCTTGACCGGAACAAACTGGCTATCAAGACAAAAGTCTGCAAGTCTGGACAGTACTATACACACAAAAGAACTTATAAGCATAAGGGCTTCGATTCAAGAACAAACCCAAGTACATGTACGATTGTTGGCTTGAAAAGTACTCCCTCCGTCCCAATTTCTTGGTCCTTCTTTCCATTTTAGTATGTCCCAAAATATTTGTCTCACTTCTAAAAACATCCATCAAAATTGGGTCACTTTTCAATTTTACCCTTAAAAAGTACTTTTCCCATTTGAATTAGCTGGTCTATTATTTTTTATTTTATAACGGTTTTTATAATTTTGAAAATTTTGTATAATAAAACTAATTGACATCTATCAAACAAGATCCATATTGAATATGTTTTGACTTTTATATAATAAATTAGCCTCATAAATTTGGTCACAGTAATATTGACTGGATTTAGGAGCAAAATAGAAAAGTCAATACAAAGTTTTCACACCCCTTAAAAACCCATTTCCCCAAAAGGGGCCAAGAAATTGGGACGGAGGGAGTATGGTTTTAAAAATTCTGTAAGCTAAAGCTCGTTTGAAACACTGCATATCTTATAAACATTCTAATCATGGATGTAGTCAATGTTCCAACAAAGCTGTAAACCATCTTTTTTAGTTACTAAGCAATAAAAAAAAAAAGTCTTAGTAGCAAGATAACAAAATTTTCAGTTCGTTTATAGAATGAAATCCAGCTTTTCAGGATCAAGCAGAAAACCGTCGTGATATTAAAATATCACATTTCATAATACCCATCGATTTTACACTTCTTTCAAGAACATATTTCGACCAAAATAAAAGAGGAACGACCTCTGCAATAAAAGGGAATGACGTCAAACCATCGAGATACTTGACCCGCATCTCCCACCCTTATAAAAACCAATCCGCTCTGTTTAAAGTCCTCAAGCCTCGGGCACATGTTCAGATGTATCGACATAAAAAAAAATAGAACTTTGCCAAGTTCATTTCACATATAAACAAATATCCATGATTCAATTTAAAACACAATTCTAAAATGTTCCAACAAATATAAAACACTTCAAAAACATACATATAAACAAGATACGTATGTTTCACCTTATTTTCGACGATGCAACTAACAATACACACGTCTTGACTTACTCCTAAATTAGTGAATCGCATCTCCTAGAAGAAGAACATACGCCATATATTACTATCAACAAGCGTTAACCCTCTAAAGTTGAGAACTATTCTCCCAAACTAAGGTTCTAAGAGATTTAACTTATTAGAGGTAAAATATTAGAACTTTTATTCGTTTTCTATTTATAACTTTACAAACTAGAGTACTAAATTAGTAGAAAAACTCTAATTTCGTGTTTGAAAATAACACTGAGTGTAAAAACAGTTTATTGAACCAATTAGACCAATCTGTCACAGTTTATAAGGAAAATTATAACTTATTCGTATCAAATCCAAAAAGGGTGAGACCAGCGGCAAAATCTGCATAACTGATAGCTTTATTCTCAGTAAAAATTACAGAATCAAATTTGGAAAGGGTTGTTTACAGCCATCAAAACAGGACAGCTAGTACGCAGCTCCTAGCGAAGACAAACAACCTTTCTTCAATTCTTTACTAAAAATCATATATTTATCCAAATGATTTGATTCCAATGCCAAAAAATTCCTAACACCAAAGTATACTTACTGTAAAAATTCTTATGACCATCTCAATTGTAAAAAATGCCCAGAAATCAAATAAGATTGCTCAAAATAGATTCGCGAGAAAAACAACAGGTTGTACAAAAGAATTCATAACTAATACTGTTTTAGTTCGTTTCTCATGTTTTTGAAACGAAAATTTTCGTATTCAAACGTACTATAATAGTTGTGAGGACCTCAAAATTCAATTCATAGTGAAAAGGTTTAAAAAGTAGCAGTCTTTAAAAGTCACGTAATCTGTCTCAAGATTTGCACAACCTCCCTGGAATAAAACAACTCCTATCATCTTAAAATCCTATAATTACGGTTTTTAGACATTACGAACTAGGGTTACCTAGCTGGAAAATCGAATTCTTCGGCGAAAACAACGAAATGGGGTTCTGACCGACTACCGAGAACCACCGCCGCTAACCCACCGTTTCTTCTTCTTCTTCTTTTCTCTCCTTTTTTTTTCCCCCCCTCTTTTCTTGTAGGATTTACAAGGTAAAGTTACTAGAGTAATTATGTATATAGTATGTAATAGTATATAAAACATAAAAGCACTAATTGTGTTTATTTACATGTGTCCTCCATGTGTCAAACAATTTGACACCTAGCAACCACCGTATATGAGTCATCTCGGACCGCGTCTTGTATAAGGTCCGAAAAGATTGTCCTAATCCCGGACTCAGAAAAATACGAGATACACATAGTAGCATAAATGAATTATTCTAAGAATAACCCTATTCTTGGAATTCTAAGAAAATTTTGAAACACAGATTCTAAAACTGTTGGCCTTCTGACCATAAAAATAAATGTTTATGACCCTGTTCTTGTCCGACAAGCAATGCAAGTCGAAATCGACCCATATTCTATCTTGTATCTCCTATTTCTTAATAGGGGAATTCTGAAAGAGTCAAAATTATCCATTTCGATCACTAATTATAATCGTAATCACTTTTGGGGGTGAAGGTTCTCACAATAATATCTTAAGTTTGAGAGCGAGGTTACGAGAGGGGAAAGATTTTATGACACCCCCTCGCCCGACCCGAGAGTTTGACTCTACTTGGTGTTTGTGGGATATTAAAATGTTTATGCGTGCAAAGTGATTTTATGACTACATGACATGGGATGTGTGAACACATGTTAAATACAACATTTTACAAGATAAAGAGACCTACACTTACTAAATCAACTGATAAACGTAATTAAATCATGAAATAAATGATAAATAGGTACTGTTTCCATCAAAACTAGATTGCCCACTGCTTCTGATTTGAGCACTCAAATGGATCACTTGACTTGAGCACTTAGGTTATCTCTATTGTTAATACTGTTTTTGTTTATCATGTTACCGTACTTAGAACCTATGTTTTTAAGACCAATGGACTTCAAAAACCCATCATATGAACAGATCAAGCCTTGACACTGTTTGGTTCTTTTTACTTCTTTGCAATGGAAAATGATTATATGCGAGCGTGCCAGAGAGAGTTTCAATCTCCTCCCTCAGATTAACTTTGGAAAAACCAAATCTAATCAGGCGATTGTGTTTTGTTGGTTCAATTACCTCAATTAAGAGGATTTTTCTTAACAAGTGAAGAAATGCAAACCAATAAACTTAGGAAATCAAAGAACAATAAAGAAACAAGACACTTCGATTGATAAATCAAAGATAAACTTACTTCGAAATCGTCTCCAACTTCAAATACAGAGTAACAGAACTTCGAATAGGTGATTGTTACAAGAACAACCGAGATAGGGGTGATTGTTACAAGAACAATCGAGATAAATCCTAATCTAATTCCTAATCTACTTCCTAATCTATTTCGAACTGAGTTCGAAATCCTAAACTCCTTTGCCAATGAACAAATCAAGTATCAGTTTTTTTTTATAGCTGTTTGTTGAAGATTTGTCCGGGGGTTTTCACTCTTCAATTTCTTCTATTTATAGACGTTGCTTGTAGTTTGAACTTCCCGCTCCATGAATTTGAATCTAGCTTGCTTCGAATTCTAACTTCCACTCTGAGAGTTGGTAGTTATTCTTCCTCTACGTCTAAATTTGTCCGGGGGTTTTCACTCTTCAATTTCTTCTATTTATAGACGTTGCTTGTAGTTTGAACTTCCCGCTCCATGAATTTGAATCTAGCTTGCTTCGAACTCTAACTTCCACTCTGAGAGTTGGTAGTTATTCTTCCTCTACGTCTAAATTTGAATTCTTTCTTCTTCCAGAGGCTTTAAATCTGCACGTTTGCTTAACAAACTCAAATGATAACATGTTAAGGAGATAACTGCCTTCCAAAAATATTCCACGTGTTCTAACTGCTAATTGCCTTGTTTCACCAGTTTATACGTGGAGTTTATGTGTTTAGCAGTTGATATTATGGCTTCGAAGCCAATCTTTATTTTAGCAATGACTCGTAACTGCCAATAACTGCCTTTCTAAATTGAGAAGTAATACGACATCGTATTTAATCAACTTTATCTTATTAATCCAGTGTATTTTCATTGATGAGTAATTGCCAACGTTTGACACTTTTGATTACGTGTCAATTAATTATTGGATTGGTTAATTTTATATGTAAATAGACATAGACCCCCATTTTGATAATAATAGTGAACAAAAATGAATAAAATGATTTTGCACTGATTTAAGTAGAAAAACAAAAAGATATAAAAGAAGGGACTTGACTGCTCAAGTGGTGGACTTGACTGCCCAAGTCGTAAATAGGCTTTGAGCTTCAACACTAATACTTGTATTCCCAAATGGCTAAAACAAGCCCAAGACTGGTACGAGGAACCAACTTAGGCTTGCTGAACAGTGTCAAACAAGTGGCATTTCTACCTTTTTATGCTTGAACAAAACTCTTGGATGGAATTTTTGGGTAAAATGGTGTACAATGATGTTTTTGGCTGTGAACAGAATGTAAAGGTGTATATTTTGGTGTATAAAGGCAATATGCATGTCTGGTGACACTTTTGACAGGAGACTTAGGGCTTTTGGCTTTGTAATGAGGATTTTTGAAAAGGTTTATTGGATTTTTGGAGTATCAAAGCTGGGTGGTAAAGCTTGGAGTGAGAGCTTCTGAACCAAAAGGATCCGAAAATGGGCTTTTATGGGGTTTAAATATAGGATTTTTGGAGGGATTTAGTGGGTTTGAGGTTTAGGTTAATGATTTGGTCAAGGGTAGGTCAATAGGGCTTAGTAAGGTATATTTTAGGGGGAGGGGGAGCGTTGACTGGTGGTGGGAATCTCATCATTACCTCCTGTAGATGCTCTGTAAAAAGTTGTGCATGCAGGCGACTTGAGTGCTTAGGTCAACTCAACTTGAACGCTTAAGTTAAACGGTGACTTGTGAGTTGGGGATGCCTCCACTTGGGTACTCAAGTGGTTCTGAGGTTTTTGGCTTTTTCTTGTTTTTAGGTTGGTTTTGAAGGGTTTGAAATCTTGTTTAAGCTTCAAGCATTGTTTTGACTGATCCTCATCATCAGTGATGCTTTTGAGTATTCCTGGGTAAAAATTAGGGTGATTACAGTTGCTCTTCTTTAATGGAACTCTGTACCATTGTTTGGTATGAGTGGCGTCAAGGCTCGAGACAATCAAATTTGTTGGTTGAGAATTCTCTTAAGCTACAAAACAAAAACATTTAATTCACATGGTCATACTCTTTGAGCTGCCTACATATCGCGTTGTAGGGATCAGACCAGTGTAGTTCTTCAGAGCGAATGCAAGCAGATATAATATGAAACAGAGCTATGTTTAAAGAAGCACATACAATCATCATGCATGCACGAGAATTGATTTGACTTGATGTTTGATGCCATGTTCGCGTTTCGGAGTATATATGACCGGCTATCACCTTTGGGTCACGGGAGTGCATATGATCGTTTGAGTCGCGGGAGTGCATATGACCGTTTGAGTCGCGGGAGTGCATATGACCGTTTGAGTCATGGGAGTGCATGTGATGTTGGGGTCACGGAAAGCGGATATGATCGTTTGGGTCACAAAAAGTGGATATGACTGTTTGGGTCCGGGAGTGCATATGACTGTTTGGGTCATAGAAAGTGGATATGACCATTTGGGTCATGAAAAGTGGATAGGACTGTTTGGGCCACGGGAGTGCATATGATCGTTTGGGTCAAAGAGGCTAAAAGGACCATTTGGGTCACAGAAGTAAATATGACCGTTTGGGTCACAGGAGTACATATGACCGTTTGGATCACGAAAGTGAATGTGAATTTGACCGTTTGGGTCACAGAAAAGGAATATGAATGTGACCATTTGGGTTGGGTCATAAAAGTGAATATGAATGTAATTGCTTGGGTCACAGAAGCGGATATGACTATGTGGGTCACGGAAATAAATATGACCATTTCGGTCACAAAAGTGGGGCATTTGAAACCAACACATTTGTGGGTTTTCTTGGCCCATTGAAGCATGCTTTAGGTAGGCCCTCGGCAACAGAATCATGGAATGGCTCGCTGGGTTTCTTGGTCCATTAAACCATGCCTTGGGTTGGCCGTTGGCGACAAAATCATTGAACGCCTCGCTGGGTTCCTGGCTCATTGAACCATGTCTTAGGGTTGGCCCCAGTGACAAAATCATCGAATGACTTGCTCGGTTTCTTGGCCCATTGAACCGTGCAAAATGTGAAATAGATTCAAAATTCACTTACGGTTTTCCTGGCTCGTAGCAAAATGCACAGTTGTAAATTACAAATAATTGAAACATATTAGGTGGTATATTCCAAAAATATTTAAAAACTATTTTAACGTGTATCAATTTTTATTTTACAAAAAATTATTAAAATTAGTTATTATAAGTAAAAAGATTAATAAGCTTTGTATTTAATATTAGTAAAAACTCATAATTAGAAAAAAAATTAAAAAATAAGGTAGTATGTATAACTAAATTAGAAGTAATGGAAAAAATTTAGGGGTCAATAAAATAACCCTCAAACTGGGAATCCAGTCCAAACCAAAGGGTCCGGTTCGGTTTTCTTGTAATATGGTTTGTTTCGGTTTTGAAAAATTAGAAATCGTGACAAATAGTTTGGTTTGTGGATTTACGTTAGCAGTTTCGGTTTCAACCGATCTGATTCGTATATTATTTATATAGACATATTCTTCATATATTATACACATAATGAACTTTTTTTTTCTCCGAGTCAATCACTGATTTCCTAATAATGCTTTATTCCACCATCCTATTCATTCACTTCCAAGATTTAAATATACTAAACATGCACGGCGTTGACTTAGTCAATTGGTTTCCTAATCTTTTTCCTCGTTGAATAATTTCTGAAAACTTTATTACTTAGACCTATTTCTTCACTGATTACTACTAGTATTCTACTCTTTTTTAGTTGGTTGATGTTAGTGAGTTTTGGTATTTTTTACTAAACTTATTTTTAATAAAGTTATGGGTTAACTTATCTATGTATTTTTAAGTACTTCAAATTGTTTATGAAGATGATATCTCAATTTTAAGAGAACGATGGTTCAAAACCAAAACTGAATTGTATTTTTAATGGTTTGGATTAGTTTGGTTCCATGAATTTTATGGGTTGGTTTGGTTCTCCAAATTCATAATCCATAGGTAGTGGTTTGGTTCTTAGTTTATTACAAAACCAGACCAATCCTGTCCATGCTAACCCCTAAAAAAATTAGGTGATACACATAATTAATAAAATCTTTTAATTTTAGGTATCTAAAAAGGAATAATTATAGAGAAAATTAGTCATAAATGCATTATATTTTATCTATTTGAAGGGAAGGACAAAAACTTTTGCAATCAAACATAAAGACACTATTTTTAAAATTGATTTAGCAAAAGGCCAAAATACACCCACTCTTTCTGTTTTCTTTCAAAATTACCCTGAATCTTTTTCAACTGCTCTCTCGCCTCTTCTTCTTCTTCAATGGAGAGCTTTTCCAAACCAGTCATAAACCTATCGCTCTCTCATCATCTGCACACTCTGGACCAACATCAGCGTGAAAGGCGGCCATTTCATTCAGGCAGCAGAAATTGGATAAGATATCTCCTCCAAGATGAAGATCCGACAACAACGACAACACCAATTTTGCCATGAGAAGAGAGATCCCTGGTGTGTGATCTAAATCCCCTCGATAAGAGAGAAAGTAACCTCAGACTATTTTTTCAGTTGAATTCAAGAACTAGTTTTGCCTTAATTCGACCACTAATTTTGACTTAATTTGAGCAATCCATCTAATTTTGTACTGTTTGATGCTTTTAGAGCTTTGAAAATTCATCTTCTACTTTGTTTGTTATTTAATTGGAAGTTATAATATGTCGAACTATAAGTTTCACTATTTTTCTATGTTGAAGAGTCTGGTTTGTTTATGTCGGCAATTATTTGGTTTAAGGTGTATTCTCTCTGCCTTCCAACTGTTTGATGAAACGCCCCAACTATGTTTTAGTGTTTAATCTTGTGTAAAATGTTTGTTTTTCACGGACTTATGTAGTTGGCATAATTGACCTCTTGGGTAATCTGCATGTCGGTGTGAACTGTCAAATTAGGAAATCTTCTATATTTAAAATTCTATGGTAGAGTCAAGGAAGCAATTTGTGGACGACGGGATATGCAACTTTAAGTGCAAGTGCATCGGCTTCTAGGGAACTTTTTAGCTAGTTGACAAGGGAGCAGACTAGATCTCTTCTCATTGGAAACCCCACTTGCAGTTGTTAGCATCCCACCTCCATTGCATGATTATGTTGAACTTGCTAAGGGGTAGTTTTGATTTCTTTAAAATCAGTGGGTGATTTTATGAATGAAATGAATAGTCTTTAAAAATCGAATGGTAAATCTTTAAAAGAAATGTGCTTTTTAGCATGGGCCATTCGATTTTAAAGACCCATTCAATTTCATTCTTAAAATCACCCACTGATTTTTAAGAAATCTCCATTTTAAGAAATAAAACGGTGCCCTAAAACCAAGATAACAACTCCTCAAAAATATCACTGGTATGTTTGCCTTTACTTGTCATTATAGAGATCTTTGTTGTTTTCATACGAGAACCAATTGGTTGTTTTCATTCGTCATCTTCAGTTTCCAATATTGATTGTTGACATTCTTAGCTCAACAAAAACGAATGTCGTAGAGATAAAATTTGTGAAAAATGTTGATTCTATAGCCGTGAATCGCATCTCCTCTCTCTCTCTCTCTCTCTCTCTCTCTCACACACACACACACACACACACACACACACACACACACACTTTTACTTTTTATGAAATAGTCTATCCACCTTAAATGCGAGGATAGAAAATAGGAGTTGATTTTTTATTTTTTTAAAATTTTGTGTACGAAATTGGAACTTTTAAAAATTAGTTACATTTCACTAATTTTTTTGGTCGCCGGAAGTGGTCGGCTAAGGGTGGGACAGTGGTCGGCCGGAGGTAGGAGTTCATCTACCTCGGAGATAGAACTGAAGATGCACGAGATTCGAAATTAGTAGTTTTAAATAAGGTATGAAGTTTAGTGACTTGTCACTGGATTCGAAATAGCTCTGTTCGTTGATTTCTTTACTTTTATGAAGTTTAGTGGGTTGTCACTAGAAGCTGAGTAGTTGGTATTTTTTCAAGTTTTGGTGCAAAATTTGAACTTTTAAAAATTAGTGAATTGTCACTAACTTTTTGAGTAATTGGTATTTTTTCAAGTTTCGATGCAAGCTTAGAACTTTTAAAAGTTAGTACATTGTCACTAATTTTTTGGGTCGCCAAAATTCACTAATTTCGGGTGGAGGTAGGAGTTCATCTACCTTAGAGACGGAACCAAAGATTTATGCACAAGATTAGAAATTAGGAGTTTTAAACAAGTTATGAAGTTTAAGGGGTGTTCCACTAACAAAAAACTGTTTTTTCTAAAAACTAAGACAGGTCATTCTCTCACAATACATCACATAAAAAAACCGTGAAAATCTAGTTTTTTTAAAAAACCACCTTAGTGGAACAGCCCCTTAGTGACTTGTCATTAGATTCGAAATAGCTTTGTTTATTGATTTCTTTACTTTTATGAAGTTTAGTGAGTTGTCACTAGTTTCAAGAGCTAAGTAATTGGTATTTTTTCAAGTTTCGGTGCAAAATTTGAACTTTTAGAAATTAGTGAGTTATCACTAACTTTTTGACTAGTTGGTATTTTTTCAAGTTTCGGTACAAAATTAGAAATTTTAAAAATTAGTGAATTGTCACTAACTTTTTGGGTTGGCGGAAGTGGTCTCTGAAAGGTGGTGCGGAGGTGGGGCGGTGGTTAGCCGGAGGAGGTTGTGATGATTTTTTTTAAAAAAATTATGTAGGAAATTAGGTGTTTTAAACGAGGTATGAAGTTTAGTGACTTGTCACTAGATTCGAAATAGCTTTATTTGTTGATTTCTTTTGCTTTTATGAAGTTTAGTCAGTTGTCACTAGTTTTCGAAGTTGATTAGTTGGTGTTTTTTTCAAGTTTCTGTGCAAATTAGAACTTTTAAAAATTAATAAAACATCACTAAGGTATGAAGTTTAGTGACTTGTCCCTAGATTCAAAATTCAAAATAGTTGCTCGTTGATTTCTTTTGCTTTTATGAAGTTTAGTAAGTTGTCGCCAGTTTTTGGTGATTTTTTTTCAAGTTTCCCAACAAAATTAGAACTTTCAAAAGTTAGTCAAATGTTACTAACTTTTTGAGTCGCCAGAAGTGGTGTGTCAGAGGTTTTGCGGAGATGGAGTGGTGGTCAACCGGAGGTAAAAGTTATTTTCTTTGAATTTCCTGTGTAAAATTAGAAATTTTAAATGTCATTTCACTAATTTTTTTGGTCACGAGGTAAGAGTTGTTTTGTTTTTCCTTTTTGTTTTTTTTTTGTTGAAATTTTAACTTTTAAAAATTAGTGACATTTCACTAGTTTTTTTGGTCACTGGAGGTGGGGTGGTGGTCAGCCGAAGGCAGGAGTTGTTTTTTTAATTATTATTTCATGTGTGAAATTAGAAGTTTTAAAAATTAGTGACATTTCACTATTTTTTTTGGTCACCAGAAATTGTGGAGGGAGGTTGGGTGGTGGTCGGCCAAACGTAGGAGTTGTTTTTTTTTTTTCAAATTTTAAAATTAGTGACATTTCACTATTTTTTTTGGTCGTCATAAGTGGTGGCTGGAGGTGAGGTGGTGGTCGGCCAGAAGTGGTCGTCGGAGGTGGGGTGATGGCGTAGGAGTTGTTTATTTATTATTTTTTTCAATGTTAAAAATTAGTGAGATTTCATTTTTTTTTGTCACCGGAAGTGGTCACCAGAGGTGGGGTGGTGGTCGATTGGACGTTCGAGTTTTTTTTGTTTTTTTTATTTTATTTTTCCACTTTTAAAAATTAGTGACATGTTACTAATTTTTTTGGTCGCCGGAAGTGGTCTCTGGAGGTAGGGTGGTGGTTGGCCGAAAGTGGTTGTCGGAGGTGGGATGATTTTCGGCAGGATGTTGGAGTTTTTTTTCTTTTTTTTTTTAACTTTAAAAAATTAGTAACATTTAACTAGTTTTGTAGGAGGGTATTTTAGTAATCATGGACCACCTTGTCTTTATGTTTGATTACAAAAGTTCATTTTCCTTCCCTTTAAAAATGTCAAATATTTTGGTTTTTTTGACTAAGTGGCCCATAATTATACCATATTTGTTCACAAATATAATTAATTTAATTAGTATTGTATATATATATATATATATATATATATATATATATCGTAAAATCTAATATGACTCATGCATAAGGGCAAACAAATCATTTGCCAGGTTTTTACATTACCTACCTAACTTTATTCTCCTTTATCACAAATTTATCCAAATCAAGTACTATTTAATCTCTCCTACATAAATGCTCCATTAAATGTGGGTCTACGCTTATTAAATAATACTACTTCTTACTATCTTATCCCCCATGGAGAATCCCATCTGTCTCTCGACTTCCTTCTTTTGAACAAAGTAGAGAGGCATTACAAACAAAAATCCCAAAATTTGCTCCAAATCAGGCTACGTAAATTGATCACGAGTTGTAGAGAAGCAACAATGCATCAATTCTTTTGTTAAGTCACTATTCACTTGCTACTTATTAATTTATTATTATTAGTTGGATAAATTTTACTTACCTCCCCTAAGTTTTCTGACAAATATAGAAACCTCCCCATATATTTTTTGAAATTTCACTACCCTCCATTACTTTTCAAAATAATTGTTACTTACCTCCTTTGTCATTACTTTAAGGCTAAAAGTGTTAACTTTTTGCGTAACATGACCATAGTACCCTTAGTATATATTCTACACCCTAAAAAAATCATTTTTTTAATATTGTTACAAAAGTTTTTTCTAAAAAATTAAATCATTTTTTGTTTTAAAAAAACAGCTTATAAAAAAAAGTATCGAAGAGTTTTTTTTTCAACAGAAAAACTACTTTTTTGAATTTTTTTTTTTGTTCAAAATAGTTTTTTGAGTGAAAAAAATTGATTTTGAATTTTTTTAAAACAGTTTTTTGAAATGCAAAAATTTTGAAAACATTTTTTTTGGATAAAAATGATTTTTTTGGTGAACCGTTATTTTGAAAAAATAAATTTTTGAAAATATTTTCTTTAATTTGAAAAATAAATTTATAGAAAAAATTGTTTAAAATAACTATTTCTAAAAGTAGTTTTTTTTTTCTTATGAAAAACTTTGAACAAAGAAATTCAAAAAGAATTTGTTTTGAAAAAAAATTCTTCGATATTTTTAAAAAAAACTATTTTAAAAAAATGTTTAATTTTTTTAGAAAATTTTGTTAACTCTAATTTTTTAAAAATATATTTTTAAGGGTGGAGAATATATAGAAAGGGCACTATGGTCAATTCATACAAAAAATTAACATTGTTGTCTTAAAGTAACGGCAGAAGAGGTAAGTGACAGTTAGTTAGAAAAATTAGGGAAGACAGTGAAATTTCAAAAGTATAGGGGAGTTATCTGTATTTGTCAGAAGTCTTAGGGGAGGTAAGTGAAATTTATGCTTATTGGTAAGGTTATTCAAATAGCGCATTTCGTAATTTGAGTAATATGATTTTTTAAAAGGCTATTCAAAACAAACTTTCATTACTTTGAAAATCCAACAAAAAATCATTGGGAGTCAATGTTGTGTCTGAATGAGAGTTTTGAGAAAAATATTTTTGAGATAGTGTTTAGATGGATTTTTAGAAAAATAATAATAATTAGAGAGAGATAGAAAGAGAAATAAATATAATGATTGGAGAGGGGTGTGAGTAGAGAGAGAAATATGATTAATGATTGAAGAGATGAGAGATTGGAAAAAAATCTTTTTGGAAATGTGAAGTGAACAGAGTGAAACATGTTTGAGTTCTTGTCGACTAAATTTTTTGTATAATATTACAATTTGATTAATTTTTTGTTTGTAAAGTAGTAAGCTATATGAATAAAAAAAATTTAGAAAGATATTGAAATAGAAAAGTAAAAGTAGGAAAAAAAAAGGAATAGTTTAATACGTAAAGTTGGAATGAAGAGTCCGATTCTGTGAATTTTTGAAAAAATAACTTGCTAAAGTGTAAAATGTATTTTCGAGGTTAAATTTGGTGCAACCGGATATGAATACTCTTATTATTTTATTCTTCCAAAACTCATCCCACATCCACTTACTATTTTATCCTTCCGAAATTTATCCCGCATCAAAATTCACTCAAGCCGAGCAGTGGCGCGTGTTGAACACGAACATGACAGGGTGTAGCCATCACCGCTACACACCATGAAAGGGGCAAACTCAATACAGTCATACTCCAAAAAGAAAGAAAAAATCGAATTTTTATTTTTATTTTTGCTCGAGCCTTCGGTTTTTCCCTCAATTATTCTTCTACTATCTGTATCTGTATCTGTCTCCGTCTCTTTCTCTTTCTCTGTCTCTGTCTCTTCTCCTCCTCCTCCATCGGATCGGGACCTCGACTGTCGAAGTCTGTAACCAGAGATCCCAGTATAAAACGCAAAGATGAAGATTTTTGTCAAAACACTCAAGGGAACTCACTTCGAAATTGAAGTGAAACCCGATGACACGGTTCACCCTTTCTCTCTCTCTTGATTTCGCAATTATGCGTTGCTAGGGTTTTTGTCTTGTTGTTTTTGATACGGGATTTCGGTTTTTTTATTAGTTTCGCGATCTGATTTGTTGCGGAATTGGAGAAAAGATTTTGACTTTCGTAATTTCGATTGCTGTAATATATGGGTTTTTGTTTACTTGTTTGTGTTCGTGGGTATATTGTAGATTTATCGGGATTTATGCTTCGAGTGAATTGGGGTTGTGTGGAATTTTGGAACTTGGATTGTTTTGCTATGTAGATTGATGAAGTAGGTGTTTTGAAGTTGTGCACCGCTCATCATGAAGTAGCTAAATGAAATGAAGGAAAAGCGGCCACAGAAACGGAATTACCAGTCTAAATACTGAGGCAGTTTTGTGTAGGGGCAATTTGGGCATGATAAGAGCATTATAAAGCTCATCCAAAACCAAAATGGCGACCCTTTTAATTTCAGTTTTATAGTTCTCTACACACTGTTTAAGTTAAGAGTAATGCTAGGATAGGCGAAGCTATTGTATCCATATTTCATTACTCAAATTGTCCTCTTTTCTGTTGACATGGCTCAGCAATATACTGTCACCCATCCTAATTAAGCCTCAGCCAAATGTTTCCACTTGTACTTACCTTTGGAGCTTTGAGTTGCTGTAGGCTCCACTACATTAGCCATTCTGTGTTTTGATGGTCATTGTGCACTTCCCAACAGGCTAATAGCCTGTTCATCTAAACATCAGAAAAGTAGCAGGAAAATGCCCCATTACTGCCCGCTAAGTATTGTTTCCAGTCTACTTTAGTTGAATGGATGTTTCATTTCCAAGGTCATGATCGTATAGCTTCTGTTATAGTCCCATGGGTCTGGGACTATGATTGACTTAGTAGGGATGTTCAAGTATTGCTTTCCTTGCTTGGCATTTGAATGAGGTGCTTCCGTGTATTCTTGAAGTTTCAATGGAGTTTCCAAAGGTAGGAATAGACTGGGTTGTAGCTCTTGCTCTGGGAGTAGAAATATAGCTTGGGACTTCATGGCCTAAGACATATTGCTACTCTTTCTAGGGCGCATTGATGGTAGATGTGGACCTTTTAGTTTGAGCCAGTACTCTTGATAAGTTTAATGAGGATAACTATCCAGCATAGTAATACAAGGCAGATCTAGATTAGAAAACAGTTTTATGTAGACATAGAGACAATGTTCTAAAAGAAGGTCTGGAAGGCCGAGTACATGCCACCTAGGCGCTAGAAGGCCCCTTGCTGTCTAGACCGACTAATTGCCCGACTACGTTGAGTACTCAGCCCTAGAAGCTAGAAGATGCTTGGCTGCCCTGGGAGCGCCTAGAGAGTTTCAGAACCTTGCATAGCCACCTTCTCCTGCCAAAATAGTTTAGAACTTTGCCGCATCATAAGTGGTTGGAAAATGGTTTTGTTGAGTGAGTTGTTACAACTGTTACAAGCTCATTCTTCAATGATGATGATGCCCTTTTTTAAATTAGGTTCACTTGTTTCCTTTTTAATCGTTTCTGAATTCTTTGTGATGTTGAAAATGCTTGGATTTTTCCTCAGGTAGTTGATGTTAAGAAAAACATAGAGGCTGTGCAAGGGGCAGCCTTGTACCCTGCGGCACAACAGATGCTTATTCATCAGGGAAAGGTTCTAAAAGATGGAACTACACTGGAGGAAAACAAGGTTTCTGAAAATAGTTTTGTTGTCGTCATGTTAGCAAAGGTAAAGTTTGTTTTCATTTGAAGTACTTCGTAGCAATTAGTCTTCTTCAAAATATCTTTCAGGTAAGTAACTAGGTAGACTTGATTCTATGAGCACTCGGGTATTTGTCTTAGCCTTGGCCCTTCTGGTTGGATTTATTCTCTGCGATTTAAAGGCTCTTTCCAGGTTGATAAACGATATTGAAATTCCAGTAGGTTCGCATGTGCCAATTGCCGATTAATGGATTTTTAGTCTAGCTTAATTCTGCTATGAAAATGTATAGTTCCAGGGATGTATGGTTGCCAGAATTTTTTTATTTCGTCCATAAATTATCAACTCTTGATTGCTTGTTTTGTGGTCCCTTCTGATGTTAAACTATTAGTGGTACACTTGTATGGTGTGAATTAGCAATCAAAGTAACTGTTTTCCATGTGATATTGAATATTTTAGCAGTTTTTTATAGGACTTTTAAATGGTGGTTACTTTACAGTTCACACCCAATAGAAAGAGATCGTCTCCTGCAAGTTGCAAGCTTCCTCTCAGTCCGCTCCATGTCTGCCTACGTGCAACTTACTTTAAACGGTGATGCAAGAAGCAATCCCTGGTGGGAGCGAGAAGCTAGAGAACACATCCATTTTATCTACTTCCCCATCCATCATCAGAGCACTCTTAGTCCAATTACCATGAAGCTTTATACTCTTAGGCCTCATTTGATTCGTGGACTGATATAGACGGGACGGGATTAATAATCATGGGATTGGTAGTCCCAGACTATTTGTTCTGGTATTAATTTCATCCCTAATTCTACCAATTCCATGTTTGATTCCCTTGGGATTATTTACAGGATACTCTTTTCTTTTCTTTTTTATATCGTTTAGTTTTTTTTAAAAATATTTTTCCTAAAAACTACATTTTAAAAGAATATTTGTTGAAAAAAAAACTCGTTTTGAAAACATTATGAAGTTTTGAAACAATTTTTTCTAAATAAGAAAGTTTAGAAAACATTTTCTGGATAACAAAACTAGCTTGGAGTATTTGGAAAACAGGTATTTTGAAAAGAAAAAAAAAGTTTTGAAACAGTTATTCTGAGAAAATAAAGTTTGGAAACAGTTTTTAAAAAATAATTTTTGAAACAAAATTCCGTTTTGGAAACAGTCTTGAAAAAAAAAAAAACAATTCCAATATAATTTTTATGGAAAAAATTCAAAAAATTATTGAAAACATTTTAATGAAAAAATAAAGTTTTTGAAAACAATTTTTTAATTTTTTTTTTTGAAAAACAGTTGTTTTGAAAAACATTATTTTTAAAAATAATATCGGGATTGATAATCCCGAGAGTCATTCAGGAACCAAACGTGGGATAACTCAGGAATTGGTACTGATAGTCTTATCCCAGACAGTTAATCTGCGAATCAATTGTGGGCTTAACATTCTCAAGCACAACAAACGACTCCTCAATGACCTTCAACTCTTCCTCTTTAGCTTCACAGAAATCAAATTGTTGTCAGCAAATAAAAGATGTGCAAATAAATTTTGGCCTCACCTTCCCAAAAATCAAAATTTCATTCTGGTGTGTTATTTTAGCTAGCATTGAATACTTAAGAAGTATTTTGCAAAATGTTTATAAACATAAGAATGTTTCGATTGTTTAGAAAACACACGTAACATTTATCATGGTTAGAAACATGAACTCAGAGCATATGAAAGTGCATAATAGCTGAATAAGTGAAACTGAAACATATTTAGATTTATGCATGGATTCACTATTAATAAAAAGCAACAAGTATGAAATGAAAAAGTACGCACTAATTTGAAACGGAAACATAGATATGGTCACAATAAATCGGCATTGGCACAACATTTGTTTCGCTGTGTTTTGTTGGAGACAAAGTCTGTTATACTTATACCGCTGATTTTTTGTTTTGGACTCTTAAGGAAATGGTGGCGTTTGGTTGTTTCAATGGAAACAAATCGAATTTTCATTCCTTGCCCCTTCCCAACATTAGACCCGTGTATAAGGCCCTTCTTCAACTACCTTCAGTATCATACGAGTAAGAGCCTTCATAACAATGTTTAAGAGAAATGGCAAGAAAGAATCACTCATTCCATAGCCCCTACAGCTTGTAAAAAGTTCTAGGGAAGACCACTCACCAATGCAAATTACATAATGTGGACAATAAAAGCCCATTGCCTTCTCCAATGACTGCAAAACCCATTTTTTGGATTTCAGAAATTCCGAAAACACTTATTCTGAGCCCTCTTAGTTACTAAGATTTTGCAGACACACTTCATGGTGGGGTCAAGGGGAAGACTTGAAATACCACTTGATGAATTGGGAGTTGGGACAATTGCGCTTACCTATCCATGGGAGAGGTTTTGGGATATACACATTAGTGCTGTTTAACAATGACTTGATGGGTAGGTGGCTATTGTTTTTTACCTTACAAGTTGAGTGGCTATGGAGAAAGGTGGTTGTCAGGAAATTTACCAGTGTTTCTTTTGGGGTATTTGGTTCATTGACAGAATAGTAGGCTCTTATGGGTGGGTTACATCACGATCTCCTCTCCTGTTTTTTATCCTTGTGCAACTCACGCGTTGGACTCAAACCTGCAATTTCAACACCCGGGTTGTAAACCATCCAGTTATCACTTATCACAATTGAACTACGTTTGAGTTGGTGGAAGGAACTGTTAGATAGCTTTATATACATTGTTGGACACTTGAACCCATTTTTTATTCGCTTAAGCTTTTTGGAGAGTTGGTAACTTAACAGGAACATCTGTAAGTTGGCATTAGGGAGTTATCCCTCCCTGTACCCTAGCCAAACAAGGAACCACAGAAAGCCAGTAGTCCAGTTTTTGTACTCGAGTTCCGGTGCCCATAGAAGGAGTTAGGTTCGCAAGTTTTGACCCGCTCAATGTATAGGGGATAGTGCCGTGCCATGCCATGAGAGTTTGGTATGAGTTTATCAAGATGGCTGATGAAGACAGGGTGAGATTCTGGTTTGATGCAGGGTGTGGGTACAGATCTCTTGTCAACGATATTCTGGTTACATTGTGCTTTTGTAGTTGATTTTTTCCATTGATCTCACTTTCTTGGTAAGTATTTTCTGTGTTGTAAAATAACTTGTGGATTGTTTCATACTGATTTTCTGTGGTTAACAATGCCAGAATAAGGGCTCATCTGGTGAAGGTTCAACAGCATCCACTGCACCTACAACTAAGGTAAGAGGAACCATTCTGAAGTTGTTGTCTTGATGTTGTTCCTACTACTACTTATACATGGAAAATTGAAGGGCTTTGAGCATTTTCTGAATTTGTTGCAAGTAGTATCTACTAGCTTGTAATAGTAGGCCCAAACTTACCTTTCATTCCTACTGCAGTATTTTGCCCTTCGTTTAATGGATAGTCATTTTGATTTTGTGTAGAAACCTCCTAGATCTAGATGGATCACCTTCTAGTTTGACTAGACTCTGATTGACAAACATTTGAGTTGATAGGAATAAGTTTAAGCAGGTAAAGGTAGTACTTTTTGACTTTTTAGTGTGTAGATCTTTTCTTTTGCCCTTCTGTGTTACTCGGACTCGCCATTTTTGGTGGAGTACCCGTGTCGACACGACACGACACGGGTATGGGTGTGGGATTCGTACGGGATTCGGCCACAGAAATCTGGATATCGCTGTTTTTGAGGGTGGTTCAGGCGTTCAACCAAGAAGAAGAAGAGACGACGAAGAAGATGAAGAAGAAGAAGAAGAAAGAGAAAAGAAAAAGAAAAGAGAAAGTAAAGAGTGAGAGACAGAAAGGGGAGGGCCCCACCTCGGTACTATCTCCTGTGCATTCAAAGCTGCATTAAACAAAGGAAATTATTCCCATGCTGGCCCACTGTGAAATGTTCTCACGCCTATATATGAACCAATGGTCAAAGGGAGTCATCTTCCATTATCACATGTGGTTGGGTCCCACTGCAACTAAATGAACCAATGGTCAAAATGTATCACTAAGTGTTCCATTCTTCGAGACAGGAGGTCCAACTTCTGTAGTACAGCTATACAGCAGTAACAACACTACAATAACTACAGCTGTCTTTTCCAATGTACAAAAAATAAAATAAACTACAGCTGTAAAAAAATGTTCCATTCTTTTAATGTAAAAAATATTTATTACTGTATTTGACATATTAAATGTAAAATATAAAAAAAATTATTACAAAAAAAATATTATATGCCGTATCCCCGCACCCGTGTCCAAATTAGGATTCGTATCTGCGTATCCTCTATTTTTTGACTTCACGTGTCCGACACCTAGATTCGTATCCGCATCCGATACCCGCACCCGAGTTTGAGTAACACAGTTGCCCTTCACACATTTTCATATTTTTTTGTCTTAGTTTCTGTGTGTTGAAATACTGGGCCAGAACTCTGGAGACTTGATTTTACTTGATGCATTGATGAGCTCAGGCCTTGATCAATTTTCAAATACCAATTCAATGAGTTCAAATGATTGGACCCTTCCTGGCCTTGAGAGCAATAAAATTGTGTGTTTGTGCATTTGCCATTTTATTTGGTTGATGTACTGTGACACCCTGTCCGACATCGGAAGGATACATGGGTGATCTTGGACATGGAAGGAAAAATGTATGCTGTTATTAGTAGCTTGTCCGACAAGTTATTGGCCCATGCTGTGAGGCTCCGTCAAGTTATTGGGCCAGTGATTTATGTAGGGCAATACAAGTGGTATCGGAGCAACCCATGTACACGATCGAATGGGGCCGAGAGCCCGAGACTTTCTATGGCCACCAGAGGAAAGACTCGTGAAATATCATGACTCTTGTCTCTAGGGAAAAACCATGAAATGGTGACTCTGGTGCTGAGCCCCTTGCCAAGGTGCAAGGCCAGAAAATGTGAGGAGATATTGACACCCTATGCCACATCGAAAGTCTACACGGGTGAAAATGGGAACTGTCTGCTGCTTGTAACTTGAGCTTAAGATTTTGGATCGTGTTAGGCTCCAACAAGAAATGGGCCTGTGGTCATTTGAGATCCATGTACCATTTCACTTTTTAAAATGGTGGAAGGCCTTTTTTAGCATAGAATTACGAAATTGTTGTTTGGAAGGAGTGGTTGTACTTCAGGTTCTAAATTCTTATTTTGACATACGTAGCAATTCCAATGGGGTCCTATAATGGCTATAGTCATTTGCTTATTTTTTAGCACCAAAAACTGGTTAAAAAGTGGTTAACTAACTTTAAGTGCCATATTTCCCCCCTGTAATGGTGCGTTCTAAAATAAAACCAAAGAGTTCCAAATATTAACTAACTTGCCCTACCTCATTGGCCCCTACTTTCTCAACCCTAATTCAACTACCACCTATGTTACACGAATATTGGTACAACCCGAATCAAGCCGAGCTATAGGATGTTCAAGTTCGTTCATTTAGTTTTTAAATGAACTCAAGCTCAATGAAAATTTGACAAGCTAAGCTCGAGTTGAGCTTGCCTAGATTTGAGTCTAAGTCGAGCTTGTTCACAAGCCATAACATATAAAAAATTTATATTTATGCTCTCACCCAGGTCCAAAACTTCAATAAAATTTTTATTTTGTACATAAATAAAAGTACATACATATGTAAAATTATAAAATCATATTAAAACTTAATTTTATACTCCCTCCATCCCAAATTGTTTAGCCCTTTTGGGAAAGCGTGCATTTTGGATACAAAAAATGATGGGTTTATGAAAATTATTTTTCAAAAAAATTACACAAATGTTTTCTACTCAATGAGATCTTTAAATTAGTGTAAAATTTTAAGAAAAGAAAAGAAAAGAACGCTTATACATCATTTTTTTGGTGCAAAATGCACAAATTCCCAAAAAAGTCGAACAATTTGGGACGGAGGGAGTAGTACATTTAAAAGTTTATAGATGGACAAGTTATAAAATTTTCATGTGTACATGTAAAAGTTTAAACATATTCAAGCTTATGTGTGATATGCTTATGAGATATACGTATATACTCCAGGTTCGCAAACCTAATCGAGCCAAATACTTTCAGGTTTAGGTTTGGCCCATTTATTAAATGAACCTAAAATTGAGGTTCAAGTTCGCGTCATTTAGTACTTGAATCGAACTTGAACGAGATTTTACCAAGTCGATTCTCGAATAGCTCACGAATGGCTTGGTTCATTTGAGAGCCTTAAGTGAGAGTATCAGGTGCGGGTGTATATCTAGGGGTTGGATACCTAAAGTTAAAAAATTAAGGACACTTAGATATGGATCTAGATGTAGACACGGGTTCATCAAGGATACATTAAACAAAATTATTTGTAATTTGTTTTTTATTTTTTTTAAATCTTATATGTAAGAGTAAGAATATAGATAATTAATAATTTAACAATACATTAATTCTTTTGTTTTGTCATCGAAGGACAACTTACCCATTTTTTATCCCCAAAATTAATAACTTAGCCCAGTCAATACAATATGTTGCCCATTGTTAGCTTGAAATGGGTAAATAGGCCCAATACCATATGTTGGCCCCATGGCCCCCTTCTATTGGTAAATAAGCCCAACTGAAACATCAGGTTACCTTAGTAAATAGAAAAATAAAAGCAAAACCCAAATCCAGCATTACCTTTCGTCTTCCACACGGAGTCAGCTACTTGTAATCGGCTGATCTCCAATGTAATTCTTTGATTGAGCCTCTATTCTTTGTCAAGGTAGGATCAACTCTCCTCCTCCTTCGATTCGATCAAGCCTCTATTCCAACTCTCCTTTCTTTTGTAATATCAGATCTGAGAAACTAGAAGTGTCTGATTTAAAGTAGCTGGACCTGACACATGTCCCACATCGATGTTGTGCCATGTCGACACTGGTACTGTGGCAAAAATTACGGATCCTTGTATCATAGACTACTACTTCCCTGTAATTAATAGACTAATTTTTTGAATTGGATAGTGATGTGGGAACAAGGAAAAGAATTGTGTGGAGTAGTTTTTACCCCATTGATAGTTATAGAGGAAAAAAAATGTGAGCCGACATTGAAAATGGTGTTGGAAAAAAAAAATACTTTGGGAATGATGGAAAGAGCCGTTGAACGAATTGGAGTTGTTACACTTTCTCTTACCACCTTGAATCTCTCTCTAGTTCGATGCGATGCCCCCCCTTCTCTTTTCTCGCGCTCATGCGATCAAACCCCCCTTTCTCTCTCGTTCGGTCAAACCCCCACTTCCCCTTGATCTCGACACAAAGAGAGTCACAGTTTGCTCTCTGAGTTTTGGCAGATGAACAGATGAAGGCTTTTGGGGGAAGAAGATAAGAGTGGGTGGGAGTGATTCATTTTAGTGTGGTAAGAGCAAGTGTAACAGCTCAATTATCATGAACTCTAATTTGTTCGGCGGCTCTTTCCATCATTTCCAAAGTAATTTTTTCCAACACCATTTTCAATGTCAGTAACGGCTCAATTTTCTTTCCCACTATAAATATCAGTGGGGTAAAAACTAGCCCACAACAATTTTTTTCCTTGTTCCCACATCACTATCCAGATCAAAAAATTATGCCTATCATTTATGGGGAAGTAGTAGTCTATGCAACACGTATTCGTAATTTTGCTACGGTACCCATGTCGACGCGACACCGGTGCAGGATATGTGTCGGGTGTAGCTACTTTAAATCAGACATTTCTAGTGTTGCAGATCTCGTATCACAAGGAGAGAGAAAGACAAACCTACCTTGATGAAAAATAGAGGCTCAATCAAAGATCAGATTGGAGATACGCTGATTAGCAATAGCCAAAAGATAATGCTGGGTTTGGTTTTGCTTTTCTTTTTCCTTTTACTAAGCTAGGGTAACCTGATGTTTCCAATTGGTCTTATTTACTAATATATTGGGCCACAGCATATGGTATTGGGCCTATTTTACCCCTTTTAAGCTATAAACATTGGGCAACATATTATATTGGATGGCATATGATTGTCGGTATGCAAGGGTGCCAACCTAGTTGGGATGCTCGTGTTCCATTGTGATGCAGCGTGCTTAGGGTCCTTTTAATCTTTATTTTCTGTTTTCAATGGTTAATAAATTC
Source organism: Vaccinium macrocarpon (assembly GCA_022606695.1). NCBI lineage: Eukaryota > Viridiplantae > Streptophyta > Magnoliopsida > Ericales > Ericaceae > Vaccinium > Vaccinium macrocarpon. The sequence continues at coordinate 11,659,702 of CM040177.1, read as the reverse complement.
TCTTTCGCTGATCAAAAAAAAACATATTGTATTGGACTGGCCTGATTACCCATCAGAGATGGGGTGCCAAAATTTGGCACTTAAAGTTAGTTAACCACTTTTTGGTGCTAAAAATGAGCAAATGACTATAGCCATTATAGAACCCCATTGGACTTGATCTAATGGGGGATGGAAAATGGCTATAGTACCCTATTGGACATGCTCTTCTTAGAATTGTTGGGCCCTTTTTGTATGAAGTGTATGTCTACCGAACTTTGCAAAGTCGTTTGGTACTGTTTAGTCAAGTATCAGATGTTTCAGAAAGTAATGTCCGTCTCTGAATTGTAAGGAACCTTTGGAAGTCTAGTCAGGTATTCTCTCCCAAGGTGTCATTTTCTTTTGAGTGGATTGAATGGTTTGACAGTTTGTGGTCTCAGGAAACTGTAGCTTCAATCTACTAACTTTGCCTGCACCTGGTGTGAGACTTTTTTGACTGCCATTAAGTGGGCTAGTTACATTCCATTAAGCTTAGTCACACTCCATCGCTACCATATTGTCATGTCAGATGTTGATCAGAAATGTGCTTTTATCCATTGTCGTACCTTATTTTTTAGATGGAGATTTACCCTCTTCAAAATGTACACTTGTGCATATCACTTGTTCTAGCATCACATTTAGGTTGATATGCAGGTCCAAGGTATTTGTATGATATTTTTATTTTATTTTATTTTTAACTCTTTCCTTCTACCTAACTTTGGTGCTCATGTGTAATGGCTCTAATTGTCCTGCCTGACATGTAGGTACCACAGACAAGTGAGCAAGCTCCTCCTGCTGCCCCTCAAGCTCCTACCGTAACATTGGCTTCGTGAGTTTGAGTCATGGAATTAATATTTGCAAACAGTGCCTTAAGCATTGTTATTTTCATTTGCACACCATATAATTTATTTTTTCTCCACGTGTTGTCTCTACTTCACAGTCCTGCACCTTCACCTGCTCCTGCTCCTGCTCCAGCTCCAGCTCCAACCTCGGCAGTTACTACTGTGTGAGTATTTTTACTTGTGGGTTAGATTATGAAGACTATTTTTCAGTTCTCTCTGCTTTCTTTTTTAATCCAATATTCTGTGTTCAACCAGGTCAGAGTCTGATGTCTATGGTCAAGCAGCATCGATACTCGTTGCTGGAAGTAACCTTGAGGGAACAATCCAGCAAATTCTTGATATGGGTGGAGGGACTTGGGATAGAGATACTGTTGTTCGAGCTCTTCGCGCGGCTTTCAACAACCCTGAAAGAGCTGTTGAATATCTATATACTGTTAGTGTCTTTAGTTGATTTTTTTATGTCTTTTTTAGCATGTGGGAAGTATCGTGTCATGAAGTTTTTTATCGGCTTCAAATGAAAGATACGAACTAGAGAACATCAATACAGTCTAGCTATAATTTGGTTTTTTAAAATGAGGGTTCGTCTTTGGTACTGAATTTTGAGTATAACTCTGGCACAGATAAATCGGAAGAGAAGGATGCAAAAATTTTCTTTATTATATATCCTTTGACTTCTTTAAGAATAATATTAGAGGTACTATGTTCAGTTTTTGCTTTAAAATTGTGATTTTTTTACATACATTCTCTATTAATTTTAGGGTATCCCTGAGCAAGCTGAAGTTCCTCCAGCTGCCCGAGCCCCGGCCCCAGTGACGGGGGTGGCTGCAAATTCACCATCTCTACCTCCACAATCAGCACCTGTTCCTTCAAGTGGACCCAATGCAAATCCATTGGATCTCTTTCCCCAGGTGGCTGGTCCATGTTCCTTGTCAATTTTGATCTTGTAAATTTTGGTGATGACTTCTTGCACATTATTTTGGGTGATGATTTTCATTTTCTGGGTAATAGGGCCTGCCAAACATAGGTTCAAATGCTGCAGGTGCAGGCACGTTAGATTTTCTTCGCAACAGCCCGCAGGTATGTGCTTCTATATGTGTCTGCGCATATGTTTTTTTGGTGCTCCAGTTTGGTGTTCGGAAAGTATGCATGCATTACTTATGTGCATGCCTTCATGCGTGTCCTCTGTTATTTAACTTTTGAATTTTTCCTGTTTCAGTTCCAAGCTTTGCGAACAATGGTGCAGGCCAATCCACAAATTTTGCAGGTTCTTAATTACCACTTTGTGGCCAATCTATTAGCTAGTTCACCTAACACTGTAATAGGTCTACAGCTTTTCTTTTCTTTTTTTTCCACTTCCTCTAATACTAAAGGGCCTTTTCTATTTTCTTTTTGTTCATAGCCCATGCTTCAGGAGCTAGGCAAGCAAAACTCTCACCTGATGCGGTTGATTCAGGAGCACCAGGCTGATTTCCTTCGCCTTATCAATGAACCTGTTGAAGGTGGAGAGGGGTATGTTCTCTAGTTGGTTAAATTTATATGTTTTTTTCAAATTTTTACTCGTAACTGTGAACACTGCCTATTTACTGGCAATGTGCTATTAGGAACGTCTTGGGGGATCTTGCCGCAGCAATGCCACAGGCAGTAACAGTTACACCTGAGGAACGGGAAGCCATAGAACGTGTAAGTATTGCCTCTTAACCTTTCTCTTGATTTGGTTGTGCTTAGTTTGGTGTTCTGGCACAAGAGTTGGGAAAGTGCTTGTTATTATCGACTCTTCTGTAGAGTATCTTATTGAATAGTAACTACAACAACAATAACATAACCCATTTAGTCCCCAATAATTGGGGGTATGGGCGGGGGATGGATAGGAGACAGACCTAACCTTTGGCAATAAATGCACAAAGTGGCTGCTCCCAGAAATACCATTGAAACAGATGGATTTGAGGCAGACCTAACCTTTGGCAATAAATGCACAAAGTGGCTGCTCCCAGAAATACCACTGAAACAGATGGATTTGAGACAGACCTAACCTTTTGGCAATAAATGCACGAAGTGGCTGCTCACAAAATACCACTGAATCAGTGGTCCCCCTATACCGTCAAGTTTGAATAGTAACTACAATTTTTTTTTTTTAGTAATCATAACGTGAAGTGGTCTGAAATATTTGGCCTTTTAACATAGTTGTCAAAGGCACGCGGCGCAACGAGTTGCAGGGCTAGCTCCTTGAGTGAGCCTAGGCGAGGCGCCTTCAACGAAGCGCAGCCGAGGAGTGCCTAGGCAAGAAAGGCGCACTTCTTTCACTTTTAATCACAGCTGTAGGATCAAAGCTAGGTTAAACTTTTACCTTCACTCAATCACTTCAGTCGATTATGAACACTGGTATTTCAGTGACATCTCCAGTCAACCTCTCTCGATTAACAAAACAAATCTCAGTCAATCTCTCTCATCTCTTATATCTCGATCATCTCTCAGTCAGCCTTCTCTCTCGATCATCTCTGAGTCTATTGTAAACACCTCTTCAACGGTCGATTTTTCTCTTCATATCTTCAAATTTCTTAAAATATTCAAGTTATTCTCCCCTCTTATGCGTATGTCTAATCTGATCTGTTTTATGAGAAAACAATGTATCAATTTAAAGAACCTGTTTCTAAAGACAGTTGTTTAAAAAAATAAAGGCAGCTTCAGGTTTTTGGTATTTTTCCTTGTTCTTTTTTTCCCCTCATAGATGCGCCTCGCCTTGCGCCTCTCGCCTAGGCCTCAACAAGACTTTGTGCCCCAGTGCACTTTTTGCCCTTAACAACTTTGTCTTCTAACTTCATACATATAATATATGTATGCAATAAACTTCTGACATAGACTGGGCCAAAAGAAAATACGACTTACAACTTCTGACTTTGGGGAAAAAAAAAATACTACCTCTGTTCCAATTTGTTTGCTCAGTTCGTGGAATCCCCCAATTTACTGGGCCAGAGTCAAAGGCTCTAAAAGTGCACATTTTTCCAATCTTAACCTTCAAAGCTTGGATGGGAAATGAATTTAGCACTCCCCTTTCATAAATAGACAAAAAATGAAGTTCCAATTGACAAAAGGGGTGCTAAATCACAAAAAATAAAAATAAAAAAATAAAAATTGCCCCAAAAATTGTCTCCATTTAAAACAAAATTCCAAAACCTCATGCTTTTTTTTTTTTGGTTTGGATGCTCAACTGAATATGTCAACCCTTGTAAAATTGTTGGGAATTCAATGTGGTGATTTACTTTTTGTATGTTTTGTGCTAATTCAAAGTAATTTCCTCAATGCAAAAGTGAAAAGTACTGAAAAGGGTAGAATGGGAATTTTTTTAAATCTTTATAGCCAATTTAGGAAATTGAGCAAACAATTTGGGACGGCCCAAGAAGGTATATTGAGCAAACAAATTGGGATGGAGGGAGTTGCAATGAAGACAGAAAAGGAAACGTAACAAGAAAGTAAATAATGTTATTTTGATTGAACTCCACTTTCCACTTTAAATTAGGAGTGATGCTCTCTGTCTTTCTCCCCTTTTCGTCCTTTACCGTTGGCCACACACATCCTTTACCATTGGCCAATCACAAGTGGATTGTGAAAGGCCACTAAATCACATATTTTCTTTTATAGTATGGGTACAACTGTACAAGAGCTATACAAGTACTTTAATAGGTGTCCACACGTTTCCTAGATTTTAAGGTTTTTCTCTGTCAATGTCTCCATGTGTCATGCATGTGTTCGTTACTTTGTCTTTGTTTTTTATAACGGATTTGTTAAATTAGAAATCTTTCTTATTTCTCTGATACAATTACCAAACAAGTTAGCCTAGTTGGTCTCCTTGTACAGTTTGATGAGAGGACCAGGGAGTCGATCTTTGGCAAAGCCGCAAAGGCAATGATTGATTTTCTCATCCTTACAATGGGTCTTCTTATCGTTGGTTATTTCTCCTTAGTATGGGGCTCTTTGTCACGCTTTTTGCAGATCTGTTTGATTTCGTATTTTCAGCCACTTAATATTTACTTTTCTTTATTGGATGACTTATGCACCAAAGATTTCCTTGTCATTCTGTAAAATGTGCCGCCGCCGCCTACGTAAAAGTACTTGTTTACTGCACCATTGATTGGTCCCATTGGACGTGCAAGCCGTGCATCCAGTAGGTATTGAACCTACACCTTCCCCTCAGAGGGAAGCCTGCTTACTTGGTGCTACTTTTTAGAATTCAAAAACACTGAAGATCCACAAGAATCTTACAAACATCTACGGAATTGGAGGGTTAGCTCTCGTCACCTCACTGTTGTTATATACGTGCCTGGTCCATTTTACCAGTACATTTCAATCGGTGAAATATAGGAAAGGTTGGCTCCCAGTTCAGGTTGCAATTGGTGAAATATATGAAAGGTTGATTCATTGATTATTGAAGTGGAAGGGAACCAGTTGTAAGTATGGTCCAGTTGAACGAAACCCATATGACATGGTTTATCCAGTTCTTTTGTGCACCCCAGGATTCAACCTATGAAAAGTTTCATAAACAAAAGAAAAGAAAAGTTCAAGAGAGCTGAACTTGCAACCTGATTGTTGAATTTGTTTTCTGTAATTTTGTATGTGTTCTTGAGCACACAAAACAGAGGAACCACTTATATTTCAATTTGATCTTTCAGCTCTTAATTTTAATTGCCTATTGTAGTCAATCTGGCTTAGCAGCTGTAGGGAGTTCTTTCTTTGTCATATATCTGTGGATTTTTGTTGTGGGAAAGGTTTTTTATACACATTATAGTCTCAAGTCACTGTTTCTCAAACCAATACTCATCTAATTGTTTAGAATCATTATTGTTTGTTACGTATAAGATTGAGAAAAATATTGCCCCTGATTTCTGAAATAGATTTTGGTAATTCAATCTGTTTTTGGCATTTTTAGTTGATAATGGTGTATCTTTTTCCCTTTTCTCCAGCTCGAGGCAATGGGTTTCGATCGAGCACTTGTTTTAGAGGTGTTTTTTGCATGCAACAAGAATGAGGAACTGGCTGCCAATTACCTTTTAGATCACATGCATGAGTTTGAAGAATGATATTATATGGGTGATGATCTGACCATTTCTTCTTCTCCCCTCTTCATCCATCTTTTCTCTGACCTGGTATTCTTTTTCTTCATGTTTTTCCTTTGTTTCCGTTTCTCCCTTGAGTGCATAACTTTCTCCTTTGAATGCATATACTTAAACCCCAGCATATACTTGTGGAGGAGTTTCATAATGTTGAGTGCTGGAGATAAAATTAAATGTCAATATGCTTATATTATGGTTCCATCTTTTTCTTCTCTCAACATCTTCCTTCCAGGAACTATTACAGTGTCAGTGTCATAATTAGTGACAGCGTTCGTCTGTTTACTTTAGATCTGTTTTAATTGTCTTTTAAGCTCTGCTTTAGCTGGTGGCACGAACAGTCTCAGCCGTGTGCTTTCGGCTTCAGTAATTTGTGGTGATTTATCAGTCGTATCTTAGCTCGTTTGCTTGCTTGCTTATTGGTTTCTTCTTATGGCCTGTTTGGTTTACATTCCTGATTTGTTAATTTGTCTTATTTCTCATGAATACGGAATCAGCCAAACTTACAGGAAGCAAAATTGTTTGGAAGTCGATGGGTTGGTTACTAAGTTATTTTAATATTTTTCGTATTGTCATACTCACATTCTGACTTATGAGAATACAGAAAATACCAAAAATATCATAGTGGAAACTTACCGTAATACTGGCTGTAGATTTCCCTGGATAAGCAATTAATCAATCCAAGACCTAGCAAAGAAGCCATCTGACCAAATGAGTTCTTATCGGTTGTTGACAAAAGCAACAGCCAATACTCTTGGTAAGAAAAGTTGAGAGATACGCCTGCAATCTTGCATATTAACCTTGCTTATTGATTTGAAGCAATTATGCATATGGGGAACCAAACAAAGATTCAGTGGCCTTTTGGATTGAGAGATACTCTTTCCATCGTAGGTGACAATCCTGGCACGACTGGTACTCATGCACAAGTAGCACCTGCCATTAACACCCAACCCGGCCGAAATTTGTTCAGGGAAGGCACTCTAACAGTGAAGTAAGAATACTTGAAGAGAGAAATACCAAAGACCAGTATAGAAGTTAGTGTTTATTGTGTATCTAGGGTTGCATCTCTTTCACTTATATGGGACCTCCTAACTTGTGCTCTAAGTCCAGGGACAAATTAGTAATTTAGCTTGGATGACGTCATAACAGGTCACGAGCTAAGTTTGCTATCATTGCATGTGCATGCCTCCAATCAGTGCTCGACACGTGTCTTAACGGTTCGGCTATCATGATGACGTAGGGTAGGTTGCTACGAGCACATGGCTCGTCATGAGCCAATCATGAGTGGTAATTGTCTTGGATGACATCATCCATGACGTAAGATGTGAACTACCTCCTGCAGTCCTTGTGAGTCACTTTGGGTTTACTTGGCTCAGGTGACTTGTCTGGATCAATGCCGTCTTGGACGGGACGCCAGTCCATGCCGATTCTTACCGTCTCAGTATGGCTTTATTGGGGTCGGGTGATTATCCGACCCTCTTTAGTAAGAGAGAGACTTTACTCCGCTCGTTGTCTGGGCCTTTGGTCCAAACCAACCTTGATCCTTTTGACTATTATATTTCGGCCCATTGCAATTTTGTTTGCTATTGCAGATGAATTTAATCAGAGGACCACGATTTTCGTCACGAAAATTAGAAAATTGGAATGGATGGTGAAGCTAAAAACTTGACCATAATATAGTCGCTATTTGCATTCTCATATGTGATTTTTTTGGGGTGAATGATTCTTACATGTGATTGCCGTGGTTCTAAATATAGAAATCTTTATATGTGATTGCCATGGTCCTAAATATTGAAATTTCCATTATAGTACCAGCAGATAATGCCAGCCATTGTGGAGCCCGACAAAAATCTCTAAGCTCATAAAGTTTGATCTTCAATTTCATTCTTTTTTTTTTATATAACCGGATGTCCAAACTAGCTTCCGAGTGTACCTTGACTAATTCCAAAAACATGAATTAACGGCTTAATAAACCTCCGGTGAAGTCCACATTCTCATGTTTGCTTATGCTGATTGTTATGATAACGGAATGGTGAGCAATGATGAACCAATTCCTTTATTTTGGTTAGCTGGAAATAGGAAAATAGAAACCAGATAAATCTTTGAGAGGTCATTCCGTGAGAATCAGCAAGGATTGTCTCTTGTGAAAGCTTTAAAGGGGCAGCTTGGTGGTGCAATTGCACAATTTGGTTTCTCCAACACGTCAGTTAGCCAGACATTAGATGCAGGCAAGTTCCATTAACTAACCAATTAAAATGTGTCTTTGTTTTGGTGTATCTTTTATGGGATTCGAGGGTCTTGTAATGAGCAATTCCTTGGAGATCTATAGTCCCTTAAAATAACGTTGTTTTAGGCCAAGCTGCTCAAAGGCCTCGTCAAAACTTGAGATCTCAAACAAGCCGTTTTGGGGTGGCGTAGCTCTATTGTTCGTTTGTTTATTTTTGGCCTACGTAACTCCACCGCAACCACTTCCCTTTCTAGAATGTTAGGCTTGCAATAAAAAAGGTTTCATAATCATTTCGAGGACGACAAGGACCAACTCCAACCTTTCAAGATCTCTCTCTCTCTCTCTCTCTCTCTCTCTCTCTCTCTCTCTCTCATCCAATTCATAAAAGGACAATCAATCAATACTACTCCTTCCGTCCCAATTTTATAGTCCCTTTTGGGAGTTCCTGTCACTTTTCAAAATGTTGTATCTTAGTATAATTTACAATGTTTTTGGTGATTTTGAATACTTTGTTTATTAGATTAAATCAAGATCTATAAAACAAGATCCATATTGCATATAAAATGTATTACCGATTGAAAGATATAATCATTTTTTTTCCGATTAAGATAGAATGAGAGACTATAAAATTGGGACGGCGGGAGTATAATAAACTACACGAGAGATACTTGTTTGGGAAAAAGGAAAAAGGAATATCCTAAACATGCAATGTGATCAAGCCAAATGAAAAGGCATTCATGGGCGGTTTGTTTTGTCGGAACTGAGTGATGTATTGAGCACATGCTAGCCGGTCTAAGTAGTCACGTTTATACTCCCTTCGTCCCAATTTTATAGTCCATTTTGGGAGTTTGTGCTACTTTTCAAAGTGTTATATCTTATAATCTATAATGTTTTAGGTGATTTTGAACATTTTGTTTATTAGATTAAATCAAGATCTATCAAACAAGATCCATATTGCATATAAAATGTATTACCGATTGAAAGATATAATCGATTTTTTATCCGGTTAGAATAGAACGAGTGACTATAAAATTGGGACGAAGGGAGTAAGAGATTTGAAAATTGAGGCGTATGCTCAAACCAAAAATTATATCGAGCACTACGATAAAAAAATGTCAGGGTAAAACGTCCAGGAAAGATAAATGAATGGGTTGGATTCTTTTTTCTGTAAATCATTCTTTATTTCTTGTTGCTGAACCTTTTCAAGAAAATTCTTCATGTACCCTATCATTCCTTGCACTACGATAAGGGTTTTAGTCCCTATAATTATAACCTTGGTTTCAATTTGGTCTTTATATTTTTAAATGTCCCAATTTCCTCCTTATTTGCTATGTCGGTTTCAATTTGGTCCCAACATTTTTATATATTTTAATTTCATCCTTAAGGATTTTGACTTTTTTCTAATTGAAAAGCAGTCCTCCTTGTCTATATGATTAGCATTGTACGTCTAAAGTTAAGCTTATATTTATTTTTAAAGTTTTTTAAGGGTTAGAGTGGGGTCGTCTTAATCAGTAGTATTATTTAAATTCTACTTAAATAAATTTAACTAGTCTTAATATATTTGCAATAGTAGATTTATTACGGTTATTTTAAATATGACTTCTTCAGATTTATTTGAAGATAAATATATTTCCTTCCTCTTATGCGTATATGAGTATGTAGAGGTGCTGATTACCTTTGTCGAGTAAGAAAGAATATGTAGAGGTGTTGATATTCGATTTCTACTTTAGTTATCGGTTTTTCTTTACCGAAAAATATTTGCCTTATTTTGGTTATTTTTTCTAGTTGATTATTTTTTAGTTTTTTGATAAGATCTTTTAATAGTCTTATCATTTTGTTCACTCATGATTTGTAGAGAAGAGCTGTTATTTAAATTTTTTATTGTGATTCTTCAATATCTCTCATGCCCATAAATTTTTTTGCATGGTGGTCAAGCTAGAACGGGATTTTGATACAATAAGCGAACCTAACATAAGATAAGAATTATCGTGGGCTTTTATACCATTTAAAGCTTTTGTCCCTGTAGTTGTAATTTGTAATTTGACAGATGCTTTTGCATAGGACTTAAATAAAAGTTTGAGGTCTAAATTGAAACTTCGGTAATTATTTGAGGACTAAATCAACTCAATTAAAATTGTAAGGACTATATTAAAGTTCTTCTCTAACTATAGAGACTGAAATATTAGATAAGCCTCGATTTTATCATTTATGTTCGATCGATATTTAAGGCTTTGGTCGATTTCAAAATGGAAGCACTGGTAAAAAACAATTTTAACTTTATGGTTGGAGTCTTCGCAATTGTATTCTGCCCGGACCACCCCATTTTAAGGACTATATTGAAATTCATCTATAACTATAGAGACTAAAATAGTAGATAAGCCTCGATTTTATCATTGCATTCGTTATTTAACGCCTCGGTCGATTTCAAACTGGAAGCACTAGTCAATAACGATCGTAACTTTATGGTTGGAGTTTTTTGTAATTGTGTTCTGCTTGTACCAACTTGTACTACACCAATACTCTGGAGGATGAATGAAAGAAGTATGGTAATGTGCACATAAATCAAAATGATTGTTGGGTCTGCCCTCTTTTATGTTTTTGGCTTTGAATTGAGAGCATGATTCCGCACCAAACGCGACGGTATAGGAGAATCACTGTTTCAGTAGTATTTTGTGAGTAGCCACTTTGTGCATTTATTGCCAAAGGTTAGGTTTGTATCCAATCCATCTGTTTCAGTGGTATTCTAAGAGCAGCCGCTTTGAACATTTATTGCCAAATGTTAAGTCTGTCTCTCATCCATCCTTCGCCCATATCTCTAATTATTGGGGACTAAATAAGTTATGTTGTTGTTATTGTTCTGCTTGTACCAGGACTATACTAAAATTCATCTATAACTATAGAGAATAAAATAATAGATGAGCCTCAATTTTATCATTACGTTTGATCTATATTTAAGAGCAAGAGCATCAGTCTCTTTATAAGGGAATCTTCTCTATTTTGACTACCAAAATGAGAAAATTCTTGCTTCAGCAATCTCTCCATCCTTCTCGGGATCCGAACATTTTGTACAGTACCACTATTAATAGAGAAGCATTGTTCCTCTCCAAATATTATTCTACCCTTTTATATTGTCTCTCTCTCTCTCTCCTCCTCTCTCGGTTTCACTGTTTCTAGCCACATGGGAGGAATAAAAAAGCAATATTCTAGAGTAGAGAAGAAAAAATACATTAGCAGCGGGAGAGAGCATCTAGGTAAAATAAAATAGTACGTCTTAATTTATTTTCTCTCTACTTTATCTTATTTTACACTACCACTGCTCCACTTGCTCTAGTCAATTTCAAACTTGAAGCGGTAGTCAAGAACAATTATAACTTTACGGTTGGAGTTTTCCGCAATCGTATTCTGCATGGACCAGACCACTTTATGTCCATGCCATTTAAGAATTTTGTCACCCAATTCATGATGTGCAAAGTTCCATAAGCAATTACGCAATTGAGAAGCGTCCTTCACAAGGACACTTGGCCCAAGGGTTTTGTAGCAAGTGACCATCCATGTATATATTACCCATACCTGTACAGCTGCACTTGTGGCCAAATGCGACCTGCCATTATTTTATTTTTTTTTCCTTTAATCGTCAAAAGATTTATCGTGCAAACTTGACAAGGGTACATTAAGGTAGAGGAGGGAAGAGAATTCCAACCAAGGGTTGGAAGAATTAAAACACCCGAGGGGCCAACTTCGAAAACACCCGTGGCAAATAGGCCATACCAAATACATCAATGAATTAAAACACCCGTGGCAACCCAGCGTCTCGAACTCGAACCCAACTCGAATTCAACCACTTCAGTCCTTCAGTCCCTCCGTGGACTTCGACCACTCCACTAGTTTTTTATGTCATGCTACAAGATTATCATTGGGAAACAAAATTCTTATGGGTTTTTTTCTTTTTCAAATCAATAGACCGCATTGATAGGGGTTTTTTTTTAGTCTTTTTAAACTTATAGGTGTTTTTATCTCGAAATGATTGATTAAAATTTAAACAGACATATTCCCATTTTTGAAACCCATGGAATTAGACCGATTCTAAGTCGATTCATCCTCCAATAACAACGTTCTCGAATATCCTTTCGTGAATTTCCTAATTTATGAAATTTTTGAAAAACGTTTTCATGCTCAGCCTCACACTTATGCTCGTACGTACACATTCGGAACAAATAGAAGAAAACAAGATGTTGCTTGTAAACTTTTGTCATTGGTGACCGACGAGTCCCATTACATTGAGACGTTCAAATCCGGCTAGATTTTCCTAAAATTTGACAATGAAGGGTGAGAGATGCTAAGCAGGAGAAACGTGGATATGTCATCAGCCGTTTATTGTTTACAGAAAGAAAAGTGAAGTCGGCATGGTAGCAGACAAAAATACTTCTTCTTGGTTATGGTTCATTTGGGTATCTGATGTCACGTCTCACGTCTTCCATCAAATGGCTCATAGAAGGCCAGACAAATTCCAATCCGAGAAAACGCGTGCAGTGAGTCTTTTCGACTGTCCTCGGCGATTAATGATCTGGATAAATTACAATTATAGATTGGTTTGGGTAAATTGAAAAAAAATTAGTTTTTTGGTTTTTTTGGTTGTCCTTATTCAATTTTTTTTTGTATTTGTTAGTTTTCGGTCGATTTTTTGTGGTTTCATGGCTTGTCTCGACGAGAAGAATCTAAAAAGTATAAAATCATTAGTCAAATTTAAAATTTTGTGAATAAAAACAAAGGTGAGATCCAAAAAAAAATTCGTCTTTATTCATAAAACTTTAATTTTGGCTAATAATTTTATACTTTTTAGATTCCTAATGTCGAGACAAGCCAAGAAACCACAAAAAATCAACCAAAAACCAACAAATGCAAAAAAAAATTGAATAAGGACAAAACCAAAAAAAACTAAAAAACTAGTTTTTTCAATTTATCCAAACCAAGCCAAAGTAGAAAAAGGCTACAATAATAGTGGAGTAGCTATTATTATATTTTGCTCCCTATTTCCCGATATCACTTGTCCCGAACATAGTTTTGGTATTTCGAAAATAATGGTTTCGTTCATGCTTTGATCTCTGCTAACATATAATATCATGCTACAATGTTTTTTTTTTGTTTATCAAATCATGCTATGGAATTCCGAAAAAAAAAAAAAAAATCATGCTATGGAATTCAAAATCAAATTTTGTTCTGTCCTTTCATATTTTTTAAACAAGAATGGTTATTAATTACTCTCACCGTCCCAAATTTGTTGTCCATTTACGGGCATGCATGTCATTTTTCAATTGCTTGTATCTTTCAATCTATAATGATTTATACAATTTTAAAAACTTTGTTTAAAAAACTTATCGAAAACTATCAAACAAGATCCATATTAAATATATATAACATTATATATTTGAAAATATAAATAATTTTTTGAGATGCTATGAATAATGCAAGTGGACAAGAAATTTGAGACGGAGGGAGTAGTTATTTGACTTTTTTCTCATTTTCCATTTTCGCTCTGTGAATTTTTTTTTTGCCTCTATTGGGGATAAGAACTTGTCGGACCCGGGGGCGCATCTTACATTTAAAAGTATTTTTATATTTCCTTACTTTCATAAAAAAAAAAAAAATTATAACTTTCGTAAGAGTGTATAATTGTATATGATACACACTTAAATAAAAAGTGTGTATTGTAGCCTTTCCTTAGCTAGAATATATAAAATAAGGAAACCATCCACTATAACGGCCAAACCGGGCAGTCGGTCTAACAATTTTGTGATTGGATTGTGCATTAAATTTCTATAAAGAAAAAAATCATATCCGTACTGAGTTCATTTTCGTTGTTCGGGACGAAAATTCGTGAATTCTGAATTTATTTTAGCCGTATCAATAAAGATTAATCTAACCATACGAAATTATACTCACACAGAGAGAACTTATTTGCGAGTACGAAAAAATTGTTTTTATTTGAAAGAGTTCATTTAAATCGTGTGGTCGGGGTTAATACCTAACCTCTTAGACTTTTGGGTCAAATTTCCAAACCAAATAACACACCAATAAATGTTGGAACAATTTAAAATTGAAATGCTTTTATAAAAACCATTATCTCCTCTCACGGTTTTCAAGCAAAGTTGAACTACTTTTAATTAAGAAGAGTATTTGAAAAATTAAGCAGAAAGAAATGTGGTTGGCAAGCTGCCAAATTGATATGGCTGCATACTCTTCTGTGCTTTGTTTCTAGTGGTGGTGTTTGCATATTTCTAAGGAAAGTCCAAAGCTGTTTTTAAGTGAATCTTAATTAATTGTTTCAAGATATATATTTCTCAGTAAAACATGCTGGTTATTAGATAGTTAAATTGCTTTAACTGGTGGCACGATAACGGGTGATTGTAGAATCTTCCATTTTTCATATACTACGGTGAACAAATTGTTCCCATATTTGAGTATCATTTGACGTGGCGTTATATACATGTCATCAACAACGTTACATGATAGGCAAATATAGTACATGTGACCGAACCATCATACAAGCTAAAAGCATCAAATAGTATGAAAATTGCAAGCTATCGTAACATAATATGTCCATATACATGTAGCATGTGATATATATATATATATATATATATATATATATATGACATCTTACGTGCGCAAATTACTTGTGTTATGTGAGAGCCTATCGGCTAACATGGGCTAACGAGATAAATCGGAAAACCTATGGGTACAAACCCGGCCATGTGCATGTCCAAAAAATGTACTAAGCATGTTAGGGGACCCACTTTTGGGTCTCACATGAGTGATTCAAACTGTTCATTTTTCTTAGAATATTTTTCCGAGGGGCCCCTCAAATTTCAGCTCAATCGAATGGTTAGAAATGTTTGAACCAAAGTCTCACCGTTTCAATCGAAATTTTTTTGAACATGGTTATTAGAAGTGTTTGAGGTAACAGGTCTCATATAAATTGCAACATTATGTGCTGTAGTGGGTCAAAATAATTAAGCCCCATATGGCTTGGCCCAATCCAAATTAATAAGCTTGAACATACCCATTGATTGCTCACCGCCTGCGAAGCTGCCCAACCCGCCTCGTCTCAGCCGGGCCGGACCTCACGCTCGGATCATGATCAATCGAAGAACAGAAGATTACTTGGAGCAAGGGAACCAAAAGATTTCACTAGGTGCAAGAGTGCCAATTCCCAACAAGCACGTGGTGGCCCGTACCAAGATGCACTAACCATTAATGGGTGTCGTGCAGGCCGAACACGTGGCCTAAACCTCCTCCAGATGCATGTACCTGCTGTACCCCCTACCTTTAGGTCGAGATCATCCGTAGTATGGCTCGGCTTTATAGCTCCTCAATTTATTATACACACATCTCCGAGACCAGCTCGACAAACACACAGTGTCTGCGCACCATTGTACGCAGCATTCGGCTAGGAAGTAGAGGTTGAGGGTTGATGTCGAAGAGAAGATGTCGGCAACGTCTCCCGTCAGTGCTGTCACGAGGGAGGCACGCGGGATCCTAACCCTCAGTGGTAAGACACTTCTATAAATACTCCAGTGATAACCACTAACAAGTATGTCATTCCTCCTTCAAAGCTCTGTCTTTCCTTTCTCATTCAAAGATTGACTTAGCTATTAGAGTGTCTTCTGGTCAAGAACCAGTAATCCAATCTTTCGTGTGTAAACTACTCTATACACCGGATCATCTACTATATATAATAAAAGACACGTATGCAAAACATTCAATAACATTATACAGATATTGTCTATGACAGATTCTCATAAAAAAGGAATAAAACTGATTTATAATTACCTAATTAAATATTAATTCATTACATGAAAGCATGGTTTTTAGCGTAAATTTCTAACAAGTTTGTGCCCTTGGCATGATTGTTTCCTTGTGTGATCTCGGAACAAAATTTACCCCTATTTATAGAAACCTTTTTTTTTTTTCCCCTCTCTAACTTATCCATATCACACGGAGGTGCCACTCAAATTCGTGGCCATGGATCTGCCAGTACATGTTGTTTACTCAAGACAAATTACCATTGCTAGTTACTAAACACTAAACTCTTCATGCAGTACTGTTGGTCTCTATAAATAATGAAGCTGGAGTATCCACTTAAGAGCACCAAAACGAGTTGTCAAAAGTGATGGAGAGAAAAGGTAGCCATGTTGAAAGAAGGAAGGGTGGGTCCATCACCATGCCCTTCATTTTTGGTAAGTTTTTACAGTTCCAATTACTAAATTAAACTCTCCTCCGTATTCTTCTTTGTGAGCTTTGGGAGTTTCTGTTTTCGTGTTGCGATGGAGCTTAAGTACTTAAGATTGTGTATGCATGTTTTTGAGCAGCAAATGAGGCGTGTGAGAAGCTGGCAGTGGTTGGTTTCGGGACGAATATGATAAGTTATTTGACAGGAGAGCTTCATATGCCCTTAACCACCGCGGCAAATACCCTCACCAACTTCGGCGGCACTGCAAGCTTAACGCCGCTGCTCGGAGCCTTCATCTCCGATGCCTATGCCGGACGGTTCTGGACTATAACTGTGGCTTCCATTATTTATCAGATAGTAACTCTCTCTCTCTCTCTCTCTCTCTCTCTCTCTCCTACCTCACTACTTCTCTTTGTGACCATGTAACTCATTTTTTTGACACTGGTCAAAATCTCACCACGGCACGCTAGTTAATTTGGTACAGCATCAACATCAAGGTACTGGACTTTGTAATTTATTTTTAAAGATTAATAATAATAAAAAATTGTCGTGCAAAAAAAAGGTACTGGACACTTCTATTTATGTTGTTTTGGGCTTCTTCAAGGTCTCACACAGATTATCATAGTTGTTTTGTTTACTTGTATCCTAAAAAAATCAAATAAATCGGATATTGGTAAATGTTTAATTGGTTCATCTAATTTTTAACTAAGAATTAGCAACTGGGTGAACCGATGGAGGATTTCTTGATATCCAATCTAGTTGATAGTTTTCTTGCTACAGGTAAACATTATTTTAAAAAATATGAATGCCTCCGATTAATTTACAAAATCTTTAAAAATATATATATCTACTAATAGTCCTGTGTCCGGAAGGGAACTAGTATATTTTCCAATTTATCTGTTTTGTCACTAATGTACGAAAATATTCCACAAACAGAAAAATGACACTTCAAAACGTATTCAAAATATGGTATCCTGATGTGATGTGATGTGGTCACTAATTGCTGTTGGGAGTTCTCAATATTAGTGGGAAAGTTTATAATTAAGATCTCTTGTTAAGCTAATCATATCTTCCATTCACTCAAAAAACGTAATTGAACGTACAAAAAGATAATTTGTTAAGCTTTACGTCAAAATCAACTTTATGCAAGATTGCTAATTCATTTTAGGGCTAATTTGGCTAAAAGGTGATTTTTAGTTTTTTAGTTTTTTCATTTCATTTTTATTCAATATTTTTAAACATTTGTTAGTTTTACGTCAAGATTTTTTGGTTTCTGAATTCCTCTCAGCGAGACGAATCTAACAAGTATAAAATTATGGTCAAACCAATTTTTTTTTTGAATAACGCCGAAATACTTGAATTATTAGCAAAAATACTAGGATTATTTGTCAATAATCCAAATATTTCAGCTTTATTCCAAAAAATATTTGGTTTGACCATAAATTTATACTTGTTAGATTCGTCTCGCCGAAAAGAATTCAGAAACCACAAAATCTTGACAATAAACTAACAAATGCTATTGAAGCTTTGTAAGTTTGTTGGGTGACAGCTGGGACTTGTCCCTTTTCATTTTTGAGTTGATCTCTTATCAACTCTTTGTTGTATTTTGTTGCTGCCTTCGCCTTTTGAGGTCTGGTGTTGGAGGTCTTATGTTGATCTTCCCCCCTTTCCTGTATTGGCGTTAGGCTTTAGTTGTACCCATCCTATTGATCTATATAAACTTTCTTTGCTGATCAAAAAAAAAATTAACAAATGCTACAAAAATTTGAATAAAGACGAAACGAAAAAACAAAAAACCACTTTAATTTTTAGCCAAATTAGCCCTTACTGCTATTCCATGTAATTTTTATTTATTTATTTGTCTAATCCTAATTATCAGGGGATGACAAGCTTGACAATATCAGCAGTATTACCAAACTTAAGGCCTCCCCCATGTAAACCTGATCACCAAGTTTGCCAACAAGCCAATTCTGGCCAGCTGGCAATCCTCTACATCTCACTCCTCCTAGCTGCCCTCGGGGCAGGCGGGATCCGACCCTGCGTGGTTGCGTTCGGGGCCGACCAGTTCGACGAAACGGATCCCAAGCAAAAGACCAAGACATGGAATTTCTTCAACTGGTACTACTTTTGCATGGGGGTATCGATTCTCGTGGCAGTAACAGTTGTGGTTTATATTCAAGATAACATTGGATGGGGCTGGGGCCTTGGGATTCCCACCGTAGCCATGTTTCTCTCAGTAATCGCGTTCATTATCGGGTACCCGTTATACAGGAACTTGGATCCATCTGGGAGTCCATTTACCCGGTTGGTTCAAGTCTCTGTGGCTGCATTTAAGAAGAGAAATCTTCGCATGGTTTCGGATCCTAAATTGCTCTATGAGAATGATGAGATGGATGATTCTTTTTCAATGGCTGGAAAGCTTTTTCACACCAAACATATGAAGTAAGACTCTCTCTCTCTCTCTCTCTCTCTCTCTCTCTCTCTCTCTCTCTCTCTCTCTCTCTCATTGTTAAGTAAAAGTTCTCAAGAAGGTTTTTGGGGTTATAAATGATACTCCTATTTAAAATAATCTTGATAATATAAGTACAAGTAATATTTTAAATAGTTATCAAATTATAAGGGATTGGATCTCCAATTATTTTAGCTCGTAGCCACTGGGGTGCAAGTGCAAACACAATTGATTTTGGGATAAGGGGTGTCACGTCTAGAGCACCAGTGCACCACTGCCAGCTTCTCTACAACCAAAGACTGGTGAGAGACAAAATAGTGTAGCCCAACAAAAATATAATAATTGGCGAGTGACTAAATAGTGTAGCCCAACAAAAACAAAAATAAACTCAACATGATAAAGACTGGTGGGGAATTATAAAATATACTAAAGGTTTTTTTTTAACTGAATTTTATTAATCTTTGAAAACAAAATTATAAAGATTAAAAGGATCCAAAGCGAAAATAACGACAATACACATCCATTAAAGGTGTGTACTATATGTAGCTATTGTATGGTCCATATTGTGTCACCTCGCAATCATAATATTTTTTAATTTTTCGTAACTTTTCAGTAATATCATTTGTAATATTTTGGGTGTGTCTCGTAACTTTTATAAAAAAAAAATCGTAACTTTTATAAAAGAAATCATAACATTAGTAGGGGCATGTACGATACACACCCAAATAAGGAGAGTACATTGTAGCCTTTTCCAAAGCATAGGCATCACAATAAAACAAGAGCTAGCCAACAAGGCAACTCCTCAATCACTTCGAATATCATATCCCAATGGGACCAACGAGCAAAATAACCAGTGCCCAAGATTGGCAAGATGCCAAGCAAAACCTAAACCCACCCACAAAAGATAGACCCTAAATCCAAAAAAAAAAAAAACATAGAATCAGCCATTTTGCTAAGTAACCTAAAAATTAGCCCTTTCTTTTTTCTTTTTTTTTTGGTAACAACGGAAATAGATAAAACTAGAAAATAACGTAAGCACTCCAAGTCCAAGAGGAGATGAATTAGGTTACAAACCAACAAAAGCACAAAGTTTTGCTTCTTCCTACCTCCCCTCTTCTTAGGTTTAGGAATGTCCAACATATCTTCAACTGTCTTTTGTTTCTATTTTTATTTTCCAGTATCATTAGCCTTATCAGCAAGATTAAGGTCCACGAATAACTGAATACCATCAATAGCATTTACCTGTTGGGTTAAGATCTACCACTTCGCTTCCTTATGGTTTAAAAAACCAACTTTTGAAAGATTTCAAATGACATTATCAAAATAATATACTATGGTTTTGGTATGTGTCAATATTGTTTTGTGCAATATTGGAATTTATTTTATTTTGCTTATGAGGTGGAAAGTTTGAAAGATCATTTTTAAAAAAATAGAAATAGATAACGCTGTAGAGTCGTAGACACTAAAATTTCGTAGATGATTGTACCCCTTTATTCATTTAAAAGTTAATTAAAAATTTATAATTTGTGCATTTTTTTTTACGTTCTTTATTTTAGGACTCAAATGTCAAATTTAGAGTTTATTTTTAGCATAGAGTTTTGTGTCATTCAAATTATGTGTCTTTTCTTTTTTCTTTTTTTGTCATCATTTAACTAAAAAAATTCCTCTGTTAAAATAAAAAACTAAAATTTTGCAATTGCCCTGGCAACAAAATTACTAGTATTTTTATTTAGTAGTTTATATACTGAGTGTATTTTTATTTTTATTTTTGTGCTACATGGTGCTCTGGACTACTATAGAACTATAAATTCATGTGGGGTCTATACACTTCAATAGTTGAAAATAGTACGATAGAATCTTGCGTCCCTCTATATCAAAATCTTACATTCTTGTGTGTTTGG
Source organism: Vaccinium macrocarpon (assembly GCA_022606695.1). NCBI lineage: Eukaryota > Viridiplantae > Streptophyta > Magnoliopsida > Ericales > Ericaceae > Vaccinium > Vaccinium macrocarpon. The sequence continues at coordinate 11,638,936 of CM040177.1, read as the reverse complement.
AAAAGAATTAATCTTCACTTATTGCTTATTAAAGCTCAATAATCTAATTAGTTTGGTATTTTTCATTTTTCGTAATTTTTTATTTGGTTTTTTGTCGTAATTTTTTAGATTTATCATTCATTTCAAAGATAGAAATTTGAAAAGTATAAAAATGTGAACCGAAGTCCAAAAATTTTCATATAAGAGAGAGAGAAAAAAAAAACACCAGTTAGGATCTCCTCTAATGATTGTGAGTGGAATTCGCTAAAAGAATCAATAATACTAGTTGTTTGATAGTTTTTTGTGTCTTTAGTCATTTGTTTTTAATTTATTTTTTTATCATAATTTTTTAAATTTCTTTCATCGAAACAAATAATTAGTTCAAAAATATATATCGCGAATCTCACAAAAATTTAGAAAAGACAGACAAAATATACATTATTATTGGATGGACAGAAATGTTTCATGTTTATCGCCCCTACATCTTAACTAGTGCAAGAACAAAAGCTTCAGAAAAAGTGTAGATGGAGATTGGAGACTTGTCACGAACCCAGATCAACATCTGCACATGTACAAACACACATGCTGTAAAAGAAGAAGTATGGCCTGGGACCATGTCACTACCACCACCACAGTACTAGTAGTGGGATAATCTTCTCTCGCGCACGACGAACCATACGTACGATTATTTGTAATTGATCAAGACTAGGACTCCTCAACAAAATCGATGAATCATGAATTCGGTTTGGACCAAACTGATTCGTACCTTTTAGATTTTAACTTTGGATTAATGGTCCGGACACGAATTTAAAAAATAAAAAACTATGACTTTTGGATCAGACACGGATTTTGATTTTGAAACCGTGAACTAACCGATTCCGGACCGTGAGATTTTTATTATATATAATTATATCACTTTTATAATTATAGTAATATAGATATTGTTACTTTATTAGACTTACAGTTTGGTTGTACTTTGTGGTAGTATAAGTTTGTTCAATTTTATAACTATCTGTTTTACTGCCTTTGTTGTTTTTTATTGGGATTTCCAACTTTGAACTTTCTATTTAGTGCATTTGCTACTTGCTAGTGTCTTACTACCTTTGTTTGTTGTTTTTTCCGAATAAGTTGAAAATCTGCGGATTAATCCGGAATCGATCTGTGACTCGCAGTTCGGATTAGAACTAAACCGTGAGACTTTTGGATCGGACACGGATTGTATTTTCAAAAAACTGTGACTTGCAAATTAGGATTGGATTCATGCCAATCCGAACCAATCCAGACTGTGAGCACCCTTAATCAAAACCATACGTATGATCTCGCAAGGTCACGTTAGGGGTGCAAATGAGTCGAGCTAAGGTTTGTAGCAGGGACGGAGGCACCATAGGGCTAGGGTGGGCCCTAAACCCCCCCACCCCCGCAGTTTAAAAAATGCACTGTAAAAAATTAAAATTTAGATTTAAATTAAATTTTTTTTGCTTTTTTCAGTGCTGAATTACTCGTTTGAAATTAAAATAAATGTTTCCAACAAAATTTGAATCAAATTGTTATAGCCCTAACAGAACAAAACTAGCATGACCCACTTATGTAAGCTCATACTATATAATAAACATGTAAGGATAATAGTTGTCTTACATTAGATTAAATGTGGAAATACTAAAAAATTAAAGAGAAGTGAACGACTTCTTTGCATACAACTTTCATCATAAATACGTTGTGTATTTTTGTCAATGCTAGATGAAAATCCTAGAAGCCTTTGAACTTACTGGGATTCTCAATCTTGGCTTCATGCAATTTGGTTTTGTAGTGTTCGAGTTTGGCTCATTAAGTAAATGACCAAAAAATTGAGCTCGCTCGGCTCAGTCATAACAAGTCGAGCCCTTAACGAGCCAAGTCTATACAATCGAATGGCCCGAATTTTAGCGAAGTTTGTTAACTAAATGGCGCGAAAATTGATCTCGACCGGGCCATTTCTTATCGAAGTCGAGAAAGTTCTTAACGAAATTTGGAAATGCTATGAACCGCATGCAGTTAGTTTTAGTTCGTTTGCAACCCTAGTCACATAATTCTCTAGTGGGATCTTTTGCTTCCACTCTTTCAATTCTCCTTCTTTTAGTAGTTTGGGACAAGTTTGGAATATATTTTTGTGCTCACGCTTGCATTCATGCTCACATGTTTTGCATTATGTGACTAATTGGCTTAATTGACTCCCTTTCTCGCTAGCCAGTGTATGTGCCTTCACTTTTTGCACATACAACTCTTTCTGAAAAAATTTGTACTATAAAAGTATGTTTGTGTACTAATACTAGCACAATAAAATCCCCTTATATCACTATATTTCTATTCAAATCTTAAATGGGCCTATGCTAGTAGACGTTAAGATTGATTTCTTAAAATTAGTAGATATGCGCATAACCTGATCCGGAAATCTCTTTCAAATCTAAATGTGTCAATTTTTTTTTTTGGGTAATTAATAATTATTGCTTTCTGGTCCACACTTGCATGCTAGCTGTTTTGCTAAACAACAAAAGTTTATAGTGTCCTCTAGCTAGTCCTTCGGTATTAGTAGGTCATACGTACCCATCTCCAATCCACTAGGGCAACATGTCTTCTTTCATCAATTGTTTGTGCAGAATTCCATCCATCTACACGTAGGTCTGTCTGGGGGTACCCCAGTCATTTTGTCTGGACTAGGCCAAAAGGCTTGAAATATGGCAAAAAAAAAACTATAACGAGTTGATTATCTCATTTACATGTTCATCAAGTTCTTATTTTTAAGCCAAAAAAATGCAAATCATGTCGTATATGCATCATGATATGTTGTCGTTGTTAGGCATTAATTAATGATCATGCTTGGTTTTTCATTTGCTAAAATGGACATTTGTTAAAATCACATCCCCACTTCATTTGCTAAAATCACCCATTTGATTTTAGCAAATGTCCATTTTAACAAATGGAAAACCAAGCCTAAGGGGAAATGGTTCACGAAAATCAAAAACAATAATGTGTAGGAGTCCTTACACTAGGAGGGTATTCTACAAACAAAAAAATTGTTTTTTCCAAACACCGAGACAGGCTATTCTCTTACAACACATTATAAAAAAAATCATAAAAAGCTAATTTTTTCAAAAAATTGGTTTAGTGAAACGCCCCCTAAGCTACGGAGTATATTCTACAAGAAAAATAACTCCTCTTTCCTTTTATAGTGGCGGAGGCACACTTGTGGCACAGGTCACACTGTACTTTTCAATAATTTTTTGTTTATTCCTAAATAATGAAGAACATGATAATTTGTATGCAAAATATTTACATATTTTCCCTTTTATATCACTTGCATCCCCTAATATCTTTGTCAAGTTTGCAAAAAAATTCTCCTAACTTATTTGTTTTGCATAAAGACCCGTTATCTATATGTACTTTGTAGCAAATTTTACATTTTAAGTCATTTCATTTATATTGTTGTCATTTACTACTATACGTAAAAAAAAAAATAGAAATTCTAAGAACGTGTGTTTAGTTGTGCCTCCGCCAAGCTAAATTTCTCGCTATGCCACTCTGTGTAACAGGTTTTTAGACAAGGCAGCAATCGTGACAGAAGAAGACAACTCTAAATCACCCAACCTATGGAGGCTAAATACCGTACACCGGGTCGAAGAACTAAAATCTGTAATCCGAATGGGGCCAATATGGGCCGCCGGGATCCTCCTCATCACGGCCTACGCCCAACAAAACACCTTCTCCCTCCAACAGGCCAAAACCATGGACCGCCACCTAACGCGGTCTTTCCAAATTCCTGCTGGGTCCATGTCCGTCTTCACCATGACCTCCATGCTTGCTACCATCGCGTTTTATGACCGGATTTTCATCCCAATAGTCCGAAAGTTCACTGGGCTGGACCGGGGCATTAGTTTCCTTCACCGGATGGGCATTGGCTTTGTCATTTCAATATTCGCCACTCTGGTCGCCGGATTCATTGAAGTGAAGCGAAAACATGTGGCTTTGGCCCATGGGCTCATCGATACGCCCCATACCATCATTCCTATTTCTGTGTTCTGGCTTGTGCCTCAGTACAGCCTTCATGGCATTGCTGAGGCATTCATGTCCATTGGGCACCTCGAGTTTTTCTACGACCAAGCACCGGAGAGCATGAGGAGCACGGCTATGGCTCTTTTCTGGACCGCGATTGCTGTGGGGAATTACGCGAGCACCCTTTTGGTTACACTGGTTCACAAGTTTAGTGCAGGTCCGGGGGGATCGAATTGGCTTCCCGATGATGATTTGAACGAGGGGAAGCTCGAGTACTTTTACTGGCTGATCACACTGCTACAGATTGCTAACCTTGTATACTACTTGGTTTGCGCAAAATTTTATACTTTCAAGCCCATTGAGGTTCATAGGAAGGAAGATGGTAAGCCCACAGTAGATGGAGTTGAACTTGGCAGTCATGTGTAACTGTACTTTCGCTGTAGTTGGACATGGGGTGCATGTTGTCCGGGAAGGGACAACATGCGTGCTGATCCGATCCGGGCCATCCGTGCTCTCCTTTTCCTAGTTGTAGTCATGGCTTTGTTTCACACTAGACAAGCTTGTAGAGATCATCAAGGCAGAGATTGTATATTAGATTTAAGAGTACCTTAATATATTCAAGTTCACTATAAGGACTGCTTACTGTAAGCGACGTAAAATAAGACGACGATGAGGTGAAAGGAATGAATTTGGTTCTACAACACTCCTAAGTCCTATCATGTTTCATTCCCTCGGATCCCGTGACAGATTTAGTCCAAAATAGGCTGGGATGTGAAGGTAGTGTTGAAAGTACACGACTGAATGGGTTAGAGAGCCTTGGGCTCATTTTGTGATATCTGAGACGGCATCCTTACATTTGGGCTTAGCTTTTTTATCATCTGATTTTTGGGTTGTTCTCTAGAGTATTTTCAATGTATTTCGGTTGCAATCCTTGTAGTGCCGTTTGGCTTTTCATGATGTAATTGGCTTCTATTAAAAAAAAAAGAAAAGAAAAAAAGAATGAAGTTGACAATTGGAATGGGCAACCTGAACAAATTAGCAAGAAGCCGAAAAATAGTCCAGCAAAATATGAACCATTGGTGGTGGCTTAAATTCCAACCACTACGCAATTTTTCACCTAAACAAATAAGAGAGAGAACATAACACTTGAACAAATTCATCAAACAAAACCGGGAGAAAAACAAATGTTTAGTCAATCATGCTCCATGATAAAGCAAAGTAAAACCCCAGTCATAGCAAGACAGCCGGTCAACAAGAAATATCGGCATTTTTATGTAACTTTTATTACCCTGTTTCAAAACTGGTTGTTGGAACTTGGAAATGCCTGAGTTGTTTCGTAAAATGTAAGAAAAGAATGAAGCACAACACATGCATAAACACTGGTAGAAGATTTTAGAGCTACCGATACAAACAAGTTTCTTTAGCCGTACTCTGTTAAACAGAGATGTTCTAATGCTTAATTTGACTAGGAGTCCAGCCATGGTCTACATTGTCAAGCTCTCTGGGTTCTCAACTATTTTTGAGAAGGTCTTGAGGAAGGCAGCCAAGTCAGCGCCATAAATGACTCGATGATCAGCTGTGACGTTCACCTGAAAAGAGAAGATTTCAAGCAGCAATTCAGTACAGGGTCTTGTTTACCCGAAACATTTATCCACCGAGTTAGTTGTTCAGCTTTAAAGCAAGAGTTTCATTTCAGACAAGCTCCAGATGTGAGCAGTCTCAAATTCATTTGGTTGCTATTCAACATAAGCAAGTAAAAAATGGTAGAAGCAACCAAAACTGCAGGGCAATTCTATGCAGCCGCCTTCTGAAGTTCTCTTGAGTAAATAGTGAGACTTTGGCTATCCCGTATTAACCAAAAAGTCCCCCAACCCTATTAAGGTTCCCCAACTGAAACCTTTATTGTTGTTTCTCTTTTCCCTTTGCTCGTCACCTCATAATATGACAAAAGAAGGAGAATTGACAGCTATATATATACTGCTAGTTGAAATCCTAGAGAATACACATTGAAAACACCGGTTAAGTGAAATATCTTGTCCTTTCAGTTTTGTTCCCTGTTTCACTCGGGTATCAACTAAACATAATGGACCTCGGGAACTTCAGACTTCAGTAGTATATCATAAGGCTTGCCTACAGTGAAATCAAGGGTCTGTCTAACAAATTGAAGATAATCAAAATGGAAGTAAATAAATGTTTATTAACAGAATTAGACAATAAGAACGGAAGTAAAATTAATGTATATTCACAGAATTAGCTTGTTCAGCTTTAAAGCAAGATTTTCATTCGAAATAAGATCAGATATGAGTGGTTCCAAATTCATTTGGTTGCTAATTGAAAATGAGCAAGTAAAAAATGGTGGAAGCATCCAAAACCGGTGGACAATAACTTAATGTAATATCCAACAGAACAACTCTTCAAGTGCTTAATGAGATTTTGGTTATCACACATTAACCAAAGTTAACCTTTTTCCTAAGGCTTTAACATGAAACCAATACAAAATACTGAGGGCATGGAGTACAAGTAACAACCACCATTTAACATGCATCTGCATCGACTGAAAAAGCAAATCATGGCCATCACCTTTACTTTATCTTAGTTTTGGTCATCACCTCATATTATATTACACAACAGTGAGAATAGACAGCTATAAACAAAAAAAAACAGAGAGAGAGAGAGAGAGAGAGAGAGCATAGGAAATACTGGCAAGGGAGATAACCTACATGGTTTTTGCTAGCCTATTATTGTGGTTATGTGCATGTTGACATAAGACAAGTAGGGGGTACTTTTCTACGCGTAGTTTATCCAAAATCAGAACTATGGCAGCAGCAGAAGCAGGCTGTTCACATTAGTTTTTGTGGGATTTTTGGGGTGGAAAAGAGGGCCAAGAATGTGGGGCTTTTAAGGCCCCGTTCAGTTGTCAAGAAAAAATGGGAAAGGATGGGAAAGTTAGCTTTCCCACATATTTTTAAGTGTTCAATTACTAGGAAAATGATAGGATCCTGAAAATTGATTTTCCCACTAAGACTTACTTTCCCTTAAAACAGGTCTTGCAAAATATATGAAATTTAGCGTTCCGTGAAAGTTCTATCCTCCCTTCAATTTTTTCCGTCAACGTTTTCCTTCACTCCTTTATTTCTCTTATTTCATACAATTCCCCATTTTTTATTTGTTTTTTGCTATAAATATAGGCAATCAATATGTTGATTTTAACAGATGTTTGTTTTTAATATTGTCATCAGCCTTTTGTTTTATTTGTACCACCCAATTAATTACCGTTGGTTAAAATTGGTTTTATTTTATTTTATCTATTTATCTTTTAAGCATCCAAATAAGCCGGCCATTTGACCTCTCTTTTTTTCAATTTTTAATTGCATTTATTAGTTTGTGTCAATTTTTTGTCGATTATTTGTTCGTCTAGATGAGAGAAATAGAAAAAGAAAAAACTTATGATCAAAACTCAAAATTCTTTGAGTAAAGACAAAAATAAGTATAAAAAAAATTGGCTTATTTTTCTCTATTAAAAAAAATAGTTTCGATCATTATTTTTTTTCGATTTCTTTCGTCTGGACGAACTAAGAATCCACAAAAATTTGATGCAAAACATATAGATACGAAAAAATTGAATAGAGATGGAAAAAAAAAAATCAACTGGCTTAATAACCAAACCAAATATTTCTCTTTTTTTTAATGATTGATTTTAGAGTTACTTGATGATTCGAAGATAGCAATTCATATGTATTTATTTTTTGCCCAGATAAATAGCTCCCAAAATAACTTTTATTCAAAATAATTATTGAAATAAGCTTCCCATAAGTTTATTTTCTTGGAGAATGAACAACTAAATTTTAGTTTTCCTACATAATTCCTTTGTCAAATGAACACTCACAAGAAAATAGATTTTCTTTTCCTTTACTTCACTTCAATTTTCCCAGGATTTACTTTCCTGCACAACATTCTCGACAACTGAACGGAGCCTAAGAGCATCCACAATGGTCTAACCAAAATTGGATAACCAAAAGTTGCCGCATAAGCTTCTGGTTATCCATTTAGAGGTTGCTAAAGTTAGCAATGTCAAGTCCCACATTGGTGTTTTTTGTCCATAACCAAAAATAATGGACACCCTCCATCACTTATTCAAATGATAAACAAAACTTGCCACATTACTTTTTCAAACTACAAAAAATAGTTTTGAAATTTTAAAAAATATATATTTTGAATTTTCTTTAAGTACAAAACGGTTTTAAAAAACAGTTTTTAAAAATAAATTTTGAAAAAAAAACAGTTTTAAAAAATAAACTTCTGAAAAAAACAGTTTTTAAAATGAACTTTTGAAAAAAAAACAGTTTTTTTAAAAAGAACTTTTGAAAAAAACAGTTTTTAATAGGAATTTTTGAAAAAAAAAAACAGTTTTTTTAAAATGAACTTTTGAAAAAAACAGTTTTTTAAAATAAACTTTTGAAAAAACCAGTTTTTTTAAATTAAACTTTTGAAAAAGAAAAAAAAATTAAATTAAACTTTTGAAAACATTGTTGAGATAGGAGAGAGAAGGTTTTTTTCATTTTGTGTAATGGTGGGTGTACTTGATTGGGTAGATGTGGGGTCCATTAAATTTGGTTATTGGCAAAAGGTTGCTAGTTTTGGTTATCCAAGTGACAAAATTTGGTTAGTTGCTAAGAGGTTGCTAAGTTTGGTTATTCCAATGTGAGCACTTTTTTAAACAAACATTGCTAACTTTAGCAACTTTTTGGTTTTGGTTATGCCAATGTGGATGCTCTAAGGGTTTATAATAAGGTTATGAAAGGGTAAGGTTTTAGGAAGAAAAGCCTTGGATTCGAGGCTGTTCCAATGGCTGTTTTGGGCACTGTGAATAGTACCAAGAATAGTAACTTGTACGCAAAGGAGAGAGAGAGAGATGCTTCACCCTCGCAAGAGTTGGGCAATTTCACACAGAGAATCTCAAAGTCTCATATTGATCAACTCCAATGAATCTGTGAGATTACAACCATATAGGCAAAGCTCTCCTACTTTCCATGAGGACTAGGACAAAATTAGAAACTAATCATATTTAGCAACCACTAATATCCTAAACCAACTGGGAATAGGAATTCTTATTCTTCCCTTTTTCGGAAAATGAAACTAACTATTTGCTTACTAAATTATGACTACTAATAAAATCCAGCATTTATTAAATTACCAAAATACCCTTAACAACCATGGACACTTGTTTTTGGACCAAATGGCTTCTGCAAGATCGTGGGACCGCCTTCACAGGTTTCTGGGTCTATCATACTTGTAAAACCAATCAATGGATGCTCCATCACATGTTCATTTTGTGAAGTCTATTCTTGGAATGTTGAAGACAATAAGGCCAAGTTTCTTAGTTTTACGCCTCTTAAAGGAGGGTGGCGTGAAGTAAAAGAAAAGCAGTCCAATTTCGATTTTACCTACCTGAATCTAAAAGGTTTAGTGCATAGCTTATTGCCATACTACTTATAGTCACATTTTGTCAATCCCATCCTTGTCTGTGTGGTATCCTAAGCTTTGGGCCCTCCAGTTGCCCTTGCCAATTTGCCTTCGAGCATAACCAATTATCCATGCAGACAAAAAGCACAATACACAAGATGAATTTGTCTCAGCTGCCCATGAAGGGACCCTTTAGGGCATCTACCCACTATGAGCAGATGTTGGACTCTACCCATTTATTAACTGCCCACAAGCGAGCAATCTAGAGGCCTCTAACCTTTCAGAGTACACCAAAAGCAGCCAGTGCCACCATGCTTGAGAAGAGGTACTTGCTTCTCACGTCTCCCACCTAACTCTTGTCATTATGGTCTCACCTTTACTCTGAGCCATTTACCTGATAATGTTAACATTTCCGAACTCATAAGTCTAGGTAAACTGAAAAACCATTCTTCTCGTTCTAGTTGATGGACGGAATTGATATAGCAGGGCTTTAACATATGCCTGTAGCTTTAGCAATATGCCCATCAAAGACTTTTAGAAGTAGCTGGTGGATAAATTAGGATTTAGGAATTAGAGCTTCATTAAAGAGACATCTTATCCTTCTGACCTCTTTTAGGTGTACTGAAATCTCTACACAGTCATGTCTTTCATGCCTCAGTACTCATAAACATCCTTGCAGGCCCACAAGGTTAACCAATTACTAACTACCAAATGATGATTACCACTTTTCTGAAGCTTTTTACATCTAAATTATCTCTTCCATTTGGAAGCTACCAATGTGATATGGCTTGCAGATTGGTCCAATTTTACATTGTTTTAACATGGCGGCGCCAGCTCAAGGCAGTGACCGCAAGTGAACCCTTCCAACTTTGAAAATCTTGAACTGGATATAGGGTATTTTGGCGACTCCAACCAGTGACACCCATTCTTGTAACCCCCTGACTTTTCCCTCCTGAGCCCTCTTAATCATTAAGGATGAAAGAATTAAAGGTGGTTAATCTCATGGGAAATAATTAGGTGAGGTTAGTCTCCTTACATAATTGTATGTTCAGCCTCGAAACAGATGACATATAACTCAATGTAGCATCTGAGGAACATAAATTTGACACAATATTCTGACAATGAAGTACTGGATTGGCCAACAAAATTTTATGTCCGGCCTCCAAATAGATGACATCTAACTCAATGTAGCATCTGAGGAACATAAATTTGACACCGTATTGTTAGAACTGGATTGGCCCCTTCTTGTCAGTAACAATACTGTTTACTATTTAGGTAGTCTGAGCCTTACACAGTGTGGTCAATTACTAGAGTGGGCCAACAGTTCTCCATAAAAAAATGTTGAATTTTTGGGCGCCCAAGCTTGTCTCCCTCTTCTCTATCGAAGGAATCCACATATAATAGCAAATGCAGTAGGACCTTTTTTCCTACTCGATAAGATCATGACTTCATGGACACCTTAGCTAGATGAACTACATCCGCATACAAATGGTGAAGAAAAGAACTTGGAGCAACCATAACATCTGTACAGCATGTTTTTATGTTGACCAGCTTCTTATTCAGGAAAAGGAGAAGTTTCACTAAATATAAATCAACATACCAGCATTTTACTTTTCACGCTGAAGAATCCATCTGCATCAGCCACAACAGTGGGCTTGGATGCTCCAACAGCCATAATAGCCCCCTGGTGAGAATTGATGTTGAAAACAAACTAGATGATTAGTAGAGGGAACAGAGAACCTCATAAGTTAATGGAGATGAATTGCCCCTCCCTCATTACTAACCTGGCCTGGTGGAAGAATAGCATCAAATCTGTCCACTCCAAACATGCCCAAATTGGAAAGAGTGAAAGTCCCTATATGCACAAATAGTACAACGCAATTATATTTAACATTCAACTATATTTAACATTCAACGATGTTTATAAAACCGAACTTCATGAAGAGTCCCCCGAGAATATATTAAATGATGCAAACCTGAGTTGTACTCATGGGGCTGAAGTTGCTTGGCCCTGGCTTTTTCTACTAACTCCTTCCATTTTTGAGATAACAGGTAAAGGTCCAACTACACCAATTCAAAGAGAACATTTATTACTAAATCCAAACTCTCAGGAGCAAATACCACTACTAAGCACATCCACCAATATAAAGCATTAAGGTATGCCAGAATAATTTGTCAAATGATACCATTTTGGAGGAAATTCACAGACTAACCTTATCAGCATCCTGAAGAACAGGGGTTATTAAACCACCGTTAATTGCTACAGCAACAGCGATGTTTATACTGCTATTGTAAGTAAAACTCTTCCCATCCTTACAGGTAGAGTTCACAACTGGGTGCTGAGCAAGAGCCAATGCCGCAGCCTTAGCTAACAAAGCAGTCATAGTCACTCCCTTCGGCTTAACCTGAGAATTCGAAAACAACCCATTGTCAGTTATGTATCCTACTTTAGGAGACCTGTTGTGGCCCATTACTTACATGGATATGGGATACTTGTGGGTGATAAATACACCAATAGCCCACTCACATTACTTTGGTGGTAGTTTCAAGAAGAACTATCAATTACCGACAATGTCCACTATATTCTTTAATGCTAGCACTTTTGTGACGGAACCTAAGACATTCTTCTGATGATCAGGGGTCCCTAAGCTAGGAGTTATATATAGCCTGCGATGTCCAGATAATCAAGGCATTCGAGTTCTGCATAGGTTATGCCTGACGATCTAGAGGTAAGGATCCAAAGGAAGAATCATGACACATTTGAAGTATTAAACTTGAACAACAATAACTGGAGGTCAATTATATCTCTAAGTTATTTCCACTACAATATGTACATAAATCTATGATTTGTTTTACACCCATTTCCATTACCAAGATTTAAACAGCAGCTAAATCAATCACAAAACAATTAAACTACAAAATCAAAGGATTTATAGCACAAATTGTACCTTCTCATACAGAGCGTCTAGTGCATCTGTAGTCACAGGATACCCTACTCGGAAAGTCGGGACGGAAAGACTCTCCACCATATTCTTCGACACAGCAGCTTGCATCCCTGTGAAAAATGATGACCAAACTGACTCATTATATATGTCCAAAATGTATATGATCCCACATTACTGCTCAAACGTGAATTACTAGGTAAGTGACGACATCCATAAGGACCATAACATTAAATACCCAATACAAAGCACCATCACATCCCTTTAATTGGTCTATTGGTTCATTGTTGAGAAATTCTGAATCTTGAACGTGAATTACTAGGTAAGTGACAACATCCATAAAGACCATAACATTAAATACCCAATACAAACGCCGTCACATCCCTTTGATTGGTCTATTGGTTCATTGTTGAGAAATTCTGAATCTTGACATGTTTTCCACTTCCCTCCCCTGATTCACACCATTTCTCTTGCGATTTCCTCATTTTGGTCTAATATAACATACAATCAGTAAACCCCCAGCATTTCTAAAAACAACTACATTGTATACTACAATTTTTACGATACTACATTGCTATTTTTGGATTTCTTCGTTATTTGAAATGTCCCGATTGATGTAATTGTCATGACTGTTCCTTAATGAACAAAACAATAAAACTATTAGATTTCGCACCTGTGAAGGGCACAATAGTAGACCCTGGGATTTCAGGGTATGTAATCGCAGCAGCAGCTTTAGGAGACGCCGCCACAGGAGCCGCCGCTGCTGCCACAACAGCAGCAGGAGTACTCTTAGACGGCGCAATTCCAGCAGCAGCTTCAACATCTGCCGCAGTTATCCTTCCAAACGGCCCACTCCCAACAACCGTCTTAACATCAACCTTATGCTGCTTCGCAAGCTTCTTCGCATACGGCGTCACCACAATCCTCCTCGGCCCATCCACCGGTGGCGGAGCAGCAACAACCGCAGGCGGAGGCGACGGAGCCGAATCAGCCGCAGGCGGAGGGGGAGCAGAAGGCGAAGGGGATGATGAGCTGGCGGCTGCTTTAGCTTTGGCTTCGGCAATATCAGCTTCGGTTTCGGCTAACAACCCAATCGGGGCGCCGACGGGGGCGACCTCGCCCTCACCGACTACAATAGCGGCGAGTATTCCGTCGTAGAAGGTCTCGACGTCCATGTCGGCTTTGTCGGACTCAACGACGACGACGGATTCTCCTTTCGAGAGGACGTCGCCTTCTGATTTGATCCAGGAGACGATCTTGCCCTCAGTCATGGTGGAGCTGAGGGCCGGCATGAAGATTTCCCTGATCTTGGCTTGGACGGTCAGGGTTCTACGGCGGGGGTGGATAGGGAATGCGGTGAAGGGGCGTAATTGGAGGCCGGAAGAGGAGAGAGAAGAGGAGAATGACAATGCGGGAGCCCTAGATTGGAGCAGAGGAGCCATTGTGGAATGAGAGGGCGGAGAGAGAGAGAGAGAGAGGAGTTGAGATTAGGGGGATTGGGATAGGTGAGTTCGTTCAACTGTATGAGAGAGAGAGAGAGAGGGAGAGTGTGGTTTAAGAGAGAGAAGAGAAAGCGGGCGGAGAAGACGAGGGGGAAGTTGGTTGGAGGCTTTGAGCTCTCCGCAGTGTTGAACTGAACATTGGCAGTGTCATTAAGTTCGTTGGAATACTTTGGAAAAATATCATATGCCTCCCCAGTTTCAGTTTGTTTCTATTTTGGGTCCCTTAGTTTTCTTCTTCTTTTTCCCCAACGTTTGTAGACCACTTGGTATACACCAAATGCAATCCGCATTGTGTGGGCCCATCTCAGAATTCCACACAAATTATCGAAATCGTTGAATTTGTTTACAATGTTTTTAAGGATTTTGGTGAAAAATTTAGCTCAATCGAATATCGGTAAAGACTTGATTAGTTTTTTGCTCAATTTTCCGTTGAAGAATCAATTAAGCTCTTACTAATATCCAACTGACCTGATTTTTTATAAGAAACCTTAAAAACATACTTTGAATAAGTTGTGACATCCCTAAATTTTCTTTTCATAATTATAATTGGTCGCTCAGATATTTAGCTTTTATGGTCGTGTCCCATTTAATTATTTTTGTGTTTGATATGGGTGTAATAGGCATTATTATAATTTTGAGGTTATAAGACTAAATTTTAGTAGAGTATATTTATTGGAGCATTATTATTAGGGATTATAGGTTTGTAAGTTATTTTAAATATTTTAATTGCTAGTTAGCTTTAACTTAGGGAGACATGCATGGGTAGTGGGTAGTTTTAAGAGCTTTGCTAGACAAATATTTATAAGTTGATTAGGGTTTCATTAAACAGAACGGTTGAAGATAAAAGGCTTGATTGAGAGAGAGAGAGAGTGAGCACCCGCCACCGCTGCCAAAAAAGGATTTTTTGAGGAGGTTCTCTTACTCGTGTTCATCTTCCATTTTGGTATGTAGAATATATAAGTTAATTTTATTGCTTCATTACTTTAGATCGAAACTTTTTTTTATACAGGAACAAAGTTTCTTTGGGTTTACACATTCTTTTTGTGGGTATGGGATTAATTGGGTTTGATGTTATGGAATGAGAGAACGTGTGAAGGGGTGCGCGGTGGAGTTTTACTGATGTAGTTTGGAAAATCATATTTTGCGAATTGTTTTGGAAACATGGGGGCTAGTGCTTTTGGAAGTTATTACTGTCTGTGGCCTATAAGGTTTTGGTGCCAAGAGTTTTACACGATGGAAGGAAAAGAACACCTTTTTGGTGTAAGAGAAATTGTTCTAATTGGGCAAAAAGGTTTGAATGGTCCTATTTTGGTGTCTACTGTTGGTGTAGCAACGTGGCATTAGGCTCCAAGTTAGGGTAAATTAATAGTTAATGGTCTCCCTACTTTTGATGGTTAGTGTGACATTGGTATTTGTTAGTTAATTCATACGATTTCTTTTGTCCAGGTTAACTTCTTTTGTGTGTTCGCGTTCCATTACTTTTGGGTCAGGTAAGTGGTTAATCATGTTACGTATTTTCGAACTCGCCGTGTCCCTTCAATTATTCTTTTGGGAAAAAAAAAATTATCATTTGGTTATCGAAAGTGTGAATTGATTATATTTGATCTTTTAATTGGCATGCTAAAATAATATTATTTTTGGTGAGAACTTGGTTGATATTGATGGGAACATTTATTATTGAAAGACTAGGGAAATTAATCCTCTGTATGCGGGTGACTCTAGCCATTAGGGAAGAGACCGTGTCCTGGCCGATGACCTTAATGCTCAACGGCTGATTTTCACCGGATCATTCTTAGGGAAAAGTTACACGGGCTGCCTACTCGTGGTGACTCTAAGTTTCGATATTGGATCCAATTTCTGAGATTTTTGTTCACTGACACTTGGTACTATTTGGTATTGGTTGTGGTTCTCCATTGTTGTTGAATATCGTACTGTGATCACCATTGAGGCTTGTTAATTATTGGTAAAAAGATTTATTGTTTTACTATATACCTCGCATGCCAAATTATATTTACATGATAAAATATTTTATCCCTTCTTGTGAACTTTATTTATTATACATGATTTACCATTCACTGAGCTTGTCAGCTGATGGATTTATTCCAACACCATTTTCAGGAAAATCGAGTCAATAGGTGAGGACTCTAGCAGCATCTTGAGGAATTCTTTGTGTCGACCTCCATAGGATATTGCATCCTAGTTTTAGTATTTTATTTATTCGCTTTCGCTCTTTGTTAAACCTTTTTGATGAATTGCTTTTTGTTATCATTGGTGGAAAATTTTATTGTTGGGTTCATGGGACGGTTGCTCCCCTTACTGATGTTGAAGCAAATTTGGTTTTGATTTTGCTATTCTATAAAGAATGGTTATTTAGTTTTTATGGTTTATTTTATTTTTAGGCTTCATGTTCCATGGGTTTGCCCTGTGGCACACGGCCGGTCATTTCCCATTTTGGGGCGTGACATAAGTTGTTGAGTAACTCCAATCATTTGTGTGAGATTCCGAAATAAGACTCATACAATGCGGTATGCATCAAATAGTGTACCCATGGCAAGGCTCTTTATGATAATCACATGGGTACAAAGTACCAAGTAGTTCTCCTCTTCTATATGTAATCAAGTCATATGTAATCAGGTCATCTGAATTTGGTTCCTATTTGATTGCTCAATACAACAGTTAAAATTTCATAAATTGATTCTAGGTGTATACTCTCTCCATCCCAATTTGTTGCGCCTGTTTCCTTTTTGAAACTTCTCAAAAAATTGTCTATATTTCATAATTTATAATATTTTTTACAATTTCGAAAACTTTGTTTTAAAAAATTAATTGAGATCTATCAAACAAGATCCATATTGACCATAAAAAACATTATAGATTGAAAGATATAGACGATTTTTTGAGACGTCCAAAAAAAGAAAATAGACAACAAATTAGGATGGAGGGGGTATCTTTTTCTGTCAATTATGTTTACTGCATTTTAACCATAATTACTTCCAATTAAGCCCATCAGCACCAAGTTTTTGTTTTGCGAGGCCCAAAAACGGAGGAGTTTGGAGGACAAAGGTGGGCTGAAAATTCAAGCCTCTCGTCAAGCCCAACTCATTAAGCCCATCAGCACCAAGTTTTTGTTTTCGCTAAGCCCAAAAACTGAGGGAGTTTAGAGGTGCGCTGAAAGCTCAAGACTCTCATGAAGCCCTACTCAAGTTTGGAAATTGTTGGCATGGTGGATGTGTGGTCACTTTCCAATGATAGACAAAATCTGAATTTCACTTATGAAATTTGATCATTTGGATTTTAATCCTCTCTCTTTTATTGTATAGGAAGAGGCTATAATTCACACTTCTTATTTGGGTGCGTATGATACACATTCATATACACCCCTACAAAAGTTACGACCTTTTATAAAAGTTATGAAACACACCAAAGTGTTACAGATCATATTGTTGGAATGTTGAAAATTTTAAAAATGTTACGATTGCCAATGAGATGACACAATCAAGATCATGCAATATGTGCATACGGTACACACCTTTAATGGATATTCATTGTAGTCATTTCCTTGTTACTAAGATTTATCTATGTGTAATTGTTACTAAGATTTCAACGTGAGGCTTATTATCGCAATGTCCAAGGGTCAATTTTCACTTGGCAGTGAATTGTCTTTGGGCAACTTTATCTCATGCAAACACATGGGAAGGACCGTGGGAGGGGCTGGAAAAATTAGTCCAGTTAATTAGGACACTCTTCATTACTAGAAAAAAAGAGAGATTTCAGCCAAGTTTCCCTAGCAAATGGGAAATCCCATAAAAGTTGAGTTTAACAAGGTTGCTAAAGTCACTTTTGTAAACTAAGTTGTTAAAAGTTAATTTTATCTCACATATTCATGTTGCTAAAATCTTCTTGGTGCTTTTAGCGAGTAGGAATTGAGAATGCTAAAAGCAAAACTTTTCGCAATGGAAAACTCACCCATCTCTCTAAAGTGATAGTCAATCATGGTTTCATTAAAATTTTAGTGATGCATTTTTGGCATTCAGATGGGATTTCAGGGATTTTATAGCCAGCAAACTAACAAGTCTAAGACTTTGACATCGGGCAACCATTTGAAATTAATTAGATTATCATAAGGAAATTGATATTCGCACTCCCTTTTTTATGCAAGCACTCCAAGCTATAGTGTTTTACCGAAACTACCCTTTTACAAATTTCAAATTTACTTTAGGCACTCCAAAAAAGGATGGAAAGTGATTAGGTTAACGGAAAGAAGAAAAAAAAGGAGAACGATGAAAAAAAGAGAAGACGGCAACGAAGCATATCACACTCGATTCAAGAAGAAGAAAGTCGACACTAAGGTTATTCATCCTACCTCTAAGGTTATTCATTCTAGTACCTATCAACTTTGTTAACTTGTTATTCCTTCTGTTTTTTATTTCCAAATCATGATAGTAATTTCTTGTTTTAAAATTGTTTGTGTTGAAGAGAGATTTGGATTATTGGAGAGAGAGAGACTGAATCTATTTGGTTGTATTTTAGGCTAAACTACTCGAATTCTTGCTTTGTGAAAGATGGGAAAAAATATTACTAGGAGTTTCAGTCTCGTTTGTTTGTCCAAATTGAAGTGTTGCATTCAAATGTTAACAAACCATTTTGTTTTTTTCGTTTGTCCTTATTCATTTTTTATTTTTTTTAATTTTCTAGTTTTATGTCAATTTTTTGTGAGTTTTTGGCTACTCTCGACAAGAGGAATCTAAATATATAAAATTATTCAACCCCATAAAGGCCGACCATTGAGTTCCAAAAAAAGAAAGGGAGATAGCTCTACCACCCGCGATCCTTCAACCTTTGAGATTGTGGAAAAGACACGAAAATGTAGTGTTTGCCACCAAATTGGACATAATAGAAGCACTTGCAAACAATGTAAGATATTTTTGTAATAAATACTTTTTCTCACTGTAGATTTATGGTTTCAACTATTATATTTTTTGATATTTGCTCCCAACTGTTTTTTGCAGTTGAAAGTTTGGTTGATCAAGGTGTTCTTACTTGATGTAGTTACTAGAAGGAGGTATGTTGGAATGTCCTATCTTTTCAGTTATGTGGTACATATCAGACTACTTTTTTCTTTTTTTTTGTCATTTTACTTCAATGAATGAAACTGTTTTCTTGTTGCATTTGTTCTATGGCTCGGTTAATAGTTTGTGAGACCTAATGGAATGAGACTGAAATTGAGAGCTATGAGTGTTGCTTTGAATTTCATGAAGCTGAATTGATGCTTTGAATTGCCTACTGAATTCTTGCTTAGTTGTTTTATAGACGGTAGATACTAATCATTGTCTTACTTTTCTAATGCCTCAGGTTCGTGGGCGTTTTGCAAGTAACACGAAAATGGGCAGATGATTTTTTGGAGCATTACTAATTCAAGACATTTGGCATGTTTTTTTGGATGAATTGTCTTATGTTATGATGCCTTACTTATATTAGAATTTGGAAGCAAAGACTTGTTTTTTTCTTTTTTATTATTATGTGAGATCCTACACTTTGGTAAACTTTCATGGATTTGGGGTTCTTATTATGTCTTAGGTATGCACCATTTTTTGTGATGATCACTTTGGTTCTTAAAATTGATGAACTGATGATAATATTATTGGTGCTTAATTGCTTTTAGTGTTGCTTAAAAGTTCGATCAATTTTTTGTGTTTCAATACCATATTTGCAAAAACTATAGTTTTCAACAATGCCTAGTAGCTATTCTTCATTCTTTATTTTAATATAATTAACGATGCCCGCAACAGTTATCAGAGCAAAGCATTTCTTTATGGGTTTGTACTTCAGAATTCAAGAAGTAAAAATGCTTGGTGACAATTTTTACGAAAGAACATCTCTTTTTTATTAAATGTGAAATGTAGTTAACGGCGGTTAATTTTTCCGTTAGGAGTGCCTAAAGCAAATAAAGAGATAATTTTGGGGCGGAGTGCCTCTAGTAATACTTATATTTTGAAAAGGATAATTTTGTAACTTCATTGAATTTTGGAGTGCATGCATCAAAAAAGGAAGCCCCAAAATCAGCTCCCTTATCATAACTATAACTATAACTATAACTAGAAGAACAATGTACGCAACTATTGTGGAAGTATTTAAAATGGGGGAAGAAGGGAATGGATCATAAGATAAAATCACTTTGTGTGACTAAAGTCAGCCGGTCTAAAATCAGCCAAATTCAATCCACTTATATGACATGTCTAACGGATTTTAAGTAGGCCTGTCAATGACCGAATTGGACCTGAAAAAATTCGGATCCGAATCCGATATTCCCGATTCAATAATCCGATAGTCTGGATCCGTAGATTCGAATAAAATTCGGATCAAATCCAATCCAATTAACATCCGGATCCGGATTGGCAAAAATAAAACCCTTCATTTTAACATAAATGGATATAAATTCCTTTTATTTCCCTAAAATTCTGCACCCCCACCCCCAACCCAAATTTAAAATAATAATAATAATAATAATAATAATAATAATAATAATAATAATAACAACAACAACAACACGGATTGGATCCGGATTTTTTTTTTGGTGATAAATTTTGGCTTTATTAAAAAAAATTAGTTTTGACCATAATTTTATACTTTTTGGATTCGTTTCGTCGAGTCAAATCAATAAACCACAAAAATTTAACACAAAACTAAGAAATGTAATTTTTTTTAATAAGGAGAAAACAAATAAACAAAAAAACCAATTTATTGAAACTCATTGAATCCTACCCCTTGACTTTCTTACATTTCTTCAATACATGAACTTCATACCTCATCTTCCTTTTTAAAAAAATTATATTACTTACCTAATCATCCCGAAATAGGAAGTTTGGAGAAGTTCGCATTCTGTGAAGCATAAATTTCCGATGTTTGGTGTGAAGGGTCATTCATTAGTAGTTTAACTTCTTATTTCGGAATAATTGAACTAAGACTGGTATCCTAAAGATTGGTGAACATCCAATCAGCTGAGATCCTTTAAAAAATTATGTATACTTGAGCCCAAAGGTCAATTCCTTTTATTCAATTGAGTCTTTAGATCAATTTACGCACGTATCGATCGCATACGTGAACTTTTCATACTCTACAAATTTACGACAGGTGGCATGATATGACAGGTTGATTAGAACATAGTATTAAATAAGAGCTTCGTGAATCCTTTTGAAAGAGATGGGTGCCGTTGGGAACGCGGACAGCTATGGTGCATGCCTGTCATGAGCTCATTTTGTATGGTTTTGGGTTAGGTTTCGCAACTAGCACAACCTTCGTATACTTAGGGGGTGTTTAACGTACAAGTGTACTTTTAAATTATATATTTTTGTACTCTTAACACGTGTACGATGACACTCGTTAGCATTTCCCTTCTATATTTTTAGCTTTTTTTAAATTATGATCACAATATATTATGAATCTAAAATGTTTGAGAGATATCTGTAAAATATATTTTGTAACATGAACAGTGTTTGGTCCTTAGGTTGCTTTGTTAATCAAAATGGGAAAAGTGAAAAATAAGAAGTAAAAAATTTATCTCCCCATACTTTTGACTTTTGTTCTCTAAACTCAAAAATAAAAAAATGCATTATAGGAGAATACATTATGAGCAAGGGAATCCAAACATGAAGACGTAGAAAAAATGAATAAATCAAAATGTGATAGTAGGTACCCAAACACCCCCTTAAAAGTTATGGTTGAGTCCAAAACAAACTCGGGACTCTGTCATTCCGATCTCGGTCATCCAAATGTGTTTTGGACGATTGAGATTGGACGGCAAGCCCTGTCATCCCCGAGAGACGGCAGAGTCCCCGAATCTGTCGAGAACCTTGAACAGAGTGCCGGTGATAAGATGGAGAAGGGCGAGGATGACGTCAAGTTATCGTGGTTGGTATGTTTAAGTCTTGTAAGCAACCACTATGAAATACGGAACAATTCCATTCTTCTTTTATTACTACTATACTACCTTGACAAATTGAGAAACAGGGGAAAAAAAAGGCATGTGGGCCTGACTTTAGTGAATGAAGCAAGATCTTTTTCAACTTAGCACAAGATTAAGACCTTTATAAATTTTCCCCCTTTACTAAATATGCTGTCTCAACTTGCGAATCTGTCACATATCTGATCTCTATATTCTCCAACAACACATGAAGCATCTCAAAGAGATGGGGTTACCGTTACCCCATCATCTGTAGCCGCTGACAGCCGTTGTTGGTAGATCGTTTTCTCTGTGTCTCTCTTGCCTGCCTGCAAGGTGAAGATCGATTCGGTAATAAAGCCATGGCAATTCCTACATGACTGCTTATTATTAGTCTCTCTGTTTCAGTAGTTGCAGAGTAATAAAGCCATGGCAATTCCTCGACGACACAAGAAGTCAAATAGTAGTAGCAGCTTGGTTCTTTCAGGGACCAGTCTCGCCTCCGTCGAATCCTTAACCATGCCTCTGGTCAGTCCTCTCTCTCTCTCTCTCTCTCTCTCTCTCTCTCTCTCTTATCTTTCTGAATTGGGTTAACACGCACGAAATTATTCAGTAGTCCTGGAGTACTGTGCCGGGTGAGGGCGGTCAAGTTTACCGCACCCATCCCGGCACGACTGCTCTTTTAGAACCGGATAAGTTTTGCGTGTTTTATACAGTACGACCACTGCTTAATTCGCTCATGCCTCCATGGTGGTGGGTTCCAAGTGCAGGTTCAGGAAGTTGTTCTTCTAGCGGACTTTAGATGCGCAAAATGTCAGAAAAGGGTAGCTGAAATTATTTCCAGAATGAATGGTAAGCTTTTCTCCCCCCCCTTGTAGCCTTCTTGAAGCCTTTGTCCAGTTTTCCAATTTAGATGGGTAATTTTGCTGGATATGTAACGTTAAAAGCCGAAACAAAAAGGAACAAATTTCTACCAAAAGTGTTAGGATACAGGAAGAATTTCCCTAGAAAGAGAAATCAACTGTTTATTTATTTTTCCTAGACATTTTTGGAGAAATTCATGCCCTATCATCCCCTTCTCGGTTCATTTATCTTTTCCTGGACTTTTTTTTGGGAAAACTCTTCTTCTACCCTATCATTCCTCCTGACTTGCAAATTAATTTTAGTTTACTGTATCTTTTTTAGTTGATTCAGCCTTATAATTAGAAGCAAAATTTGATCAGTAAAAAGAATATAAAAAATATAAAAGAAAGGTCCAAAGCTGGCCTTGTAAATTGCAACACAGCAATGAAGGAACAGCCCAGAAGTCAGTAGCAATTGTGATCTCAGCGTTTGTGGGGTCCTTGTAACACTTTTTAGTCCTTTGGATGCTAAAAAAATCAAAGCTAATCAGACACTGTTCCGTGGGGTTAATTATGCGTTATATTCTCTTTATTTGGCATTGGATACCGTTATAAAAACTTTGAGCTTTTGGATTTAATTTCTTTAGAGCTATCAAATGTGTGGGCATATTTCCCTTTCAAGGAGGATAGGGTCCCCTACCACCCTTTCTGTTTTTTCTTTCCCCTGTCAGGGGCATTCAAGCCGGTTTATACACACTTTGATTAAACCTCCTTTCTGGTTCGGTGAAAGGTAAATTATCTATATCGGGACTAGATAATTCACCAAAAAGAGAAACTCTTAAGGTCGTCTGGTCCTAAGAAGTTGTCAGATTTCAAACTAAAAATGTCGTGAAAGGCGAGCTATCTAAACCGAAACTAGGGAATTCACAAGAAGAGAAGCTCTCAAAGCCTGACCCCCAAGAATTTGCCAAAATTTTGACTTAAAAATATCTGAATTTACAACTTATTTTTATTAACGCCGGAGCTATCAGCCTTTTTTTTCCATACTGCCAAATAGTGGTTGGTGGCCTGCAGGCTGCCTTCTTTTTATGCTTACTTTAGCTGAGAAACTTGTCCATACCTCAAAAAAGCTTGTGGTCCTCACATTAGGGTGGGATTTAGATTAACATTAGGATTTCCATACAATTGATCTTGCGATTTCGAGAGGTCGTTCTGATTAAGAACTAATCAGTCTTTCTCCGTTTCATGGGTGAAAGGATCTTCAAGCTGCCTTAAATCACTATGATTGAGGTGTCGTTTCTCTTATCGACTTTTTAGGCTTTTGAAGTTTTTCGGTCTTTTGAACTCAGTGAAACGAGGCCAAAGTCGTGCAAGTTTGGCATAGTGGACGGTGAAACATATGGGCTTATCTAATTGAGCATAAGTTGGGTGTTGAGCGCGCATTTTGGTCATTCAAAGTGTTTTGGATGGTTCAGATTTTAAAAAAAGAAAGAAATGAGAGAAATATAAGACAGAAAAGTGAAGGATTAGGAGAAATCTGGATGGCTGATATGTACACTCGACACCACGTGTACCATACTCGCTCGGCAGCCAATTTTTCTCTATCTAATTTCTCATTCATGGCCCTAAAATTCTTTCAGGCCATGGTCACCAGTATCATAGGTACTTGGTAACGGTAGGATGCAGTGTGACCACTGACCAGTGGGGCACGGCCCTACCGCACTTCCGAATAATTTCAATTTTACTCTTAAATTGGAGTAAAGGTTATTTTTGTCAAGTTTTGAAAACAAGTTCTCGTAAATTATTTGCTTTACACGAAGACCTATTATTTATGTACTTATACATTGTCGCAAAATTTACGTTTTAAGTTTTCTTTTATTTTGTTGTTGTTTAATATAAGTAAAAGATAGAAATTATAAGACCATATTTAACGGTGTCCCACCGATCGAGCTAAATTTCAAGCTATGTCTCTTTTTGGTAACCTTCTTTGTTTGTTTTCAAAAACAAGTTTTTATTCTTTTCTCTTCCCAACACTTTCGGCTGTCAATGACTGATTCCACCTTGGTTCACGGGACTCCCCCCTCTGATCACATCACACTATTTTTTTTATTTTTCTCGAGACAAGTTTTTTTTTTTTTTTTTTTATCACTTCTACGTTGAATATGTTTTTGTTTTCATGGAATTGAACCAAAACTTGTTTCTCGTATTTTAATGATAAACATAAATCTTTATTACACAGACTACGTTGAGCATTGCAGTTTTCACTTTTCCAGATCATGGTTTTGTCTTCATTTTTCAGGCGAGATGGAGTCCGTGGTGGTGAGCGTGTTGGAGAAGAAGGTAACACTCACCTGCAGATCATTTACTATTCCTATGGTTAAAGCTCCTGCACAGCCACTTGCTGCAGTATACAAGATGCCGCTGAGCAAAGTTGTGATGATGACGCGGGCCTTGTTCGGTTAGTAGGTTTAATTTAGTTTTGATGATGTAAACATGTGTAATAAGTGGAGAGAGATAGAGAAAAATGATGATGTAAGCAAAACTAAAACAGAGCCAAAACCGGCCCAAAACTCCCAACCGAACACGGCCGTGGTTGTTTTGCTCTTCTTTCAGTTGATTTGTAAATTAGCAAGAACACAGTGTAAATAGATGTATTCCGGAGTACATAGGAAAATAAAGCCATAATGTTTGTGCTTGTAAATATTAGACATGGATTCCATTTCCAAACTTCTTCTTTTTTGGTAAAGAGGTTCCATTTCCAAACTTGATTTCATTTCTGAAATAATATATTGATTCTGTCACTGCTATGCTCGCAGCCATTCTGTCAATAACTCAGGGTGCAATAATTAAAAAAGAGGGAAAATTGCATTTTATCCCGTCAAATAATCATATTTGTCAATTTACTCCGTGAGCTATCAATTTAAGTAAATTAAACTCACCTATCATCAATGGATCACTAGGGTGAAAACAGAGTTCATTAGCCTTTCTCACCAACTCTTACCCAAAGTCGCACAAAACAGGAGAGGGAGCGGGGGTGAGGGTATGTAGAAGCTCCCTAGGTTGGGAGCGGCGAGGTAATACTTGATGAATAGATAAATAAATAAATAGTGTGTGTGTGTGTGTGGGGGATAAATTTATATATATTTATATGTATGGTACATATGTTTTATAGTTGCAAAAAAAGTGTGCATATAAACATTTTATATGTAAATATGAGTGAGAAATGACATTCAAATAGAATTTTTTACGTCAAATATATGGACTAAGGCTAAGTTTGGCTAAAAAAACCAAATTAATTTTTTGTTTTGTCTTTATTTGATTTTTTTTGCGTTTGTTAGATTGGCATCGATTTTTTGAGTATTATTGGTTTGTCTCGGCGAGACGAATCCAAAAAGGTAGAAGATTATGACTAAGACTTTCAATTTTTTGAATAAGATCGAAAAAAATGTAAAAAGCTGACTTTTTGGCTTATTTTTGTTTTTATTCAAAAAAAATTTAAGCTTTGGGCATAATTTTATACTTTTTTGATTCCTCACACCGAGACGAACCAATAATACACAAAAAGTTAATGCAAAACTAAAAAATGCGAAAAAAAATCAAATACAGACGAAAAAATAAGTCAACCAACTTTTTTGGCCAAAACACACTTAAGAAAGTAGATAAGTAATAGAATGCAAGATGAGAAAGAGAAAGTCCTAATCTCTCTTACTTCTTTTTTCTCTCTTACTTCTTTTTTCTTTTTCTTCTTCCTTGCATATATTTTGAAAGAGAAATGGGAATTTCATTCTTAAGATTAGTGTGGAAGCTCCCATCCTATTTAGGAGCGGATTCCCATCTGGATGGGAGCGAGCTCCCGTCTCGGGAGCACGAATTCGAGCTCCTGTCTAGGGAGCGCGACCATTTTAGAAGGATTCTGCAACTAAGCTCTTACCAAGCATATGATCCTTTGTAATGTCCCATGAAGTAGTAGCAAAGCTGTCTTGAGCATAAACCGAGGATGAGGTCACATTGAGTTTTCAACTTTTTTTTTCTTCTAATTATTCTTATCGGCAAAAAGTTTCATTAATCTTTGATAAGGGATGCAAAGATTAAAACGGATCTCGGATACAATTTATTTTTATGGGCCCCTAAATTTTGTATGCCTTTATATATAGTTATCTGTTTAATTTGTGGGAAAATGTCCGATAAAAACTTAGGGCCCAATTTTAAAAACATATAGTGAATACTGAATACACATGATTATGAGAGCTTGCATAGAAAAATGCAAAAAAGAAAAAGAAAAAAAAGTGATGTTTAAATAATACATTTTTTAATTAATGGAATGATTATCCAGCCTTTTATTATCTATAGGTGTTATGCACCTCTCGGCTATCCGATTTTGTTTTAGACAGCTCCGATGTATTTTAAACCGGTAAAAATCAATCAAAATTAAATTAAAATCCGGTAAAAATAAATCAAAATTTAATTAAAATTGTTAAACGCATCCGGACTGTCTAAAACATGATCGGACTATTGAGCGGTGCACAGCCTTTTCTCATGGAAGCCCAAAATTGAATGGAGAAGGAGATGCCTCCCTTCATCACTATGCAACGGTACAAAAAGGGAAAAAGAAAGCTGAAGAAATTGAGGGCAATAAAAGCATATCATTAGCATAGGCTAATTGGCAGAATCAGATTCCAAACTGAAGGAAACGAATTCCCACATGACAATCCAGACATTATAGAAGAAACCAAACTGTTCATAATTGTCTTATATATTCTCACCAATCCTTTTCAAACCAATCCTTATAATCAGTTAATCTCAGCGTTTGGTTGATCGTCAACTTAATGTCAGGATTCCCTGTAAAGGCAAGTTTCAAAAGCGCCCCCTTGAGGAGAACTTGGGTGCAAATAGGGCACCACTAACGTAGTGCCCGAGAGCGCATCTCGATTGTCCAAAAGCATTTTGAAAGGTCAAGATTTCTCTCTCCACTCTCCCCTCTTTCTCTCTCCTTTTTCTCTCTCTAAAATCCAGACCATCCAAAACAATTTTTGGACGGCCGAGATGCGCGCAAGGTACTGTCACGTGGTACTCAGCTGACACCCAAGTTTTTCTCCTTTTATTTAAGTACCTGTGCAATTTCAGGTCTTTTTTCTTTTTATTCAAACAGCAAATATTCGCGAAAAGAAAAAATGAAACTCTTCCGGGTGTTCTAATTTCCACCCCTTTTTTTTTTTTGGTGAAATCAGTATTGTTGCATGGTGATGCGGATAAACGTTGACTGCAATGGGTGTT
The DNA here is from genome assembly GCA_022606695.1 of Vaccinium macrocarpon. NCBI lineage: Eukaryota > Viridiplantae > Streptophyta > Magnoliopsida > Ericales > Ericaceae > Vaccinium > Vaccinium macrocarpon. The sequence goes on along the minus strand of CM040177.1, from coordinate 11,610,969 downwards.
TCAGGAAAATTAGGAGAATTATCCTCAACATGAAGGGTAAAGATCTTGCTTTAATTTATTTTCCTTTTTCTTGGTGACACTATCATCTCATCTAGTCCATCCAACATTCTAGCAGTTTAATTTGAAAGAATCCAAAATCTCTATTTGTGTAAAAAGCACACGAAAGATAAACAACTTGATTTTTGACTATGGAGTAAAGGCAAAAAAGCTAAGAGAAACGACGCCGTTCTTATTCTTTCGTGAATCATATCTAAGTCAATCTAGTCTATACCTTTAATAAAGGTGGAAAAAAACTTACACATACACAAAAATGATAGAATGCAAAATTTTCTTTAAATGACTTTACTTCAAAATGTTAATGATTTTCTGTCACCATTTTTTTCTCCTTTCTGGCTCTCAATTAATTCAAGATCCAAAATATTATGTTCCCTAACTATTAATTACCAAAGAATATATAGCTAGGAGGGCATAAATTACATCAAACTGCAAGTTAAATATGTATATTTGTTGAATAACCATTTTGTGGGTTCCAAAAAACAATGGGGTGAAGAAATAGAGACACACTTGATAGAGAAGCAGAACAACAGGGTATATGTGTGTGGGAGATTTAGACCTGCTGATGTGGCTATAAAGATGAGGAAAAAGATGAAACGCAGGGTTGAAATACTGGATGTAGAAGAAGAGGCAGCCGGTGGCAATGGTACTCATGTTGTAGATCAAACGCCGCAGCCCACAACCCATGTCTCTCCACAGCCGACGGCTCGTGTCTCTCCTCAACCGACGGCTCATATCTTTCAATAGCTAGCTAGCTAGCTAGCCCACAGCCCCATGTCTGCAAGAAATCTTTTTCAAATGTGGTTCTATAAACACAAGAGGTTGCAGCAGCTGTTTGGCTCACTGGAAAATTGCAAGGATAGCTTCACACTTTAGAGTGGAATAATACTTGTATATATATATATAATGGAAAGAACATTGGTAATTGATAGTCCATATGGATTCTTATTGGATTAAGCTTCCGTTTGCAGTGACCAAAACTTTTTTGTATGATCCCTGTTCATGAAAAGTTGGAAACAAACCAAATTGTAACCTGTTTCTCCCAGCTAACTGTCTTGGCATTATCTTTCTTCGTGAACAAACAAGATACAGAATCATTCGAAAGATTGATGTTCTCTCTTTCTTTTCATTTTTCAATCGAAGAAATTAGGAGTATTGAAAAGATTCATTTCTTTTAGACATTTTTAGGCGTTGAAAGCATCTTTAAAGCATTTCTTAATGTTGGGGCATGTTTTAGAAAACCCTTTCTTGAAAACAAGGGCGGAGCTAGAATTTCTATGTAGTAAGATTTAAGACATGCAATTTTATTTTATTTTTTAAAATTTGACGCGGTATCTAAGGGAAATCAATAAATTTTTAGGGTGAGAATGTATGAAAATGATCTTAAAATGTTGAGGTAATTAAGTATCCATCCGTTTTAAAACATACTCCTCAACCTCTACCAATTATCGTGGTAAAAAACGTTTGAGTAACATGGTAAATTAATACATGCAACATTGAATCACGAACAAATATTTGTTCACAACCTATTTTAATGATTATGATAAAAATTTAAAAAATATGGTAGATTTGAAGGAGTATGTAAATCATGAAAAAATACATCTTCTATAATACTCATGGTAACCAATATTAGTCCAAATCATGTTTTCTTGTGACATAGTATAATTTTTACCATGGTCTTTGATGGCTGGAAAAATCATGCGTGAATATTGTTCTCCATCATTTAAAGAAAATAATGGTTGTTTGCCTATTTTCAATTTCTTTATTTTTTTGGGTCCGCGTAACGGCAATTTAGCCAAACTTTGTATTGTGGGTGGAAAGAGTGTAAAAGGGATGTATACTGATATGTCTATACAAAGAGGAAGAAGTGAATATATCTTCATGTGTAGATGATCGTCACTGAATACCCCTTCAAAATTTTGTTTTCCCAAAACGTCACTAATGACAACACGTTGTTTTAATGGATCGAGCAAACTTCACTGATATGTGGATTTTTTCTTCAATGATATGTGGAAGAAGAGAGAGAGGGAGAGAAAGAGGACCAATCTGGCTACATTTTATACAAGGGAGGAAGAATAGCCTTGGCTTAATTTGTGGGATTCAGCGAAATTGCAGGAGAGCACCCCCGAACTTTTAAAAACAATCCTTTTTTAAGCGCATGCGCCCGTACGCGTGCGCACACACACACACACACATAGGACAATATAGAGTTTATTTGAATCTCGAGATGAAAACATAACTCCAAAACAGAGTCAGAATGATTTTCAAATTCCAAGCGATTTATAGGATGATTATTTAAGTACCCCAAAAATGCTTGGTGATAGTGAATTGTTTTGTTATAGGGAGGTCTCATGACTGAAAAATTATTTTCCATTAGTTCAATGTTAATTTATTTTTATTTTTGTTTATAACTATTTTATTATAGATGGTGTATATCGAAAATGGGCCACCTACGTGGTGCTATTGACTTGCTAGATGACATTTTGGGGTTGCGTCACATATCCAATATTCGTTTGGACTATTCTAAAAAAATATTTAAATAACAATATATTTTGACAACTTATTTATTTTCAGGTATATTTCGATAATAAAAAAACTTGTAATTTTCCTTCATTCTTTTTACTTCCACAATTTTACGGTAAATAACCAAAAATTTGTTTCTTTACTTCCTCTGCCATTACTCTCTTTGGATATTAGGGAAAGCAGTGGAAAGGAAGAGAATTTTTTAAAATTTTCCCTTCCTTTATTTGGTTCTAAAAAATGAGAAAGAAAAATATTCAAATTCCTATTTAACTCACCTCCCATTTTTTCTTCAATTTTCTCCCTCTTTCTTACTTAAGTTTCAAACACGCTCTGTTTGGTTCTTAGGGAAAGGAAGTAAAAGGGAGAGAAAATTTCCCCTCTTTTGTTTTGTCTTATAAAAGAGGAAGAAAAATTATTCAAATTTCTATTTCAACTTTCCTTCCATTTTCTCTTCAATTTTTCATCTAATTTCCTTTCTTAATTTTTTTCCTTCGTTTTCTCTTTAGGGAGAAAAAAAAAACCCTAACTCTGACAGTAGCCAACTTCAATGGCCAGCGATTCCCAAGACCCCACCCGTCGGAAGCACCGCCGTTCCTCAACCTCCGACGAATCGGTAGAGCCCTCGAAACGACGCCGCAAGCACCACCGCCACCACCGCAGCCGAAAGCACGGAGAAGACGAGGCTGAACGCGAGGGAAAACTCAAAGTCGATATGGAAGGCAAGCGTGAGGAAAAAGAACAGTCTTCTCTTCCTCCGCCTATCATATCGGGATCGCGAATTGCTTATGATGATATGGAGGAAGGAGAGATTGTCGAGGACGATGGTTTTAACAGCAGCAATGAGGTGAAGAGGAGAGCGGATTCTGATGTGGAGTCTGGCGAGATTAGGGTGGGTGAAGTTCGTGCTGATTCTGATGATAATAACATGGTGCGTTCCATTTCTTGTTACGAGATATGTTGTGAATTTGAATTTTGATGTTGTAATCTGCTTGGTTGCTGAGAATATTAGGAAAAGTATTCTCAATTTTTGTCTTTTCATTACGAATACGAATATGTGAATTACATCCGACATTAGCCTGCAATCGCATTAAGGCAGACTGATAGCCCATTCATCAAGTGAGCAAACAACTGAAAAATAACTGACCTGAGCTCCCTTGTGGATGTGCACAAGGGTGGCCAACTGACCTAGCACCAGTTGGTTAGTATCCTGTATCCGCAACTTACTGTTCCCATTGGTTGGTAGTTCAGAGAAAACGAAACAGTGTGATTGAACTTGTAAAACAACACAAACGTTTGGTATTAGTTATTATAACTTATTTGTAAGTTGGGTTTAATAGTTTGTAAATCTATTTGATGCAGTTTTTAAATTAACCGTGATGAAAAGTTCAAGCTATCTGGTTAAATAAGCTGCTGAATATTTTTTTTAATCAAGTGAATTTATTTTCCTTAGAAGTTATATAGAGGCTTTTCTATGCATAGACTTTTTAACAGCTCCAACAATGAGAATCCACAACTTGGAGCGTAAGAAGTTCTTATTTTTAAGGTCAGATGAACTGAATAAGTGCTGCAGCTGTGAAAAAGTACAAATTGGGCGGGGGAAAGTTCTTATTTTTAAAGTCAGATAAGCTGAAAGAGTAAGATAGGTTAGTGTAGGAAGTTCTTTTTTTTAAGGTTAGATAAGCTGAAAAAGTATTGTGCAACGCCAATGCTTTGGATGTTGAATGAAAGAAGCATGGTAATGTGCACATAAATCAAAATGATTCTTGGATCTGTCCTCTCTGATGCCTTTTTGCTTTGATTTGAGGGCATGATTCTGCAGCAAACTCGACGGTCTAGGGGGACCACTATTTCAGTGGTATTATGTGAGCAACCACTTTGTGCATTTATTGCCAAAGGTTATGTCTCTCTCAAATCCATCTGTTTCAGTGGTATTCTGGGAGCAGCCACTTTGTGCATTTATTGCCAAAGGTTAGGTTTGTCTCCTATCCATCCCCCTCCCATACCCCCAATTATTGGGGACTAAATGGGTTATGTTATTGTTGTTGTTGTTGTAGATAAGCTGAAAAAGTAAGATAGGTTATTATTTGAAATTGGTATGGGAGCACCACTGTTTTGATTTTTTTTTCTTTTTTTCCCAAGTTAAATAAGCTGAGCGGACTGTAGAAACTTAGGATCCAAAATGTTTTGTATGTTGATCTCTCAGCAACCAAACAGAGCTCTTGATTGATCTTATATTGTATGTATTTTATTATGTTCATGATGACATCGTGGAAGTTATGTACATGAGGTTTCTCGTATATGTGTTAGAACTTGTTTGCACCACAGTATAACACAGATAAGGGACATGAATTCCAAAAGATTTGCACTGCACGGTGCTAAATTTTACCTGGCAGAGGTCTTCTAGGCGTTCGCTGAAGACTGATGGCTTTCAATGGATTTGTAAGAACTGGATACAAGGTTTCAATTTTTTTGTACACTTTTAGGCTTTTAGCCAATGTCTTTTGTTCCCCCTTTCTGTGGCTGCTTATGTTCTTGGAATTAGCTCATGTGATCTATTTATGTATGCTATGTTTTGCAGGGAGTTCACGGAGCTCGAGATGGAAAGTACGATAAAAGTGGGAGAAATCCAATGTCATCAGGGGAGGTCAATTTCAATGATAAGGTGGTGATCAACCCGACACTGGATGAATTTGTAAGTGTGGCTGATGGTAGTAAAATCAGCAACGGTGTTGGCTTTCAGGTGGGGTCAAGTTCTGAGAATTATGTTAATGGAGATATTGGACGGGAAGTGCTTAAAGAAAGATCTAGGCCACTCACAGGATCTCAATCCCCTGTTAAAGGTCGCAAGCAAAAGGGCTACTATGAAGATGGCATCGATTCAAGGGATCGGAGGAAATTGTCGTCATCTGAAAAAGGGGATACCCACCAAAATGTTGCATTCTCACCTTCCCATGGTAGATACCATGAAAAGATTTATAGTAGGAATAAATCAGAGTCGCATGATCGAGCAAGGGAAAGATCTCGATCACGAAGTGTTGTAGGAGAGGTTTCCCTTCTGAAAACAACAGTAGACAAGGATGATTTATCTCCTATGAATAATAGGAGAACTCCTAATGATTTGGATGACGACAAAATTGTTGGACAAAGTTTAGATTACCAGTATGACAACAGGGAGCGTAGTTCTAGTTATAGCAGATATGATAGGGGAGTGGACAGGCACCACAGCCGAGAGGCACGGGACAGAGGGAGGGAGGGAAGTCGGGACACTTGGGACAAAGATAGAGAGAGAAGGGAGGTGGACAGGAACAGAAAAAGAGAAAGGGAACAAAACCGAGACAGGGACAAGGCAAGAGATAGGAATAGGGTGAGAGAGAGGGGAAGTGAGAAGGATAAGGAAAGAGAGCAGGAGAGGGAGAGGAGTGAGAGGGAGAAAGAGAAGAAATTTGAAAGGGACAGTGCAAGGGATAGAATAAGAGGCCAAGAAAGGGATAAAGAAAGTGTTAGGTATAGTAGACGCCACAATGACGAAACAAACAATGATGGTGGGGATAATTATGATTGTTCTGAGAGTCGGAGACATGATGAAACCAATCTCAGGGGGGACAGGGCCTGGAAAAACCATACAACTAAAAAGAATCGTGTGGGTGAGGACGAAGATAAATTTAAGAGGTCTCTCCTTCCCTTGAGCAGCCTTGTGATTCTTTGGTAAAATGGGATATTGTTCTTTCTTGGACTGATAGTGTTTTGGATTTTGGCAACAGAGATGAAGATGAACAAGAGGAGTATCACGAGAGAATTGCATTGCAACTTGTGGGTCAGGAAGACGAAGATATTAACAGAATTAAGGAAGAGAGTAGAAGACGAAGGCAGGCTATTCTTGAAAAATACAAGACTCAGCAGTTACAGCAGCAACATGAGCCTCATTTGAAAGATAAGGGTGAGCTTGTTGACCTACGTACTTAGCCATTTATTTTAATTCCTTGTTCTTTCTATTTGATCCGTGGACTAGGTAGGGATTCCAGTCTGTGAACTGCCTTAAATATGGATTCAGTCAGTCGCTTTGCCGAGCTTATTTTCTAAGTTTGCTAGTTAAATTTAGTCTTGGCTGCTAACGTGTTTATCTGATTTTTAGTTGTAGAACCCAGTGTTTCCCTCGTGTAATTTTTTTTTTTTTTGGTGTCATATACACACATCATGCACTTTAGGGAATGGTGTGCGCGTTGAAAGTCAGTTATAGTTTTTTGTCTTCCATACAGCCACTATTTCATTGGTTGATTCCTATCTATATTTGGATTTTCCCAGTAGCTATCATGTGGTTCCAGGACCTTCAAATCTAATCAACTTGGCCTGTATAGCTGTTTTCTATTTCTCTACACCTCAGTGTTATTTTTGTCATGTTTGTGATCTATAGCTAACAATTGTTGTATATGGACAGATAAGGAGCACATTGAACACAGTTCTGAGCATGCAGCTACCATTAATGAAACTATTGGCGGTAAGAGTGAAGGTGTGGATGCCACTTTTGTTGACAAATCATTTACTGTTGGGAAATCTCCACAACAAAACGGGATTCCTGGTTTGCACAGGACTTTTGTTGCTGGGGGGCTGGGAGATGGTACTACTAAGGTGTGATCTTCTGCTTAAAACTCTGCATGTTTGTTGAAGGACTGTATCCTTTTACTTTTCTTATGTATTCCATGAAACTATTTCTAACAACAATACTCGATTCCCATACATCTGTTTGTATGGAAGAGTTGTGTATTTTTACTGCTTGGCTTCAAATATAGGCACATGAGTTTTGTATTTTGTTTTTGTTAATTATACAGAATGAGAAGTCAGATGACATGTTTTGTGATGACATTTTTGGAGAGTCACCTGCTGGAGTCCGTAGAACAGTAAGTCTTTTTCCTATCTTGTGTATCATGGTCCATTTTTTTATAGTTCCGCATTCCGTGCATTCTCGTATTTGGGGTTGCTTTAAATATGACTGTAAAATTCAAATTCCACCTTCCTTTTTTTCTGCAGGTTGTCGCTATTCTATAAAGTAAGAGTGCTTTTCCATATGTCATGTAAATATACATAGGCTTAGAAAGTGCATCTACCATGCAATAGCTAATACCTAGATTACAACCATATTTGAAGGCAAAGATTCTCATACTTCCATAAGGACTACGACACAAAATTTAGAGACTAATCATATGTAGCAACTACAATATTCTAAACCAAGTAGGATAGGAATTCTTATTCTTCCCTCATTCGGAATAGGAAACTAACTATATTGGCTACTAAATTATGACTATTTATAAAATCCAGCACTTAATAAATTACCAAAATACCTTTAACTACCATGGACACTTATTTTTGGACCAAAAAGTCTTCTTCAAGATCGTGGGACCCATGGCCTTCGCTTTATCCTTCCAAAGCCTGTCATATTTGTTAAACCAATCAATGGATGCTCCATCACTTTTACTGCTTGATTAGCTACTTTGCTTTCAGTGTTGTTTAAAAAGCTGAAGAATATTGCTTTTACTGCTTGTTTACATGCTATGGTGGAAGAGAGAGATTGTTTGTATTTGTTAAATCTGATGTGCCTTTTGAATTTTAAGGCATAAGAGTTGTTTGGCTTTTCTGTTTGTGCCCTTAATACTGACTCTTGGGTGCTTGAGTCAAGCCCGCCCGCTAGAGTACTTGGAAATATTTAATGGATCTAACTGTGATGTTTTGAATGCCAAATGGCAAATTTGCATCTCCATGAGTCAAGGAATGTAAGACTACCCAACTGTGGCATAATTGACCCCCCACCTCCCTTTCCCCCCTGGTCTAAGACTCTGAGCTCGGAAGCTCATGCGTCATGAGGTGGTCCTTATTTCTAGAAAATGGGCCGGGTTGATAATGCATCTTTCTCACCATGTACTTTTCCTAAGTTTGTAATGTGGATGAGAATGCCATGTCGTCTGAGATAGGGATTGGCCGTCAAAATTTATTTGCTTTCCTCGTACCGTTAATCGGTTCAGCTCATGATTTATGAGTTACAAATTGTGCATCGTTTTCTTGCCTGACAGTGGCTTTTATACACTGCATTCAGCTATTTGCCTTTCGAATTCTGATTCTATAGTAATCATTGTTTACTTGATTTATTCACTGCAAGAAGTGCATTTTTTCTTATCTGACAGCTGCTTTTGTACACTGTGTTCGGCTTGTCCCCTTTTAACTTGTACTTTCCATGTAGGCAAAAGGAGACGGTTTAGCAATTGAAAGGAGTGGTCTTCATGACAATTGGGATGATGCAGAAGGGTATTACAGTAAGTACTCTTTCATTCAGAAATCATTTTCCTTTCCTTGTCTGTTTTATAACTTGATAACAATTCCCCTTTCGGGCTTGCGTTGTTGTGATTGTTTTTGAACTTTTGAGATGCCTTAAATCAACGCTTATTTCAATAATAGCTTGACTCGCGTGATTGGAAAGAATGAGGACCATCTCAGGGAAAGCAGAAGGGTGATTGAAAAGTATATCAAGTGAGACTGAACAGGGATAGTCATAGATATCAAAACTGAAAGGATATTAAGTATGGGGGTTTAAATGACAACACTCATTTTTTATTCAAAAAGTTTATTTTTCAAGCAACCGTGTCAGTATCTATGAGGTGACTGGTGAAAAAGTTTTTTTTTTCTTTTTTCGTGGCTCCAGAGTGCTAGCCGCCACATTAATTGCTTAGGTTTCTTCCTACCAAGCCAATTTCAATTGTGTTGGATGTTGAGAATTATCCAACTGATTGGATTTTGAGAATTATCCAACTGATATTTAACTGAATGTAATCCCTATGTGGGAAGTCTCCTGTTTGTGAAAATGTAGATGTTGACGATTTGTTGTCCTTTAATGTTATCACACATGAGTAATATAGATATGCCGGTCTATAATTCGTCGTCCTCCATAACTTCTGATAAGATGTTTCTCGTGGGCATTGGGAAAATCATTGATTAACATATTTCCATAGGGAAAACCTCCTGGCTAGTTCTTGGTCTGCTCTAGCTATGAAGCACAGGTACCTCTAGAACCCCCAAGTACCCGTACCTGGTACCGGTACTTCATGGGTACTTCAAAATACGTACCGGGTACTCCAAAACCGTACTGGGTACTTTTGAGTTTATGGGTACTTCGTTGGTACTTTATTCGCAAAGTTTTCAAAAATGTTAGGGATTCTGCATGGGAAAAAAACTCAAACTGCCTTAATAGGCAAGAACTCAATGCGATTAAGTCATAATCTCGAGACCACAACTAAGATCTAGAGCTTGATTTAGGAAAAACAAGAGAAGGGTTGACTAATCTTTTCTGTCGATCTTGCTCCAGCGACTGCGACTCCTCTCTCTCTCTCACACACACATTACTTATGCTGCCCCTTCTCTCGTTATTATGTTAAAATCTATTCTTTTTTTTTAATTTTAAGATGGGTCTTGAAATTTCTTTTGCTCTCCATCTTGAAACCTATGATAGTTGCACGCACAAAAATTAGGCTATTTGACCATGTCGTTCCTGTAAAAAATAACTTGTAAAAGTGTGGAATTAACTACTACTCTGTAGAATAGCGGTTAAGACCGAGTGTCGATCCACAAGGACAAATTGGCAGAGTTACAAAGATTTCGGTTACTTATCAGATTAATTCAGAGACAATAAGAACTGGTTTGGTGATTTACGAACTAATTAAATTGAGAAAGGAAAAAAAAAATTTAACTGATAGATTGGAAATGATGAGTGGATATTCTAGGGTTTGGAATCAACTCCTACCGCATAACCATGTATTATCATAGATTGCGTTATTATTTGAATCAACCAGTTACTATTGCGGCCTAACGATAGTTGTCAAGAAAATATTAACAATCCGCCAATTGGCATAAACTATCTCACAGCACGGACCGCCCACTAGCACGTTCGGGCAGCCTAACGGCACAATCCGTTTTACGAGCATAATCTATCTCAATCACCCGGTATTGTGAACATTGAAAACCATTACATGTTTGGCATTTGAAATCCCGAAAAGAATCACACAACAGGTTGAAAGAAGTAAATTGATTCCATTGTTATCATGAAACAAGTTCTAAGCATGTGATCAAGATTCGAATAATAACCCTAATCTATAAAAAAAATGCAAAGGTACTTGGTTTGGTGCATCATCCTCTCCCTAGAGGGGAATTTAGCCGGCCATGGAGTTTAAACAAATAATCATGGTAAATAGAACTCCATACACAGAAACAAATCAAGAACAAAAACCCTTCAATACCCACTGCTGAAGCACTGTTCCGGTCATCTTTTTTTATGATTTCTCACGGGGAGCATTAAACACACGTTTTCAACACATTAGACGGTTTGGATTATGCAAAAACATGTTTTAAAACCTTAGAAACACCCATTTTTCTTCAATCCGAGATCCTTGACTGGATCTTTGGTGTGTGTGTGTGTGTGTATCATGTGCTCCAATTTCCTTTTTTTCTTCTTCGACCAACTATTGTGGGTCCCATTTAGGAAATTCAATCCCTTTTATTATGCAATCTGCTGAAAATCTCTCCAAGAAGAGAAGTAGAGAACTGCCTTTGGCTTATATATACCCAATCAATATTGAATGGGACTCTTTTCTACATCTTTGAATATGGCAGTAAAACCCGAGCCTTCATTAACCTTCCAATTTTTACACGACCGAAAATTCTTGTTGAAATTGACTTCCTAATGGGACTTGGATTTGATTCGATTTGTTTTGCTTGATTGCTAGCAAAATTGAACCTTTCACTTGAAATTATTTGAATTCTGGGCTTTGCCTTGGTGTGAAATAAAATTCAATCTTTCCGCTTTTTGCTCCAAATGTTATACGCGTAATCTCTAAGCCCTGAAATAAATCAAAAAAACTAAAAAGCATTAACTATGCAATGACAGGATGCACAAAGCGTAAATTAGATGGATATAATGGGTGCTTTTCAGCACCTATCACTATTGCCCTTTATTTGATAGGAGGATGAGTCCATCAAGCAATATGGGTTCAAGTTCAAGTGCTTTTTTATTATTTATTATTTATTTATTATTTTTTTTATCTTTCTTCTATCTATAAAATATGTTATACTTGTTAAATCTAATGAATCATGCCAAAATTGTAGAAATATATACATAAAAAAATCGCCGTACCCATACCCTACTTTTTTGGGTGGTTGTCGTATCCCGTACCAGTACCCGTGCTTCCTAGGCTCTAGGTTTATCTGTGCCTGAGATTTGTGCTTAAATATAGTTAATAGTTTTCCTGTTATCTCTTCTATGCAGGCTATCGGTGTGGGGAAATACTTGATGGTCGATACGAAGTTACTGCTGCTCATGGAAAAGGAGTCTTTTCAACCGTAGTTCGTGCAAAAGATCTCAAGGCTGGGCCTGGTCATCCAGACGAAGTGGCAATAAAAATCATACGTAATAATGAACACATGTAAGTTACAAAGCCCCACCCCTGCCTTTTCTTTGCTTGTTGATTTTGGATATTTCTCTGGGGGATTTTTTGAATTTTTTTATACTTGTTGTACTCCAATTTATACAGGCATAAAGCTGGTAAGGAGGAATTGATCATCTTGAAGAAGTTAGTTGGAGCTGACCCAGAAAATAGGCGCCATTGTGTTCGTTTCCTATCATCTTTTAAATATCGGAATCATCTTTGTTTGGTTTTCGAGTCACTTCATATGAATCTGCGTGAAGTCTTAAAGAAGTTTGGCCGTAACATTGGACTCAAACTAACTGCTGTGAGAACATATGCGAAACAACTTTTTATTGCGTTAAAACATCTCAGAAACTGTGGCATCCTCCACTGTGATATAAAGCCAGACAATATGCTGGTAGGTAATGCAGTACTCTTATTTAGTTTGGCTTGCTCTTCTTGTAGTTACGTATTAGACATTTTGTATTCTTGTCATTAAGTATATATGTAGATGTCTTAACTTGTCTTTATTTTATCTTTCTAGGTAAATGAAGCAAAAAATGTGCTGAAACTTTGTGATTTTGGTAATGCCATGTTTGCTGGTAAAAACGAAATTACACCTTACCTTGTGAGCCGCTTTTATCGTGCACCTGAGATAAGTAAGCACTACTCTTGAGCTATATTGTCAATTCAGTTAGTTTCCAAAGGATCATGGATATGCTTTTTGTAACACGTTTATATTTTGCATTCTGTTGGAAGAAACCTATAGTATCTTCTTTTCCTACTGCAGTTCTGGGTTTGCCTTATGATCATCCAATGGATATTTGGTCAGTTGGCTGCTGTTTATTTGAGCTCTATGCTGGAAAAGTTCTTTTCCCAGGTGTTACAAACAATGACATGCTTCGGCTTCATATGGAATTAAAAGGTCCATTTCCAAAAAAGATGATTCGAAAGGTAAGTATGCACTTCAGCTGTGCAAAATTGTACCTTGGAGTTTAGGCTCTAATTTCTCTCATTGTTGTCTTGTAATGTAATTAAACATTTTTTTATGTAATTCTGCCCTCATCAATGAGATATATCTCATATTATGTCTCAGAACCAACTTTGCTTGCTTTTGATTTGTTTTACTCCTCTCCTTCTCAACACTTGACAGGGAGGTTTCACAGAGCAACATTTTGACCACGATTTGAATTTTCTTGCAACAGAAGAGGATCTTGTCACGAAGAAGGTAGGCATAAACCTTAAACCGTAAGTAATAATTTTTTGTTTCGTGGTAGTGACTAGCAAGGTTATGTTTGGATCTTGAATTTGATGAGTGAAATGAAATGAAAGGGAAATGTAAGTAATTGTTCATTTGTTTTCGTTGTATTGAAACAAAAGAAAGGATTTATAGATAAAATATGTTCATATCCTTTCATTTTCCCAACCCACTAAAAAAATTAGTTTTTAAAGATTCCTTTCCTTTTTCATGTCCTAAAAAAGCTAGATCCCCACATAGGTAAGCATACCTGTACTAGTTCAGTGCAATATCTTGATATATTCAATTTTGTCATGCAGACTATAAAGAGGTTGATCCCTAGCATCAAGCCAAAGGATATAGCTATAATAGTTAGAAGCTCTCCTGGCGAGGATTTGAAGATGTTTGCCAATTTCAGAGATCTTCTAGAAAAAGTTTTTATACTAGATCCAGATAAGAGGATAACAGTATCGCAGGCATTGAGCCATCCATTCATCACGGGCAAGTGAACTAGGATGCTGATTTTCTGACTCCAGAAATGCTGTTAGGATTGTATTGTATATTGGCTAAATTTATATTGAACTCGCTAATCATTGGGAATTTATCTGTCTTCATCTTCTGAATGCTGGCTTAAGAGCTTTGGGGACAGTTCTTGGCATGGAAGAGTCAAAAGAGATGAAGTTTCGTATGGAGGCCCCTTGGCGGTTGTTTCAGAGGAATGTTTACTGTTTCTATCGTAAGACATCTCACCGAAGGCGCTTGTTTCTTCCTTTCCTCCTGTAACCATTCTTAATGACGACCGCTAGATTTTTGTATTACTTCTTTATTCTTGTATATAGAGTATTATTATTATGTTTTTCCTTCCCATATAAGCTACTGTAACTGTATTCAATGGGGTTTGCAAAGTCTTAAGGTTGTTTTTGAGATTATGCGTAAGATAACCGGGGTTCACACTGCTTTTTTGGTTCCCTGGCGTTGTATGAAATGTTGCCTAGTTTTCCGGGTGTTGAATTTATTCTGTATGGACTACCTTTTGCTAATACTTCATTCAATTAGTTTTCCATTTTCCTGAGTTGGTTGGGCCCTGGAGAGTCTAATTTAATTTCTCATTCAGGAGATACTTGCAGTGCTATGAGGCAGCCATTCAGTGCTTAGATGCATAAACGGCTCACTGGAGAAGGTACCGTGGTTTGTTTATTAGGGCCTTTATGTGACACCCTTGAAACTACATACTTGATCTCTGTTTTGGAAGTTATATTTTCTCATTCCTGTAGTCGTTTTTAGTGGTAGGGACTGAAAATTCACACAACATTGATTCTCTAGAGCACACCTTCATTTATTTGAGCACACAACACATTATTGTTATCTGCTTGTTTGTAATTTGTTCATTATGCATTGGCTGAAGATTTGAACTTCTGGCAAGTGTAAATATGCTTGCTTGGAGATGTATTTGCTTGCATGATTAATCTGTATCAAGTTCAAATGTTTAAATTTACTTTTGCGGTGGTGTGTTGCTACCGTTAGTGACATACCTAATTTGTGCTTCCAAATGTTCATTTCTATTGTTTGTGTGCTTGAACAAATAACTATTCTGATGAGGTTGCATTACGTCTGACACATGGTTTGGTCATTCTGGAGGAGTTTGCATTGGAAGTGTGCTGCAGCCTCGAAGTCAAACTACTTTCCGGTGAGTCACTTTGTTTGATTAACTGCTTTTCCTGTTGTCATTTAAGAGGATATCCCGTGCTTATTATTCAAAGAAAAATGTATCTGATATGGCCTTCTGTATTTTTAGGGTACAACTTCCATGCTTCCAAAACTCTTGTAAGTATCCCTAATCTTTTTCCTTCTGATTGTTTGAATTTAGCCCATTTCACTATCATTTTACGTGCATTATTCAAATTCTTGTGGTTTAGAACCATGCTTCTGTATTAGTTATTATTGTCACATCTATAGATTCAAGCATCCAAATATTCTTTCAAGTGACCTTTCAGTTTCTTACATCTTTTGTTGCCAGCTGAAAGCATCAAAATCTTTTCCCTTGTGATGATTTTGGTTGGGTTGTTGAATTGTCTGCCTTTTGCATATATTAGCTGAATTAAGTTTGAGATGCAATTACTTCTTTTTTTCTTGTTCTTTCTTACTGGAGAAAATCTGTTGTAAATTGTAATGGTACTTTACCTAGTGGTATGTGGTGTGAATGTATCTCACATGTATGGTATTGTATCTTCTATTGTAAGCATGTAGATCATATTGTATTGTATCTTCTATTTTAGGACAGATTACTTTCTACTTTCTAGGGTTTTTCTAGGATTATCTCTATTTAAATGCGGTTTAGTATTGTAACAAGTATACTGTTATTATCTGCAATACAATCAGTCCTGTTATTTTTTCTTCTTCCTTGAACTGTTGCATGTCGATATATAGTCACGACATACCAAAAAGAATGTAGTTGTTCGTCCTAGCCCCATCATCGGTTGATTGTATTACAGATAATAAGAGTATGCTTCAAACTTGAAACTCTCATTAGAATCTCACTATCAAAACTTCTTATCACTGCACTAAGATGTAACCCTGTGGGGTGTGCTTAACTTGCGGCGCCAAGTAATGCAATGGAGCATGTTAAAACTCTCCATTGCACGTAGAGAAAAAGGGAAGTGACACAATAGTTTGATAATCCGATGGATTGACGATTGAAACAATGCCCACGGGCTTGTTTTCAACCCCAAAGGTTCACCCATTTGTCAAGACTTGGGGCTTA
The DNA here is from genome assembly GCA_022606695.1 of Vaccinium macrocarpon. Classification (NCBI taxonomy): domain Eukaryota; kingdom Viridiplantae; phylum Streptophyta; class Magnoliopsida; order Ericales; family Ericaceae; genus Vaccinium; species Vaccinium macrocarpon. The sequence goes on along the minus strand of CM040177.1, from coordinate 11,594,954 downwards.
GGGGTTTGCTTCCTCTTAAGATATCGAGTTCAAAACATCTTAGGTGCTATCTACTCCTTTGGTGTTAGTCCATACAGAGCATTGCTTTGGTTTTATTAGTCATGATGTGCACTAGCTGGTTATCAAAAAAGTAATGAATGGTTTTTTGAAAAAGTAATGCAATGGCGATGGGAAGGTACTGGTGGACCTGTTTTGCAGCATAAATTTTGTTACCTCGTCTTCGTTATATTGTTTCTGGACCGAACACCAAGAATTAGTCACCTCGATTTTGTCATCTTTCTCCGTGAAGGGCAAATCAGTAAAAATGTTAATTTGGTGTCATTCATTGAATTTTGAGTTGCAAATTTTACTGCTATAGTTTTCTCATCGTCTTTGACTGCTTTCAGATTGTAGTGGGGCTGCTATAATGTTACTTCTATTCAGACCATCTTACATGCAGATGATTTGAGCATGAATTTAGTCAATGTATTTATTGGGGGAGAACTAAGGTAAAGACCAAAAAAGGAGAGAATTTTGGTTAGTGTTTTCCCCAATCTTGCCAAAAGTTTGAATGCAGAGGCTTTGCTATCCCCGGCCTGCCAACCCCAATTTGGACCATCTAAAAGTGTTTTGGATGGTTCAGCTTTAAAATAAAACGTTGTCGGGAAAGAGTCTAGACCATTGATTGTTGAGACGGACAATTCTGGATGCGATTGGCAGGGGACCCATGGGGACATCAGAGCCCACATCCCCAAAATTCTGCTATTCTACATTTCTATGTGTAGTTACAGATTGTTGAAGGGGGTGGTTTGTTTGATCGGGGGCATTCGTATGTGCTTCCTTAATTATTTGATCCTCTGTCATGCATCGTAAATTTGTAATGATTGTATACTTTTCCTTATCTTGTATGGGTTTGATTGCTATTGATAGCTCTAGTTTGTTTAATGACGCGTTCCTCTTATCTATTTTTTTCCCCATTTTTTGTTCAAAAATTTCAAAAAGTACAGGCTCACACCAAAATTTTGAAAAGCCCAAAAAGTCACAATAAGATAAACAACATTACTTTTATCTATCCTAAATTTATCTCACGAGGCAGGAAAGAGTTACTATAATAATATTTCTGCCCAAAGTTGGCCAAAGTCAAATAGTTGTACACCGTTCGCTGATATGTTTAAAAATAAAATTTGCTGCTTTCCTTGTCAGAGTTCCAATTTCATGCTTGTGCAATCTGTGTACTGTCGACTATCAAGATCCCGAAATATTTTGATGCTGTAAACGATAGTAAAGCGCCGAAGATGATTTTAGCCTTTTTTTTTAAGTCCCGGGGATTGGTTGTATTAATCAAGAGATGGTCCTGTCATGTCCGTTCCCCTTTCCTTCCCGGGTCCGTTATTATGATCTAGACCATTGATATTTTAGATCTCATCGAGAATTGATATTAATTGGGTATGATCTAGACCATTATTATGATCTAGACCGTTAATTGATTGGATGAGCATGCACAAGGGCAAATATGTCATTTGTCAGCCTTTTACTTCATTCAGCCAATCTTATCCTCTTTCTTACAAAATCATTCAAACCAAATACTATTTTATCCCTATCTATAAATATTACATTAATGTGAGTCTGCCTTCCATAAATAATATTTCCTACTATTTTATCTCTCCTCATTGTTATATCCATCCAAAAATCATCCAGCACCTAAATGAGCTGTTTGTATTCTACAGTGCTCTCCAATGCTCTTGCACAGTTATGAGATTCTACCGGTGGCGGGAACGGAGTATTATACCCACACACAAACAGCATACACAGTATAGTTGTGAGCTTCATTGTGCATTTATTAAATTGTTATTTATTTATTTATTTTATAACTAGATGTCTTGGCCAACTTGCGTGTACCTTGATTAATTTCAGGGTCTTGGAGGTAACAATCAGACATAACCCTAGTGATTCCAAGAGTAGTGGCTCTGAAGGGAATCAAATATGAGACCTTAGTTGTGAGCAAACCCTCCCAAGGTTGGACCATTTTACCAACCCCTGAGGTTCCGTTGGTTGAAACTTGGTACTCTAGTGATGGAGAAAATTTTGGGTGCGGATTGGGTAGAGGCACGTCGTGCCCGACACCCAATCCAAGCTGTCCAAACACGTTTTGGACCGCTCAGATCTGATGGGGTAAATTTGCTTCTTAAAATTACAAAAATGCCACCCTCAAATTTGAGCTATTCAAAACGTGTTTGGACGGCTCGAATTGGGTGTCGGGCATCACGTGTCTCTCCCCAATCCACACCCAAAATTTTCTCCTAGTGATGGGTCCACAGTGGACTAATGGGGTTTCTGTGGCTAATTCAACGTAAGTAAATATTAATTGGATTGGGAATCTACGAGGAAGAAACCAAAGGCCACTTTTCTCTCCAAATGTCATTTCCTGTGCCTCAAATACACGCTTTCAATAAAACTAGCCTCTGTGTGTGTGTCATGGCTGCTTTAGGTGAAGTGTCTTACAGTAAATTTCACAATCTATCTTTTCCCCAAGTAACCCACAAGGTGGATGGGATTATTTTGTCAACTTCACTGAACCTACTGTCCCTTGTAGATTTCGTTGGTGCAAGTTTCATGCCGTGAGCGATTGATACTTAAAACTCCAAATTTTCAATGGTAAGCAAGAAATCAAATAAACAAGACGAAATTCCTAAACGACGATAATCCGGTAATTCATATCATGGCGCCAATAAAAGTTCGCTGCAGTTCTTCATTCTAGCGTGTTAATTTCTGAAATACTCATTTGGAAGAGTTCTCAGTGCTTGTAATTGCGGTATCAAAAAACCAATGTGTGAACATAACTATGTAGGCTAAGGGGTACTGCAGGCCGCAGCATTATTCACTTTATCTTGGATCAATCGTTGCCGTTTGGCCGCCTTGGTCGCACAATGAAAGTTTGCTCCAAAATCTTGAGAACATGTTACGAGAAAAATAAATAAATAAAAAATACTACGTTTGTACGTTAATTTTTTTTTTTTTATTGGTGACTTTCCATTGTTTTAGATTAGAGTAAAAAAAGGAAATCGGAAAATAGGCGTTTGTTGCGACTTTGACATTTGCAACTTGTTACAGTTCTTGTCGTTGTCACGCCTTTTGTTTTTGTTTTTTTTTATTTAAGTAGGAAACAACTTAAAAAGAAGACGAATAAACTTTAAATTATTGTGTAATGGTTTTATATTTAAAAACTAGTAACTTATACCGTATCAGTGTCATAAATTGAGTTTGAAATAGCATTTCTTATAGATGGTTAGTATTACTACACCTTCAATGATGTATTTTGCTTTCCGTTTCTCAACCGTAACTATTTGTCTTGACAAATTGGAAAAGTTAAAAAATATAGACCGGAGTCGCAAAAAGTTTAGATTAGACAATAAAGACAGTTCTTTGAGAAAAAAAAAATTCCGTCTTTACTAAATTTTTCCTCTCTTTTTTCTCAAAATTTTAAGGGTTGTTAAACAAAACTGACTTATTATGTTATACGAGACAAGTTACTCTTTCATAAAACATCAACCCAATTTCTCTTAATAAGTTACTTCCACTGACTTATTCAATTTCTATCAGTTTGTGGGGACAAGGGGTCTTGCTGTGCATCAGGTGCATGGCACGTATCATCCGGCCTTCCATTGTGAAAATGAATGGCTCAGATCAAATCCAAACAATGGCTCCCACATGGGGTTAGATTTGATCCGAACCGTGCATTTTTGCACCAGCCAGCTAGATGTGCCATGCACCTAGTGCACAATAGCATCCCCAAATCCAAGTTGTGGAACACCTGTTTTTAGATTCCCCTATATGAATCTAATCCCAAAAATTAACGCAGATATAATAACAAAAAAAAAAAAAGACGACTAAAAAAATTGTAGTAAAAGCAATTAGAAACATAAAATAACTCGTTAGTGTTTTGTTTTATTTTTTAAAACAAAATTGAGGATGAGTTTCTCATAGATGCTTTGGTTCTGTTCATCGAGAAAGAGATTTCCTCAAAAACCAGTTCTGGCTCAATCATAGATAACTTCGGAGATCTAAACAAGCGTCGCGTTCTATTAATGCCTCAATTTTATTTCTTCACTTCGTAGTTGTTTTTGATTTGTTAAGAGTACTTAAATATTGTGTTTTGCATCAGGTACTGATAATAAATTTGTTAAGGGCACTTAGATATTTATGTTTTGTAAAATTTTATTGTCATGCAACAATTCATCGGATATGAAATCCTAACTCCGTCCCCGAGAGATGGTCCACACACCACATGTTTCAAGTATTTTTTTTCTTCCCCGAGATAGATAGCAATAGAAGGCCAGATGGACCGCAGCTATAGGTAGTGGGACTCGGTCTTCGCATCCGCCGCGGATATTGACGACCCCACGCAACCGCGTTTTGTTTGACCCCACCCATATCACTACCGTCTTCTTCTTCTTCATTTTCCTTTCCACAGACTTAGCTCATAAGCACTCCTCCTTTCACACGTTCATCGCATAACAACGTACTCGAAATTGGAAAATCATATAAAAACCGTCGTCATACCATAAAGGTGCAAACGAGCAAAGGCTCGTCTGTTCTCTTCTCTTTGGTTGTAATATACAGGTCTCGTTTTAATACTATTCAAGAAAGAAGAAGAAGACTGTTAAAAGGCATGGGGAAGACGTTTGACGCTATGCTTGGAAAAAGCTTCAGCGCCTCCAAATTCAACGCCCTCCTCAACCTCGCCATTTCCCGGCTCGCCGTCCTCCGTAACCAGCGCACCGCCCGCTACAACATCGCCCAGTCCGACGTCGTCCAGTTCCTCAACCTCGGCCACCACCAACGTGCTCTTCTTCGGGTATTTCTCATACTCTTTTAAACCCACGTTCTGATAATCATACTTGCACCAACTCTGCAATTAAGCGTCCTTCGGTGACGCTCTGGATGTCGTTGCACCCCTTTTTGGATTTCGTACTGGAAAAAAAAAATAGTGAAACCGATACATTAGTACAAAGATTTGATAAACCCATTTTCTGGGATTATCGATACCACACCCCTCTTAGTTTTCTAGTATAAACAACCCAGGGGCTCTGCTGTCCGCTGTCCCTTAGGACTGAAGACAAGCCAAGATCGTTCATCTCGACAATCAACTGTTTAGATCACAGATGAATTCTTTGTTGCATCTAACACTGGGATTTGTGAATTAAACAGCTCTGAACGTGCAGTTCCATTAACTACTTCAATGGCCATTCTTCCTTTTGATTCATGTGGTTGTTTTTTTAACAGGTTGAGCAAGTTGTCAAGGATCAGAATATGTTAGATGTACTTGTCATGATGGAAGGCTATTGTCATTTGATGGCAGAGAGGATCAACCTTATCGAACATGAAAGGTTAGTTTTTATACCTTTAAAGATTTAGTTAAAGGAATTCAGTTGACTTCATTTGTTTTGGGGATTTTATTGGAATATTAATGATTTACGTAGAGAATGCCCTGAGGAGCTGAAGCAGGCAGTAGCTAGCATGTTGTATGCATCTACGAGATGTGGTGAGTTTCCAGAGCTTCAAGAGATGCGTATGATCTTCACATCTCGCTATGGGAAGGAATTTGTGGCTCGTGCCACTGATTTACGCAATAATTGTGGGGTGAATCCTAGGGTACTTAAACAACCTGCTATCTCAATCTTTATACTTATGTTTCCGGTCTTTAGGAATTGACAAGATGTTGTGTTCTCAAGCGTTATTGATTTGTTTATGCGTTTGTAGATTATACAAAAGTTGTCAACCAGGCAGCCGAGCTTGGAGATCAGATTGAAGGTGCTCAAGGAAATTGCATCCGAAAACAACATTGTTTTGCAGCTCGAGGAAGCTTCTTCCATCACCATAGAGGTATACAATCAATACGTATCTAACTTCACGAATTGCAAGAATTTTGATAAGATTGATTATGTCGAAGTATAGACACAGTAACACAGACAGACACCTCTCTCACGATGTTTAGGAATGGAACTTCGATTTGTTTCCATTGAAACGGCCAAAACACTTTCTATTTCATAGGAGACCGAACAAAATAATACTGGAGTGATGAAATTCCAATGTTCTTACCACCACATACTGGAACGCTTCGATTCATGTTGAAGTTTTAGGAAAGTTACCAAATTGTTGAGCTGTTTTGGCACCAGTAAGAGAGATGACAGATTTCATACACATGCAAATTCGTTGACATTTCTATTATTTTCCAGCTCGGTTTAATAAATATTTCCTTTTCCTAGCTTACCAAAACAAAGTAGTGAAATGTAATTTTGATCCTTACATGACATGTCCCTCCTTACGTGACAATTGCAGGGAAAAGTGGAGATAGAACAAAATCAGCAGCTGCATAAGCCAGGGCCATCAAGCATTTCAGGCAGTCCTAAAGCAGAGATGGAAAAAATGGAGAGTTTTTCAGATTCAATTAAAACACCGAGAAAATACAAGGACGTAGCTGATGCAGCACAAGCAGCTTTTAAATCGGCAGCTTATGCTGCAGCAGCGGCAAGGGCTGCGGTGGAACTCTCCAAGTCTGAACCCCATGACCCTAATGACCAGAATGGTTTTGGTTCGGGAAAGAGAAAGGCGACTGACAAGCATGAAGGAACTGAATCAGAATTTCATACGGCAGAGGAGAACAGCTCGAGAAGGATGGAGGATCGGAATGTTGGAAGGGGATTTGAGAAAGTTGATGTTATTGGGAAATATCATTCTAAATCTGAAGATGGGGAGATTCATGGGGAGAATAGAGTTGAAGAAGAGAGTAAAATACGGAAGTCAGGTTTTAGTTCAAATTTGGATGAGGATGTCTCCAAGGGAAGTAGGATATCCATGGATGTAGATGGGGAGATAAGACCAGTGGAGGATAAGGGGATAAATTCTGAACAGAACGGCAAAGAGACTGGAAATCAAAATGTAGGAGAGTCCTTAAAGCCTGGTTCTCCTATGAATAAAGAAGGTTTGGTTTCAAAAAAGTCTGATACGGTTAAGAATGATGATCGTTTTGAAAGAAATGGTGCAAAGCTCGATGCATCTGAAAAGAAGGTCCGCGTAGGATTTAGAGCTGGTTTGAAGGCAAGACTCAGGGCCTGGCAATCCTGAAGGCTGAAGCAGATTTGCTGAAGCATCCAGGAGCATTTACATACTGAGAGCAGGCCAATCTTTGTAAGGACCACTGAGAACTACATTTTTCAGTTGCAGCAATCGAGTAGGCTTTATATACAGATTAGCTTGTTTTGGTGGTTTTTTTTGACAATATTATTTGCCGATATGTAAACTGGCGTTATGTTTGTATATGTGAGAGATTTTTTTATTTTACAACAAATACAGATATCTTACTCGTTTACTTGTTGAGGTTCTAAAGATTTTATAAAACCTTCTGATATATGGAAGTTGGTGTTGTATGGAAGTTGAGTGGTAGCCTAGGGCAGGCCGCAAGAAAAAGACGCGGGTTCTGGTACATGTCAAGAATTATTAGCAGAAGGTAAACTAGTTTAAATGTAGGATTGTTCTGAACTATGATACAATGTTTCAGCATTCATAAATATTGCAACATTTAGCAGATTACCTGTAACACCTCATGTAGATCATTGGTCTAGTACCTTGATCATAAACTCACAAGCCACACTATACGACCAAAAATGCTTAATTAAGCCCAATGTAGAAGTAGCTTACATGGCTCCTTGTATATCTAGGATCACCCATGTAGACTTCTAATGTGGGATTGAGTGTTAAAAACTCCTCAACTTTACACCCTCGCATCCTATCGAGGTTGAGTACTAGACTCACTACGGCTTTATCCGGGTCTTTTATCTAACACCTAAGAGTCACCACAGTTTTATCCGGGTCTTTTTTCTCTGGCTTGAGCCCACAAAGTTTGAGTACACAGATTGCTCTAATAGCACTTGTAACGCCCCATGTGATTAGGCTCCAACAAGTTGCGGGGCTAGAGGTCTCCAACAAGTTATTGGGCCATGAAGAGCAGGGTGTTTCAATCCCTGCCCCCCTGCCCCTTGCTCGTTACTTTGCATGTTGCATCAGTTCGCAGAACAACTGCAAACTCACCAACCATCTTCGTCATAGTCAAAACCAAGTTAGTCCTTTAGATTTTGACATCATTACATAAAAAACATTTCTAGCCAAGCAAAAGCATAAAGAATACAAACAGTACAGAACCTTAAAATTCTTTGAGATCCTTGGGTGAGTTATCCCAGATTGGCTTCCTTAAACATGCAGCTGTTTCAAATTGAAATGCGACTGCAAAGCTCTGAACTCTGCACCAAAAGAGTAATTATTCCTCGCACAAACGAAAGACTACCTCTTAGTTTTTCTTTTCTCCCTGAAGGGCCCTGTGAAGCTATGAATACATCTACATGATCAACAGGTCTTGCTCGAAAAACACATGTAGGATGCTATAAAGGAATTACGTCCCTCAACCTTGATAATTGCTCTCTTTCGTTTCATCAAGCTTCTCTTGTAGATTGGTATTCTCGCTCAGCCTCGCTAATTGCTCTCTTTTTTCTTTGCCGAGCCAAATGAAGGAAAATATATAACCTTAACTACAATTCCTCCCTCGGATACTTACGCTTTCTTTCCCTAAATTCCAATCAGCTGAAGATTAGTTTAGGATGTGGCTTCCTGTTTTCATGTTCTCTCGAAAACAACCAACGTAGATAATAATCGAAAAATGATTCCTTTGCCTTTCCATCCTTCTATACATGTCGCACAAGTGTCAAAATGGAGCTCATATTCACTCAACTAATCGGAATGAAATTGGAACTATGGAAAAAAAAAACTTGGATTCCGACCAGATTGGAGTCAAAGAAAAACCTGCCATGTTTGCCTCTTAAAATGCACAGGCTAATACAATCATATTGTATTTAGTTTTTAGTGTAGCTGGTTTAGTGCGGGGTGATGTTTCCTGTTTTCATTTTTCTAAAAAAAACCCAACATAAGGCATTATTCGAAAAGAACAAACACATTTCCTCCGCCATTTTCCTTCTAATCTCTTTTCACTGTTCTGAGCAATCAAAACGTAGCCTATGTATTGCACAAGGCCCGAAGGCCCCGGACAAAAAAGAGAAGTGAGCATATGAAAAATGAATTCACAAGCGAGAGAGAGAGAGAGAACAGCTAGCATAATTCGGGGCCAGAATAGGGAATGGGTGAAGAGTTTTCAAAGGCACATCGGTTCCACCTCTGCTTTGGGGGCAGAAATATGGGCCCTCCGAGATGGATTCAAAATGAGTTTGGAACTTGATATCAGAAACATGGAGGTGGAAACTGATGCTGGGATGATAGGAGATCTTCTTGATTCCGCACATACTGGAATTCATCCTCTCTAAGTAACTCAATATGTGATTGTAGGAAACCGATGTATCAATGCGGTGTGGCGAAAAGTAGTCAAGTGTTGCTGGAACCAAATCAGTGTGCGGATATGCTAGCACAGTTTTTAGTATATGTAATGTTGAAGGGGTTAAATACCCCAATACTAACGACTTTCTTGTTTTTAATACCAATTGCTAAAAGTTAATTTTTTTTTTATAAAAGTGCTAAAAGCTACTAATAAGGGTGAGTTTCTCTCATGCTAAAATCATGAGGAAACCAGATTTTTATTTTATCAAATGGGAAAACTACGCTAAAATCCTATTTATTTTTCATTAGTTAAAAAGTTAAGTTGTTAAAAATCAATTTCTTTTATATAAAACTGCTAAAAGTATTTTTTTATTTAATAAAAGTACTAAAAAACTAGGTTGCTAAAACCAAATAGAAACTCAGAGTGCTACAAATTTTTCCAAAATAAACACGAAAACCATTGTTTAGTTTCAAATTCTAGCCGTTATTTACAACCCAAAACAAGAGTTCAGGAAAGTAAATTTAAATAAACAAGTGTACATATACAACTATATCATCTCTAATAATATACAATCCTCTTGGGCCTTGCGTGGATGCATTCAAACCCACACCCCAAAAAAAAAAAAAAAAAAAAAAAACAGGGTCAGAAAGGTGGGGCCCAAGGGTTTGGCAAAACAGATATCACGCCCCTCATCGTTTTCACCCCCTCTTTGCTATCTCTCGTAGCCCTTCCTCTCCCTAATAACATTCGTGCTCCCTCGGGGCTCCTCGAAAATTATTAAGCTTAAGGCCTCTTGATTTTTGACGTTTCTAGCCCTCCTTATCCTCCTTGAGAAACCCTCACTCCTCCATCTTTGTGTTGTTGGCTTTACATCGACCAAAGATGGTGAATAGTGTGCGATTTGTGCAATTTCGTTGCGATTTGGTTGAGATATCAACACAGCACCCATGTATGGGTTACAAAATGCAATTTTCTAAAGGGGTTTAACATATTTCGTTGTTTCTAGGCTTGTTTTTGTCTATCTAGGGTTATTTTTTGGCAATGGTTTGACTAGATCTAGGGTTCTAACAATCTGGTTTGCAGATTTGGTTATTTTGTTTGATTGTTAGTGTGTTGGACAGTTTTATGCTTTTGTGATGTATGTTTTTTGTGTGATTATCTGTATTTCTAGGAGTTTTCTACTCATTTTGTTCTACATTTGATGGGGGGTTTTCGACATTTTCGAATTTTGGGCATGGTTGTATGGGCATGGGCCTTTTACAGAGATCTGAAAACTACCATAAATGACCCAGATGTCTGAAAACTACTAGAGGTGACCTAAGCTTTTGTACCCACGTTGTATGGCCATGACACTTTTGGTGAGCCAGAGGTCTGAAAACTACCACAAATGTAATTAGATACCATATATAACTAATATTTCATAACTATGGAACATGAGTTTCTGTTAAAATGGTACTGAGTTTTGGTTAGCTACGGAGATCATTCAAAAGTAAAGACTACTACAAAAGTTATTGTTATCGCTCTTGTAACCCATCCTTTCCAATTGCAACATTGTCCACTTTAGCAGCCACTGTAACGCGCATGCCCATACAACCATGGTGACATGTGTTTTTTTGACTTTTTCGACATTCAGCATAGGTGGTTCAAAAAGGGCTGAACCTTATAAACACATTAAGAAATCTAAAAAACCAAGTACGAAGCCATTGTCTTTTCCACGTTATAATTTTGCTTTAAAAATGGTTCATGGTGACAAGTTAATAAGGAAGAGAAAAAAACTATGCATGATTAAAATAATTTAATATAGCTTGAAATTGTCCAAAATTTATAAAATAGATTACCTTTTCTAATTATATAATTAATTTAATACATAATCAAAATTTGTTATACCACAAGGGCAATATAGACATTTGACAATTTTTTCCATCATTTACCCCCTCTTATTAGTATAAAACATCCAAATCAAGTCAAAAATTATCCTCCATGTGTAATCCACCATCCAAACTATCTACTTTTTTTAATCACTCCTTCATAAACATCATGTAAGTTTGGGTTAATCCTCCAAAAATAATACTCCCTCTTATCTTATACCCCATCTAAAACTTATTCCCTAAAATTTTAGCATCATCCAATCAGGGCCTTAGGCTCTTACATACAGGTAAGGGTCCGCATACAATTATGGGTGTGAACCCATGTATATATGAAGTGTATATGAAATAGTTGTAAATGGTTGGAGACAAAATATTCGTATGGTATCCTTTTTTGAAGTCACATTCAGGGGATTAAAACCTTGAATAGAAAAACAAAGAAATGCCTGAGCGCGAGCACCCCACGTGGTTCATTTACGCCACCACAAGTGCGAGTAAAATTTAGGCTTCAGCAAACACGCCTGCCACCGGCGGCGGAAGCACACATGGCGACGGCGGCTACTTCTTCACTAACTAACTGTCGCTCACCCTTATATTTGAAACCTCCATTCTCTCATCACCAGTTGCTCGCTACTAGAAGACCTCTCGCGACGTTCACAACCAAAATACGGCCTTCGCCGCCTCGAAGAATCGCTGGGAAAAACGAGAGTGTATATTTGAGGGCTTGTTTGGCTTGCGGCGCGAGTCGCCGGAATTCCCCCACCACCACCGCTGCCGAGAAAGGGGATGATGGGAATGTGCGGCGAGTCTTGCAGTCCATTCTATGGGCTGCGGAAGGAGTTTATATATTGTGGCTATTCTTACTTCCATATGCCCCAGTATGTATAAAAATACCTCTCTTCTGCTTTATCTATCTGCTTATGATATAATATGTGATCATGTATGCATTTGATTTGTGGGAGATGCGTGTAAGAATCTACATACATATACACCCGAACAGATTTCATGTAAGATCTTCTGTGATGACATTACTGATGCTGATTCACTCAAAGCCTCTGCCAAACTACTTATAGACTTATAGAGGGAGAAAACTACTCAATAACTAATAGATGTTATAACTCATTAAGAGAGATTTCATAGTAGCTGCAATCTTGAAATGTGGAATGTTATCTAGTACTATAAAAACAATTATACGGAGATAGCATACAGAATGTTTTCATTGAATTCAATTTCTCACTTTGAAGTGAAGTTTCTGCCAAAATGGCTTTTATCCATTTGAGCTTGGAGGAGGATTGTGGTCTCTCACGTGAGTGAGAAAAGCAAAATGTTCCTGTATTCTCACTACCAAGTTTGAATGAATGAGAGATAGGGATATGGGAAGTGGATGTTGTTTTTCCTTGTGTGTATTTTGACTGCAATATTAGTATTTTGGGAAGTACACAGCTAATCAATTTGTTGCATCATCGAACCCATCAAATCTCATCATTCTTGTGAGAAATAAAAGTGGCAAAATAAGACAGTTGTCCTTCAAGCCATTTCTCACCCTTTTACACGATTTCTCCCTCACAATAAAGCGTAATCCAAAAAAAAAAGAGTTCTATTTATCACTGTGCTACCATGTCTTACTAAATTGCGCAAATCAAACAAGCTCTTAAGTACTAGAATGCTACTGCTATGGCGGTCTGGATCATAATCATAGGAGTTTCGTCTTATAACCGCTGTATTGTTAATTGAATTTTGTAATTTTCCCATATGGGTATGGCAATGACTGCTGATTGTGTTATACTTTCGCATACCATAATCTTCTCACTTAATGGCAGGACTAGAATAACACAAACTGATTTTGGATCTGAATACCATATCAAATCAAACTAAGCTTTGTGTTGCATCCAATTTGGTTATTGCAAGCAGTGTCCGAAGATCCGTATTTTTAACTATTATTTTATTTTATTTTTTAACTGCCGATGTTCCACTAGCTTAGAGGGTGGTTTTACTTTCTTATCGAAAGGGTTTCTCTGGTTACAATAAAAACATGTTTATGCCTATATTATTCTTCCTTATAATATCTGAAGTTTCTGCTTGTTTTTATCTATTTGCTGTTTGAAAGCTCCAAAGGCCATCACTTGTCTCTTCATGCCAAGCTTTCTGTAAAAATTACGAATAGGTGACGCGAATATAATTTTCCAGCACCTTGAACTTAACTTCAAGTTTTCTTGTCTAACGCTCAGGGGGATCCTGTGTGGGCTATCAGTTCAGAGACAGTTAACTCTCTTGTTGGCCTTTCCCTGAATTTCTTCTTTATTCTTCCTTTAATGAACTCTGGTATGTTATTGACTTCGTTCATTGATTAATACTGTTGAACTAATGACTTGATATTTGGGTCCTCTCATTTTATGAGTATATTTACTTTTTCAGTTTCATGCTGTCCTACAGCTCCTTCATTTATCTAAATGATCCTCATCTTTGATATGGTTCTACTATACGTATAGTTTATTACGATTTTCACTTTTGGATCGTATCACTGCAATTGACACCAACATGAAACGTTGCAGCAGTCTCATTGTTGAATGCACAATCTTGTCCTTTGTTTCCTATATCCATTAGCCCATCATCTCTAAACTGTCAGTAGTGCTTCATGTAAGGGCTGATCCTCCTCAACTAATTCGTACACCTACCTTAGAATTCTTGATCTACCAATTTACCTGCTTCCTATCCATATCGGTATTCGTATTCCTCTGCCTATTAACTGTGCAGGAATCTCCCCGCACCATGTCCTGGCCGTTTTTTGGGCTAGTCAATTCTGTACCTGGCAAGTTCGAGATGATTTTACTTCATAGGTCATTGTATAGTGTCCTTTTTGTGATAGAAGTTGGGTCCTGAAAGTATTAATTACTGCACTTACTGATTTGATATTTTGATTGAATACTCATTTAATTTGGTTGCACCTCCACTTCGTTTTGGCCATCTTAGCCTGTTGCTGGTAACGAGGCAGGCAATGGTCTTGATGTGCTCTGGTGTGTTGAGTACAAGTGTACAACATTGGGAAGATTGCATGTTAGATCTTTTAGTTGGAGAACTGAACCAGTGAACCTATTTGTCATCCCTCGGCTAGCTCTTTTGCAATAATTCTTGTGGTTTTAACTCATGGTATCAGGACCCATGCACAAAAAATGTGGGCTTGAGGACACTGCTGCACGGGGTTCCTTTGTATAACACCAATACCCATGGGTATCTGTTGCATAACCATGGGCCAAGGGTCCGTGGTTCTCAGCCAGTGGTCTCCCTTATTTGGTGTGTGGTGATAACTATGTAAATGCAATGCTTTGATGCGCAGTTAGCAAAAAAGAAAATTGCAATGGTATGCCAAAGCCAGAGTGACATAAAGATTTGAAATATAAAACTTTTATTCCATTTTCTCATTCAAGTAATTAGATTTTAAACTAGTTAGAAGGCGGGTTTTGAGTTGCACAATCAGCTTTAAAACACTCATCATCCATTTTATGCTGGTGATTGTGCATAATTGCATGTAAGCTCTCTTCTTCTTCGCTTCTTTAGCAGTCTTATTTCATTCTAGCTGTAACCATTCATGGAAGTGAACTTTTTTTGGCAGAGCAGTTGGCATTCGTCTAATTGATGCACCAGTCCTTCACCCAGTAAGGAGTACTATGTACAGCAAATTTGCAAAGGGTTTCAGATTGTATCCTGTATATTAATCTAGACCTGAATTTTGAAATCTGAGAATTTTCTTCTTTACAGGTGGCCGAGGGACTATTCAACTTTGTTATTGGGTGGACCTTCATGTTTGCTCCTTTGTTATTCACAGATAGTAAAAGAGACAGATACAAGGGTTCACTAGACATTTTATGGGGCTTCCAAATGTTCCTTACAAACAGTATGTCCACTAACTCTCATGCTTAACTGGTAGTGAATCTAGTGATTCCATCCTTAATCAGTCATTTCAGATTGGAAACAATTTATTTTGGGATAGTATCATTCACTTGGTCTAAAAGAGATTTAGCAGGATGCCAGTCAGTGTGGTTTGATTCCTTGAATAGTGTTTTAAGATGTGCAATCATCTAATGTCAGCATTCTTAATACCCTACATGGCAATTCGCCTCTTGGTCTAAAAGAGATTTAGCAGGATGCCAGTCAGTGTGGTTTGATTCCTTGATTAGTGTTTTAAGATGTGCAATCATCTAATGTCAGCTTTCTTAATACCCTACATGGCGATTCGGCTAAATGAGGCTGATGCACAAAGTACTCCAAAAAAGCCCTCTCAACTAGGTTCTGTGATGACTAAAGGTGCGCCTATTGTTGGACTCGTCGGTGGTGCCATCTGTTTGTTATCTACGTGGTGGGCAATTTTTGGACGATCAGATGGCAATTTTGGGGACCTAGCGACCAGATGGGATTTCTTGGTAAGTTATCTAGGATCTGAGAGGCTTGCATATGCATTCATTTGGGATATATGTCTCTACATAATCTTTCAGCCTTGGTTGATTGGTGATAACTTGCAAAATGTTCAGAAAAGCAAGGTTGGTCTTGTGAATTACCTCAGATTTGCCCCAGTGGTGGGATTAGTTGTGTACCTTCTTTGTTTGAATCTTGATGAGGAGCTGTAGTTAAATGCATTGTAACCGAAATCATATATGTTCTCCATCTTGATGAAATTCTGAATGGTTTCTCATTGTAAATGAAAGCTGTGAGACAGTTACCTTTATCATCTCGTCTTTTTTAAATTCCCCAGATGATTTGTGTATGGGACGTAGTTTAAGCACGATCAGATAGTCTAGCTTGTCTCAGTTATATTGGATAACACTTCCTTGAATCCACAGTTATCAAACATATTCAAGAAATGCGAAGTCACTTCGAGAAGGAGAGAGCATCTATACTTGCGAAAGAAAGCCGTACTTGGAAGCCACAATTTAGCAATTGCATCCATGGAATCTTGCACTTTTGATCATTTTGAATACCCGATGTGCCAGATAATTCTCGTTCGCCATTTTTTGTGACTGAAGTTGAGTATGACAGTGAGTTGCCCAACCTCTTCTTAGGGGTACTCCAGAAAATTACCATTGATGGCTATTGATAATCAAGTTGGCTTAAATCACAGCCATAGTATTCTGGTAAATAATTATAAGAATTTGATTTGCCTAATCGGATTCGAATATTTCAACACTCAAGCATAACAAAATTTACCAATCAAAGTTTACAAGCAAAGTGAGCCTTCTAAATCAACAAACTCGAATTACTCTACAACCAAAAGCTCTGAGCACAGCATTTAAATTTGAATCAGAAACACAGAGAGTGCATCATTTATCAGTTGTTTAGCTAGGACAAGTTGCCACCACTTTGCTGCCAGAGATTGATGATATCAGTGGCCTGGTTAAGAAGTATGATCATTCTCTTTTGCGATATCCATGGCTTACTCTCAAGAGTGGTTTTGAGCTCTTCCCATGCATCTTTCCTTGGCCAGAAGAAGTACGGACTCAAAGGCACGGTGCCGTGGCCTTGTATCATTTGATCAAGCCCTAGACCTATGTTCTTCTCCATCCATATGAACTTCAACACTAGCCTTGGCTTCTTCTTCACCTCCACCTCAGGCTCAGGCTCCTGAAACAAAGAATTGCCCATGTTGCTATGATGAGAGACACAACAAGAAGCCGCAATTAACGATTCCTTCTACCTAGGAGGTCAAGTGTTTTGACTCTATCTCCCTGTGGAGGCTTTTCTCTATATTTGGGCTTGCAAAATTTTTTTCTCTTTCATCTGTTGGGTTTAGTGTCTACTTATAGCAGGGAGTGCAAATTTGTTCACCCTCACCTAACAAGGGTGAACGTTTACTCTGATTGGCGGAAAAGGCGTGGAGTCCATGGAATCACATTACTTTTTGGTAAGCATGAAATCATGTTGTGGTTGACCACATCACTTTTTGGTAATTATGACATCACTTTGTGATGAAATTCACACACTTTCAACCAACCAATCAGAGTAAAAGTTTTGTTCATCCTCATTAGGTGAGGGTGAACAAATTTGCACTCTATAGCAGGTGGCATTGGACATAATAACATTGTTTCTTTCTCCTCATTATTTCTTAAGTCGTGTCCGGAATTTAAGTTTTGTTCCTCGCATACTTCAACATCCAAACATGTAGCTACATACATATAAACATAACCCATTTAGTCCCCAAAGATTTGTCCTTTATGAACTCTTCTGTGATGCATACAATCATATGGTCCTTTCAGTTTAATGACCACAGTAGGATACTCTGGAATGATATTTGTATATTTGTATTGCATAATCAGATGGGCCTAATCATGCTTATAGATTGTATAAGTGATTCATATGTCAATAATCATCAAATTGAATGAAGGAACTGCCAACTATGTAGCAAAGTCATTTAGCGATCAGCAAAGTACCCAAAAAAAATTATAGTGATCAGCACAGGAGGTGAAAAAGTTGGTCAGAATCGCGATACATAAACAGATTTACAATCACATTAACATATGTTAAGAGAGAGAGATTTTTGGACCTCAGTGTCTTTGGTAAGAAAAAGGTCATCTGATTCTTCTTCTGCGTCTGAAGTGTCCTCGTCTGTAAAAGCTTCTGCGGTTGCTGAAGCAGATGGCAGCTGAATCCTTCTAATGGGTTTGCCTCTGAGGTCAATAATGGTGGGTGAATGTAAACAAAAAGCCTTATGCTTCACTGGAATTGATGAGGTTTTGAATGTTTTGAATCCAGGCTTCTGAGAAGTGAAAGAGGGACATGTGAAATTACCTCTGATACCAGATTGAATTGAAATGGATGACATCTTGTATCTTGGAGAGAGAGAGAGAGAGAGAGAGACAATTATGTTTTATGTAGAGGGAGAGACAAGGTATGAGTAATTCAGGAGAGGCGGACAAATCACCTTCACAGAGTTTTGGATAAGGCTGTTGGATTGCACTTGCGATCAATTGAAAGAAGGTTGCAGGGAAGAAGGGGATGGCCCCATGGGTTCCACTTGGGCTGCCCAACAGCCCAGAAAGTCCAATGATTCATATTTGGGCTGCCCATTTCAGGAAAAAATTGGGTAAAGTACAGCCCGGTCTTTTTTTGGTGTGCCGCTTCCCACGCTCTCCATCAAAAAATTCAAAAGGCACCAATAACTTCACTAGCCCACCCGGCACCCCATGTGCGCTCACTGGGTAAGACTGGAATGAATTTCTTGGAGATTCTCTCTAACTCAGTCTCCACTGTCTCTCTCCCGTCACTCTTTCCACTCTCTCTCTCTCTCTCTCTCTCTCTCCTTTTTTTATTTTACATTTTAAAATTTAAAATTCCAAAATCATATGAAAGTGCCTAAATTCCAAACCGAATAAAAGTGCGTAAACCTAAATTCTAGGGTACTCTATGAAAGTGTCTAAACCACTAAAACCATATATTAAAAAAATGCACTCTAAACTTAAACGCTAGAGTGCCCATGAAAGTGTTTAAACCCTTAAAACCATATGAAAGTGCGTAAACTTCTAAGACCTTATGAAACTATGTGATGTCCTAAGTGCCTAAACCCTAAAAAAGAGTGATTGGCCTTAATAATAATTAAAAAGAGTAATTAACCTTAATGATAATAAATATTTGTTATCTTACTTTAATGGTAATTTATCCGAAAAAATTCGAAGTGCTCTTCAGCTCTTGCCAACGTGTGGTGAAGGAGCAATGCTTCAGTTTCAATCACCTGATTGTATATTTGGATGCCAGATGGTTTTGAGGTAATTAAGCTGATCATGAAAAGATGTTCATAGTATTTTGCAGTGCAATGTCCAGTTTTGTGTAAGATTCAAATTTAGCTCATAGGACATGCAATTTCATTGTGAGTCTTAGCCACCAAAATCTATAAATTTCAAGGGCCTAGTTCATTTCCCTGTTTAATTTTAATTTTGATGACATCATTATTTGCCTTATTTCTATCTCTATCTCTATCTCTATCTCTCTTCACTCATTATACTTACTGACATCATCAAAACTAAATTAAACTAAACTAAACTATTTTACCAAACACAACCCTCATATTTTTTTTTCCTCTTTTTGTGTCTGAACACGATTAGCACCTGCATGTCAACCACTATTCAAAGAAAAACCGAGCATTGCGTGTTGCTAGATGCTCTCTACTATTGTTTAGGACTACAATATTAAGTTGGTTGTGATTAAAGACTGTTTTGTGTGTGGACAAGTAAGAAGAGCGTATC
Organism: Vaccinium macrocarpon; assembly: GCA_022606695.1. Lineage (NCBI taxonomy): Eukaryota > Viridiplantae > Streptophyta > Magnoliopsida > Ericales > Ericaceae > Vaccinium > Vaccinium macrocarpon. The sequence continues at coordinate 11,575,503 of CM040177.1, read as the reverse complement.
ACCAAAGGTGGTAGCCTAGTGAGTAGGCTTAAGTGTTTCTTCCTTCCATATAGAATTTGACAAAGTTCGAGTCCTGCCAACTGCAACTAATTCTCTTTGTTATTCACATTTACACGTGTCTATTGTATATGAAAAATGTGGGAGTAAAGTAAAGGCAAGAATTTAACACTTTGTTCGGATAGCTTTTCGTCCATTTTCCAAACATATTGGGTGGGGTCTACCCTCACCCATTGTCTCACCCATGGTTAGACATGAAATTGGTCAAAAATGAGGACCAACCACTCTACACTTTGACTCAAACAAATTCAACCAATCATGTTTTGGGGTGAGAGGGCAGTGGGCCCCGTTTTCAGAGGTCAAAAGTAAGAGAGAGAGAGAGAGAGAGAGAGAGAGAGGGGTGGGGCCTAGGTCTGTGGGCATTTCAAATTTAAAAAAGAAGAAGTTTGGTCCAAGTGTGCATCTGAACAAAGCCTAAAGTGTTTGAATTATTTTGAAAGTGGTATCTTGGTGGGGAAGATTCGTGATATTGTGGTACATATATGGTGGTAGAAACACCTATGGTGTTAGACAAACAATAAGGAATATGCTCTTGGAGTGTGGCAGCTATTGTGGTGATTTTGTATTCTGGTAGCTTGTCTCTACCCTTCACCGTTTGCGTTCCTATTTTCCACGTCAACAAACAATCTACAATAATTTTATCTCCTTAAAAAGTTGGATTCTCCAAAAAAGACGAGCAATTTGGAACGATTGGAGTAATTGGTTATTGCGTTGACTATATCATTGCTTTTGAAAAGGGTAATAAAAGTCTCTCCACAAGACTCTTGCTCAAAGGATGGGAAATTATATTCACACCCCCCTCTTTTTTGTAAATAGTACTATCATTCCTGCAAAAAAAAGTACGTTGATTGGAGATCGATAAAATTCTCATTCTATTAAAAACAACAAACAGTTTGTTATGAGGTCAAGGTGGCTAACCACCAAAATAAACCTATATCCAAACAACACTATTGAAATAGTATTATGAGTAAATGCTATATGTTTCTTTTTGTCTATAAATATTGAATGTGATAGTTCGGTTTTGTATATTCAAAAAGCAGAAAGAAATAGGAGAAGGGAAAGAAAAGAATCGGACAGAAAGGTAATAGGAATATGATCGGTTCGGAAGAAAGATCATAATAGTTCTTGAAGAACTGTTTATGTATATATTGTCTCAACATTTCTTTTAAATTTTATGCAATTTCTTTTATTATTTGTTTAGTTTTATAACACGTTATCAATACAACGCTCTAACTAGAAAAAGTGTCCTACAAGAAGTAGGGTACCCGTAATACTTGAAGTACTGTAAAAATATTTATTTGTGCATGCAATTTATTTAGCGACCCATGTATCACATCTCCTTAGTATAGACTAAAAGAGAAAATATCATGGGTTAGCAAAACTTTTTTACAAGGATCATTAATACTCTACTAGCAATGAGTACTGTAAAAATAGACAAGATTATTTTATTTGGAAACAACAGATACATGTAGGGATGACAACGGGTAAAATATGAATCAGATGACTTTATTCTACTCCCAATCCTCAATTAGGAATTTCTTCCCCATCCCACCTCCATACCCAGAACTAGGAGTGCACATACCTCGAGCCAGACTTATAATTTGGCACAAAAATTAAATCTACCATTAATATTGTCATGAAATTTGAAGGAGAAATTAAGGAAACTTGTCATTCAAAATGCATTAGTGAAAATTTGGTGAGAGACAGAGATACCAAAGTGATGGGGTGAGTAGGGACTGTGAGATAAAAGATAAAGAAGGCGATCGATACATATACACATTGGACGGCCACAATGACATATATAGCATTCAACTAATCCACTAACGGTTTGGTTCTAACATTTTCACCCATTAAATAGATGGAATATGGATATTGGCCTTAGCAAGTAACATTAAGATAATTGGAGAGACAACCGTATGCAATTGATAGTTGAAGGGAGAATTTATACCGTTCAATTAATTAATCGGCCTTTTATTGTGGGTACTGGAAATACAGAATCTCGTGAGCAAGCATCAACTTGACTTCTAGCCAAAACTAAAGTATTTTTTATTCTTTCTTTCCCACTTTCTTTTTTTGACGTCTTTTGTTGAAGCAATATCACATGTGTGAAAGTAAAAAATAGATAAATACTCCTAAATAAATAATTTAAAGTACACATTTTACATCAATTAAATAGTCACCAGAAACTAAGGGCTTATGGGGCAGGGGTGGATCCTTATGGGGCACACGTCTTAGTTTTCTCACAAGGAAAATCAGGGTTCGAGTCTCAGTAGATACAGGGGTGGATCCTTATGGGGCACGCGTGACCCTCTTGAAAATCCAATTTTTTTTACCTTTTTTTTTTGAGTTTGTGAAAAATCTGAGTCGTTCAATATTCTAGAGATAATTGTTCGATTGCACTTGTAAAAACTCAACTCAAACAGGATAATTATTGGAGGTTGATTGAATCTTTCCATTTTCATTCAAAATTTAAGACCCTAAGCTTGAATGAATTTTGGAAAATAGTTTGATAAACGTATGCGCAATTTCATTGTGATCTAGTAAACCATAAGTCTAATTGAGACGAGCAATGATAGAAAAATTCCTCTTGATCCAACAATAATAGACATCAATTCAATTCACATTTTTTAAAATTTTCTTTGTGTTTTGATAACTATACATGTCAGATCAACATAATTTTATTATATAAATTCTCTTCGCAACAAGTTTTATATTATCTATGGTTCAAATTAGAATACTTGACACACAATTATCATACTTACCTTTAAAATTCTTTCTGAACTTAAGGTCTTAAATTTTGAATGAAAAATTAAAGGATTCGATCGAGTACATATAATTATGCAATTCAGCTAAATTTTTATAAGACAATGGAAAAATCATTCTAAGGTTATTGAACGGCTCGAATTTTTTACAAGACCAAAAGTGACCCCTCTGGATGGAATTATTGGATCCGCCACTGGGTAGAGGCGTTTGGGGTTTAGGTCTATAAATGACTTCTAGACCTCCTCTAAACTAACTTACTAACTTTTCCGCTAATTTCTACGATGTACTGTATTGAAATTTTTAAAAAAAAAAAAAAAAACCTTTTCTACCAGTCCCGAAACCCCGTTTCGTACTTCTACTTCTCCACTCCCCAACTGCCTGTCAAGGGTTAACTCCCCGTTCCACCCATCTTTGCACTAATCCGATTCCGAATAACGTACACATCACCGGTGACAAACTTCAACCCTATTGGTCCAGCACAGCAACACATTATTGTATTTCGATGAACCCACTTTCCTCTCCATAAAGTAGTAACGAACTCCCCAATCACCAGCTCCCGCCGCTTTATTGAACCACCAATGGCAGCCAAAATCGGCTCCTTCAGGCACAGTTTCGCAGAGAGAAGCAAAGAGAGACTCCTCTCCAGAAAAGGCTACTCGGAATTGGGGTTCGGCGGGTCAGACGGCGACGACGAGAGAGCGAAATGCGGGTGCTTTCATTCGGTATCCGATGGCATGACCCGTTTCTGGAACGGGCTGAAGGGCGCTTGTATCCAGTACTACGAGATGGGCCGATCCGACCCACAGAAGGTTTTCTTTGCTACCAAGATGGGAATTGCTCTGGCGCTGGTCTCTGTGCTTATTTTCTTCAAAGAACCGCTCAAGAGCGCTAGCCAGTACTCGGTTTGGGCGATTCTGACCGTGGTCGTGGTTTTTGAGTACAGTGTTGGTTGGTACTTGTTTTGAAATTAGTTGGATAGCAATTTTGTTCATGTTGTTCAGAACGATTTTCTAAGAGGGCTTGCAAAAATTCATCTCGGATGTCCGAAAGTAGTTCAGTTTTGAGCTCCAAATGTCTAGTTTTTGTTCTTTAAACCTTTGGGGCACAAAACTCAACTACTTACTTTCCAACGTCCGATTGAGATGAATTTTTGCATGCCGTACTAGAAAATTGTTCTGAATTATATGAATGGGTCTGATCATGGATGTCTGCGCCGAAGTTAGGAGGGTAATTTTCACCCGAGTGGGTGAACAAAATTGCTCTCTATAGTTGGGACTGAATTGTTTTTGTTTTTGGTTTTTTGATTAATTGTGAATTTTGTTTATTGTTTTATAGGGGCTACGCTCAATAAAGGGTTTAATCGGGCGTTGGGAACGTTATCTGCTGGAGGGCTTGCAATGGGGCTTGCAGAGCTGTTTATAATCTCTGGCATGACAGAAGTTTACATTGTCATCAGTATTTTCGTTGCAGGTTCGAGTTTTCGCAGTTCTTTTGTTGACGTTGTTAAATATTTTGGAAGCTAAAAGTTGCTAATGCGTAATCGTGAGGGAAAACAGGGCCGACCCTGGGATTTACGAGGCCCTAAGCGAACTTGAAAAATGAGGCTTCTATATATTTTCTTAATCAAATCCGAAAAAAGTTCAATACAATAATTCTAGTAATTTCATTAAAGTAGTAGAGATCTCATAAAAAATGGAATTTTGTAAGTTGGTAAAATTGTACAAGTGAAAAGGTTCATTTTTTTAGATGAAATGTGACTTTTTAATTCATACTCTATAGAGTAAGAGTAAAAAATATTAGAACATATGAATCATGTTAGAAAAGAATTAACTAAAGTCAAAATCAAGATACTTCTATAACTATTTAAATTAATGTATTCATGGAAAAAAGTTTGTTAATATGTGAAAATTTAAAGTTTAAGGATAAAATAGAAAATATAAGAGAGAGGATCAACAATTATTATCCTAGTGTACTTATATTAAAAAGAACAATTACTATTTTCCTAGTTGTTCCAAGAGGCAGCTCTAAACATGGCTTATTGCCCATCTGGTTGTAGCTCTTGCCTGTCAAGGGTAGTTCTGGGGTTCGTGTCTATGGAAGCCCTAAGCGCGGCCTATTATTGGGCCAAAAGTGGAAGCCCTAAGCGGCGACCTAGTGGGCTTATGCCTAGCGCTAGCCTTGAGCGGAAGTATGACCGAGAGCGAGCATCTGAAGTGCCTTTCAAGAACATCATAAACTGCTTGAAATTGTGAGAGTGAGGATTGAAACTAGGGGCATAGAATGTAGAATGTGGAATAGGGACTTGAGAGTGAGACCGGAGGATTATGCGACCTAGAAATTTGATGCATCAATCCTTCTTATATTCGGATCGGGACTGTGCCTCTTAAAAATATTTGATATGGGAATCATTTCATTTTACTGATTGTTGGGAAACGAATCCCATAACTTAGTAATTACGCGTACAGATTAAACAACAAAAATAAATACAAACTGTACAAGGCGGAATTAGGGTTTACCTCTCATCTGTAGACACGAATGCTGGTTGACTTGTTTATTTTAGGACTTGACATACCCGAGTACTATACGCAACAAACTCTGCTTATCTCATGATCTTCTGCCATACTCCCTTACACCTCGATCATGTAGTCAAGAGTGGACTTCTACGTGGTCTCTTTGTTCTCTTTCTCATAGCCTCTATTCTAATTTTCTGAATGATTCTTTTTGAGACCTAGTGAACATAATGATATATTTATAGGGCTAGAGCAAGGACCTAAGGAGAAATAAATCTAGACTCCTTGTGTAAATAAGAAATCTAATCCCACCCGGATTCTATTCTTATTTCACAAATTATAATTCACACCACTAAAGAATTATAATTGTACTCCCGTCTTTATCTCGATTATATTTCGAGCTCCACGTTATTAAATGCTTATTAATCTCCCCACGGTAAGATTACAGATACCCGTTGATTCCATTAAATTACTGACAGACTGTAACTCCTAGATTCAAAATTAAAATTCATGTCCATTGGTTTGAATGGGGAATATGTGTCTGTGCCATTTGAAAGCAGATAGCATCACAATTTATCTTCACCTCCCTTGATCTCTCTTGTTATGTTGTATAGTTCTGCGTTGATTTTCTACACAACTTGGAAGGACTTCGCACCGGATTTGCCACAGATCGTTCAATCAGTCGGCTATAGTGCTATATTTTGAGACCATATTGGAGCTACATTTCTCCAAATGAATATGGAGGGGAATATGTATTTAGTTCAGTAACTTGTCGTGCCTCTCACAATCTCACATACACTATTCTTTCCGTTCATTGTTTATTTCGTTTTACAACTTCTGTGCATATTTTGATTCCTGCTTTTAATTTCCTTTCAATAAAATTAGTGTCTGTCACATATAGTGTTTTTCAAATGAGTTTACAATGTAGTGATGGTATAAAAAGAAACCCAAAAAATCCTAATTGCTTATAGAACTCTTATTAATTTTAGTATAGCATGGTATTGTGTTATTTATCCAACAATCAGATGCTGCATAAAGAGTCCCTTCTTAAATTTGATAGAGCATGATTATTGTTTTTGGATCTCCCACGTGTTCTGTTTGTATATTTTTAGGATTTTCTGCTAGTTATGCCAAACTGCATCCATCAATGAAACCATATGAGTATGGGTTTCGTGTGTTCCTGTTGACGTACTGCATTGTAATGGTGTCCGCGAGTTCATCTTCAGAGCCTTTCCAGACGGCTTTTTATCGGTTGCTGCTTATTGCCGTTGGTGCTGCTGTTGCCTTGGTTATCAATACCTGTTTTTACCCAATTTGGGCAGGCGAGGATCTGCACAAATTGGTGGTGAAAAATTTTAAAGGAGTTGCTGTTTCTTTGGAAGGTTAGATTAAGCGTTACCATGCTAAGGGAATCCTTTTATGAAATCACATCTAAACTTGTTCTCCGAATTTTTTGGAGACAGTTTTGGATAAAATTCTAGAAAGAAGGCTACTTTTCAGGAAAAAACCGATTTTTGGTTTTGCCATCTGAAAATTGTTCTCGGGCAAAGTATGAATGAACTATAAACGACGAGTGCATTTTACCCCTCATCGGTTTAGTTTTTGAAACATGAAAGAAATGAAAACAAAACCACACATAAGTAAGATGTGTAAATTCTTATTTTCCTCGAGTGCTTCACAAATTGCATGGAGATTTTGTGTAGGCTGCGTGAATGGATACATCCAATGTGTCGAATATGAGCGGATCCCTTCGAAAATCCTCACCTACCAGGCTTCAGATGACCCAGTGTACAGTGGCTACAGATCAGCTGTGCAATCTTCAAGCAAAGAGGAATCCCTTGTATGCTCCAGGACGTTGAATTGTTCCTCCACTTCAATGTGTTAGTAAGGGTGAAGCTGTTTCTTTTCAACAATTTTCTTGTTTGTGCAGCTGGAATTTGCCATATGGGAACCCCCTCACGGCCCCTATAGAACATGTAGTTATCCGTGGAGAAACTATGTCAAAGTGAGCGGTGCATTGAGGCATTGTGCTTTCATGGTGATGGCGATGCATGGATGTATACTCTCTGAAATACAGGTACGTACTTATGCTTTCTTATTTTATAGGGTCTTCAAAACAATACAGAACAAACCACCAGTTCCATCGCTCGCTGCATTGTAGAGCAATATACATACACTATCAAGTATTGTAGATTTGTACTGCGTGTGGTAGTAACAATGTATAAGCTAGCTGGGTGCAGAAAAACGTTTTTCCAGTCCAACAAGGCAAGTCTTTGCATTTGCCTGCTTGTAGGATGTAGGTTGATTCCCGAATGAGAAGATGGGCTTTAATATAGCCATTTTATGGCATTGGAACAACGATTTTGGGCTCATGACTTCACCTTTGTTGGACAAAAGCACAAATGGTGAATAGTTTAGCTAAAACCATATTTGGTTATGAGAAGGGATTTTACCACTAAAAATAGACTTTTATCTTAAAAAGTCCCTTCGGTGTTGTGGCCATATTCAATGATTTAGGCATTTGGCAGATATTTTAGTTATTTTTTGTACTTTTTGGTATGGCGAATCCATCAAGTTCATGTATTCTCTTGCTCAACGCAGCAAAATTGTTAAGATTTCCTAAAGTTGTGCGACATGCTTTTGTAGGCACCACCAGAAAAGCGGCAAGTTTTCGGTGGGGAGCTTCAAAGGGTAGGCACTGAAGGAGCAAAAGTGCTAAGAGAGCTCGGAAACAAGGTAGAAAAGATGGAGAAACTGAGCCCAGGAGACTTACTCCTAGAAGTACACGAGGCAGCAGAAGAGCTGCAAATGAAAATAGACCAAAAGTCCTATCTTCTTGTCAATTCGGAGAAATGGGAATCTGCAACACTCCCCAAAGAATACAACGATCCCCAAAACTTCATTGATCTCCACACGAATGAAGAAAACAAACAATTGGTGTACAAATCACAGAGCGAAATGGGACTAAATATCCGGTCATTGCCAAACATAGGACTCATAAATCCTTCAATGTCAGAGTGGGCCACTTCTGAGACATTGCTCAGGAGAGATGCAGCATGGCCTTCGCACATCTCCTTAACAGGTGATACGGTGTTCAATGAGCAGGAAGTGAAGACTTATGAAAGTGCTAGTTCCTTGTCATTGGCAACATTCACTTCCCTTTTAATTGAGTTTGTCGCAAGGCTTCAGAATCTCGTGGATTCATTCGAAGAGCTCAGTGAGATGGCAGGTTTTAAGGTACCAGAAGAAGAAGGATCTCCGGTAGGAAAGGAGGTACCGGTGGGATTTTGGAACAGGTTTCGCCGGTGTTTTCGGTCTTGAACCGTTAACCCGGTACCCTCAAATTGACTTATTTTTTCTTAGGCTCCATAATCTTTAGAGACTCGAGGTCATAAACTTTAGCTCGAGAGCCTAAAGGAGGAGTACATAACATTGTTGAGGAGTTTGCTGCAAACGTGTTTCCACTTTCTTTTAGGGGTGTCCAAGAAAACCGAAAAACCGGGTAAACTGGAACGGCCAAATTGAACCGGTCAATTTGGATTGGGTTTGTGGTTCAATAGATTGTTTCTAGTCCAAAAAAATGATAACCGTATACTTTGGTTCGGTTGCTTGTTCCATAATTAAGAACCGTGGCTCAAACCAAACTGGACCGTTTACCTATATATATATATGTACACACACACATACACATTTGAAAACTGTGGGAGTAGATACATGTACATATATACACACACACATTTGAAAACTGTGGGAGTAGATACATTGTATTTGTGTCAATAAATAGCGTACAAGATACATCCCACCACACACCAAAGTTTCCCCCAAAACTCTTCTACCTACATTTTAAGAGGTTTGAGGTATTTCGTTGGGCTTCTAGATCTATTTTGTGGACAAATTAAGTTTTCAAGATTGATAAAGCTGTTGGAATTATTTTACTCCCTCCGTCCCAAATTAATAGTCACTTTTCGGCAATCGTGTCACTCAACAAATTATCTATATTTCACAATCTATAATGTTTTTTTATAATTGCAAAAAAATTGTTTTATAAAACTAATTGAGATCTATCAAATAAGATCTATGTTGGATATAAAAAGTACCACAAATTGACAATTATGGGTAATTCTTTAAGAGGTGTCAAATAGTAAAAATTGACCATTAATTTGGGACGGAGGGAGTAGCTATTTGAAAAAACTAGTGGTATGTTATTCGTGTTTTTTTTTGGCAATTTTAATTCGGATTCTAATTTCGTTTTTGTTTGGTTCTTTTACTTCTTTGCAATGGAAAATAATTGTGTGCGAGCGTGCCAGAGAGAGTTTCAATCTCCTCCCTCAGATTAACTTTGGGAAAACCAAATCTAATCAGGCGATTGTGTTTTATTGGTTCAATTACCTCAATTAAGAGGATTTTTTCAACAAGTGAAGAAATATAAACCAACAAACTTAGGAAATCGAAGAACAAAAGAGAAACGAGATACTTCGATTAAATAATCAAAGATAAACTTACTTCGAAATTTGTCTCCAACTTCAAGTACAAGAACTTCGAACGGTTGATTGTTACAGGAACAATCGAGATTAATCCTAACTACTTCCTAATTTACTTCCTAATCTACTTCGAACTGTGTTCGAGATCCTAAACTAATTCGAATTGAGTTCGAAATCCAAAACTACTTTGCCAATGAACAAACCAAACATCAATTTTTTGATAGCTGTTTGTTGAAGATTTATCCGGGGGTTTTACTTCTTCAATTTCTTCTATTTATAGACGCTGCTTGCAATTCAAACTTCCCACTCAATGAATTTGAACACTGGCTTGCTTCGAACTCTAACTTCCACTCCTCGAGTTGACAGTTGCTCCTTCCTCCACGTCTGAATTTGAATTCTTCTAATTCTTCCTCCAAAAGCTTTGATTTTGAATCTATACAGTCGTTTAAACAAACTCAAATGATTTAAACGTTAAGATGAATAACTGCCTTTCTATAAGTATTCCATGTGTTATAACTGCTAATTTGCCTTGCTTCCCAAGTTCACACGTAGAACTTATATGTTTAGCAGTTAATCCCATAACTTCGAGGTTAATACTCTCCAATAACGATGGTTTGTAACTGCCAATAACTGTTTTTACATTTGAACACGATACGACATCGTATTTATTCAAATATATTCTTTTAATCCAGTGTGTCTGAATTGACGAGTAATTGCCAACGTTTGGCTTTTCCCATTACGTGTCAATTAATTATTGGATTTGTTAATTTTATATGTAAACAGTTTTGAACCGAAAACTGAATCAAATCGAATTGGTCTGATGGTTTGGTTGTGGTTTGGTTCCATGTACGTAACCGTTTGGTTACGGTTCTCAATTCTTTGAAACCACTATATATGGTTCAATTTCTGGATTTATATAGAACCAATCCAATCTAAACTATGTACGCCCCTACTTTCTTTCTCCCTCTTTTCGTCTTCTTTTTGCTGAAGAGAGAAGCTGGTGACTAAAAAAAAAAAAAAAACTAAGAGAAAAAGGTAGAAGCTCCTAGTCCATCAAATATCAACGTAAGAAACTTATGATTAATGTAACATAGTGAATCAGATTCATTGAGAATCTAAAACAACATCGAATAGACTGATATCAAGGAAAATGCATGTCATGTATCAGATACAAGTAGCAAACCAAAGAAGCCTATGTTTAAGGCTTATTTTGTCCTAAAAAGTTAACGTATATTTTTTGCTTTTTTGAGTTCCACTTATTAGGGGGAAAAGCAAAAAACTTTTTTTAAACTTATTTTGGCCTAAAAAACTGTAGAAGTTACTTATTAGCCTAAACCAAATGACTTTTTGAAACTCAAAAAAATAAAAAAACATGCTTAACTTTTTAAGCCAAAATAAGCCAAAAAACTTGATCTGGTAAGTGAAAAGCACAGTAGGCAAGTTAGCTTGAAGATGTTTTTTGAGATTAACAAGACATTGAAACATTGTAACCCATTATTAAGTAGCAGAAGTTAGACATTGTAGTTAAAATAGTAATGCAACTGGGTTGCTGGCTTGATGAAAGAATAGGATACATGTGCAAAATAAATCGAAAAGATAGGGTTGTGTTGTGAAGGTGATGTGTGACCATTTGACAGACAAAATTACGATGTCTAATGGTTTTTTGTGTGATATAGCGGAAGACACGACATTTTAACAAGCTATATCAACTTAGAAACATAGACGATAAAGATAAAGAAGACTAGAAAAGCAAGAAACCAAGCACACAAAAACACGAGATTTGCTTGGTTCATTACACAAACTGTATATCTAATCCACGGAAGGAAGAGACGAATCAATCCACTATAAACAATACGGTTCACAATCTCCGATCTCCTACTAATTGTATCTCTCAAGTTGGTGCAATGAAGATGCAACATGGTTACAATGTAAGAAGTGGCTAGTAAAGAATCAAGAAGAATTACTAGTGAGTGGCTACATTAAGAAGGATACAATTGGGCAGCGGATATGTGTATATCTTACTATACAATGAGGAAAATGAACGACGATGCGGGTATTAAGGTATGGAGGTGGTAAAACCATACTTTCTCCATACCTGATTGGGTATTAAATGATTACCTCTACATCAACTCACTAGGTATCCATAAGTATGAGTATGACTTCCATGTAAATGCCAAAATGAAAAGCCGTGTAGTATTTTTTTAAATTAAGAAATAAAATAATTTCAACGTTTTTATTAAATTATAAATGCTAACTAGTTTTTTAAATTTATGGAAAATTATAAAAACTAAACGGGACAAATTTATTTTTTGAAAATTGCCACAATAAACTCACAATTCGCAATGAACAGTAGAATTAAAAAAAAAACGAGTTTTCCTTTTATTGCAAGCGATAGGATAAGTACAAATATAAGGATTACATCAAATCGGAAATAAATTCATAATTATTATAAGTCCAACCTAACAAATAGCCTCCTTAATAAGGTGATAAATAATTCCTCCAAATGCAGAGGAAGAACACCCACAAGCAGTTGTAGAGATGGAGCTAGGAATTTCACTGTGCTGGAACGAGCTTATATAATTCATAGGAAATTTTGGAATTTTTTTTTCCCTATATAATACTAGAAAGATTTTTTTTTTCTTGCAGTAGCTACCACTTCTACTGGCACCTTGGCTCCATCCTCGCTTAGTTGGAAAATTCAAGAACTAGTGAAACCAAACCGAACCGGTCTATTTGGAATGGTTCTATGGTTTAATGGATCGGTTGCGGTTCTAGAAAAATGAGAACCAAATATTTTCCTTTGGTTCTCAATTTCATAAATAGAAACCGTGGTTTGAACTAAACTGGTCCATATATGTATATATAATATACTATGTACACTCCTATATACCCCACATGCACTTGATGATTTTGCTAGTTATAAGAATTTGCCTAACCACAGATACGTGGACCTCCCTTCAAAATGTTTCTTACATATGCCTCACTACTCAATTTATTGACAAGGATTGGAAATTACATAAAAAATTGTCAATTATTATAAAAAATTAGTGGTGTGTTATTCATTTTTTTTGGCAAATTTTAAATGCTATCATGCTTTAGAACCGGAAACTGAATCAAACTGGAACTGATCTAATGGTTCTCAATTCTTTGGAACTGTTATATATGGTTCTGTTCCTGAATTTCTATAAAATCGGTCCAAATCGGGCCATGTACACCCCTACGAGTGTGATGCAAGACCAACTGCCAGTGCCAGTTGGTCAAAATTTTAGCTATTTTGACTATCAACTCACTCGCTTAATTTATCAAGTTTCTTTTCACCGCCTATAGCCGTCTTTACTTCTTTCCTCCCCAAACTTTCTGAGTCCTCTCTCCGTCTCTCTCAGTTTTCTGGATCGACCGCGGGCTCGGCGGTCGCTCTGATTTGGAGCTTGTTCATGTTCTCTGTGTTGCCATTGATCTTCCATCTAATAACAGGTAAAGTCATCTCTTCTTCCTACTTCTGGAACAAAAATTAGGATGTAAGAATTTAGGATTTGAATCCTGTGTTTTTGCGATTTCGAGTGTCAATTCTATCTTCGTTGACTTTTGATAATGAAAAGGAGGGGTGTAGAAGATGTGTAGGTGTTAGAGGATTTTTTGTTTCCCGTTGCATATGTCAATTAGCAAGAATATGGAAATGGTTTTATCCATGCGCGTTCTCCTATTTTATTTTTTTTAGATTGGTGAAATTGAACTAAGAAATTCGTCTGTGCATTGAATATGATTATTGTCAGGAGTCTGAAAAGGGGATCTGGGAAATTATGCGGTTCTTTTTCATTCTTGCCCTTCTTTTCTTCGAATGGTGTTTTCTTCATTTGATTCTTTATCAGCTTAGGCATCTTTTGTCTTAGTCGTGCAGTGTGCTGTGCACACATAAAAACCCATTGAGTTCTTGACAATGTTTTGAAATCCTGTCAATTGGCGGAATGGACTGTGGGAAAGTCATGGAGCAATATCTTATTTGTAGATTCAGTTTGGTACATGGTTCTGTTTTGAAGTCAAAGAAGTTATATGTTTCGAATTTTCTTTTTAAAGGCTTCAGTGGTAGGCTGTTGGGCTTATGTATTTTATGGTTATGATAAGTCAAAGTGTTTTTGTATGTAATGCGAGACAACTGGTAAATAGAACTCACTTTTGTGGAAGATTTTTGTGTGATCTTAATATCTTAGTATTTATGTAGTTTGCCTTATGTTTGTTGTGTGATGAGTTTGACTGTATTTTTCCTTATTAAAGCACAAATCCTTAATGTCTTCTTTATAGTGGGAGATTTTGCCTGATTGGTGGTGACATATAGTATTAGTGACAACTTGGGTGGGGTGCATCTTGTTTGATCCTTACTCAGACTATTGGATATCAAAATTACATTTAACAGTACATTTTTGAAGATCACATGACTAGTATGATTAATGCGTAAATGAAAACAATATCTTTTCTGGATAAAATATAAAAAATGTGTTTTCAACTTAATGCATGATGGTGCTGGATATGAAGAAAAAGAGAGGGAATCATCCGAAACCGCATTCGCAGTGAATTTGGAGTAGTGGATAATTCAGCAAAATAATCACCAAAATGTACGTTTTGTCCACCAAAAGTGTCACGACTAGGGACTTTGTGAGCTTGAATAGAACCACGGCGTGGTCTCCAACTCATTGTCAGAATAAGAGAAATCCGAATTGTTCGTAGTCATATCACTTACATGATTGGGTATCATGGAGAGAAGATGGAGTGAATAGATCAATAAGGGAAAAACTTTCCCCTCTTTCAAACATGGATGAAGAACAGAGATGCTTAGAGAGAACAAAAATTCCATTTGTTATAGTTGAAATGTAAAGAAATTGTCTGTTTGATGTAATTTGCATATGACCATTGTGAGAATTATTGGGTGCTTCCAAAAGGCAAAGGGAATCTCAACCCAAAAAAAAGAGGGAAAGGGAAAGAGCAAGTATATATACGTTTTAAAAGATGTTAGGTTAAGTAAATAGTATTGCTGGCTATTGAAAGGAAAAATGGCAAGTTGATTGGTAGTCTAATGGTAGGCACCATGTACTCCCATGCACAAGACCAAGGTCCAACCCTTAGTTGCATGAAGCAGGAGAAGGCGCGGGGGAGCAGATGAGCATAGAAGAGTGGGAGCGCTAAGTGGAGCTTTTAGGAAAAATTATTGAAATTATAAATTATATAGTTAAATGTCAAAAAGAAAATATTGTTGGACCACTTAGATTGCAAAACATGAAAATTCCCATAGAAGGAATAAAGGAAAGGTTAACAATTCAACACATACCACACATGCCATACTTTGCAAGAACATAAAACTGAATTTTTATCAGATGGTTTCTCAGCCTTCTCATGCTTAGGAGATTGTCATCGCCGGGATCGCCATCACTAGTTTGTACGTATTCTAGCCTATTGTATTCACCTTTTTGGGCATAAGTTCCCGTATAGGTTAGGAACAAGTTCTAGTCATCATTGGAACACATATCCTTCAAGTTTCCTCCTCCGAAACACGGAAAGGCATTTCTTGCTGAGAAACATCGGCTACCCCCATGTTTCCTGCAACTGAGGTTCAAACCTTGCTAACTATAACTAACACCTGACACTTATTGCCTTTTCAGGGGGGAAAAAAGTGGCAGCTAAATTATAAATGTGGAATGTTGGCTACTCCTTTTGCACATGTTCTTACACACGAGAAAAATATCTCTCTCTCTCTCTCTCTCTCTGGTTGGACGAAAAAGGATGCCCCTATAACACATAAAATCCCTGCCGGAAGCCATTACAAATGATTAGTGACCTACTATTCCTATTTGTATAGTTCCCTCTAAATATCCATAGTCTACCCATACAATCATATCAATCCTTATATCCATCACTTCCATGGATTTGTTGGGCAATATAAATCTAGATACGTTTGGTTATGTAATAGAACAAATGCCAAATACTAGGATTTTATGCTTTAGATTTCCTATTCTAGAAACCACCTTCCATTTTCCATTTTTTTTTTTTTTGGGATTTGAATTCTGGGGTTGGTGCTAGATTTCTGGGTCTCCACCGATGCGTTGGTTGAAATTTATACTCCTTTGGCTGCTGAGAAAATGAAGGAATCATGGGGTTTGAGCGAATTAACTTAACCAAGCGGAAATCAATTGGGTGGTTTTTTCTTGATTTTTCTGAAACCTAATAGGACTTTGCTTTTCTTCCTATTTGTTAGTTATTGGGCATTTGTTTTCATAGGAACCACTAATCTCTTTGGCAATGGCTAGCGTTTTGTGTCATGTTCTGAAACATGGTACATGTTAATTAAGCTACAGAATAGTTTTTCGAAGAAATCAAATATTATATAAAGAAAATTGAGAGAGTGGAGTTTGGCGAGATAACATGTGAAAAAATTGGCAATTATGCTCGTGGAGATGGCACAAAAGTTTTGACAAGTAATGTTTTCCTTTATGAGTACACTTCTATATTGTATTCTGTGCAAGACTACACTATAGTACCAAAGTTAAGGGCATTTGCCGCGCTGCTTACTGTGTTCTTGTTCCCACGATCCGAGTTCTAGTTAATATAGGTCTGAACTCAGTATTGATACCTTTTTGGTCGTTATTATCTATTCCCAGTTTGAATGAAGCATTTGTATTGGTTTTTGGATTTCTTACAAAGCGTGATTGTTAATTTATTAGCATTTTCCTGCTTTTCCCCCCTTTTATCTTTGACTTATATTACATATTCGATTGCTATGATTCCTAATGCAATTTTTTATCTGAACTTACTAACTATGCTTTTTATTAATTGTTTGAAGATTCCTAGATACTAGTAGACAAGATGTCGATGGTTGATGAGCCACTCTACCCAATAGCTGTTCTCATAGATGAGCTTAAGAATGATGACATTCAACTTAGATTGAATTCGATTCGGAGACTATCAACAATTGCCCGTGCTCTTGGGGAGGAACGAACACGCAAGGAATTGATTCCATTTTTGAGCGAAAACAATGATGACGATGATGAGGTGCTTCTTGCGATGGCCGAAGAGTTGGGTGTTTTTATTCCCTATGTTGGTGGAGTGGAGCATGCACATGTTTTGCTCCCACCTTTGGAAACCCTTTGCACCGTTGAGGAGACCTGTGTGAGGGACAAAGCTGTTGAGTCATTGTGCCGAACTGGATATCAAATGAGGGAGAGTGATTTGGTTGACTGGTTTATTCCTCTTGTCAAGGTAAGATTTGTGATTCAGTTATCTTGCCAGTACAAGCATTATTTTTGATGGATTCTGCTGTTCCTTCTACTATTTGTGTGCTTAGAAATACCTTTACAGTGAGGCCTCATTTGATGTTGTTTCTAAATTTTAGCGAATTCGTAGTATGGGGGATTGGAGTTGGGATGGTATGAGCAGGTATGAGTAGTGAAGTGCTCAATACCCCTCTTGTTTGATTTGCTTCAGACTAGAACAGAAGGATTGGTAATAATTCGTTTGATTTGTTGTTATAGTTGTGGGGTTATATGCTCAAACGTCAAAATTGGCTTTGGCTCAATTCAGTTACAAAGTTGATTCAACTACAAATATAGTTTTTTTAGATGTAACATTTCATTTTTTTTTCACAATGCAAGCATATAAAATAGCAAATAAAATATAGCATCCAAAAAAATATAGCATAAACGTTCCATGTTACCTGAACAAAAAAAGGTATGCAACCATATGTTGAATAATTTAAGATCATGTTGGATTTTTTTTCATGAATATTTCATTAGGAAAGATAAAATAAGTACATTAACCTGGAAAATTGACCCATGGATGAAGAAATAAAAAACTATAAAACAAAAAATTTACTAGAGATGAAACTTGAAATTTTTGGAATGTAGCAAAATATCTGGGGGCACAAGAGACCTTTCTCACACATGAACTCCAGACTAGACTAGGAGTAACCACCCGGCACCCTCCATGGGTTTCCTATAACCCCCATTTTGTGTCTATACTAATCCTAATGGATTTCTAAGCCCCCTCTTCAAATCCAAACCAAACATGGTTTTAACATTCCCTTAGGATTACTAATCCAATACCCTTCCCTGCCACCCTTATCAAACATGCCCTGTAGAGCTATTGTTTTTATCCTGTCCCCAAGGACTAGGTTAAATTGTTAAACTCCTGAATTCAAAAGTATGCCATAATTAAATAAAACAAGTTACAATTAATGTCTTTTCAGAAAACTCTGAGACTGCAGTTGTGAAACTCAATTCATTTAATTGGGAAAAAAAGTACAAGCTATATTGTTGGCCTATTTAACAAGAACCGACGGATGATGCCCAAAGTATATTATTTATAGGGAAACAATGAATTACGCTTGGTGCTCCTTCAGTTGTCATCTGGATGTGTTTCAAGTATGAGATTGTTCCATTTTGTAAATGCTTCGTTGTATTCCTGAATTGTAACTTTGTATTGTCTTTAATACATTAGATGTATGCATATCTGTGTCTGTGCTTTTCTTATGTGTTCGAGTTCTGTTCTATAGAGACTGGCAGCGGGTGAGTGGTTTACGGCCCGTGTCTCTGCTTGTGGACTGTTCCATATAGCTTATACTAGCGCCCCAGAGATGTTAAAGACAGAGTTGCGGTCATTGTACAGCCAGTTGTGTCAGGATGACATGCCTATGGTGAGGAGATCTGCTGCAACAAACTTGGGTAAATTTGCGGCCACTGTTGAACCTGCTCATCTCAAGTCTGACGTCATGTCAATATTTGAGGTTCTTACGAAGGATGGTAAGTTTACTTGTGTATGCTAGTTCACAGAATTTCCACTTGCCAACAGTTACATTCTTAAGGGGCCTGGATTGATACAGCAATAAAAAATTTGATTAGGATTTGTTATGGACATTCCCTGCCTATAGCATGGGAAGTGATGATTCATTGGGACTGTATGTTGATGGTGGATGTGAGGAATTAGGTCCATAACTGAACATATAGCAGTGGCAGGCAACTAGAACTTGAGTATTATTGTGGTAGAGGGGTTATGTGGCAATATGGAATATCAGGGAAGATACATGGCTTGGAGACTTCCTCTTATTAGAGATTGGAATACTACCCAGGAGGGGAAGATTGTTCCTGGTAACACATGCCGTTGAGGTCAGCCAGTGAAGTCCTGTCAAAGTTAGACCAGCAAAAAACCCTAGATGCTCTGAATGAATAGAGTTATTTAAACTCTAGAAGTGAAGGTTTAGCAACCTATGCAGTATGATAAAATAAATCTAGCACTTTTAACAGGAGATTTAAGATTAAATGTAAATTGAAAAATAACAGTTTTGGTGACTGGTGAAAGTTAACTAAATTATAGCGAAACTTGTGGAGAAAGCTGTTAAACTATGAGGACATGTGACTAATTTACTTCCATTGAACAGTTGTAGTAGAATAACAATAATTGAGCTCAGAAAAAAGTGGTGATTTAGCAAGCCTCCGCTATTTAGCTATGTTAGATGGATCCTTCATTTTGGTTGAAGTAGTCCAACACCCGTATCCATTTTGACACTCGGATCCTCTAATTGTTATTATAGTCACAGAAAAAGAATATCAAATTAGCTAGAATGACAATCATTGAGCTCAGGAAAAGTGGTGGTTTATTAAGCCTCCGCTATTTAAAAATTTAGTAGCGGTGTTGTTATTTCGTTGGTCAGATGAAGGAGAATTGATCTTTTGTTAAAACAGACTATCATGATTTAAAAATCATTGCAAGTAAAAGAATGTCTCATGACATGGAATATGGAATAAGGAATTGTGTTATTCTGAGAGATGATAATCATTGGGTTTCCTAAGTTCATTTTTGCTTTGCTTATGGGTATCTCATGTTTCCCTAAGTTCAGTATTGTTTTTGGGTTGCTAAGGTCCAAGCTTTGTGATGCATTTCATTTTCAGATCAAGATTCTGTTCGATTGTTAGCTGTTGAGGGATGTGCAGCTCTTGGCAAGCTGTTGGAGCCTCAGGATTGTGTACAACATATTCTTCCAGTCATTGTCAATTTTTCTCAGGTATAGTCATATAGTATTTTTTTCCTTCAGTATTTTAAAATGAATTGTCGTTAGAACTTCTTTGTTGATTATTCTTATTGGACGTATTTATTTTTGTAGATGACGTCTTATTCATTTTGTAAGTTAGTCTCTGGATAAATATTAGTCTTTGATATTGCTGAGATGAGTTTGTTTTATCAGCATAATGTGTGT
The DNA here is from genome assembly GCA_022606695.1 of Vaccinium macrocarpon. Lineage (NCBI taxonomy): Eukaryota > Viridiplantae > Streptophyta > Magnoliopsida > Ericales > Ericaceae > Vaccinium > Vaccinium macrocarpon. The sequence continues at coordinate 11,555,458 of CM040177.1, read as the reverse complement.
ATATAATTTAGTTAAGACTTCATCACCAAGCCGTCTGTTACTGTACTGATAAGGAACTCATCTGCCAGTATCTGTGAGTGTCTTCTTAACATGTTTACTTTTAGTGAGTAGATTAACTGGCAGTTTGTTGTTGAGTCTTCAATATCTTGAAAATTACTCGACTTTATTATATTAATTGTATTTTATGATACTTCTGAATCACCAAGTTTTTGGCTAGATTACAAATATTGGATGTTGAGAAGCATATGTAGCTCAGTTTCTTGCATACTTATTTCATACAGCTCTATCATTCTTAAACAGGATAAGTCTTGGCGTGTCCGCTATATGGTTGCAAATCAATTATACGAGCTTTGTGAGGCTGTGGGGCCCGAACCTACCAGGTACTTAAAGCGACCACGTAGCTGTTACCCTAGGTTACCAGGTTGACTTCATTTACATTTACTCTACTCACTATGTGATAGTGTATCATCTTGGTGAGTCTTGTGAATGTAATTTCAGCTATAAGTTCTTACGTTATTGATTCATTTTTCTCATGCAGATACGTATCTGTGTGTATATATGTGTACATGGCGTGTAGCCGATTTTCATTTGATTTACATTTTTTTGTGTGAATTGGAGTTTTGTCAGTCGTTCCCCTCTAATATGTGTGTGGAAGTATTGTTTGACGTGTGACAAATTTAATATTGAAGGATGGATTTGGTTCCTGCATATGTGCGCTTACTTCGAGATAATGAAGCTGAAGTACGTATCGCAGCTGCTGGCAAAGTCACTAAGTTTTGTCGGATTATTAGTCCAGAACTTGCTATTCAGCACATTCTTCCTTGTGTAAAGGTACATATCTCCCTCTCTCTTGGTCTCTGTCTCTCTCCCTAGAACACGTTCCCACGCTTACATATTGCCTGTCTGTTTGTGACCTCTGCTCTGCCTCCATTTTGCCATTTCTGTCTGCTTTCTCATTTCTTGACAACAATTATGTAGGAATTATCATCAGATTCTTCTCAGCATGTTCGCTCTGCTTTGGCTTCTGTTATAATGGGAATGGCTCCTGTCCTAGAAAAGGTAAGAATCTCCTTAGCAGTCTATGCATTTGCCTCCTGATTAGGGAATCATTCATCAGAATCTGATTCCTGCATGCTGTGGTAGAATATGACATCAGAAGTTGGATACTTTCAATGTCCATATTGATTAATTTCTCCATAGAAAGCTAATTAGCAAGTTAGGATTTGAATGTTGCAATTTTATTGTTTGTTCATGTGCTATCAGCTGCAAATAACAGGGAGGGCGTTGTTTTAAAGTAGGAAAGCAGTTTACTTACTTCTATGCTTCTCCGCAGTCCTTCTGTGTTCTCAGTGCCAGGTTACTCTGACCGCTTGTTGGTGTGGAATTGCTAAAGTTATTAGTGTATCACTTACATGAGTTGCCCTTCTATGATAGGGATGGCGATTCTATCCTATCTGACTGTCTCTGTCCCCTTCTCCGTACTGAATGAATTGGGCATTCGGGGATTTTTCAGGGATTGGGTCGGATTCTGGGGAGAATTCAAAAAAACAAACCGGGGATGCGCTGGATGCGAGTTTACCTCTGCCCCACCCCAATCCCCTTTTTCTATTATTATTTTTCTCCACATATTTAGTACGGGAAACATCCTAGTTAGAAGTCACTAATAGGAAAGTTCATGACGTGAGATTCTCCACCAAAATGAGTGACATGGAGGTTCAAGAAATTCTGGTAAGATTTGTAGCAAAAACATAATGGACAATGGCATGTTACCATCCTGTCTTTGGTACTCTGCTTGGCAGACCGACTGGGGTTATGGATGCATAGGATTATCACCATAAGACACAGAATAATGAGGCGTTTAAGGGTAGCAACGGCTATCATTTGATTCATAGTCGCAGGATAGAGACTACCAAGGCAGGTAAGGGTAGTTGTGGTGTCGCTGGATTCATAACCTTAAGAAGATGTATCTAAACTCCACTCATTTGACTACCCTTAATTTTACAGAGACAGACCTGAAATAAGTAATTATATGGTTCCTTTGACTCATTTCCTCTTAATTTTGCAGAGACAGACCTGAAATAAGTAATTATATGCATATTATATCCGTAACGGTGTGCTACCACTGTTACATAACGCCCGATACCATTACATATCACACAGGCAATTTTCATCACACAACAACATCAGCCATAACGAGACTCAGCACCTGCTGATACGGTTACTACATAAAGGCCGATACTCTACGCATCACCTATATTTCAAACCATTATGGAATTTATGGAACACAAGCAGCATGTTGATTTTGTGAAGGGAGATTATTGATTGTCCATGTTTGACTTGCCAATTGCAATGTGTATTGAGAGAGCACATGTTCATTCCTTGTGGTGTTATGACAGATTTGTTGCTAGAAAGAGATGTTAACACTGGAAACAGAATCTCAATAGTAAATTTTTCTTGTACGTGGACTCCTTTTGTGGGTTAGATTTAGCGGAGTTGAGTTGTTGCTGTCTGCATTCACTCCAAATGTATGATGATTGGTTTAAATAGGAAATTAGGTGGTTTAAGTAATGGGCATTGAACTAATGTCGTTTGGCCATCATGCTTGTGAGTTGCATGTTTTCATCCTATGTTTGAGTCATAGTTGTCAAAGGTGAAAGGCGCACCGAGGCGCAAAATCCTGTGGGGACCAAGGTGAGAGGCGAGGCGCGCACCTTTTTGAAGCGAGGCGCACCTATGTAAAAAAAAAAATAGAAAAAATAACATATAGCAATACTTTAACTAATAACACTAAGCCAATGAGTTTTAGATAGCATACCATCCAAAAGATACATAAAAACACCTACCAAATCGCACATAGTTTACGGTTCTCGCATAGAGTAGAACTAATACATCAAAATCAACAAAACACAAGCGTCCACCATTTGAAATAAAATTAAAGCAAGTAGTTATCCCAATTTAAAGCAAGTACTAATCATCGTCAACTTCAATCCCTAGTAAATCCACATCTTCTTCATCTTCATCAGCGGATTTGTATCCCTCCTCATCTTCCTCTTCTTCCGTCTCTTTAGAATTTGCCTCTTCTTCATCTATTACATCAATTGGATTTGTTGCCCTTGCTCGTGCCCTTGTTGTTGATCTTGTTGCATTGCTACTTTCTCCCGCTCCTGAAGCTCTAGCCACATCACCCCAAGTTAAACTAGTATCCCCAAACACCGCCTCATTATCTTCATCCGATTCTCCATCCAGCACCCCACGCAACCATTCATTACTCTCATCAACATTTGTCAAAGAAATAGGATCAATTGTATGTCGCATATCATATCGGTGTTTTAATGCCCTGTTATACTTGACAAACACCAAGTCATTGAGGCGTTTTTGCTGGAGCCTATTTCTTTTTTTGCTATGGAGCTGCAAGAATGATAATCAAATACTATTTTATAGAATGATGTTAAAAAAACTAATAGAAAATAGGAATACATGCGTCTTTAGGTAGATACTTACATGATCAAATACACTCCAATTTCGTTCACAACCGGAAGAACTACACGTGAGGCTAACAACCTTTATTGCAAACTTTTGCAACTGAGGAGTCGTAGACTCGTAGAACCATATGCAACCCACCAATCAGCTGTGGATTTGAACTAATTAGGCATCAATACTAGAAATTTTAAAGAAACTAAAAAGTTTATAGTTTGCTTTAAATTACCTAGTGCCCTTGTAGTTCTTTGCCTAATTGCCAGTGGCATTGAAAAAAGTCCCTTAACTTTCATGTAAGTAGTCATCTGAGAAATGATTTGATTTTGGGTCTCTTCATCTGCAGCTAACTTTGTTATGCAATTATATATTCCTGTCATAACCTTAACATCTTGCTCAACTTGTGGGTTTGAGTAAAAGAACTCTGGATTCAAAAAATGCCCCGCGGCATGCAAAGGACAATGCAACTGGATTGACCACCTATTGTCAATAATCCTAAAGAATTCTTCGTATTTCTCAACCTTTTCACCAAATGATTGGGCTATGGCTTCTTTCGCCCTAACCATAGCCTCATAGATGTATCCCATGGGAGGCTTCCTCTCACTATCAACCAATCTCAACATGTTAACAAGAGGGCCCGCGATCTTAAGAGCATACACAATATTATTCCAAAATGAGGGCATCATTAGATATCGTTGCACTTGTTTACCTGCCTGCTCTTTTGCCCATCTGCTTTTTGTCCATTCTTCTGAAAGGAACATCTTCATCAAATTGTTCTTTTGTAGATGAATCCTAGAAAAAGTGAGGAAAGCAGTTGCGAATCTTGTTTTTGCATGCTTGACCATTTCCTTTTCTTGGGTATAACGCCTCATCATATTGAGTAAACCGCGACGAGCATAAATGTAGCCATTCATTCCGACGGCCCTTTCAAAAACCTGCTTAAATTGTGGTATCTTGAAAATATCTTCCAACATCAAGTCAATGCAATGGGCCGCACATGGTGTCCAATAAAGATTCGGTCTCTTTGCTTCCAAAAACTTTCCTATAGAAGTATAAAGTATAAACCAAAAGAAACTACAAACAACAAACTACAAACTACAAATTTGTAACTATAAAAACAAACTATAAACCTTTTTTTATATAATGAAGTAAGATATAAGATTCTTAGTTTCTTATCGGCCAATACATTAGTTGAGGCTCTGTCCGTGACAACTTGAACTACATTGGCTTCACCAACGAGGTCCACATATTTGTCGAGAAGCTCAAACAATTTTTGGCCATCCTTAACAAAGCTCAATGCATCGATGGACTCGATAAACATTGTTCCTTTTGAAGGTCTTTTGATTCACTAAAAAATTGATCAAGGTCTTTTGATTCCTATCACTCCATCCATCCGCCATTATAGAGCATCCATATTTCACCCAATCCTCTTTGTGATCCTTCATCAAATTTGTCGTATTAACCACCTCCTTGTTCAAATAGGTGACCCATGTCTCATGGTAACTTGGTGGTTTCATGCCTGGACCATACTGCCCAATAGCTTCAACCGTGGGCCCAAAGCTTTTGTATTTAACTGCATTAAAAGCAATACCGGCATCATACATCCACCTTGCAAATTTCGTAACCACACGATCTCTTAGTTCTTTCTTGTATAGGTCATTTGCATCAATAGTTGGCTGCTTCCCTTTCCGATTTTGCACCACAACATCCGCATCAGGAGTGAAGTATACATCAATAGGCCCTTTCCTCTTTGGCTTTTTTTGGCCGAGGTTTAGAAACGGAGCCTTGATTGCTCCCTGTTGCAATAGATTTACCGCGACCTCTGGAAGTCGCAATCTCCACAACATTAGCATCGTCCTCATCAAAACCATAATCATCAATATCTGGCATCATTTGCATTTGCTCTTTCAATGTTTTTTTTCCCCATATACTCTCGAATCTCTTCTTTCACATCAGCTGGGCATTTTGGACAAGCTGTCACATCTCTATAACCTCCCACAAGGTGTTTCTTTGCCCGGCTAACCCCTCCATTGGTTACTTTGTTACAAAAATTACACTTCATTTTGTTAGTGTTTGCGGGATCCAGCAAATGGTGATACTTCCATGTTGGATCCGTTCTAGTATTAACTTTATCTCCTCCGCTTGACATCTAAAAACAAAACAAACGAGCCTAATTTATTAAATTTAATTTATGCCAGCTAGAGTCACTTTTAACAATAAGTCTTAAATTTTTTTTTTTAAATGAATTTGAAAATTGGAAAAGAAATAAGAAGGGAGGGCTGAAATACAGTTCACGGCTTCAAGTGAAATTATAATTAAAATTGGAGATAAAGACTGGGGCTTTTGTCAAGTACCTTCCTAGCTTGGACAGGAATACAGGATCGAGTTCCTAGCTTGTCAACTTGATCGACTTGATCTCTCATGCTGCTGATCGAGTTCGAAAGTCCAGAAGATGATCTCTCACGCTGCTGATTGACTTGATCTCTCAACTTGATTGACCACGCTGATCGTCTACGTTCTCTCAACTTGATCGACCACGCTCAGAGAGAGAGAGAGAGAGAGAGAGAGAGAGAGAGAGAGAGAGAGAGAGAGAGAGAGAGAGAGATCAAAGTTGGATGGCAGATGAGGCTTTTATTTCTAAGATCCAAAATCAACGGCCAAGGTTAGATTTTTAACCTAAGTCACAAAATCTATGGCTGTTATTAAACTTGAAAGAAGCGCGCTTTTTTTGCGCCTTTTCGTCGCCTCTTTGCACTAGCCTCGCCTGGGTGTGCCCCAGGCGCAATGGGTGCGCCTCTCGCCTAGACGCTTGCCTTAGCGCGCCTTTGACAACTATGGTTTGAGTTTTGTCTTTGTTTTATCTGATTGTGACAAAGATCTATTCTGTATGTCATAGAATTTGATATTTCTCTAATTCTTAGATGCCGTATCATTTCATTAAGGTCTTTGCTTATTTGAGGAGTAATTTTTCTTGTTCAACGTTTCTGAAAATGGGTGTTTTTATCTGTGCAGCTGTTTTCTTGTTGATTGTTTAGATTAGAACCGTTTCCATTAACCCTGCATAGAGTGGTTTTAGTTTTATTTATTTTTGAACTTTGGCTTGGTGGTTTATACAGGATGCAACTATTGAGCAGCTTCTGCCAATATTCCTTTCCCTTCTTAAGGATGAATTTCCTGATGTGCGCCTCAACATTATCAGCAAACTTGATCAAGTCAATCAGGTTTGTGGGATATTTGTTTTTCTTTGGAGGTCTGTCGTTAATTTGCTTTTATTCAAAAACTTCATGCTGAGTGATCGCCCATTTGTCTTTAATTCGTTATGTATCATAAAAATGTAGGCTGAACATTATGTAAATGCCACTCTTTGCCAGGCTCTTTTAAGGAAGGTTCTCTCTGAAAATTATGACTATTTAAAAGTAAATTGATAATAACCATGTGGAGCTTCAGGCCGCTTCCTTCATTTTTGGTATCTGGTCTTTTTACAAATTGTGATGATTAAGAGTAGATAAAGGAAAATGACTTTTTCTTGGTTGAATATAATCGCTGGTTTTGAACTTCAACTTAGAGATACAAAAGACTAAGGTGCACCCTGTAAGGGATCGGTTTCATGTGAAATGTATGTACATTTGATACTGTGATATAAACCAAACCGAGCCTTATGTTCCAATTAATTGGGGTCGGTTACATGAATCCTTTTTTTATTTTTTTTCAATCGACTTTCAAGGGCTACTTGTTCACTTGGTCTCAGAAGATTAATAGCTTTGCACTCTACAGTATCCAATGTCAATTTAGGTCTTCCCCTCCCTATAGCTTTGCTACCCAAAACTATACTATCAACTCTTTTTACTACTGCATCTCAGTAGATATGCCCAAACCACGTTAATCTATTTTCTCTTAACTTCTCCTCTATAGGTAAAACACCTACCATCTTAAGAATTGTTTCATTCCTAATCCTGCCCATTCTAGTCTACCACTTATCCATCTAGCATTCTCATTTCAACTACACTCATCTTGCTCACTTGTTTTTTTTGGATCATTTTGTCCCATAAAGCATCTCCGGTCTTATGGCAGTTCTTTAGAATTGTCCTTTCAATTATGTGGGTATCTTCTTGTCACGTAGTACACCTGACTAATAACACTTCTCCACTTGAGCCATCTAACTTGGATCCTATGAGTCATATCATTTGTAATTGTAGACACAAATTTTGAACCGTAAAAGATTTTGATCTACGATTCGTAACCCGTATCCCATATATCCATTGTTCACTTCCATTGTTCAAGTGAACACTGTTGATTGTTTGTTTGCAGGCCCCTATTTCCAATTTGGGAATCCAAATCGTTAATTACATACCATAAAAGTAAAACCTCCGATTAATGAAGAATAAAACAATAGATTAAATATAAGAGAAAATGAGGGTATGAATTTATTTTATTGATATTTGGGTTTGAAACCCTTGGTTTACATTAAATAGAAATTTAAAGACTACATTACATATAGGGGATTGGAACTCTTTACCTAGCACTTCTTGAAGCTTAAAGTGATTGATCTTCGAAGCTTGTAGAATCTTGTTGTTTGGAGAACATAAGTTGCTCGTGAGAGGTGTATGCCTTGCTTTCTGTTGTGCTTTCTATATGCGTATAGTTTCTACATTGGGGGGAGAGGGGTCCCTTACTTTGATGATGGACCTCTTATTTATAGAGTGTTCCACCCATCAGATACTTGGCCACCAATTCTCAATTTGAATTTTGAATATTTGTTAGAGATCGGGATGGTATCTCATCCTATCTCCCTCTATTTAATTTCAAACGGTAGTTTCATCATCTGATGGCATCCATCTTGGAATATTCTTCTGCTCCCTCAAAAGTAATTCCTGGAATCTACGTCTTATTTGACTTAGGACTAGGTTGACCCATATGTGATTTTGTTGGGCCCAACATATTTAATGTTTTGTGGGCTCAGCATATTCGTTGATCCGTGGGCTCATCATAAACTTAATATTCCGCAAGTTCAACATATTCTTTGATTTGCAGGCCCAACACATTCGTTGATTTGTGGGTTCATTTCTGCAGGCTCAACATATATTTGTTGATTCACGGTCTTATTAGGTCGTTGAAATTTGGTTGAAATTTATGTGCCAACAGTAATATCTCCATCTTTGCTAATAATAGAACCTAAATACCGAAAATGGTCACTTTTTGTTATCTCCTGATCTTTAAGCCTCATTTCTTCTACATGAGCACTTCTGTTTACACTTCATATACTGAGTTTTACTCCTACTTATCCTAAAGTCCTTAGACTCTAATGCTTCTGCGACGGAGTTGCAGATTCAATGTGATTTTTTTTCTATTTCCAATTATATTGACAAGTAGTCATTGTTCCAGGTTGTTGGGATAGATCTTTTGTCCCAATCTTTATTACCTGCCATTGTTGAGCTTGCCGAGGACAGGCATTGGAGGGTTCGGCTTGCGATAATAGAGTATTTACCTCTGTTGGCAAGTCAGTTGGGTGTGGGATTTTTTGATGATAAGCTTGGCGCTCTATGCATGCAGTGGTTGCAGGATAAGGTCGGTGCTTATTCTATCCTTTGCAATGTGGGAATATGTGAGAGAAATCTTTTAAGCTATTGGCTAGATATGATAGTATCATAGAATACCTTGCTTCATTGGGTATTTGAAGTAAGAACATCTCAAGGAAGTCCCTGTATACTTGTCTTTCGTGGGTGATGATCATTGTTTTGTTAGAGATTTCATTCTATCTGTGCTATTAGTTGAGCATAGGACGGTTGTTTTGTTTTCTATACACAAGCTTATAGGAGTATATGGTGTAAATTTTATGTCTAAACCTATTTCAGTAAATGTTCCTGTAAATGGGACCTTTTATCCTTCTTACTTGGAGAGGGAATGTCATTTCTGGTCAGCAAGTATAAAAAAGGCTTGGCCCAAGTTTTCATCGATTTTCTGTCCTTATATTTCAGCCAATGATGCATAATTCATAAGAAACAAGTATATTATGAAACCTTCAGTTTTTGTTTAATGGCTCAGTGTTTTCTGAATTGGCGCAGGTTTACTCCATCCGTGATGCTGCTGCGAATAATCTGAAGCGCCTTGCAGAAGAATTTGGTCCAGAGTGGGCTATGCAACACATCATCCCGCAGGTTGCTACTACTTTCTCCATAAGGCATCACATAGAGTGGAAGTTCTATTTTTTTTATCAATTTACTTTCGTTTTATCCTAAATATTTTTTTTGGGCAAAGTTCACTGAGTTAGTAGGAATTATTTGGTATAGATTTGATTGGGTCTTGAGTTTATCTCTATGATATTCATATATTTGAATTGATAGGTCAATACTTTCAAGTGCAGCCTTTTTAATGGGGTTGTGTTACTAAAATTGGAGGCTATCAGATTCTGGATGTTGGCTGCTTTTGCATGGGATTAAACTTTTGAGGTTAATGTCAATGTTGTTTATAGCAGTGGTTGGGTGCTCAGACGACCAGTGTCATTATGTCATTTTCGGAAAACTTAATTTGAAATAATAATGGACTCTATTTTGTTTTGCTTCTTTTCTTCTACATGTACATGTAAAGTATTGATGATGCTACTCATTTCCCTAGTTTCGGCCTGTTTGGATTCTATTCTACTGGTCACACGACGCAAATTGCTCCTCATTTCTGGCTCACTATGGTTAATTTTCTGTTTCCATGTGGAATAAATGTTGTTTTGTCATCTCAACAGGTTTTGGATATGATTACAAATCCGCATTATTTGTATCGGATGACCACTCTCCGCGCGATCTCTCTACTGGCCCCTGTCATGGGCTCAGAAATCACTTGCTCAAAGCTGCTACCTGTGATCACTTCTGCAGCAAAAGACAGGTAATGAGTTTCCTGGGGACTTAATTACGAGAAAAGTGGTGGTATTCTAATTTGGTAGGTTTGAACTGAGCCTGGACTTCATTTTTCGCAGAGTGCCCAACATTAAATTCAATGTGGCAAAAGTGTTACAGTCCCTCATTTCCATTGTTGACCAATCAGTGAGTAGCAATTTCGTCACAATTTGTAGCTTCACACGTGATTTTTGCATTGGTTCTTTTGACTTGTCATATTTATTTTCTGTAAAATCACTTTCTTTTGGCGGTTCAGGTTGTGGAAAAGACAATTCGTCCAAGTCTAGTTGAGCTTGCTGAGGATCCAGATGTTGATGTTCGTTTCTTTGCCAATCAAGCACTTCAGTCAATTGATCAGGTCATGATGTCAAGCTAAGCAGGTCGAACTTCAGTTGTGATTCATCCGGTGTTCTACGTTTCGATTTTAGATCTTACGCCAGAGTTGCTAGTATCCCTTCATTTGTTTCACCCTACGTTCTTTCTTTGATGCTTGAGCATCTCCAACCCACACTCTATTCCTGCAAATTTTCTCCATTTTGGAGGATCAAGTTCAGTACTCCAAATCTGGAGTATTAGAACAAAAATAGGGGATCCTGTAAATCCAGTTTTGAAATATAGAAAGAAAGTGTTAAATTTGAAAGAAAAACTAGATAATGATTGGAGAAAAAGTGAGACTATATTTGAAATGGAGATGTACAATAGAGAGAGAGAGAGAGAGAGAGAGAGAGAGAGATATGTGGTTGGAGTTTGTATGAATAGTAAAATGCTCTAAATCTACTTCTTGATTGTAAAATAGTGTTCTGTGGCTAACACAAGACCTTCTGTGGACTGTTGATGTGCTTTATTGTTTGTAATTATTTTTTGTAGAAGATTGTCATATTTTTCTATGGCTTATATAAGACCTTTTTTTTTTTTGGCTAATACTAGAAGACTCTCTCTCTCTCTCTCTCTCTCTCTCTCTCTCTCTCTCTCTCATTATTTTTAGAAGATTGTCGTATTTTTTTCTGTGGCTTACATAAGAACTTTTTTTTTGGCAAGCTTCTCTCTCTCTCTCTCTCTCTCTCTCTGTCTCTCTCTCTCACACACACACATTTTGTCCTCTGAAAACACAATTTTGGTATTTGAGAAGTTAGCAGAGGTAACAGCCCTCCTGCATGGTCCAAGTTTGCTAGATATTTGATGATTATGTCAAACCAATTTAGAGATGCAGGAGCAATGGACCAACACTCATGGACTCATGGTTGTGTTATTTGCGCACGCATTGTATGCGAGAGAACTGTACACTGTATGCTCGGTAACAATTGAAAAAAACAGCCATAAATTTAATGTCTACTTAAGGGTATTTTTTTCCACCGGCAAAATAACAGCCATAGTTCATGCTTTCAATGTCGGGATTCAGATCATTCAAGACTTTCTGGTTTTGATCGAATTCGGTGAAGAGAAATTTGTGAATTTGGTATTTAGTGGTAATTGATAGTAGTGTTTTGTAGTGCTCGAGTTCAAATTGAAAGTATTTTTTTTGTTGAGCTGAGCTTTAGTGTGTTGAACTTGTTTGTAACACAAATCTGAATCTCGTGCTCGGCTTGTTTACTAATGTGCCTTGGTGACCAGAGTTTCTAGTTGTTCACGAGAAACTTGGTTCGTTTGTGGTCATAGATTCAACTCTTACTCTCATGGGCCAAGCTATTTATATCTTATTGCCACTTGGACATCTTGCTTGCATAAAGACCGGACGGTCTTTACATAGTCAAAGTCAGATTTATCAAAAAGATTTATAGGGTCGGTCCGTATGAAATTCCGCCGAGGATTTAATTTGGCCTCTCGCTAGTGAACGCGGAACGGTGAGATTGGTGGCTGACCTGAGGGTGTTTCTTTAACTGAGTTATTTGGCTTATTGGTTTTTCACGGTTTTTTATGTGATGTACCTCGATTTTCGTATAAGTTGACTTTTTAATATTTTTTATAGTTAGTGGAATGGGGCCTCAAAGTTGTTTTAAAAAAAATTATTTCAAATGTATATAATATTGACTGTGTTTGGATCATGGTATACTATGGATCATTTCTGATGGTAGTTGTGGGTCATATAATTAAGTTTTGAGGCACTTGTTTATGAGTCAATTTGGAAGAAATAAATTAAAAAATTGTTTGTGTGTGGAATTCCTAGTATGTGGAAAAACTTCAAGGAGCTTTTTGTTTTTATTAAGGAGACATCATAGGCTTATACTATTATTAAAAATGGAAAAACTTCAAGGAGCTTTTTTGTTTTTTTAAGGAGACATCACAGGCTTATACTATTATTAAAAAAAAAAAAAACAAACATAATTAACCAATATCTAAACCAATTGTCTCAAGGCCGCAGTGGCCAAGCCAAGCAGATCAACAGCAAGTGATGTCTTTCTGCTGCCGTGCGTGCACCATCCCCCCACCACCACTTCCGGTTGCCGTAGCATCCAAGTCGATCCGTTACGGCTGTAAATAAACCACCCACAAGCCGTAATTGATTTCCGTCGTCATAAATTTCGATTAATGCACCATATTGATTTCCCATAATTTAGCAATAATCTGAACCATGATTTCTTTCATTTCTATTTGTTAAGGAAGTGAGTTTTGTGTTTTTTGGTTACAAAGGAACGAGGAGTTGTTGATATCAAGGAATATTGCCCAAATGTGGTTGAGACCATTCATTTATCAGTTTACGGGGACAGGGGCATCCTTTTATGCAAGATCTGAGTTGATAATTGTCGCGATTAATGCCGCCCGGATTCCATCTCAAGACTTATGTGATCCGATTCGCCTATCATCATTGTTGAGATGAAGTCCAGAAACATTCATTAATAATATCAACCGTGTCGACTACAAAGATCCCACTTTATGACAGAGGAGTGGTCATTTTCTTGCAGCTAGCCACGATTTTGACGTTCGAGTTTATGGAGTTCTATTAATTTAATCCAAAAGAGTAGAAATCAGCACAATGTGAGGGAGCTGCCACGACTTCACGTGACACATATGTGATGGTCACACGCTTTTGAATGGGGGTTGCCAAATGTCGGTAGACCACTCGGAGTCGGAACACCTGTAGGCGTGTTCTACTGTATTGTAGTGCTCATGCATAACCTTTCAAAATTTGCTTTTATTCGTTCAAATTTGTTAAAACTATCTTACATGTAAGATAATCATATTACATTGCAGCTCGACAAGGGTGAGCTAACCTTCTATTCATATATGATTTGGTAGAGGTGTCAAATATAAAATACATCTTGCTGTCTGCCGTACGGCAGCTTTTCAATTTCGTGTTTGTGTTTAGGTGTCATCTTGTCTTAATTGTGGCGTGGCAAAAGCGTGCGCTATGTCTTTGTGACATGGCATTTTATGTAATCGTCTTGCCCATCTCCATATTTTGTTGAATTTTTTTGTATAATCTAGACAAGTTTCGTCGAAAAAAAAAAATTTGGATATCTAATAACTATAGTTATATTGACTTTTAAGTACATAAATATTATTCGAATTTTTTTTTTATAATCTAGCAGAGTTTCGACGTATTGAGATTCGCTTTGACCTAACCAGGAGAAATTTGTCTGTGTTTTTTTAGTAATTTTAATGGGTATTCTAAAAATTTAAAATGCCGACATTTGCTTTGACCTAACCATTGACTAATGGTACATGGGGGTGTAACTGGGATGCAAATATAAACTCAGAGAGTATTTGTCTATTGAACCAACTGAAGCCTTCAATAATAAAAACAAGCAAGTGCTACAGGCTACCCCAAGAATACAAAACCAGAAAAAAATACAAATCTTGTGTGTTTATAAAGCTAATATCATTTGGAATAGTTGGTAATTGGCTACTCTAGATGAGGCAGTATCACAATTGGTACTGTTTTTTTTGCCCCGATCTCTAGAAAAGCTTATACAATAACGCAAGTCCTCATCGTAAAATATTATAACTAAATCACCCTCCTCTTCTTCATAATTGAAAAAATAATTTCCAGCCTCTGCGTACAGCTTCTTAGAAACTTGCAGGTCCAATTCTTGAATTCCCAACGACATAGAAAGAGGAAACCTCATTGTATATTCAGAGTATTTCGCCTTGATCCTCACCATTTCAATTTCCTAGAATGTTGCTTTGTGTGGTTTTATGTGAGCAACACTAGCTGACGATTGATTAGAAGGCATATCCCAAATCAGTTGACTCAATTATAAGTTCACTAAGCTGTGTCGTGTTGTGCTTAATTGTGCCGTGCCCGTGCTGGCCCATCTCCGTGTTTTGTAAAAAAAAAAGGATATGTAATAACTATAGCTATATTGACTTATTAAAAAGTACATATATATAATTTAAATTTTCTATGTATAATCTAGCAGAGTTTCGGCGTATTAAGATTCGCAAAATATTTGTATTGACTACTAAAAAATGTATAAAATATAATTAGAAAATTCATCATTAATTTTTTTTTTTGGTACATTAAAAATAAGTATTTGTTGTGTCATGTCCTGTGTCGTGCTGCGTCTAGCCCACTTCTGTGTTGTGCCCATCTAGACTGTGTCGTGCCGTGCCGTGCCCGACCCAGTTCCATGTCGTGCCCATGCTAGCTAGCCCGTTTGACACCTCTATGTTTTGGTTACACTCCATGGATGACTAGCTATAATCAATACAATTTGATATTCTTGATTTTTGTCTACCCAAAAAAAAAAATTCATATTACTATCTCTGTCCGTATTTGTTTGTCCACTTTCACTATTTCACATCCCTTGAAAAATTGTTAATTTCTTTCAATACAAATCTCTAAAAATATGCAATATAAATCTTATTTGACGAATCAATTAGTTCCATTATACAAAATTTTCAAAATCAAGAAACCCATTATTTAATGAAAGATATAAACAATTTAAAATATGACATCAATGTCGAAAATAGACTAACCAACACAGACAGAGAGAGTACATTTAAGATGTTTGAAATCTGAACCATTAATTATAGAGACAAACAGGTCGAATGCACTATAGGATTCCCAGGTCCAACCACCTTTATTTATTGTTTTATTGTATAGAGTAGTACTTGGTTTGGCACCTGATGTTATTAATATCCCTCTAATTTTCAAGCCTTTGATTTAGACTTATCGAGAAATATTGATTTTTACATTGAAATCTGTAGATTAAAAGACCAAAAATGCTTAAAAGGAGACATGCATGGCTATAGTCCCATGAAGCGTTAGAGATAATCATTTCCTTTTTATTTTCCTTAAATTTAGGTTAGAGCAGGAGCCTCTAGTTGGCAAGTGAAATCTGGTCTTGGATTTTTTGTTTTTGTTGGCATGGTAGGAATTTTCCACTGATAAAAAAAAAAAAACATAGCGGTACATCAGTGAAGGTGATTATGGTTACTTGGAGAATTCAATAACTGATATATCAAGAGGTCTAGCTTCCGAAGTACGAATACAAGAATCTCGTCATAACCGAAATTGTTAAAGTGTGTGCAACTATATCTTCGTCGAATTTATGCATGTGAAATCGTGTTTATGCATGTGAAATCGTGTGGTTGGCCTACACAAAATTAATAAAACTGAAACGTACAGATGGATGAGATGAAATTGTGCAAGAAGTAGACATATAGTATCGTGGAATCCAATGGCCATTATTTCAATGACTCCGTTTGGGTTGTTTCAGAAATTGACTTAAAAATTGATTTATTACGACTTTACAAGATAAATCATTCTCTCACAATATATCAAACCATTTCTGAATTAATTTAGCTAATTTTAGTATCGTGAATTCCAATTGCCATCTCATACACCAGTTTAATTATTTTGCTTCCATTGCACAAAAGTGGTTTATAAGTTCCAAAATAATTAATACCAATTCGAAGATTTCAATATAATCTCTAATTTGTTGCAAAATTTTTTAAAAAAATTATGCACCAAACTATTTTTTCCATTGTTAATCTAATTTTGGAACTTTTTATTATTATTATTATAATAGACTAAAATTATGAGACGGATGTGAATAGGAAGGATTTGAGTAACAAAAATGATACATATATACACTCCCCTAGAGCCACTCTCTGTCATACCCTCTCTCACATAGGGTGTGGGCTCACATTTCTTTGAGTAATATATATTGTTGACAGACGACTGTCAGCAGAGAAGTGCAATATTCCTAAAAACTGCCCCATGTGCAAGGGTTGGTGGAGACCTTTTAAAGGCAAGCAAGGCCTAAAGGGTTGGGGGTTGAGGCTTCCCACCAACCACCACACAATACAAGTTTGGTGTATTGCATCTTTCAAGAACGTACTTCACACTTCCTCAACCCCTATAAATAACGAGTTCCGAAAGACATGTTTAGTTACATACCTAAAATGGAAGAAAAAGACGCAAGGAATATTGAAGAGAAACAAGAAACAAATTATATCTCCCACGAAAATTCTGTGAGTTTTTTTCCCCTCATATATATATATATATATAGAGTCCACTTCCCATCCGGGCGTCCGGATGGGAAGTAAAATCCGGACCGTATGTTTTTCTCCACTTTCCACACCAAATCTGGAAGATCCGAACCGTTAGATGTGTTCAAAACATGTTTTTTAGGTCCAACGCAAGGATTTGTGGAAAAAAAATACCCGGAAGGGCTTGATCGGAGCAGTTTTTGCAAAAAATGCTACTATAGCGTTTTTTGCAAAAACTGCTCCGATCAAGCTCTTCCAGGTATTTTTTTTCCACAAATCCTCGCGTTGGACCTAAAAAACATGTTTTGAACACATCTAACGGTTCGGATTTTCAAAAAAAACATGGGAAGGTGGAGGTCCGGATTTTAAAAAAATCCGGGAGCCCGGATAGGAAGCCCGGTGTATATATATATATATATATATATATATATATATATACTCACTTGCATGCATGTATAGCTCCGTGTATTATCTTTGTCACTTTTCATTCCATGTTTTGGATCGTCTCAGTATCCAAGGCTAAAGAACCGTTATACATCGACTGATACATTATGCGTGAGTTGATATTCAAAATGTTGTCATCAAGCGTGCGTGATCTTCATTATGTTCATTTTATTTAAGGGGGAGTTTTCCAATGGATTATTTGATTTTATCATCTTCGATTTTATCATAATCTTTTACGAATAGATAAAAGGAAGGTGATTTTATCACACTATATTATCCACAACTATTATCACACTAGATTTTATCTATTGGGAAAACTATGTGATTTTATCACCCCTTTATAAAATACCAACTAAAATCAAATTTCTCATTTTATCTCATAAAATCCATTAGAAAACTCCCCCTAAGCTAGTTTTAAGTGAAGCCTAATATCCATTAATTATGTAATAAAATATCAAATGGTTTGATTAATTATTCCATATCTATAACTTAAGCCAACGTGTTTTTAGAATATAATTCCTCATTATCATGGCCTACAGAGTTTTCCGTAAGTGATCCCACATATATAATTAACTGAAATGAATATTTACACATATACTAGATGCATGATTTCTTTTTCAATTTTTTGCAGGGAGGAGATGCTGGTGAATTCATTTGGAATATTCATTTGAGCAAGAAACTTAGAGCCACTAAAGTAATGAGCTTACGAGAAATATAGCTTGTGATCGAGCCTCGACCTCGAACCTTCATGGAGGTTGGGAGGTCAACAGTGGCATTATAATCTAGTACTGGGTTTTATTTGCCTCTCTCTTGCAGCATCACACAATTTTAAACATAAACCAAAAATAATACCTTTAGCCCCACTTTCATTCATGGATGAGGAGACCTCAATCTTTTTTCACTATGGAGGAGAGGGAAATACATGTGTATGTTGTATGTATGTATGATGCAGAACAAGTAGCGGCCTAATTCTATATGATCAATTGGACCGGTCAAAGTCTAAGAGACCCAAACAATTTCTAATTGAAAATTGCCAATTTCGGCAATTTATCGACGAGCCCGGAATAGGCCTAAACTTGGTGGATTGAAGCAGAATCGCGCTGCAATCAAGACACACCACCCTAATTGTGACTGATGGTGGATTTCGGCCAAATTCATTTATTTAGGTCTTCAATTTAGTAATTTTGCTATTTTAGGTAATAATTAGATTACGAAATACTCTTAGCGTATAATTCCATTTTCGTTGTTTCCAGATGAGAATTTTTTATTTTTCTTTCTAGTTTTCAATTTTGGAAGTTTCCCCAATTTTTAGGATATTTTATTTTTTGGTAAGTTTTTGTTAGGGGGTGCTAGTTTTCTCTATAAAAGGGCATGTAATCTCTATTCTTATTCAGTTTTTAATCAAATGTTAGAGTTATTTTTCTCTCTTGTGGATTCAAGAACCTCGTGGATTTGAGACCTATTTTCGTTTGAACTAGTACGCAACTAGTTTCTCGTGAATTCTGCTGCGTCAATGTATGTATAAGCCCTTACATTATGAGAAATGTTCTCAAGATAATTATTGTACTTGATTACGAGAATATTTCAGACATACATTTTGTACATTATACCAGTTAAGAACAAAAAGGAATATTAGCTCTTTGTTTAACTGTTGCATGTTTTGTTGAAGTCACTCCCAACTTGTGGGTCTTAGACCTTTTTTTTTTTTTTGAGAAACGATTCATTTCATTGCATTGCAAAGCTGAGATACATCGGAAGCCTGAAAAGAATATAGAGTACAAGGTAAACGCCCTAACTGGAAGGGAAAGGATCACAAAAACACAAAGGCTGTGTTTGGTTAGATAGTTTAGTTTAGTCTTGATGTTGTCAGCAGGTGTAATGAGTGAAGAGAGATAGAGAGAGAAATAAAGAAAATGATGATGTTATTAAAACTAAAACTTAAACTAAACTAGAAAACAAACAGGGTCAAAACCATTAAGCCGATCTCCCAGCCCAAAACAGCTGCAAGGGCCAAAACCACACTGATACTACACTAAATCAAACCATAAACACACCAACAAATCTCAACTACCATCATGGTCGAATGCCGAGATGGTATGTCTACTTGATGTATTGAGACCACCATCACGGTCGAATCAAGACTTATCTACATTTTTAGTTCTTACAAAATACGCTTGGTTTCAGTTTCGTCTTGTAAAATTTTTAGTTTCAATTTTATCCTTGCAGTTTGAAACAAAGTTTAATGTCACCCTTCCATTAACACACTTGAAGGAAAATGCATATGTTGCTAACGGATGGATGATGTGGCATCATTTTGTACACAAAATGCTATACACACACAACAAAAAATATATAACACATTTGCACAACATCCCATAAAAATGTGCGAGCCACTAAAAATGGAAAAAATTTTGAATGAAAAAAAATACAAAAAAGTAAAAAAAAATTATTGCCAAAAGCTTTAAAAAATATATGTGATCAATAGGGTGATTCTATTAACAACTCCTCATTTACTCCATGTAACTCATTTTCTTCATGTAACCCATACTTAAAATTTCCTCAAACCAATTTACTCCATACAACCCACAAAATACACCTAAACTACCCTTGCGACCAGTTTTCATAATTTAAATGTCGAAATAGACTCTCATTTTCGACAAGAACATGTCGATTTATATTGAAGGACGAATTTTCAAAAATTGGACATTGTCTATATTCGACATCCTCATGTCGAAATTTATGTCTATATTCAATTTTCGAATGTCGAACTAGATACACGTAGATAAAATATTATTATTTTCGACAATAACATGTCGAAATATAACCACATTTTCAGCTTCTTAATGTCGAAATTTGTGAAATCAAACATGTGAATTTCTCAGGTGTTGTTTTTGGAATGCAAATGTTGATTTAATGTGTAGAATTCGATATTATGATGATGAAAAAAATAACTTAAGTCGACAATTTATTACTGAATTTTGTCTTGCATAATTTCGGTTAAGTGAAAAGTTTCAACATCAATATGTTGAAAAAGTTTACATATTTCGGGGTATGAATGTAAAAAAAAAATGCAATTTTTCAAATTTGTTCTTCGTGTTCAAATGTTCAAATGAGAACCCATTATTGATTCGATGTCTACTCCTTCATTTTCTATTGAGAGTGAGAAGAAGAAGTTAACATGTGGAAGAGGGGTGGCAGTGGAGTGAAGTGAAGAAGAAGATGAGTTTGGGGACATTTTGTCTTCACATAATAATAAAAATAAATGAGCTTTTTGTGGGTTATATGGAGTAAATGACGGGCTGTTAATAGAATCGCTCAATCAAATTAGCCATGCGGAGTGAATGATCACTGCAAGAACTGGTTATGGTGCGCAGAGGAGGAACAAAGCATAAATAAATTAATTTGATTCAGGTTGACTTACCTTTTAGTTGGTATCAATTAAGCATACGGTGACAACGCCGATGTAGCTTGGACCAGAAATTAGTACTACTCATTCGTTTTCTTTTGTTCGTAATTGGATTTTTATGATTTTTGTCGGCATTTTGGATTTTTATGTTTAGCAGAATATGGATAGGTATACATAGATGGTCGTGTAACACATTCGGGACTAAAAAAATATGGACCAGAATTTAAAATTTATAAAAAAATGAACAAACTAATCGTAAAATAATCTTCTTCAATTTTTTTTCAAGATTCGGCAATAAATTTTTTTACTTTTTTAATTTTTTTTTCATTCAAAGTTTTTTCCATTTTATAGGCCCACACATTTTTATGGGATGTTGTCTAAATGTGTTGTGTTTTGTCGTGTGTGTAGAATTTTTGTGTACAAAATGATGCCACATCCGAATGACGTTATACAACCAATAACTTTAAATAAACAAGACTAGATAGGTGAAATAAGGTCCAAATACATTTTCATGAATTAAAGGGGTCCTATGAACAGGAGGTCAGGTCCTATGGATAGGACTCAGGTCAGATTGGCTACCTTTTGGAAAAACACAAGCTCCTATGGATAGGAGAAAAGTCCTTTGGATAAGTCGTCAAAAGCTCCTATGGATAGGAGAAAATTTTCTATGGATAGGAGGGCCATCAGATTGGTCAGAACGCAAGGGGATAGGCTCTAATAGATAGGACATCTGCAGATCCAAAATTTTACAACTCAAGGGATGATCAATGGGGCTTCTCTTTGAGCATTTCTTGGTTCCAAATGGGCATGTTAAGATGTAAAAGAGGTTCAACAACATAGCAACACAACACACCATCAATTCACAAGATTTTTTCTAGCTTCCCCAAATTCAAGCAATGGATTAAAAATGGGTTTCATACAAATCACAAGCATCACCATGAAATTAAGCAACAATGGGATGATTTACCTACCAAATCAAAAGGAGAACAATGTAGGAGCTAAGAGATGACGAGTTTCAACACAAATTTGACTAGAAAATGAGTTTTGCTCAAGAAATTAACAAGTCAAAGGGAAACGTTGCAATCAAATGCCTACACACACATATACACCACATTTGCACTTCGGAGAGTTAGGAATTTCCCTACCTCAAGTGAATGAAAGCTTGTAACCCAAATGAGAGCAAAAACCCTAGCTTCAAACCTCTAGAATCCACCAAATTTGAGCTTCCCCAAGGCCAAAGCAATTGATACCAAGCTCCAATGGTTGAGAGTTGAAGAATTTGTGCAAGGATTAAGTGGGTTTAGTGAGATTTTGGGAGAATTTGAGAGAGAGAAAAGAAGAACAATGGAGGGTTAGAGAGAGAAGGGGTGGCTAACTATTAAAAACACGGGTCCTTACAAAACCTGTCATCAAACAAACCGAATGTTCTTCGGAGAAGAGAGGAAGCGTGAATCGGCCATGAAAGTGGCCGATCAAGACGACGGATGATCTGTTATTTTTTTCATTTCCCCTCTTCTTGATTTTTTTTTTCTCTACAAACACACACACACACAGAGAGAGAGAGAGAGAGAGAGAGAGAGTACAGAACTTTGGAATTATCTGGAAGAAAAACGGGATAAAATTATCCAGTGTACCAATGTCACACCCAATCAGTGTTCCCAACTCCAACAGCTTTTTTGTAATGAAATTAAGTCTCTTTTACTATTTTTAGTATTAGATAATGTAGTTTAAATATTTTAAAGATAAATTCAAAAGATTTTATCCCCCAAATAATGATTTTTATGTATTCATTAAACATTTATAGATATACTATTGATTTTTTTATCTAATTTTTTTCTGAAAAATATGATTTTTTAACATCTAATATACAACAAATATATTTATTATTTATTGTGTATTTATTCTAAAATTATTATTTATTTATTCTAAATATAATGAAATTAATAAACTAGGGGCAATTCAGTCATTTTCCCTCTTATCCATCCTCCAAATCCTTCTTCTAAAAAAACCATCCAAATACCTCATTACAAATCCACCCTTCTAAAGAGGTGGGCCCACCCTCATTACAAATCCACTCTTCTTACAGATCCATCTTCAAATCCACATTCATTACAAATCCACCCAAAATCATATTCGGCATCCAAACGGGTGTTACTATCCCCATCAACACAATTGCCTGAACAGTTAAACTTAAAGTAGGATACACCTAGAGTCGAATCAACAGCAACAAATTGGTAGCCTATACAACCAAACAAAGAAAGTCAAAAACTAGAAGGGGGTGATTTCTGGATCAAGCACTAGAAAAAAAGATATTATGAAGAAAGATTATTTTTTTTTAAAGGCAAAAATTTCATTAATCACTAGAAATACAATGATCAATAGGGGCAAGGATATAGCAAAACAACAATGCCAAATCTGAGACCCAAACTGCGATTGGCAATAAGCCAACTAGAAGCACCCAAATAGCCGAAACCCACACCTAATGGGCCGCAGCCCAGATCCAAAGGGCCACAATGCTCAGAAATGGAAGAATTAAAACCCTACGGCAAAGAGAATCGCTACCTCGCTGCCATTGTTGCAACCCACCCAACATGGCCACTAGCAACCCAAGTAAATGCACCAACAGCAAACGGTCGCCACCACACTCAACGCCAAAAAGCACCTCGATGGCCTAAAAAATGCCCAGATCTTCAATAAGCCCAAAACATGTCCCAACCTAAGCACCACATAGGATCAACCACCCGCCGCAACACCACCAGACTCACCTCACTGGCAAGAGCCCACACACCATTAGGCAACACCGAACCACTCGGCCGGGACCCACACGAACTACTCCACCCCTAGACACACAAAACTAGCTCGCAGTTAAGCCGAATTGATTCCACCAAGAGAGAGAACGGCGGTAGGTGCGACCAAAGAGGAGGCGAGATGGAAAGAGACAGTAGAGGGTGAGGGAAGAATAGGGTAAAGAAAGGATTGTAAGTGTGCAAATTACCCTGTATGTGCACGCTCTAAGCATAGAATCCGGGTCTAGGGTTGAATACCATAAGACTTAATCTATTTACATAGCCATGAAAATCAGATAAATCCTTAGTCCAAATTTGTCATTTTTGGGTTTAGACCTATGCTAGCGATTAGTATCTATTGCGACAATCAATCTGCTATTGGTAAAGCATAGAGTAATATGTATAATCATAAGTCTAGACATATATGTGGTGGACATAATACTATTAGGCAACTGCTCTCTAGTCGGATTGTTGTTGTTGACTATACAAAGTCAAAGGACAATATCACGGATCCTCTAACCAAATGGTTAATCCGAACAAGCATCGAGGGGAATGGGGCTAAAATCAATACGCTCATAATTACCATGAGGGTGGCTGACTAGAGATCCCAAGATCTATGTTCAATGAGACTATTTTTTATGAGTAATGGAGAACGATTACTGAGGAGACTTGATCTATTGCCCATTTCTATGGTGTAGAATAGTGGTGCAAGTATAATGGAAGAGGTTAAGTATCGCTTTTAATGACGAGTGGGATGCCGAGTGGGGTATAGCAGGATACCCTTTATAAGAAGGTCACCTATGTGAGTATGAAGTGGGGCCGCTTCTTGGAGAATCCTAGTGAAATTCTTGAGAAAATACTTGCAGAACCAAGAAGCGGGTGTCATGGCCGAAATGAACCCAACAATGAGAACTGAATTACGTCAAGAGACGTCCTGTGGGACGTCTGTTGTCTCAATTTACACCAGTGGCAAAACAGTTCAAAGCGGGATCGCACACTAGTCTGCCAATAAAGCCAATAGACTATCACGAGAGAAGGTTCAAGGCCAAAAGCTACCTATCCTATGCAAGGATTATCCATTCCTTCTCTCAGGTCAGCTTTGTTTAGTTGGAGAATTGTGAATGATGTTGGGGAACACAGAGGGACTTCTAGGGCAATCGAAGAGTCTCAACCGGTTTGTGGTCAATGGTGTGTGTCTATTGTTGGTTTGTGGCTATTGAAGACCCCTTTTATGTGTGTTAATGACAGATTAACTCTTGATATTTATCGCGTCGGTTCTGAGTTTATTTATGCATGGCAACCCAAAGGTCTTCCTTTGGCTTTTTATTGATGAATCTCGTATTGGTCCGGGTACTTAGGAAATTTTGAGTCTTGCATTGCTTCCTAAAACTCGTTCTTTGTGTGTGTGAGAGGCATATGCTAGTTAGCTTGCCAAGGAAGTCGACAATGGTGTTCTGTCGGCTTATGATTTTAGCCGTTTTATCCTTGGAGATGGACGTCAGTTAGATCCTACAACACCCACCAATAGGCAGTTATCCGTTTTAAGGAAACTATGGTATCACACAAGACTCGACTCTTTCAATTATCTATAATACTGTTTGTATTTTGTTTCTTGTAATTTCAACCCAGTTCATGGAATCTGTATTTTTTGTTTCATATCTATGAGGATTGTTCTTTGGAATTTGTTATTGCCATAATATTTTCCAACTGTTTTAGGTGGCGTGACGTGGTCTGTATCCACTAAAGACTTGGTCTTTTGTGTTTGTTCATATTTTGAAATGACTTGGTTTGTACACATATTGCAATTGCTCTGAAGTCACAAATGATTGGATCCACATGTTGTATATGTCCATGGAAATATATGATTATATAGTAGCGGCCACACGTGCGCCTAAAATTAGGCATAACTACCTGTTTTGATTTTTGAGTTTCGTAACTAAAGGAGTTCATACATGGGCGGTTTTGTTTTTTAGTTTTACTCCATTTTTTTTTCATTTTTCTGATAACAAAAAAGATTTTATTAATCTTTAAAAAAGATAACAAAGATTAAACGGATCATAGGCACACCAACAAATGCCGCTTGAGCCTCACACCTGCACTAACACACCTAACAACATACTACTAAAAACATCTTACCGACCTATTTGTTAGCTGGATATATTTTGGATATGAGAAGGGGGAAGGGGGATGTAATAAGAGGGGAATAAAGAGATGGATATGGATGGAAGGGGATATTATTTTAGTATGAAAGGTTAAAAGTTTATTGATTGTTGTGTTATTGTACAATGGGGATATGAGGAGTAGAATAATGTACAATTGTGCAAAATGTCTTTTTTTTGTCCCAAATAAAATATTCATGGCAGGGCCATCTCTCTCTTCTTTCTTTCTCTCTCTCTCTCTCTCTCTCTCTCTCTCTCTCTCTCATCATTGCAGAATGGCAGAGGTGGGGTCAAGGATTAATGGGTAAAAGAGGGCCAATTTGTACAAATTTTATCCCTTCTCAAAGGAATATATATATATATATATATACAACAAGGATCCAGTCAGGACACCCGGACCTATCTTAGGTCCCGGATATCCATTTCATTAGCCATTGCCGATCCCAAGCAGTTGGATGTTTTTAAAATATGTTTTTAAAGTTCCACGCGAGAAATGGGCAAAAAAAATACCGGGAAGCCCTTCCCGGTATTGTTATCGAAAAATGCTCGAATGAAGCCCTTCCCGATATTTTTTTTTGCCCATTTCCCGCATGAAACCTTAAAAACATGTTTTAAAAACATT
Source organism: Vaccinium macrocarpon (assembly GCA_022606695.1). Taxonomy (NCBI): domain Eukaryota; kingdom Viridiplantae; phylum Streptophyta; class Magnoliopsida; order Ericales; family Ericaceae; genus Vaccinium; species Vaccinium macrocarpon. Next base: position 11,529,248 of record CM040177.1, on the reverse strand, counting down.
CAACGGTTCGGATCCCGGCCAAATGACCGGGAAGTGAAAATTCCGGACCTAAGTAGGTCCGGGAGTCCTGACCCGAACCGGACTCTATATATATAGGTAAAACTTCTTATCCATACTCCCGGATTTTAGGAAAAAATGGGGTTTTTTTGTGTTGCAATTTTTTTTTGGAAAATCCGATCCTTTCAATGTGTTCAGAAGGTGTTTTCTAGGGTTTACGCGAGAAATCTTCAAAAAACAAATACCGGGAAGGGCTTGATCCAAGCAGTTTTTGCAAAAAATGTAAATATATATTTTTTGCGAAAACTGCTTGGATCAAGCCCTTTCCAGTATTTTTTTCGAAGATTTCTCGCATGGACCCTTGAAAACACATTCTGAACACATTGGACGGATCGGATCGTCAAAAAAATATTTGGATCATGAGGTCCGAAAATTAAAAGTCCGGATTATATATATATAATATATATTTAAATACTGTATATATATATACAGTATTTAAAATCCGGGAGTTTGGATTGGAAGTTTGTGTGTGGAACACCCTATATGGTGTGAATCCAAAATTGAAACTGGATTGCTAGCTCATGATCCAAATATTTTTAGACATACAATTTAATCTTCAATTTTTCACGATCCGAACCGTCCATATACGTTTTTGAAAAAAATACCTCATGGGCTTGATCCGATCAGTTTTCGATAAAAATGCATATATACAGTTTTTATTGAAAACTGATCGGATCAAGCCCTTCCCGATATTTTTTTCACTGATTTCTCGCGGGAACCCTTAAAAACACCTTTTAAACACATTGGACGGTTCGGATCGTGAAAAATTGATCGGGAAATAGGAGTCCCTGATGGGAAAGATTTCGTATATATATATACAAAAAACTTCCAATCCAAACTCCCGGATTTTAAAACGTCCGGACCTCCACCTTCCGAATTTTTTTTTGAAAATCCAAACCGTTAGATGTGTTTAAAACGTGATTTTAAGGTCCAACGCGAAGATTTGGCAAAAAAAAAATACCCGGAAGGGCTTGATCGGGGCAGTTTTTCACAAAAACGCAAGTATAGCGTTTTTGTCAAAAAATGTCATTACTTTTTTTATTAAGCCCTCAGTGTCCTTTAATTGGGGGTCTCCCGAATGGGAATCCCATGAGGTATACCTGATGGGAAGCTTACTGTATATATATATATATATATATATATATATATATATATATCCAAGGATATCAAATCCAAGTAGCAAAAAATGAGCCAATATCCGACCTCCCCTATATCCCCTGCAATTTAATCTTCAAACAGGGTGTACAGTTTTTAGTGTGGAGGTCAATTTAAGATGTAAAAATAAAATTTTATGGATGACATTTTGGAAAAGGTAAATATGAGCCAATTTCAATTTTGGATTCACACCATATAGGGTGTTCCACACACAAACTGTGTATGTATGTGTGAAGCCAATTTACGATCCAAATTATTTTGTGATTGTCCAATAAACTTTTCTTGCGGAACACCTATCAACCAAACACCGAAAAAATATAACCGAAAAAGTTAATTTTTTTTGAAAAATCATTTCACATGAAAAATATTTTACATCATAAAATATTTTACATTCAAATAAACGGAGCCTAAGGTTCTCTGTCTTCCTAAGAAAGTAACTAAAAGTCAAATAGAGATCCTTCTCATTCACTTTATTCTCAGCTCACGCTTCCCCTTCCAGTCGGGGACTCCGATTGTCTTTGTTGTCATCCCATTGTATCCAATTTCTAGGAGGTGTCAACCACAAAATAGAACTTTTTCTTATTTTCTTTTCTTTTCCTTCTTCTTTACTTTTAATTTTGTTTTACTTACCTAAAGAAATCAAAAGAAAAAGTAAGAGAGAACCCAAAGATAAACCTTATCTTTTGGGTGTAGCTTGTTTTGTTTAGATGATGTAGTTTTTAGGTTTTAGTTTGACTTTTCCCTCATGATGGGATAATTCCACTCTAAGCTTTGTTTGTGGGATGGGGAGTTCTTTTTATTAATCTCTAGAAAATAACAAAGATTAAACAGAATAAAGAGCAAACAAATCTACCCTGAGCCTAAGGAAGATGTTGGTAAGAAACCAACAAAATAAACAAACAAACACAACACACCACCACCGGATAGGACCCAAACAAAACCAACACCTAAAACAACTGGCGGCAAATAAATCAAAACTCTACAAACAAGGAGGCACCTACATCCAAAAATATCAAGAGTTGTAATCTCCTTTTCCGAACGTTCTTTCAATTCAAAAGAGTTTCAATCTCCTTTTCAGACATTTTAACTTCCTCCAATTCCAAATGTTTTTTATTTTTTATTTTTTATTTTTTATGTTAAAGCTATTCCTTCCGTGGTATTTTACCCCAACACAATATTCAATTCCATTTTCTTGCAAGCTTTCTTGATTAACATCATATTCCTATTACAAATGTCACAAGATGAAAGAGAAGATAAAAGAAACCTCTATCACATTCTTATCTGAATTGGAAATGGAATGGGGAGTTTTTACGCACAACCGTTGACCTTTCCTGCCTGCACACATTCAAGCAGCCAAATCCATTAAAGGCATTGCAGTCAGGAAAAAAAGGGAGTTTTGACTGGATACCACCCTCCGACGGTTTAGTTAGAACTCCAATAAGGAGAAATTAGCATATGGGACAGGATTTTTTTTATGTTTTGAATGGCTTACCCTTAATTTTTTATGTTTTGTGTTGGCCCATATAGCAACACAAGAGGGGGTGAATAGTGTATCTAAAAAATAATGCGGAATTAAATAATTAAATGCAACACCCAAAATAAAATTCAATCGATTCAAGCACACATGCAATAATATATAACAACAAATAAAGAGTAGAGAGAAGAGAGAAATCAAACAAAAAGATTTATCGTGGTTCGGTCCGCAACTTCACGGCCTAGTCCACTCCCCAAGTGTCCAACTTGGGATTTGCTGCACTCTCTCCAATTGTAACACTTTCTAGCTTCGCAGGTGCTAGAGAAACCTTTATAACAAGCAATCTATCCCCAATTGCTCCAACTAGTTTTGACTCCGGTGCTAGTCACACCTATCCAACTAGTTATGACTCCTACAAGCAAGAATACTTCCAACCAAGTGATTTTCTCTCCAAAATCACTCACAAAAAGATAACCTCTCACAAGGGGTCACACTCCCTTTTACAATGAAATCTCACAAATTGAACACTCTCAAAAGTGTAGATAAAAGCAATATAAAACTCTGTTTTTTTCTCTCAACAAATAGCCAACTTTGAAGCTCAATTGAAAGTATTTCTTTTTCAATTCACTTCACATTTTTCTGCTGCAACGACAACTTCTATTTATTCTTTAAAAATCTGAACGTTGGCTGCCATGTTTGGAAATAAGTCACCCAATGTATTATTGGCTTAATGAAGCATATCCATAGTCAAATCCTTTTTGAGCCGTTGAACCAAGGCCATGCAATTAAAGAATGTTTGGTTTTCAATTGGCTAGCTTCATTTGCGTTCTCTTTTTATTCACCAAGACCCGATGAACATTATTTTTCCCTTTCCAGCCGTTAGAGACATTAACATCTTTTCCATTCTTGTTTCCTTTCAAGCAATATGCATGTTCCCATTTTGGATATAGCCGTTTGAACCATGAACTTTGAATTTCCATGATCTTTGCTTTCCAAAATATAGGAAAAGATTTGTCCTTAATCTTTTTCCTTTGAATTAAAATCTTGACTATTGGAGTAGTGATTTGGTGTAGAATCTCCATATGTGTGCCTCAACCAAATCCTACAAAACACACAATTAATTCAAGTGAGTATCAAATATCGCAATTTAATTATATTTCTCCTTTAATAAAATATGTTTGTTATCATCAAAATCAATAATATATTTCTCAGGAAAATATTTGGGTTAACATTTTGAAAGGCTTACCTTAGGGCTAACTTGGCTAAAAAGTGGTTTTTCGTTTCGTCTTTATTCAAATTTTTGTAGCATTTGTTAGTTTCGTATCAAGATTTTGTAGTTTCTGAATTTCTCTCGGCGAGACAAATCTAACAAGTAAAAATTTACGGTCAAACCAAATATTTTTTTGAATAAAGCCGAAATACTTGGATTATTTGCCAATAATCCAAGTATTTTGGCTTTATTAAAAAAAAATTGAGTTTTGACCATAATTTTATACTTGTTAAATTCGTCTCGCTGAGAGGAATCCAGAAACCACAAAATCTTGACGTGAAACTAACAAATGCTAAAAAAAATTAAATAAAGACGAAATAAAAAAACCAAAAACCACTTTTTAGCTAAATTAGCCCTTAGTTTCGAGCTTTTGACTCTTCGTGTTACTTTTCAGACAAGTTAGTACCACGTTGTCCACCTCTCCCTTTCCCGCTTCTATCCGCGGCAGTCGATATGCCCTCGTCTAAGGACCTGCTGCGCATGTCGGCGGCTTAAATGGCACATTTTCTCTCCTCCGCTGGATTCTCCTCTACCTGTGTTAGACTACTTCTTTGCATTATACTGTACTGTCTAGTCCGTCACTTCAACCAAATTTCGATCTTATCCTTGACCACTGTTTCTCTCGTTATTCGTGAAGCTCCTCTTCAATACCAACCATGTTTTCCCATATATCTCCCCTCAGAATTCCCTTTAGCTTTCATTTTTTTTTTTTGGTTCGGCAAAAAAGATTTCATGAATCATCAAAAGATGCAATGACAATAGGAACAAGGAGAAAGCAATAAAGCTTAGTCCGAGACCCAATCCTCAATTGGCAAGGAGCCATTCGAGGCCCACATCTAACGGGCCAAAACCCAAACCCAAAAGGCCACAATGCCCAGATAGAGAAATACAAAACAGAAAACCCAAAGGCACTCCCAAAGACTAGTCGCCAACGTCGACATACCTAGCCACCGCCGTCACTACACCAAGGTTGCAAATAACGAGACGAACCACCGACACCAAAATCCCAGGGAACAGGCCCCTGTTTTTGACCCAGAGAACGGCACAACTACCTCACCAAAACAAGTTGCACATCAACACCCAAACTGCCACCCCTCTATACCGCCAAATGCCATCAAAATCCTTAGGCTCCAAACCCAGAAAAACTCATCCACACGAGCACTTTCCATTAGGCATAAAACTAGATCAACCCAACAACCAACAACTGGTGGCCATGTGAAGATGACCCGCCAAAGACGCCCTCATCCGACCACTAGGAAAACCTCCCAAATCTCGTCATTCAACACGCTGCACACCAACCAAAAACAACCATCCAGCTTGTGGCAACCAGACCGACGGGCCGTTAGGTAGATGAGAGGGTGCAACCAACATTTGCAACCCACATTGATCCAAAACCAAGTAGGGAGAATAAGAGCATTGGGATTTGGGAGAGAGGGGAAAGAATGAGAGAAGAATGGCCTGCATCACCGCCAAAGCAACACCAGATCTTCAAAACATGCAAACAAAGAAAGAAAAAAAGGAGAGGAGGAAGAAGGAAGTGGGAAGAGAGAGAGAGAGAGAGAGAGAGAGGAGAAGAAAATTGCCTAAGGGGAGGAGGGGGAGGAGGCGCCTCCCCCTCCCCCAAGGAGGGAGAAGAAGAGCACTGGGAGAAAGTGGAAAGAATGAGATAGGAAGGGCCTGCATCACCACCAAAGCCGCACCAGATCTTCAAAACATGCAAACAATGAAAGAAAAAAAAAGGAGAGGAGGAAGAAGGAAGCGGGAAAAGAGAGAAAGAGGGGGGAGGGGGAAGAAAACTCGAGGCGCCTCCCCAGGTAAAACCCTAGCCGCTTGTTTGTTTTCTAGAGAGAAGGGGGAGAGATAATTTGAGAGAGTGCAAAACCTTTAGCTTTCGTCTTCTTTCATTGCGTTTGTACCCGAGCTCCTCTCATCTATCCTCAATTGCACTCAAGCGATTTCACCGCCTAAGCTCTTTTCCCTTATTGTCGAGGGTTTCACGTAGCGGAACATGACTTGGGTTGGTTGTTTTCCAGATTGCTCATTTCCCTTCAAATGCATTGAGTCTAGTCATGAAGTGAATCAAACACATCAAGTTTGGTCATGGGGTTGGCTATTCCTCCTTCCCCTAACCGGACTAGGAAAGGCGGTGACTTTGCTAGGGAGGACTGAGGTCCAGATTCGATTTTCTCCCTCAAGTTGAGATTCCAGACTTATCCCATTGAAGCTCGACACTAGTCCCGCCGCCACCACCCTCCATCAACTCCAATGCATTCCCTTATTGCCCTCTTACTTAGACACTCAAGCAGGTTGAGAAAATTCCTTCCTCTCCAAGGTCAGCTGGACGTACAAAGCTCGCTTACCACGCATGGACCAACTTCTTCCCCGGGAGAGGGGGTGCTCAGTGTTTGAGATGTAGAAATATTTTTCTTTTCTTTCTTTGCAATTGTAATATTCAGTTGATTAATGAAGAAATATTTTATCTACATCTCATGATTATAAGCTCAATGACCCTGTTTTTGTTGTTGCCTTAACGTTCCGGTCGATTAATCTGCTTCAAAACTTTTTTGCTAAAAAATAACTCCCCTTAGGGCCCTTAGTATTTTCCGAAACAAAAACTATTTATAACATAAGATTTACGTGAACAAATGACAAAATTTCAAAAAAATAAATTATGCTCGACCCATATCTTTGGAAGAAGTTATAAGGAAAAAAATAGATCATTTTCTTAACTACATTTTTAAAAATATATATAGAATTATGATAGTTCGCTTGACTATTTGATTTTTAATCTTTGTAACAAAAGAATTAAATCAACTGCAATAAGGGTCACTTAGAAATTGTTTTCCGATTGTGTTATATTTCAAAATTAGTGAACCAGTAATGAATATATATACTTTTATCGTCCCAAGAAAGAGGAAAAAGGAAAAAAAAATTATAAAAGGCAATGGAATCTCACTACATGACTTGAACACTATATTTTGTACAAGTTAGGATAATTCTCATGTCACTAATACCAAAGACTTGGTATGTTTAAAAGAATGGGGATTTAATTATACATAGAGAGTTTGAAACATATGGGGCCCCTAATTTGACCAAAATTTTAGGGGCTCAAAGCGGTTGCTTCTTCCGATTCTCCTCTAAGCCGGCTCTGGTTCCAGTGTTTCTCCTTTTTATACGTAACTTGCTCGGAAATCTCATCGACGAGCAACCTTAGCTCACCATTCCCGCGTCCTTGGGCTCCTTTAAATGCATGGAGCCCAGCGCCCGATCCCTCCTTTTCTTTAAGTCAATTGGACTTTCGTTTCGGGGACTACTCAGAGCTATTATTTCTATTTTTCCCTCGCACATTTTGTATATTTGGTTGTCTACGTGTTAGTCTTTCAATCCTTTGGGTCTCAAGAGGCATATGATTGTCGTCGAATGGGGTGTCAACCTCTTCGGGTGCCACTCCTCATTTTGATATTTTTCCTCTTGTCCCGTTTAATCAATTATCTTTGATATTTGATTAATAAAAAAATTTTGCCGTCGGAAAAAAGATAATCCTTTTCTATGTTTCTCCACCTAGAGGTGAAAAAAAACCGACGGGACCCAAACCGACCGAAAAATCGAAAATTTAGTTCGATGTTTGGTCGGTCTAGCCTTTAAAAAAAGCCGAAAAACCGAAATACATCTCGGTTTGGTTTCGGTTTTGGTTTCCCGGAATTTTTGTCAAACTGAACCGAATCGAAATACCCTAAGATCATCCCAATTTGGACCGAATTACCCTGAAATCACCCTTCTTTGGACAGAAAACCACCCCTATCTCAGTTTCCTGAAATTGACCCCGCAAAAAATAACAAATCACAGCCGTCCATCTCAATTTTAATGCTGAAAAAATCAAAGAAACCGAAAACCACCCCGAACCGATCGGTCTATTATTTTTTTCGGTCGGGATCAATTTCTAACAAAATCACCCCGAACCGATCGGTTCGGTCCTGAACACCCTGAAAACCGAACCGAATCGATCGATTTTCACCTCTATCTCCACCATGAAGAACGATTGGATTAAAAGAAAACAACAAATCACGCGGTAACTTCTCAGTTCTCACCATCACATTTTCATATGTCGATATTTTTTCCTCTTTTACATGATTTGCTATCACTCCACAGAAAAAATAATGAAGTTCGAGTCGGAAAAAATAGGCTCCTTGCCACCCACCAAAAAAAAATACAAGTACCAACAAATGTAAATAGGACACATGACAACAACCAATATATATGCTGGGGTCTTTATGTCACACCAAGGGCACCAATTATTTGACATGTCAATCAGGAAAAAGCAACTAATGCGGTCGTTTTAGGTCAAATTTGACCGAAAAATAAGACTCTCATTTAGATATATTCGTTGTAGTTATGCAAAAGAATTAGGTTCTTCAATTGGCCCACCGTGGCTTATTTTGACCTACAAAATTAAGTATGTTTTTTACCTTTGAACTTATTAAGGGAAAAAGCAAAAAAAAATAAAATTGACTTAATTATTTTGGCCTGAAATGCTATAAGAGTTAGTATTTATTAGCTCAAAACAAATGATTTTTTGAAACTCACAAAAAACAAAAAGTATGGTTAACTTTTTAGGTCAAAATAAGCCTATGTTAATAAGTTGAGAAAAAAACTTTTTAAAAAAATCTTGATCAACGCACTTTTTATCCTTTTAAGTATGGACTTTGCTATGTGTATAGAAAAAGTTATACAAAAAATGTACAAAGCGCTCTTGAAGATCTATTTTTGAGTCTCACACAAGTAATCAAAACCGTTCATTGTTCTTAAAAGAACTTTGATTTGGAACGGTGGGACTTTGCTTCAAGCACTTAAAACCGTCCGATTGAGCTAATTTTTTGTGGGCCCCTTCAAAAAAATGTTTTAAGAACAATCAACGATTCGGATCACTCGTGTAGACCCAAAAGTGGGTTCCCGAACTCACTTTGTACCATTTCTGTCCCTCACCTTCTATACCTCCAGGTTTATCATTTAAGTATACATTTATACACTTTTATACGCTTGTCACATTTTTTAATAGTACGATATTTTTTAAATCTTAAAAAAAGGTCCTGTCTTTCTTTTTAGCATTTGTCAAAGAAGTTTAGTTGACAGTAGAACCAAAACTAATTGGTACTTTTAGTCAAATCACAACTTATCACTAGGGATCACGCATGGGGGGAATCGAGTTTGATGCAACTCCAATTTGGCATCATATTTCACTTTATGTTTCCAAATAGTGACGCGCATGAGCAGATGTGCTCTCATTTTTCAAATCAGAAGTCCTACGGATTTGTTACAGGAGTTAAATCACACTGACCATATATCACGGTTAAGATTAAATCCGATTTATACCAACCCCACAAGAGATAATTGTGTTAAGATTAAATCCGATTTAGACCGATCCCACGAGAGATAATTGTGTGTAGCATCTAACGTTTCTGAGCACGAATTCTAAAAATGTACTACTCCCTCATTTGTTTGTCCTCTACAAAAAATCATGCCACTTTTTCAAAAAAAAAAAAAAAGTGTTTTTGTGTATCATTTTTTAAAGTTTTTTACACCAAATTAAATTACTAATCGTGTACTTTAATTCGGTGTAAAAAAATTTAAAAATTGATACACGGAAGTACTTAATTTTTTTATTTGAAAAAAAAGCAAGAGATAAAGTGTGAAACAAACAAATAGGAACGGAGGGAGTAACACATATCATTGTTTGAATTAAGTCCGGTTTAAACCAACCCCACAAGAGTTAATAGTACAGTGGCACCTAACGTTTTCGAGCATGAGTTCTAGAAATATACTAATAAATATTACTGTATTGTTTAGATTAAGTCCGGTTTAGACTAACCCCACAGGAGGTAATAATACAGTAGCACCTAACGTTTTCGAGCATGAGATCTAGAAATTTACCAATTATTCATAAGCTCCATGTGTTTTACCATGCACCAAGCCAATTTCTTTGGGTTAAACTTCTTTCATGGTTGCTTCGCTTCTTACATATGTTTGCAAAAATGGATCCCCAAATAGGAGTTGTGTATACAATTGGTAATAGGCTGCAGGCCCCTAAACGTATGTGTGATCAGTAATCTCAACATAGTAACATACTAACATAGACATGGAATGAAATGATACTATAGAATTTTTTTTAATAATCGGATGTCCAGATTAGCTTGCGCACACCTCAACTAATTCTGGGACCCATGCAAGACCATTTTGCCAACACCAAGGAGTTGATAATATTGAATATTGACCTATGCATGTATCATTAGCATGGCCATCCATTAAATTTCAGGTATTGGGATTAGTATAAGTGTGCTTAATTTTGTTTGATTTCTTGAAGGGTTCTAATCTAAAATTAATTGGGAATAGGTGGAGTTACCTTTAAATTACATTAATCAATCTTGGGTGGCTTAGATGAGAATGTGGGATTAAGTCTACCACTCTCCCTCACGCGCAATTTGGATGCACGTCGAGGTAGGAATTGAGGAGGCGAGACGATTTGACTCGACATTGGAGACCCGACCACGTGAGATGAGGTCACCCCAAACCTAGCTCTCAATACCATGTTAGATTTCCTAGAGAGTTCCAACCTAAAACTAATTGGCAATAGGTGGGGTAACATCTAGATTACGTTAACCAAGCTTGAGTAGCTTAGACGAGCAATGTGGGATAAAGTCTAACACTCTCCCTCACATACAACCCAAATGCACATGAAGGTACGAATGGAGGAGGCGAGGCTATATTTAACTTGGATGTCAAAGACTCAACCACGTGAGGTGATACCACTCAAGACCTAGCTCTGACACTCTATTAGATTTCTTGGAGAGTTCCAACCTATAACCAAGAGGTAATAAGTTACTTGGTTATAGGTGGAGTAACATCTAAGAGCCCGATTGGATGAGTAATTAATTTCAAGGGGATAAAATTTGAAGAGGGGATAATTTTGGGAGAGGTCAAGGATGCCCAAAAATTATTAGGGTAAAGCCTCATATAGGTGAAAACAAAGAAGGGGTGAAGAATAATCAGGGATGGAGTTTTGGTTGCCAAACCCAGGCGATGAGGTGGGACCCATCTCTTATCAGGGGTGATAAGTTTTGAAGGGGAACTTTAGCTTCTTTCAAAAGGGCCCCTAGATTACATTAATTGAGCTTGAATGGCTAAGACGAGAAATGTGTGATAAAGTCTAATAGGCAAAATCACCCAATCGTTAATTACTAGCCATTTAAACACTGGAATATAATGACTTGAGTTTTTCGTTGAAAAACACAGTGGGTGTCCAGTGTACAGCACATTTTCTATTCACAATTACAATGGCATAATTATCACAAGTTACACTAGGCAGAATCATCTACTGATGAATGCCTTGATATGAGAAATCATTTCTTGGGTTCGAGTTTGTGAGAGCTGAGACTTGTTTAGAATCTGAAAAGCATGACCAACCCCTTTATACACCACATACTCCACTTTCTTACCGGCTCTACCCAAAGCCCCGCAAAATTCCAAGTTCCTGTCTCTCAATATGTCCATCTCAGACACACAAACCATAACAGGGAAAACCCTCAACTCCTCCAATTGACTTGACCCTTTTACCAATGGGTTGCACCATGGGTGGTCCCTGTTCGACCCCGCCGGCAACGACAACCGCCAATACGTATCGGATGCCGCCAAGCTGAGGGTGGACCGAGGCGGCTCCACCATGTACTTCTCGGAATGCGTCCTTCCTTCTCCTCCAAAAAATGGTTGTATCAAAATAATCCCCTTAATGGTCAAAGGCTTAAGAGCCATGGCTTGGCTCGAGCTGAGCTGTGTAGCCACATTGTGGGCAATATTGGCACCAGCACTATCTCCGGCTAGGAAAATGCTAGAGAAATTGCATTGCTTTGACCACCACTCGTTTTCACCGCTTAGTGCTTGCTGCTTCACCCACATGAGTGCCTTGAATCCGTCATCGTAGGCCGCAGGAAGTGGATTTTCGGGAGCCAATCGGTAATTTACGGACATGATCGAGCAACCGGCTCTAGCAGCGAGTTTGGCTAGGAACTCGTGGTAGCAGCTCCAAGCAGCTGAGCCGATACAAAATCCACCTCCGTGGAAATAAATCAGCAATGGGGTCTTTTCATGGCATTTTTTGAGCCCGTATAGGCGTACCCAAATGTTTGTAACTTTGTCAATGACCACGTCACTAGAAGCCACACCGAGCTCGGGAGGCAATGAAGTCATGACACATGGAATGATCTGGGTTCGTTCCACGTGTCCATCTTTGTAAACTCGGATGAGCCCATCCATTTCGTCTACAATTTGCTCTTCTTGGTGGGTTTTTGTGCTAATTTGAAGACCTAAACTTGGGTCAATTCTTATGGTAGCCATTCTTATTTTTCTCATGTGTGTGGGAAATTGAGAGGAAGAGGAAAACAAAATGGGAGAGTTTCTAGCTATTAGGCTACAAGGTGTTTGTACATTTAAGGCTTCTTTATATAGAAAGCAAGGTGGAAAGATAAGGGTTTGAATTGAAGGGCATCAATGAGTGGGATGGGATATCTTATTTTTGGACAAGTGGGCAATTGGGAAATGGCCACATTGTTGTGATCATATGGAGTCCAGAGTAGGGGCTTATTAGTGGGTATAGCTAGGCATTGCATTTTGGGCTCCTTCGTATAGTGGCCGAAGCTTTTGGAGTTTAAGAGTTTACTCACTACTAAAGTTTTATGTTCGAGATTGCTTAAGTGTTATTAACTTTTTTAAGGGTTAGTTTATACGGAGTTTTGCTTTGGTTTTAAATAAGGCCTTCGCTAATAGGTGGCGGAACTGTTTAACCGGATTAATCAAGGTACATACGTAAAAAGCTGGTCAAAACACCTGATTATAAAAGAAAATGTCAGCGTTGGCTTATACTATCATTGGTGGTTGGTGTGGACTTACTAATATAAAAAGTTTATGCGTACAACTCTCATTTTAATTGCGGCCAGTTTAATATAGAAAAAATTAATGCATTGACTAACTATGGCCTAACCTGCTCTTCAAAAAAAAAAAAAAAAAAACCTATGGCCTAACCTGAAATATGAACTATAGGTCCTGTCTGAACATACAAAAACAAGTATTTTTTTACTAATCATGAGAAGATTGCCAATATAAGTTGGAGAGATTTTCATATCATCTCATAGTTTAGAAACTATCATGTGGAATGTATGTGTTAGTTAAATATTATTGATCAGGTTTCAGGGATTTTTAGTGTTAGGAATCAAACTACAAGTTAAATCCACAACGCCCCTATGGATCTTGGAAATTAGAATGACAAAAATCGCAAAAATAGAAAAGAGTGCATAATAAACAGAAAATAGGAAAGACACATATATACGTAGAAAATCTCAACGCAAGGAAAATCCACCACACCAATCCACTATAATTAATCGAAGAACATGAAATACAAGTCTTCTCTCTATCTCTCTCATAAAAGTTTTCTCTCACCTCCTCTCGTGTTTCCACTAAAACGCTCTAACCTTAATTACAATACAACTATAATAAAAATATGTAAGACTCAATGACCAAAATTGCCCCTGTCAAAACGTAAAATACCATTTTCACACTCCGCCGCCTTAACTCCCGGGCTATTGCTGAAAGTTATTGCATCCCCAACACCAAATTTGACCTCAAAACTTTATATGATCGTAAGATAATAGATCGACAAGCCTAAAAAATGAGATTTTGTTGATACAGAGAGAGGAAACAATTGCAGAACCATAATATATTAATTGATCTATATAGAATCATTTATTTATTGATGGTTGTTTAAAATCAGCAATTGTTAGGTGGATTGAGACTCGTGAAGAAAGTACAAGTTAAGACCTCGAGGAATTGACAAATGATTTAGGGTATTTGCTTAATTTGTTTATTATTGTATTATGAGTAATACTTCTTGTTTATCTTAATTAAATAAGTAAAATAAGAAAGATAACCAAACAAGCCCTAAATATTATATTTTCCTGGTAGGAGTGAGCATAGGCCGGATTGGTCCGATTTTAAAGTAAACCAACAACCGAACTACTACAAACGGATTATAAATTTGGAGAATCAAATCTACCCAATTCATAGAATCAAATCCAAACCATAAAAATACAGTCCGGTTTCAGTTTTGAACACCGGGTCACTTGAAAAACTACTAGAATGAACCTGAAGCCGGGTTACGATGCCCAACTTCACGCTAAGCTAGAATCCATAAAGGGTGTTGGTCAATTAAGCATGACGGTGGTCATGGAAGTCGAAATCCACTAAGGAATGTGTAACAACTCATATGCCTTTAGGGACCTAATGGCCCTTACTGTTGTTCGGCAAACAGAAGGTCAGCGCATGAATCACTTCTAACCCGGAATCTGACTTAGAGGCATTCAATCCTAATTCGACGTACAGTAGCTTCGGGCCATTGGCTTTTCAACCAAGCGCGATGACCAATTTTGCAAATCAACGGTTCTTCTAGTGCTAGGTTAATCTTTGAAATTTCATTGTGATAGGGATAGATCATTGTAATTGTTGGTCTTAAACGAGGAATCCATAGTAAGCGCAGTCATCAGCTCATGTTGACTACATCTCTGTCCTTTGTACACGTCGCATGTCACTCCTACCGATTGAATGGTCCGGCTCGTAAATTCCTTCCAAGGCTAAATATTGGCGAGATACCGATAGAAAACAAGTACCACGAGGGAAAGATGAAAATGACTTTGAAAAGAGAGTCACATAGTACTTGAAATTGTCAGGAGGGTAGCGAATGAGGGCCGGTGATGTGCCCCGATCGAATGTGGAACGGCTAATAAGTGGTCGCCAATTGACTCAGGTTAAGGAACGGTGTGAATTGGGACAGAGGCCAAAGCTCAGGAAGTCGTTAAGCTTGTGAGACACCTTCGCCTTGATCGTGGCTAACAACATGCGCCTTTGGTGTGCTTCGGCATCTGCGCACTCCCAGCACCGGCCAATGGGCTCTCCATTCGGCTCGTTTTGAAACACGGACCAAGGAGTCTGACTTGTGTGCGAGTAAACCCGTAAGGCATGAAGAAGCTGAATAGTGGGAAGCTGATTGGTGAGATCCCATTTGTGGGTTTCACTGTCGACCGACCTTGATCTTCTAAGAAAGGTCTGAGTGTGAGCATGCCTATCGGGACCCGAAAGATGGTGAACTATGCTTGAGCAGGACGAAGCCAAAGGAAACTCTAGTGGAGGCCCGCAGTGATATGCCCGCAGTGATATTAATGTGCAAATCGTTCGTCTGACTTAGGTATAGAGGCGAAAGACTAATCGAACCGTCTAGTAGCTGGTTCCCTCAGGACAGCTGGAGCCCTTCACCTATTCTAAAACTTTAAATAGGTAGGATGGCACGGCTGCTTTGTTTAGCCGCGCCACGAAATCGAGAGCTTCAAGTGGGCCATTTTTTATCAGCAAAACTAGCAGTGCGGGATGAACCAAAAGTCGGGTTACATTGCCTAATTGCATGTTACCTAGGGTCGCAGTTAAGGTACCGTAGTTAAACGACACTTCAAGGTCAATAGGCTAACTCACAACAAATTGAATTACTATTGCAACACTATTATCAGTAGGGTAAAACTAACCTGTCTCAAGACGGTATAAAACCAACTCACGCTCCCTATTGGTGGGTGAACAATCCAACATTGGTGAATTCTACATCACAATGATAAGCTTCGCTCATCCATAAAATAAAAAATAAAAAACACAAAAAGTTGAAAAAAAATAGGAAAGGGTTTGAAAATCTAACATTACAAGAAGGATCTCATCAGATATACCTGATGTAGCTTCTATCAAAGACTCTTATTTTCCGATTAAATTTTTATGATCCAAAATGTCCAATGTATTTAAAATGTGTTTTTATGGGTTCCCCATGAAATCGTCACAAAAAAAAAAAAAAACTCCGAGAATGGCTTCATCGAGACGTTTTCGATAAGGGCTGTATATGTACAGTTTTATCAAAAATTGATCGGATAAAGCCCTTTCCGATAATTTGTGTCGATGATTTCTCATGGGAATCCTTAAAAATACGTTTTTAAATACATTTAACGATTTAAATTATGAAAATTTGATCAAATGGATAATTGAAGGAGGAAGCCTTCTATATGCACCGATGGTGACCAGTGTCGGGGACCCACACGGAAAATCCGAACCGTTAGATCATCTTAAAATCTTTTTCCGAGGGGCCCTACGCGAGAATCGAGACAATCGGACGAGGATTTTCCATGTGGGTCCCACAAATGGATCCCAAACACGGGTAGGTGGACCATCGGTCCCCTTATGTTTTCCGTTGAAGGAGTCTCTAATTGAAACTTCGTAAAGTATACCCAACAAGAAATGATACATACACACAATTTGGTACCCATAATTTAGCCTGTGTAAATTGTGAATAACTTTTATATGTGTATATATCATTTTTGTTTTAAAAAAGGCTAAAAGCTGAAGTTTAAAGAGTCAACTACACATAGGACAAGTCGTTGTCAGTGACACGCTGAAGCTGTACGGCCACCACGCCCATTTCCTCGAGTGCCTATTTTCTGCATTAATTTAAAAAATAAATAATAAATTCCTAAGGTTAGCCCATTAGACTGACATTAAAGTTTAAAAAATGTGTTAAAATATACTCCCTCCATCTGAATTTTATGTTCCTAGTTGAAATTTTTTGTTATTCCAAAAATATTGTCTCACTTCAAAATCAAATGGGTAATTGTAAATAATTTTCTCTTATACTCTTATATTTTGAAATTAAAAAACTAATAATAATAAGTTGTAATGATTGAAGGGTAAAGTAAGAAAAATATGTGCTAATCATATCATGTTGTATGAATGCAATGATTATTACTGATCTACTGGGATTTTTAACCACGTGTCCGGCTAATTTATAGGTACCTCAACTAATCTTGTCTTTCACAATCGGGGTCAAAATATTTTTACTCTATGTAAACATGATAAGCACAAAAAGACAATGATGTAAACCTTTTTCCAATTTTTGTTTGGTTCGATGGTAAAGGATGTTGGAGTCAACTTACACGCTCCTCGATTAAACTCATTTCTGATACAATCAAACGTAGGTCATCTACGCTGAAATTAAGATATACACAAAAAATATTTTCTTTCGACCCAACCCCAATAATCAAATATATACTCTTTTTTTTCCTTCCCCCACCTTATCCAATTTTGTGTGCTGCCAATTAAAAGCCACTATAGTGGTGACTCTCTTTTTTTACCTTCCTTTTGTCTTTTTGAAGGGAAGTGGTGAGTATAAGCGTCATCAAAGGAAAGGAGCACAATTGAGAAGCCATTATACTGAGATTTTGGCATTTTGGTTTTTTGAGTTAATGGATTTGATGAGAATGACATATTTTGTAAAGCGTAAAAATATTTAAAAATCTCAATAATCCACTTAGTGAAGTGAGCCTAAGTTTAACCAGTAAAATTGGCCAAAACAATTGAATGATTTGCCTACCAAAATTTCCCGGCTTAATAGTATGGGAGTCAAATGCTTTGTGGCAGCGGTGGCTCCAAAAATCCTTAACAGGGTGTTTAAATTTTACTATCTTTAGACAGAAAAATACAAAAAAATAAAACTATTGGTATCAGTATCGCGCTCTGGGTTTTCTCTAACAACAATCACCTCATAGTTTAAAAAATAATAGCATGTGTCCAAAAAATTGTGTGAACCTATTCGCCACATAATTTTCTACAAAAAGAATATTAGTGTATTTATTATACACTGATTTAAATTTGCTTTTCTCAAAATATATACAAATTTGCCAAGAACAATTATGCCTTATAAATTCTTCATTTATCGTGTATACCTTGTTTTGGGTTTATGTGTTAGGTGTTCGATTGAATACCCAACCTAGACTGTGGAGCTGCCTATGTGTTATTGAACTGCTTTTGGGGTTGGGTGTTTAATTATTTTTGGACAGGGTTCCAAAACGATTAGGATTTGTTCTTGCAAGGGTGTTCAAGTGACAACTCTCTCACGGCTGCAGGCTGTAGAGCCACCTTTGCTTTGTAGTGAATCCCATACCAATGTATAGTGAAAATATAAAAAAATCTTGGCCCAGAATATCACTTGGATAGTGCTCTAGGAGCCCTTAATAATTTTCAATAACGTGTGGATATTAAAGATTCGGAGCATTAAACAATACATGTGTTCTAAAGTCAAAAATCTCAACTGACCCAAGTGGACAGTTACCTACCAATAGCATTTTTCCAAAGCAAACTAAATGGACATTAATTTAGTTTGAAATGAATTAAAAACAAAAGGAAGCCTGTTCTAGATTTTTGATCCACTTTGAGAACACAAATATGTGGACTTGGATGGGGCAAGTCATCCAGTTTGCTCTATTTTATTACTCATCGTAGCTTTCCATATGGGGCCCTTCCCCATTTTTTCAGGTCATCCATTGAACATGCTTTGACAATAGACATAAAGATTCAGCTCCTCTTCAGATGGAAAATAAAATGGACAGTCCATTTTAGGTCTTTTTGGAATTTATTTCAATAGGTTCTTATGGTATACTAGAGCCGGTCGAGAAGTTTAACTACATCAAAATTAAATCAAGTCGATCACATATTGATAAGGTCAATTTGGAACCACATCATTTATTTTAGAATGAAATTGAATTGCTAACCATACCCAATTATTTCCACATAAATATGTTTATGGTCATTAGCAAGGATGGAGCCAGAGGGGGACAAGTGGTGGCGGCTGCCACCACAAGGTTTTCAAAAAAAAGAATTATTATATAGAAAATAAATTTTTATCCCCAAATTATGTAGACTCGCCACCACTAGATTTTTTTAATCTTCATCCTCATGATGCTATTTGTCTTTTTATTTTTTAATACATATTTTTGCCACCACAAAGGTAAAAATCTGGCTCCGTCCTTGGTCATTAGCTTATCAATATTTTGTTAACTTGATTTTTGACATGGCTAAACTTCTCGACGTCATTTACAAAATGAATTATTTTGATCATTGGAGTGAGCTCAGAAAGACAAAATTGGACCGATCTAAATTATTTTCTCATACTAATCATCTTCCTTGACGTAACGTACGTTTTCAGGTTCAAAGCCTAAAAAAAGAGTAGCCGAGTTGTTTAGGTCAAAGGTTTGGCCTCAGCACTAATCACCATTTCTTTCTTTGTTTAATTACCTAACCCCGGCAATTTCCACCAAACTCCAAGTCTGAAATTTCCAACCCAGGACCTACTTTTACGTTCCTTTTCCCTGAAAAATTTGCTTACATTAAAGATGAGGTTAAAGGCAACACCATTAGTGGTGGGGGATCATATTTTGCGTTCAGATAAAGTGCAATTCTCATCAAGCTATTCTTATCAAGAATTTAGGTTCTTTTTTTTTTTTTTTGAAAGGTCAAGAATTTAGGTTCGGTAACTTATTTTCCTTCCTAAGCTCCCCACGGAATTGGAATAAAGATGACTGGGAATTTGTAATCCTATCCGTTTAAGGTGCTTTTGGTTGGCGAATTTCAGCGAGCAGGGGATTGGAAAAAGGAACGAGTAGCGTTAACTGCTAAGGTCTTTAGTCACATAATCATTCAACCCTCCGTTCGTACTCTCAAATCCTCGCTTTCGTAAATTTTTGCAGGCACGCACGAGTATTATGTGACATACCTAGAGTCCCATAACTGAAACTTAAGTTGCTCTTCGAGTCTCATATATTTCTTACGGCTACCAAATAATCCCAACCTCCAATACCAAGAGAACACCATCTGGAGTGGACTAGTCACTGTTCCAAGTTGAATATTTGTTACTTTAGAGAGCAAGTCTATGCTACAAATATAGATATTAAACACTATTTTCGATTGTGTACCACTATGAAAATATTAATATAAAAAAAAAATTTAAAAAAAACATATGCGACATCAAGGGAAATTTTTTCCTCTATCGTGCATTTGCAGAACGTCCAGTTACATAGATTCTACGTTAGATATTTGCCAATACTACAAAAATATCAAAATATATGGGGGAAAAAACACGGAGCTAAAAACTAACTTTTTATCTGTCTATCCAGAAGCTACTTTGCTACTTAGGACATCCTCAACAATGCTCTACTTTGCAAGTATTCTAGCTTTAGGAATAGCAATCTGTGGCTATAAATATATATCATTGCTCTCTCGTTCGGTTTTGGATGCTTGAGTGCGTTCCTTTGAGAGGCCCCTAGGGGATTTCATCTGAAAATTAGGGTTCTTGGTTAGATCTTTATGGTTCTTTGGTTGCCACTCTTTGGTGGGTTTGGGAAGATCTTTGTTCGTTTGCAGAATCCATTCATCTCCGTCTCTTGATGAAAACCCTAGGGGTTTGTGAGACTGAGAGAGATTTGTTCGGTGACAGATTCTATTGGGTTTTGGTGAGAGAACTTGTATTTGGGATTGGTGAGTGTCTCTTGTGAAAGCTTCATTTGTTTGTCACCATTGTAACTCTTTGGAGCGTGTTCTTGTGATATTGTCACATATTGGAATCTTCTCTCGTTTGCTTGCCCATGGAGTAGGTTTACATCTATAAGCCAAACACGTAAATCTTTGTCTCTCTTATTTCTTTTGGTTATTATTTAGTTTCTCCGTTTGATTTCGCATATGCTTAATTTGTTACTTCTCCAACATCATGACTATTAATAATCCTTGGGTTGTGGTTGGATTCATAGAGCATCCCTAACAATAACGTTCGTGAACAATGACACATCTATTATAGTTTGACATTTTATCTATGAACAATTCAACACTCCAATAACACTCTCTATTTTTACTTACTTCCTATTAAAATATTAATATTTATTGAGAGAGAGAGAGAGAGAGAGAGAGATGTGTGTGTGCCTCAACAATTGGTTGAGCGGGAGGAGAGAGAAAAAACAGTGTCTCAACATCAAGGCAGTTTTGGGAGATATTTGTTGAGGCTCTTGGGGGGCTAATTTGAAGTTTGGCTCCCTATTATAGCTAAATGTATCCATATAGAGAGCTTGTTGGGCTTGCCCTTAAGAGGCCCGCCACACAACATGACCAGCCCCTGTTCGACCTCGTTCTTGCTTGAATCTAGGATTTCAGCACTTAAACTTGTGATTTTGAACTCGAATCTGTGATTTCAGCCTAGAATAGGTGATTTCAGCTCTCGAACCGCCTAATTAGTTGATTTTTGCTTTTGAACATGTTCATTTTCACTCGATGCATATGCTTGTCTACATGTCTATATATATATATATATATATATATATATATATATATATATATATATATATATATATATATATATATGGGTAATATTTTGTAATATTTAAAAAGGGGAAAAACAGTATTTTAATAATGGATAGATAAAATAGATGGTATTGTTGAAATTTTGAAATAGACGTGAGTAGATAAAGAGAAATATGTGCTCTTCACTAGTATTTTTCGCTCAAAATTTGCTCATGTTGTTGGGGATGCCCTTAACAAATACCTGAACACTTTTAATAGAGATAAAAACGAGATCGCACTCTTTAAATCAGTTTAGCAAATAGGTTTTCATGAACAAAGTTCGGATGATCTGAGGGGGAAAAAGGCATATCATCACTTCCCTCTTTTGCTTTCCCTCAGAAATGACATCTTATGCCTTCTCCCACCTCTACCCCCCACCCAGAGAGGCCTAGTGCAGAAAATGCACTACGCGATGCAGTGCGCATCATCCGGCTGTCCATTTCAACAATTGACGGCTCGGATTTAATCCAAACACTCAACAGCCGAATTTAATTCATTGCTCCGATTAAGGGACCCATTGTAGTCTTAAAGTGTTCAGGTAAAAAGATGCAAATAAGTTGTCATAGCTAGACAATATTGTGAGACACCACTAATCCATTCTTTAACAAAAATTATATGTGCAAGGATGGAAAGACTTGCACATATCATAGCATTGCTGTTTAATTCTTTAAATGTTCTTTCTTTGATAGAGGTGAATTGATGGAGCATCAATAGGATAGTTTATGGGACAGCCGGACCATTATTTAATGGCATGAGGTCATTCCTGTGACTATGACCTTTGAGACTCAACTACATAAACGGCTTTAAGTTTGATTGGTACATTGATTTTTGACTATTTATTTTGTAGAGTAATGCAATGTATCGAGAAAAATTACGCAGAACTTACCAAGAAAAGAGTAATGAGTGGCTCAGATTCACTTGGAAGTGAATCTCAGCCACTCATTGTTGTTTTCTGGGTAAATATTATGTGCAACTTTTCTAGGTACTTAGCATTATTGTATTTTGTATCCAACATGCCAACTAATTTTAAGTTTGAATTGCATGAATGTTTTAATTTATCTTTCTTTTTTTTATAACCCTATGTTCGGGCTAACTTGCAAACTCCAACTAATTTCGGAGCCCTGAAGGTAACAGCCAAACATAACTCCTAGTGGCCTCAAGAACTCTCAGTGGCCCCAAGAATTTGCTGGCAAGGGAAATTGAACCCAAGACCTTAGGCGAGAGCAAACTCCTAAGTCACAAGGCAATACCACTTTGTCAAACCCTTGGAGTTAATATTTAAATTTTTCTTGCATAAAAGCAAGAGGAAATATAGAGAGGAGAGAGAGGGAATAAATCTAGGCCGTCCAAAAGTATTTTGAACAATCGGATTGGGTGCTTAGGCAAAAAAAAATTCTTCCGGAAGAAAGAAGAACATTGGATCCGTTTCCGTTTATATAGATGTGTGTTTCAATTGAAGGTACTTGAAATTACCATTGAATGCGAACAATTTAATTGTTGATTTGATGATTGCCTAAGAATTTATCTCTCTGGTTTGCTTAACAGTTTGTTACAGTATTAATTATGAATATATGTTTGTGTTTGCTTTATAAAAAAATAAAAATAAATAAAAAAACATCCAGCTGTACTTCTAAAAAATTTCTTGAAATTGAGCGCCATATTCTTTCATTTGAAATCCAGACCTGTCTCAACCGAGACCAGTTTCCGACTCGACTTCTCTGCAGTCCAACTGTAAAGAGATTTCTATCATTACGTCCCAATCATTCCTCTTTTCTTTCAGCGGTCTAGATTTCAAAAAGACTTCTATCTTCTTGAGAAAACTTTTTTATAACTAAAAAAAAAGTTATATAAAAATATTTTCGGACAGGTAAGATCACACCTAAAACTTTTCTTGTAGGATAAGATACTGTAGGATCACTAAACTATCAATATAGGCTCTTCTAGAGGCCTCGAACAGTTCTATGCAATCCAATATCGATCGATCGGACTGTAGAAAAGCCACATTCTCCGACTAGGGAAGTACCATATTAAAAGTTAACCAAGTTTAAAGACGCGTTGATAACTTTATAACTTGATCAAATTATGAAAACTAACATGACCCGAATTTTTCCTTTCTGATGTAATGGGAATTAAAATCTCACAGGTCCAAGCAAATGGGCAACCATGCATATTGATTCTTCAAAACATTCCATCCTTCTTTCGTTCCTTTTTTGACCAATCTCCTTTGTTTGCCGAAGCAGATAAGAGCATGGAAATGAATACATGACACATTATGCAATATGGATGCATCAGATGATCAAAGAATAGAATAATATCTTCCAGCTTTGTTCACGGATCTTCGAATAATTTTCATGAAAATTCCAATTCAAACAAGGTAGCAGATCAGCTAAACTTGACTACTTGAGTCTTGTGCTATACTGCAAAGTTGCAATACCAAGTATTGCTTCAGTTTTGTTGATACATACACCACAACCTCATGTGGTGGGACCTATAACACTATTTGAAATGTCTCATTATCACTTCTAAGCATGGATGTTAACTTAGATGTGTGACCATCATTTTTGTACATAAATGTGTGTGTGTGTCATGTTCTTTGACAAGGAGCAAGGAGACAAAATTAAAGTACCATTCTAATTAGAGTGCAATTTTGTTCCCCTACCTAAAAAGCAAGACTGGGATTCTGTTGTGCCCTCTAAATGAGCAATGTTGTCCCAAAAATATGATCCTAATATCAATCTCTTCGCAGAACTCAATTCGTAGGCTAACCCTGCAAAATTTTTACTGTAGTTGATAGGACATCGATAACCCCATGTAATTTGGTCCTTGAGTTATTGATTTTTGATCAACTTGATTTCTGATATGTTCATTCTACGCGTCGAGGTCCACGAAGTAAATGTTCACGATTATATTTCGATCTTGAGATGGGCACAATAGCATGTTGTTGTAATGTATCTTGTGTATTGTGCATGTATCGTAGTGTATCTTTCTATTTTTAGAATAGATTTTGTATAATCTTCTCTTGAGGGTACATGGATAGTCATTATGTCTTCATGGAGAATGGGCGAAGCCAAGATTTTCGAGTTGTGGGGTCAATACTTAGAAACATGCTTGATTCTATTGCATATTCTCTAATCCATTATAGAAAAAATACTAACCTCAGTCCCAAGGGTAGTGATTTATACTACCTCTGTTCCTAAATAAGAGTTCACTTTCACTGCAATTAGGGATGTAAACAAATCGGGCTGCTCGTGGCTCGGGTCGACTAAGCTCGATTGTTTAGTAATCGAGCCGAGTTGGAGCTTTAGACTCATTTAGTAAGCAAGCACGGTAAAACTCAACTCAGCTTGCAAAAACTCGACTTGCTTATAAAAAGTAGTAGTAATGGGTTAAGGAGGAAATTAGGACAGACTATATGAGGATTTTGTTCCGAAGAGTAATCTTGGGTTATTGAGGGTCGTTTTCTACACTTCTACTAGGCTTTTGGTTTTTTGGGTTGATATATGCGAGTAGAATGACCTGTTTCGTGACTCGTGTAAAGCATAAAAAGCCAAGAAAGCCTTAAATAGTATTTCAAACCATTCGGCAGAAAATGAGGGGCTACTCTTGGGCTATCGTTACTTGATGTCCCAAGATGACTATAAATAAATACTCTCGTACAACATCCGGCAGGCCCTAGATTGCTTTGACTTTCAGATTGCTTTGATTTTCAGAAAGCATGCAGGCTGGTAAACAAATTGTCGTTGTCTGCTTACGTTCTAATGAAACAACCATGTTTCCCCAGGATGGCTCGCTAGGCCTGCGGCCCAACGGCCTAGCGATTTGTTGTATGTCTTTTTTGTTGTTTAAAGTGTATGCTAGAGTGTTACATGTTTTTCTTTAATTGATTTTGTCTGCGAATACTAGTTCTAGTGATGTAACACCTTGTTACACCTTCAAAATCAATATAAAACTAGTACAGGTACGTTGAAATCGTCGTCAACGAATCAGCACACTTGTTTGCTTCGTCGTACGCTGTAGGTGTTCCAGATCTTTGTTTGCTCAAACGATCGAGGTACCTGCAATCATCAAGAAGTGAACTGAGGGTGTGGGTAGCATTTTTATTACCCTGCAATAGATTGATCAAAAAAACAGTTCAAAAAACCATTGTTCAAGCTGTTTAAATGGGGCGGGCAATCAAGGATTTCCTATCTGTCTCCCCAAGTCACTCAAGGAAGTCCTGAAAAAAAAAAAGTTCACTTTGTGTGGGAGAATTGGATGCAATGTAATAAATGTTTCTGTTATGCGATTGCTGGGATCAACAAACCAAAAAGACACCAACACCACCCCAAAGAAACGAGCGCATTCACAGGCAGTTGATTCTAATTAGGTATGGTCTTACATAGGGTTGTAAACGAGCCGAATCGAATTGAGTTTTAGAATGTTCAACTTCGTTCATTAAATTTGTAAACAAGCTCGAGTTTAATAAAAAATTGACGAGCCAAGCTCAAGCCGAGCTTGCTTAGGTTTGAGTCGAACTCGAACTTGTTCACGAGCTTTAACAAGTCAAATATATTAGATATTTATGCTCTCATACAAGTTTAGAACTTCAAACAATTTTTTTTTGTGTACATAAAAAGTTCATATATATATATGGTAACACTTCTGTCCGGTCTTCCCGTTTCAGGACCTCATGATCCAAACATTTTTTTGACGATCCGATCCGTCCAATGTGTTTAGAAGGTGTTTTCAAGGTTTGCAGAGAGAAATCTTCAAAAAAAATACCAGAAAGGGCTTGATCCAAGCAGTTTTCGCAAAATTTATATAGTTACAGTTTTTGCAAAAACTGCTTGGTCAAGTCCTTTCCGGTATTTTTTTTGAAGATTTCTCATGTACACTCTTGAAAACACCTTCTGAACACATTGGACGGCTCGGATTTTCCAAAAATAATTTACAACACAAAAAAAACCATTATTTCCTTATTTACGGGAGGAGAAAATCCGGCTATATATATATATATATATATATATATATATATATATATATATATATATATATATATATATATATATATATATATATATATATATATATATATATAAAATTATACAAAATATAATAAATTTTAAGTTCATAGTACTTTCATACGTTTATGCATATACAAGTTATAAAATTTTCATTATGTATATGTGAAAGCTTATACATATTTAAGGTTATACATGAAATTCTTATGAGATATACATATATATATATATATATATGAGACACACACACACACACACACACATATATATATATATATATATATATATATATATATATATATATATATATATCAAGTTTGCGAGCCTATTCAAGTCAATATTGTCAAGTTCAGGTTCGGATCGTTTACTAAACGAGCCCAAAATTTAAGTTCAGTTCGTTTAGTAGCCGAATCAAACTCGAATGAGCTTCTACTGAGTCAAGCCTCAAATAGTTCACAAATGGCCCTGAGCTTCACAAATCACTCGTGTTGCGCTCTTCTCTTATACATTGTGTGCTGAAAAGATTATCACTGTTCTTGATCATGATGCTTGTAATAACTCCATTGTGTGCTGAAAAGATTAGAGGTTGCTGAAGATCACGGCTGATGGAGGCTGAAGGAGATATCCTTGTCTCCAGATTTCGGCTGAGGTGATCTCCTGCTTGCACAAAAGCTGCTGATGTGAGGGATTGGAGCCACCAAAATCTAGATTTTCTTGCGATGTGAGGGAGAAGGGGGTTCCTTGAACTTGGGAATTGATGAGAGTACAGCAGGAGGCTTCCATTGAATTTGGCCACAAAAAATATTTTGATTTTATTAGACAATACTTTGTCTTGGATTTTCGATTATTACAGATGTCTTTCAATTATGAATTGTATCACAGACATATAGTTCCGAATTCACAATTTGTCACCGTAGTTGAAGCACAACATAGAGATGTGTGTAATGTTAGGAATCAAACTCCACATTCAACCCACAACGCATCTAGCGAGCTTGGAAACTAGAGTGACATAAATCAAACAACAAATGAAACAGTGCATAATAATCAAAAGATTTAAGTGGAAAATCTCAACACGTAGAAAAATCACCGGAGCCACACCAGTCCACTATAATCGAAGAATCAATGGAGTGCGAGTCTTCTCTCTTCTCTCTCTGAAAAGATTTTTCTAGCCTCCTCTCATGTTTACACTAAAATGCTTTAACCCAAATCACAATGCAACTGCAAGTCTACAATAAAAATAGGTAAAGTCCAATGACCAAAATTGCCCTTATCAAAACATAAATATTGTTTTATGTTGTGCTGGATCTGCCCCCTATACCCTGGGCTAGACTTAGAGCATCCACAATGGCATAACCAAAACCAAAAAGTTGCTAAAGTTAGCAACGTTTGTTTAAAAAAGTGCTCACATTGGAATAACCAAACTTAGCAACCTCTTAGCAACTAACCAAATTTTGTCACTTGGTGATGGGCGCGTGAGAAGCTTGCGTATAGGCGCCCAATTAGGGGGTTTTTGGCTTAGTTTACATGCGATTTAAGCTTTATTTTCCAATTAATGCGTGCATGTGGTGTTTCTGTGTTGCGAGTGTGATTTGCAGGTAATCGAGGTGCATAAGTGCGATTTTAATATTCTTCAGGGCCATGCACGTCGATCAGAAGTTGAAGGCAAGTGAGTTGTGCATGGGGTGGTCGAAACTCGTCGGGAGCGCTACCCCAATGCCTTGGAGCGCTCAAGATGGCTTAAAAAGGGTCTCAAATGGGGGGAATGTTCTCGAGCTACACCGTGACAGGTGTAGCGCTACAAGCGATTAGAAGAGAGGTCAACGTACCAACACTGTAGGGTCAACGGTCAACATACTCGCAAGGGAGGGCGGTAGCGCTACACAAGTTCTCCAGTAGCGCTACCGAGAGGCTATTATGGAGGTGTTGAACGGTGCCGTTTTACGGTCAACGCAAGCAAAGGAGGGCGGTAGCGCTACACCTTTTTCTAGGTAGCGCTACCGAATGGCTTAGGGTCATGCCAAAACGCGGCCGTTTTGGTCATCCGCGCGCAATAAGTTTCGAGGATTATTAGGTTTTAAGGGATTTTCGAACGGGATATAAATACTCTTGTTTTAACCTAGTTTAAGGTTCCACCTAATTTTGGATGATTTTAGTCTTTCAAGTTTTAGGCTAGAGATCTCATATTCTCGGATTCAACATTGATTTCCAAGATTCTTAGCATGTTTGATGTTTTGCTTCCATTAATCAAGAATACTTCCGTTGCGCAATATTCGGTACTATTTTCCATTATCGTTTTCACTATTTAATTATGTCTAGATCTAGGGTTTGTGTTATTTTTGCTTTGCGTTTTTGATAATGAGTGAGTAGTCGATTGAGTGCGGCCGCTGGACTAAGGTGTCCCGTGGCTAAGCTTAATTTGTGTTCCACCTCTGTGTCGTAATCATTTTAATTAATGCGCAGTTTTTGAATATGGAATTTTTCTAGCAAACGAATCCGGGCATTGCCAATTCCAAATGCGCGCAGAGATTGGTGACGAGTGGTGTGCATCTGTTGGAAACTATTTTCATATTCTAAAATCTATTAACTAAATAATTGTGGCCCGAGTGAATGTGAATTAGACTAGCTGCGGACACCGTAGTACCCACGGCTGTGCTCTCCTTGTTAAATTCAAAAGTCCAATAGTAAAAATTAGTCTAAATTAGTTAATTAAGTAACTCAATTGATCAAGGGGTGGCTACCTGAGAGCCATTTGCAAACATAGAATCTAGCATTGTTTGGGTTAACACCGTAGACCGTCTCTGTGGTTCGACTCCGGTACTTCCGGAATTATTATGCTGCACCGGTCTATAGTCCTACGCTTGGGACGGAATTAGAGTGAATTATTAAACACCCGAACGGTCAAGCACTTGGATAACCAAAACTAGCAACCTTTTGTCAATAACCAAATTTAATGGACTCCACATCTACCCAATCAAGTACACCCACCATTACACAAAATGACAAAAACCTTCTCTCTCCTCTCTTAACAATGTTTTCAAAAGTTTAATTTAAATTTTTTTTTCTTTTTCAAAAGTTTAATTTTAAAAAACTGGTTTTTTCAAAAGTTCATTTTAAAAAACTGTTTTTTTTCTATTAAAAACTGTTTTTTTCAAAAGTTCTTTTAAAAAAAACTGTTTTTTTTTTCAAAAGTTCATTTTAAAAACTGTTTTTTTCAGAAGTTTATTTTTAAAAAATGTTTTTTTTCAAAATTTATTTTTAAAAACTGTTTTTTTTAAAACCGTTTTGTACTTAAAGAAAATTCAAAATATTTTTTTAAAAAAATTTCAAAACTATTTTTTGTAGTTTGAAAAGTAATGTGGCAAGTTTTGTTTATCATTTGAATAAGTGATGGAGGGTGTCCATTATTTTTGGTTATGGACAAAAAACACCAATGTGGGACTTTACATTGCTAACTTTAGCAACCTCTAAATGGATAACCAAAAGCTTACGTGGCAACTTTTGGTTATCCAATTTTGGTTAGACCATTGTGGATGCTCTTATGGCTGAAGGTTGCACCCATCCCAAACAAGTATCTCCACATTTTTGTAGGGGAAATTACATTAAACCCCCTTGGACTATCGCTTTGACACGAGTTGCCCCCTCCAACTATTGGCTCAGACACTTAACCCCCTCCAACTTTCCACGCGTGTGCGAGTTGCCCCCTGCTATAGAAACAGGTGCATCCAACTAAAGAATGGTAACCAAAACGTTACCCTCTCTCCTTCCCTCCATTTACCATCACCCATGGTAGTTCATCCCTAAAAACCCATCCCTCACAATATATTAGGCTGGAATATTCCCTCCAATCCTTCATTCCCTCTATTTTTTCCCTCCATTTCTTTCTCCCATGTGTATATACGTAGTAAATACTACTAGTAGCCCTACTTGTTCCAATCCAAAAACTTTGTTTGGTGTTTGTGACTTGTTTAATTAATTGTCATTTTTTGTTGCATTTCCAGTTCAAGTGAGATCTCATTAAAATGCCTAGTTCTTAGTAAGATCTCACTAATTTTAGTTCTCTGTGGACATTTTAGTGAGATCTTACTAAGAAATACAAAATACATGTGAAATTCAATTGATATGAAAACACAAATCTAATGCAATGAAAGCTGACCTTAACATTTTAGTGAGATCTCACTCAAAATTGAAATTAGTGAGATTTTACTAAGAACTTGACATATTTTAGTGTAGAGAACTGAAATTAGTGAGATGTTTCCTCAATAGTGATTTAATACCATATCCACAAAGTAATTATGATTCACCATGGCTGGACTGTGGTGTTCCATTTCATTTCGGGAGAGACAAGTGTTCTGGTTTTGATATGTTAACATTGTTGGAGATGTATTGATATGTATATATATGTATATGTTAATGTTGAAAAAGAGAGATGACCATTAGGGTTAATGGGGGGTAACATTTTGGTTACCATTCCGTTAGTTGGATGTGGCTATTTTGACAGCAGGGGGCAGCTCGCACACAGGTGGAAAGTTGGAGGGGGTTAAATGTCCAAGCCAATTGTTGGAGTGGCAAATCATGTCAAAGCGACGGTATAAGGGGGTTTAATGTAATTTCCTCTTTTTTTACTTTATAGCTGTCAAGATGTTTTAATTTAGAATCCAACCCTGCAAATATTTGCAAAATGATCAATTAATTCCTGGTTTCTTTTTTCGATAACCAGATACGCGAATGAAATTACATGCATCTCAATTAATCCCGAGGCTGTTTAGTTAACAACTGGACAAACCTCTAATAGCTCCAATAGTTTTATTACTACTATGGGAGTCGAACCTGCAAACTAAGGGAAGTAAGGGGTCGTTCCAGAAACCAGTCTAAGTTAGGAATTAGCTTAAGTTGGCTTTTTAAATTGATATATTGTACGAAAATAACTTGTCTCATAAAGCGCAATTAATTTTTAAGTTAGTTTGAGAACAAGTCAATTTCTGAACCCCTTTTATCACGTGGAGTCATACTCCCACTCAACCAATTCTTGTTTCATTGGCAATTGGATGAATCAAATCTTAAGTCCAGAGTCTTGACCACACGGCCAACCGGTTGGAATTGACACCATTAATTTTATACCACCTGAATGAAATATATCCGAAACTTTCTTTAACCAATTGGGGGAACCACAAAAGAAGTAGAAAGTGTCTAAAAACTAATATAGAAATCCCATATGACGACATGCAGACAGTAACATACAAAGCTAGACATTCGCTCTTTGGATTCGTCTCCATTTGGAGACCTCTCATAAGACTAGCTTTCATTCTCTAGAAAGTTGACCCTAATGAAACATACTTTCTTGACCTGGCTCCTTTGTTTATATAATCTCCAATATCTTCAGAAATCCTATCATAGATTTGAAATCCCAGTTTTCAGATAGAAATGGAAATAATAACAGATCCCAGTTTTGAAGCAGATGATGATGTTTTCTACGCCGAGCTCAGACAGCAAATTCTGCTTTTGACATTGGAAGATGACGACAAAAATTCTGAGTTTCCAGAAACCAAACATTCAGAACCTAGAAGGGGTGCTGAACAGGGCTCAGGCAGTGGTTCGTCGGCTGGACAATTCCCCGGAAGCTATTTCGGTTGGTCGGGCATAAATGAGAATAGTAATGCAGTACCCACCTGGCTTTTGAACTTGTGGAGGCATAGGAATGGAACTGGAGTCTTCATACCTCATATTGCCAAATCCAGAAGACGGCCCAAATCAGGTACCCTTTTCTTTGTTCCACAATGGTAAATGAAACATGAGCAGGACTTCATTTCAGGTATCGTACTAGTCCAGATTGAGTCAGATACAGAAAGGCCTCAAACTTGTCGGGAGAAGTCATGATTGAGTGAGAAACAGAAACAAATAGGAGTACAGAAACGCCTCAAAACATGTGTACATGTCGGGTTACACGCAAAACACGCCATGTGGTGTCTTACACTCATTATCATTAACATTTTGTGGTACACGCATTAAGAGACATAAGTACGTCCATCAGAAACAACGATTGTTGTATATTTGCATGATCGCACTTGAGTTACAAACTAACTTGCAGTACTTTCTTAGGGAGGTTTGGTGAGATGCTCACTGCACTTTTCTACTTTCTATAATTTGCATCAAATGGCATTTATATTATACCTGGAAAGATACCTGGAAAGTTTATGATGTCGAACCAATATTACTCTTTTGTTACTGTTTGAGTTAGTAGCAAACAGAAATGGTTAATGCAATATTCTTTTTGTGCAATCATCTGTTCATATTTTAAATTTCTTGAAATGTGAGGTGCCTCGCGATATCCCATATCTCATATTTGTGTCTACGTTTGGTGTTCATCCTTCTTAGACATCAATTTTTGTGTCTTATCTTCATGAACTTCATATTATCTTATTGCTGCTCAATCCTGTTTTGCAGAAAGAAGGAACAGCACAAGAGGAACATACAAGTCAATGGCAAACAAGAACGAATGACAGTGCACCGCCATGACAATGTCAGAAGTAGTAGAACAGTACTCTTTTTAGGGTTCATTTCAATATGTAGTGAAGGCCACTGGTCTAAAAATCTGCTGTATACATAATGTGTTTGCAATAATACAACCACCAATGAGCAATCGATAATCAGTGCTCTCTAGAACATGAACAACTAAGTAAGTTGTACAGATTCAGGGATGGGTTTTTGGTATTATCACATTGAGAGTCCATTGAAGCATAGAAGTATCAAAACATAGGTAATACTCCATTCATTAGTAGGCTAGTCCTGCCCGGTTCAGTTAACAAACATGCCTTACTTACAACATGACTTGAGTTAATACATTAGAAATAGCTCGAAACGCGACCAAACGCTAAGAAAAGGATGATTTCTGATAGCCATAATTTCCAACATATACCAACTAGAGCATTACAACAGTTGGGGAAAAAACAGGTCTTATCTTACCACAGTCCCCGTGCTGATTCAATATCTTCGAAGTGCATTTGCTTTCAGTATAGCTATGGTAGACAAGAAGTAAACGATTAACCCTATTGAAACCGACGATTGCATCCAGATGCAGTCAGGAAAAAGAGAGATCTCAGTTCTTGGGGCGTGCCAGCCACAACGAACTGAGGGCACGTAAGCGTGACATGTAATCACTAATGACTAATAGTGCTCGAGCTGCTTGACGGGTGGTCAAAATCCGATGCATTTGTTGCAATGTTTGTTGCCTCAAAAGGTCAGCCTAACAAAGAGCGAAACACAAAGGTGCTGAAAACTGTAAAATAAATATTGAAAACTGAATGCTGTATTTGTTAAGCTGATAAACTGTTTGATATGCACTGAATTTTAAGCACTGAAAAATAAGTTGTTTGATGTGTACAGCAGCACCAGGAGCTTAAGTATTAAATTCACTGATTTTCCTACTTCGCCTTTTTTAAACGTATAGTTATCCAAATAAAATAATACACAATATTGACAAGATGGTTCGAGGATGGAGTTGTTGTCATGGTCATTATGTATTGGCGATAATGGTGATTATGGTGGCTCAAGGATGGAGTTGTGGAGTGGTGGTTGGGGGGAGGTGGTGGTGGTGGAATACTGATTAGTTGAATGAAAACACAAACAAATTCAGCCAAAATTAAATTAGCTCAAAGCTACTTAATTTTTACCAACTTTTAAATTTACATTCTAAGAGGCACTTAATCTCTTAAGTAATGTAAAATATAGTTATCAAACCTACTTAATCACTTATTGCTTAATTCGTTCAGTTTTAAGGGTTGAATCTGTGTTATCAAACAAGGCCAAAGTCTGTACACTTCAAGAGGAGCAAACAACTATGGTGACAATTGTTTTAGTTCCAATTAGTTTAGCTTCAATTTTGAATTCACATGCTCAAGCAAGTTTATTGCAATTGGTTAGGCTGCTTGCTTCCCCTTTTGCCAAGTTTTCAACTTATTTGCTTACTCAACTTATTACAAGCACAAAGGGGCAACTTTTTAGTTAGACTATGTCCAACCCTATAGGAAACTTTTGCTCAAATTAAATAAATATTTGGGTAGAAAGTTCATGAACCACTCCAATGCAAAAACTTAAATATAAGTACTCCCTCCGTCCCAATTTATAGGTCCCTTTTCGGGGATTAAAACTTATTTAGGGAACATCATCATTGCACTTGTCATACTTTTATTCTCCTTATAATCTTCAAAACATCATCATTCCATTGTCCCATGTGTATAAATAAATAAAAAAAGGCATCAAATTGAGTAAAAGTAGCACATCTTCAAATTTGAAAGACAAAATACCCTTTCACCAAAATCCAAGAAGATATTTTAGTCTCTCTGTCTATAGCAAATTGAGTAAAACTCAATTTGTAAAGGTTCGAGTAAAGAAGGGGAGTGAGTTATACAAGATTTTATAGTTTTAAACATGCTTATTTTAATCTCAAATGTACTATTTCAAGTGGAAACCAGCAGGAATCTAAGCATCAAGCTGTAGGTACACAAGTAACTAGGGAGGGAAGTAGAAAAAATTTACCTGATGAAGGAAGTTCTCAAGCGTGGCAATCTTGCCCATGGCAAACACAAGTAACTAGGGAGTGAAGTAAAAAAATTTACCTGATGAAGGAAGTTCTCAAGCGTGGCGATCTTGCCCATTGCAATTGCCATTTGTCCCATGTAGTCAGCTACATTTCCAGACCCGGTGGGGCCCAAACAGTTGGAGGATAATGTCTCAACAAGGGACTGTTGTAGAGCTTCCATCCCTTGAGACAAGGCATCCTCTGCTTGTTGGGAAGATTGCTGCAGATTGCATATGCCCATCAGCTGGTGATCCGTAAGAGGCTCAAGATGGTTCCCAAGAATCTGAAACTTGAAAAATGCAAACCTAATAAATAACCAAACAAGAAACAAAACAGTTCAGAACAGAAGGACTGGATTAGGTATGTAAATGACCTTGAGAAGTTCAGATGAACGAAATCCACCAAGCCACATGAAGCACCTCTCTGCTGGAGTTTTCCACATACCAGAAAGCATGTGGAAAACATCAGATTTCGCACCAACACCCTTTAGCCTGAATATTTCGTCATAATGGGACATTACTCCTTCAACAAGAAGGCGCAGATCATTGTCAGCCATGTGAGTATTTACAGCTGATCTCAGATCATTGATCAGGCGTTGATGTTCATCAAGCCAGCGGGCATAATCGATGTCAAATGCCAAGGCCCCTGCACATTTTTAATATCAGAAAATTTGTAAGTTTTTCAAACCATTTTGAGTGACATAACACCTGCTTTAACAGTATTATTAGAAAGAGCCTGTTCTATTTGCTCATTCTCATGTGAAGCGTATACTGAAAAATCTCCTGAAACTGATAGCGATTCAACTTCAAATGGTTAAACCAGACCTAGCCCAAAAATAACTCAAACAAAATAACCAACATAACTGACTTCCTTAAAAGGAGTCATCTAAAAAACGGCATCTCCTAAAAACAGTTGGCACCAATTTGCAAGTACAGATACACACACATTACATTACATACTACATTGCATGCATATAAGAGGGAGGGAGAGGATGATATGTCCTATTCTATGCACAAATCAGATGAATGATACAAATCTTGTATCCCTATTGTTGAAGATGGGCTTCAACATAAATGAAAGGGTCATTGCATCTAGAAGGGTAACAACCAAGCAATGCAAAGTTCCAAAAAAGCTCCAGCAAAATGTCTAACCTGTCCTATTGGTTTATTAACGTCTCATGTAGACCACTAGCCCAGTACCTTGATTTGATACACTAGCAACACCACATGGCCCAAAATGCTTAAGCCCAAGGTACTAGTAGTAGCCCACATAGTTTGTTATATGCCAAAGATTGCTCAAGTAAACAACCAATGTGGGACTAAACACCATCTACCCCCAAACCTGGGGAATTATAGTTTAAACAAAAGGGATTCCAGACCATTTAATCTGTCAGGTGCATAATAAAAAAGAAACAAGTATTTGAGATTCATTCTGTATAAATATTTTTGAGAACCATTTTACATCTAGCCTCTAGGTCAAAGGTTTATATCATTGTTCCTAAGCTGTAAATGACAACACTCAGTGTCAAGTTAACACTGACGCCAAAAGTTTGTTTTTGTGTAGAGAGTATGAGTGTTAATAAGCTTACCATTACTGCCTATTGAAAGACTTTGGTCTCCAGATACTCCGGTTGCAATGAAAAGACCCTGCAATAAAATGACAAGATTTGGAGAACAATCAAAAACAAAAAAAACAAATGGTGTTACACAACAATAAAAGCAGGACAAAGCAATCCACAGCAATTTCTAAAAACAATGCGGGTCACACACACACACAAAGGGAGAGAGAGAGAGGACCTGTTGCCGTGCTCGTTGAAGCTCCTGCTCCAGCTGAGTAAGCTTTAGGCGACTATGCTCCAGCTGTTGAACGTAGGCCTATCCAGAAACCACAACAAAATGGGTGACTTCATGTGCTTCATATTTTGTCATCATATTACGACAACAGAGGAAGCATTAACAGAAATTTAGCAAATTCAGAGATTCAATCAATTTCTAGTGGAAGAGTACTAGATGAAGCAACAATCAAAGCAAGAAGGAAAGAAAATAGAACAGAATCAAATTGAGGGGCATTGAAGCGAATGAATTTGGTGATCATTCATCTAGTTCAGGCACTAAATGTCTGTATTGGCTTTTAATAAGTAGGTAGCTTTTCTCGGATGAATGTCTTAACTATAGTCCTAATCCAACAAATGTATGACGTATGTTCCCACAAGTCTTTTCACAGTAGTACATATAGTTTTTAGATGGCAAGTTTATCAACCGAACAAAAAATAGCACTGTTTGAGCTAAATACAACTAACAAAGCATTAAAATCATGAAAGATCAATTTAAGGCAATCAAGTTCCAGAAAACAAAGCTATCATCTTATAAGGATTACAGAGAATGAAGTCCTTTACTTTCTTCCTTAATCGACTTTTCCGAGCAGCTTCACGATTCTGAGCCAGTCTACGAAGTGTCTGCTGCAATGTGAACCAAAGGCACAAGCTTAATATTCAAAACACAAAAGAACTAAAACACATAGCCAACTTCCACTACAGAAACATCAAATCAAAAACCTTCTGGTCTCCTGTTCTTCCCTTGGACTGATCTATTGAATCCACAACAAGTGCTCCATCCTGAACTCCATGAGACTGTTGACACAACAAAAACCTTCCATCAGAACTCTATATGGTGAAAACTTTGAGGGCTGTGAAAATGAGTAAAATATCTTCTTTAAGAGTGCTGAAGCTCGTTCATGAACTGTAAACAGCCACCGTTAGGACAGTTAACACACTTAATTTCCATAAAGAGACAAACTCTGCTGATTTTCCATTTCACAGTCAAATGTTCCATTAATCCTTGAACGAGCCCGGCATTGGTTTAGATTAATGTTACCTCAAACACGAAACAATATGGCATTCAGAATAGGAATGGTTTATAACTTGTCGTATGATAGGAGTAGGATTCTATGGACTACAAAATAAGAAAAATACTTCTAAACTCGACCAAGATATAAATGCCCATTCATCAAAACATGAACTTTCAAATTATTATTACCAAACATACTTGTTCTCTTCTCTTTTTTTATCAACAAAAGATAATTTCATTATCAATTTATCATAAAGATAAAAATAATCATTACAATAGAAAAAGAAATGCATTGAGAGAGCTTCGAAGAGACCAAAACTCTTCTAGTGCTGCAAACTCGCAAAAGCTTGACCTACCCCTCAGCCTCACGATTTTTAAATATGAAAACAACATCACAAAAACATAAAAATAGAAAGCGTCTGGTAAGGTACCAACTGCAAAAAAAGAAAAGAAAAAATCTTGAACCCAAAGGAAATACTCCTACATCAAGTACCGTCCCCACTTTAGAAATTTAAGTCCATCATTAATATGGCACCTATTCCCCACCCAAGACCAGTGTTACACCACCTCTGGTTCTTGGAAAACAGCTCCATATGAGCAAAATGTCCAAAAAAAATTCCTTTTACGTTAGTCGCTTAATATCTTTCACTTCTATAGGAACTATGGGGGATCGCGTTGAATCAAGAACTTCACCTTTTTTCGCACAAGCTTTTGAAAACCTAAATATCTGAGTACTAGAGTAACACAGTATCTCAGGCTTGATGTATGAAAGGAGAGTGATTTCTGTACTATTGAGAGAACAAACATGGTGCAGGGTCTCCTAGCAGAATATGTACAGGTAAATTGGGGCGAAAACAAGGTAATGGATCAATCTAGTACTAGGTGATTATTAATGTGACTGAAATGCAAGTTTACAATGGTTTGCGGTTTTACAATACTGGAAACCAAGAACAAAACATTAATGAGAAAGAGACGGAGAGAGAGAGAGAGAGAGAGAGAGAGAGACAGACATGGTTTTTATCATCAGTGTCAACATCTGTGGAAGAGTCGGTCTGTTGGCTATTTTCCGCCATGGCAGAATCTCCCCAATTTTCAAAATTTCTATTTCCCAAAGACCCACCACCCATCACCACCGTAGTCCCCTTGTGCAACATGAATTGCCCTGTTTCCACCTCTGTTCCTGCTGAACCGAGCTCCTAAATACAAACATCAAACAAAACACCACAATATTTGCAGAGATGAGAGAGAGAGAGAGAGAGAGAGAGAGAGAGAGAGAGAGAGAGAGGTGTTGCTGGGTAGGGATGAAAGATGAAAGAATGTACCGAAGGGAGGCCTCCGAAATGCAGGTTGTTGTAAATGGAGCCTACAGAAGAATTTGAAGAAAAACCCATCAATTAAAAATTGAGATTGAGTAATCATGGGGCTGTTAGAGACCGAAGAATGGATATGAGAGAGAGAAATATAGGTTACTTCGGCTTAAATCAACAGCATTGCTGGCGTGATGAAACCCAGCAGCTGATTGTTCAAGCTCCCCAAGATCCGCAAAACGCGCCTGGTTTCGACTGCTCTCGTCTACTCTGTTTCACAAACACACGCAAAAAAACAGAGCACATTCTTATAAACTCATACAGTATGTTTCAACAAAAGAAGAGTCGCAAGAACCAACCTTAGGTAGAATGGGGAGTGGCAATACATATCGGAGTTGGGTGCTATTGCTTTGAAGCTCTGCATCTCCGCCTTTATCCTTCTCTCTCTCTCTCTCTCTCTCTCTCTCTCTCTCTAAATTAGAATATACATGCAGGCATATAAGCAGCATAAAGATGCTGGAACTGCATTTCAGCAGATGACAAGAAAGGGAGAAGAAGAAAGAGCTGTGGAGAGAGAGAGAGAACAAAATCTGGAAATCTTTTTTCGAACAGAAGAGAGATGCTGCTGCCACGATAACTATTACTACTACTACCATAGCGTATCAGTACGGCGGACCTTTTTATATTGAGAAAACGTCAGAAGCCTTTTTTCATTATTGCATTTCTGAGACCCTGACTTGACCTTTTCAAGGCTGGAGGGAGGGAGAGAGAGCATTTTAGCTTCCCAATAACCCTACACTACTCTACAAACACAAAACAGAGACCTCCTCTGTCTTTAGTAGCCCTAAATGTTTGCAGAACGAGATAATTTTATTTACGGAGAATTCATAAATAGGGAGTTTGCACCGAATAAATCTCCGTCGTTCATCTTGAGATCCAACAGTTCAGAGTCCATGCATAGTCTTTTTTCTTTACACCTGCGGTGCATTTAAGGAGGAGAAAGAGTATTCACGGCTTCGAGCCGCTAGATCTCGGAATGGACAGCGGAGATTTGCTCGACGCAAACTCCCTATTTACGGATCCTCTATAAATAAGATTATGGGTTGGTTTGGGTAAATTGAAAATTTTAGTTTTTTGGTTTTTTGATTTTGTCCTTATTCAATTTTTTTTGCATTTGTTGGTTTTCGATCGATTTTTTTTTGATTTTTTGACTTGTATCGACGAGAGGAATCTAAAAAGTATAAAATTATTAGCCAAACTTAAAGTTTTGTGAATAAAGACGAAAAATAATCCCAAAAACCGATTTTTTAGATTTCCCCTTCGTCTTTATTCACAAAATTTTAAGTTTGGCTTGTAATTTTATACTTTTTAGATTCCTCTCATCGAGAAAATTCAAGAAATCACAAAAAATCAACCAAAAACTAACAAATACAAAAACAATTTGAACAAAGACAAAACTAAAAAAATCAAAAAAATCAGTTTTTTCAATTTACTCAAACCACCCCATCTCTTTCAG
The DNA here is from genome assembly GCA_022606695.1 of Vaccinium macrocarpon. Lineage (NCBI taxonomy): Eukaryota > Viridiplantae > Streptophyta > Magnoliopsida > Ericales > Ericaceae > Vaccinium > Vaccinium macrocarpon. The sequence continues at coordinate 11,488,765 of CM040177.1, read as the reverse complement.
AACACCCCCAGTCTCAAAACACAGCGCGTTCACTTTGATTCCCTATTGACTGCACTGTACAGGCGCACAGCAATGAAAATGCCCTTCTCTCTCACTTCCAAACACTGCAGTGGCCATGAAGTCATGATACACTCGCGCATACAATCGTCACTCTCTCTCTTCCTAGATAGTAGAGTAGATTCTTGGGAGGCAATTTACTCATCGAGAAACGATATGGTAACAAAACTCATGCATACTAAGGGGTGCTTTGNAGGTAAAAAAATTAAAAAAATATTTTTGTTTTTATTCAATTTTTTTTGTATTCGTTTGTTTTGCATTAAAATTTTGTAATTTTTGAATTTCTCTCGACAAGACGAATCAATAATTCACCTATTTTGGCTTTATTCAAAAGAAATTAATTTTTTACCATAATTTTATACTTGTTAGATTCGTCTCATCGAGGGGAATCCAGAAACCACAAAATCTTGATGCAAAACTAACGAATGCAAAAAAAAAAATTAAATAAGGAAAAAAGTGATTTTTTGTTTTTTGTGATTTTTGATTTTTTACCCAAAGCACCCCTAAAGTGATATGGCCACTGAAAAGAAATTCATTATGAGACCCATCTAAAAGAATAGGTTTCTCATCCTCCGCTGCATCAATTTGGCGTGTATGATTGATTTATCCATAGTTTTTTCTTTCATCATCTATGTCTGTAATCAATGACGGAACTACCAAGGGGTTAATGGGTCAGGGCCTCCCCCATCAACCCATAATTCTTTTTTTAGAAAATCATTGAAACTAAGTATTAATTTATCTACTATTCCTAAACATCACATTACTGTGGGACCCACCTTTCATAACTAATACTCCACTATCTTATACACATCCATATATAATATCCCTTAAAATAATCCGGTATCCAATAAGCCTATAAAACTACTACGTATAAAAAATGCTAAAGGGATCAATGGGCATGCAATGACCATGAATCGACGAGCACCGCAAGGCTCACTCCAAGTTCCGCACGATGATCAGAGTCATTCAAGATCTTGTTATATGAATGAAAAATAAAAGATTGGATCGAGTATCTACACATATCAGATTGAGCTGATTTTTTACAGTCACCTCAGTTTTATTATCAAATGATTCGGATCATCCGTGTGGAACCAGAGTGGGCCCCGCGTGCCCGTCAGTTCATGGCCAGTACATGCATGTCGGTCTCTATAAACGGGCTGTAATACTACAACCACATCCAAACTTAAATAAAATTCATCTCCACAATCAACGGTTTAATTAAATAAAATTCTTCCATGAAATAGTTAATTCAGATCATCCAAAACACTCTTTGAAGGTCCAAATGTGCACACCAGAGCTATACACCATAGAGCGCACACTAGAGTCTCCATTTCCCAAACTTACTCACCTAAATACAGACACTAAAGCCCAAAGAGCCCATCTAGTGTTTGTGTGGCCCCCTTGGGGTTTTGTGAGTAAGTATCTAAGTTTGGGTGGGGTTTAAGACAAATTCGCTTGTAGTTTTTTAAAAAAGAAAATTTTATAACCACACTTAACTGCACAAACACACACAAATGGGTATGGCTTGTACACATAAACCACTAGTGCATGTAGTTTCAATGGCGAAGCCATGATTTAGGTTTTGTGATAGCACTATTTAATGTGAGTCTACTAGTATTTTTGTGTATTTTTAACATAAATATGAAGAGAGAGGTTAGTTTAAAAGTAGGACTTTGTCCTGGGCAATTTTTTTTGTCAAAGGCTTGTTTCAATTTTCTTGCGATCTAAAAGTGAAAGTTTTTAAGATATATTTTTCATGGTCCAACTATTCATCTTTCAATAAAGCCAATTTTTGCATCGTTTGTGTGAAAAATTCAAATTGTTTGAATACCGATTGGTCCCTAATCTATGAATGCAAAATACATATCGTAATTTTTTTGAAACCAGGGCTGGCATGTGCCAGACGTACCACCGTTCCCCACCAACTACCTCCGTCGATATGTAATATCGCATTTATGTGAGCGTTTTGTGTATTTGATTGTAGTTGTACACTTGTTGGTAATTTTAATGGGGTTTTAGTGTTTTGCAGTATGATTTTAAATATCACTATGGCCCTCACGCATTTTTCCCAAAATGGAAAGAAAGCAGATCTAGGTTGAGCTTGTTTGGCCGCCTAGTTTTGTTATTTTTCATTTTTCTCATTTTCAAGTTTGAGGTGTTTGGCTTCCCAAATCAAAACACACAAAGCCAATACTCATTTTCTAAATTTGACATTAAGAAGAAGCCAAAAGTAGGTTAGGAGGAACTTTTTGACTTCTCATTTTCCATTTTTCTCATTTTAATTAAAAAAAGACGCACAAATTATAATCTGTATATATCTCCCAAATACTACTCCCGCTGCAAATATATATTTTTCACATTTCTCTAAAAAAATTCCCACTAGATTCATAACACATTTCGATCACAATCCAAAAGCTAAGAAGTTAACAATTAAAAATAAAAAATATTCTCTCAAAAAACTCCCAGAAAATCTCAAACACTAAATTATGGAAAAACCTACAGGTATAGAGGGAAACGCACAGAGCGCTCTCAAGGACCCACTTTTGGGTCTTACACGAGTGATTGGAACCGTTTATTATTCTTAGAACATTTTTCCAAAGGGTCACACAAAATTTCAGCTTAATCGAACTATTAAAAGTGTTTGAAGCGCTCTGTGCGTTTCTCTCTGTACCCGTAGCAAGCTCCCTAAATTATGCCCATTTGGACTAATCAAACTATGTAGGAAAGTACAACTTTAATACTCGTAATAGCTACCTTTTAGATGTGTATTCCAAATTTCCAACATTACCAATGGGCTGGTACATGCAGCTAGCCATTAGAGGAGAAGGCAAAATACGTTAGCTCTTTATGAAGCCTGTTGAATATGAAAACATGTGTTTGGCCTGGCATTTTGCCTACGAAGCCATGTAGATATATAGCTCCTTCGAAAGGCTTTGAATAGATGAAGAAAGTGTTAATTACTGTATCTCCCAATGACCTTGAAATATGTGCAACAAGTGTTACATAAATGTTTATTTAAGGGGTGTTTCACTAACAAAAAATTATTTTTTACAAACACCGAAATATGTCATTATCTCAAAACACATCACATAAAAAATCGTAAAAAAACTAAATTTTTTAAAAAAAATTGTCTTAGTGAAACACCCCTTAGTTCGTTTTTAGCAAGTAAACAAAGTTAATTAGGACTACAAACCATTCATTTTGCAACACAAATGTGCCTCCGATGTCAGTCCCTAAGGATTTGTTTGGTTTGGATTTTAAGGGAGAGTTATAGGATAATGAGTCGGGAGAGATAAAAATATAATTTAATGGAGACCGTGCAGAACCCAAACCGAACAAGGAGTAACTCAATGATTTTGATGTATGTCCCTAACCTTGCTGCCAATTGAGGGTTATTTATTTACATCAAATATGGACGTATTCTATAAAGCGTGGTTGTGGGTCAGAGACTCAGAGAGAGAAAAAATAACTATTGGGGTCTATGCATATAATACTCATACGAGTATACAATACTCCCTCCGTCTCATAAAATTTGATCACTACGAAACTACGTATAATTTTCAAACTAAAAAAATTATATTTACCAAAATAATTTTTGAATTTTTTTTGCATCGTATAAAAGTTCTCGATGAGATCTATCAAACAAGATCTACATTGAAAAAAACAGTTTTTAATAGGAATTTTTGAAAAAAAAACAGTTTTTTAAAATGAACTTTTGAAAAAAACAGTTTTTTAAAATAAACTTTTGAAAAAAACCAGTTTTTTAAAATTAAACTTTTGAAAAAGAAAAAAAAAATTTAAATTAAACTTTTGAAAACATTATTAAGAGAGGAGAGAGAAGGTTTTTGTCATTTTGTGTAATGGTGGGTGTACTTGATTGGGTAGATGTGGGGTCCATTAAATTTGGTTATTGGCAAAAGGTTGCTAGTTTTGGTTATCCAAGTGACAAAATTTGGTTAGTTGCTAAGAGGTTGCTAAGTTTGGTTATTCCAATGTGAGCACTTTTTTAAACAAACATTGCTAACTTTAGCAACTTTTTGGTTTTGGTTATGCCATTGTGGATGCTCTAAGTACGTTATTTTTTAGCTTAAAAATTGCACGTAGTTTTATAGTAATCAAACTTTATGGGACGGAGGGAGCAGTAGTAATATTTTAATATAGTGAAACGCCCTATAAAAAAGTACACGTTCATTAACTAATCAACCCGTACATTAGTTTTGTAATCAAGTTAGAAGGAACCCTTCTATGCGCATGGACGGAAATGCATAGACCACGTACCGACAACATCGGGGACACCGTTGTGAGTCCCAACCAATCAATCCAAATTTTTGAATGAAATGGTGTGATTTTGGATCAAGCTCATACAGCCGTCCGATTATCTCGATTCCTGCGTGAACCCACTCGGAATTCGATTTTGAGAATGATGAAAGACTCGGATTGATCAGTTGGGACCCACAACGGCATCCTCGACGCCGTCGGTACGTGATCTGTGCATTCCCGTCTGTGCAAAAGGAATTACCGAGTTAGAAGGCACCATATACCTCAATGTACAAAACTAAGGTTTACTCCAGCACTTCTGGCATAGTATTCAACCAAAAAAAAAAAAACTAGTTTTGTAATCCTATTTTTTAAACAAACTTCAACATATCACACAATTTAATGCCAGCAATACTACATGCAAGTAAAAGACTTGCATGAAATCACGCAGGGAAGGCCCTGCAGGGCTCAGTACGGATCCCGAATAACTAATCCGAGCCACTCAAAAATTTTAGAAACACATTTTGAGTGGGTTCGCTAAAAACCAGTTCCATCCGATATATTTAGATACTCGATCCAAATTTTTATTTTTATTTTTTCATCCGAGCCATTAAAAAGTGAAAGTTTGGATCAAGCATCCACACATATAGGATGGAGCTTGTTTCTCGCAATTAGATGCAAGTTAGGAAGACCAAAGAATATACTCGTTATTAAGATTTGCCCTAACTCTATACGGAAGGTATTGATTGTACATAACTGGAGGAGTCGGAAAAAACGTCCGAGCTATCTTATCCGGACAATGGGTTTGATGAATAACTTTGCGGTCAACTTTCAAAACCTACAGAGTGAGAGTTTCGAAATCTTTACTTAATCTGAGGTTTTGGAACAAAAAGAATCGGCATTGCAACACTTAGATCTCGTTTTTTGTTGTTCTTGTAGGGGTGCTTTGGCTAACTTGAAAAAACTAAATTATTGGATTATTGGTTTTGTCCTTATTCAAATTTTTTTTTGTATTTGTTGGTTTTCGGTCGATTTTTTGTGGTTTCTTGACTTGTCTCGACGAGAGGAATCTAAAAAGTATAAAATTATTAGCCAAACTTAAAATTTTGTGAATAAAGACGAAAAATAATCCAAAAAAAATAATCCAAAAAACCGGTTTTTTGGATTATTTTTCGTCTTTATTCTCAAAACTTAAAATTTGGCTAATAATTTTATATTTTTTAGATTCTTCTTGTTGAGATAAGCCAAGAAACCTCAAAAAATCGACCGAAAACCAACAAATGCAAAAAAAATTTGAATAATAACAAAACCAAATAATCCAATAATCTAGTTTTTTCAAGTTAGCCAAAGCACCCCGTAATCCGTTTAGTAGAACTATTAATGGGATTATAATTGCGAGTATCTCAAGATGAGATCTCTGCAATACTGCAGGACCAATAATGTTATTTACACAAGATTCGTTCTTCCTCTCTCCCAGACCGAGGTGGTTCCGATTTCAGCCCTGGAGGTCGTATAAAATGATTTTTTTGGTGTCGTTTACTTGAGTACTTTTCCTTTTGCTTCGGATAAGTTTACGGAGAAGAGAATCAGAACGAGCGAAGAGATAGATGGATGTGATGATGATGAGATGTGCTTGACACTGATTAAACATAGTTTTCTAAAATATTTTAGTAATTGAGTTACTAAAATTACGGTGATTTTAGCAAATGAATTTAATACGTGTTTAAATTATAGTATTTTAAATCAAAAAATTAAGTATTTTTGTATATTATTTTTTGAATTTTTTACACCGAAATTAAAATACATGAGTACTTTAATTTGATGCGAAAAAAATTGAAAAACAATACATGAAACCACTTTGTTTATTTGATTTTCAAACCATGATTTTATAACTTGCTGAACTTATTTGCTAAAATCACAATAATTTTAGCAACCAAATTACTAAAATCTTTTGAAAAACTATGTCAAGCCCAAGGTTGCCTATTCTTAACCAGCAAAAACTCTAAAATCACGCCCATTTGTTTACACAGGATTAAAGGTTGGGTTTGGTTTGAATTTTGAGTTTTAGTTTTTTTTAATAATTGGAGAGAGAAATATAGATAATAATTAAAAATATTAGTTAATGATTACAGAGAATTAGAGAGAAAAATGAGAATAATATTTAAAAATATGAATAACTATTGGATAATAATTACGAAAATTGGGTCTTGAAACCCAAAACAAATAAAGCCTAAGCTCCTTAGTCAGTCTCAGTGGCAACGGCAGCATGTAAGCTATGGGATCAATTTGAAAACTACATTGTTGATGTGTGCTCAAATGATGATTTTATGGAACTAATCGGAGTTTGTGACATTTTAGAGAGATGGTGGAGACAATAAGAGACGTTATATCTACTAGTATATTTGCTTGTGAAGTTGACATTTCTTTGGTCTGTCGTGACTGCAACAGCAGAATGAGATTTTTTGGCAATGAAATGAAATATGGGAAAAGCTGGTTGTATAATCTAGGGGGAGGCTAATGGTTGAATGATCACTTGGTGGCATATATTTAAAAAGAAGTATTTGACGATACCAACATAAAAGCTATCATGCAATGTTCTAGAATATAAAACAACATCGAAATAATAAAAAAAAATCCGAACGTAGCTTTGGGTACTGAAAATTTGGCGTACAGAACATGAAAATTGCAAGTTTAAATAAAAAAAGTTATATAATTAACGAAAGGTTCGAATTATTTATGTGAAATCCAAAAGTAGACTCTGTGTTTATGTTCAGTTTGAGTTTTGGATTTGGGATTTGTGTTTTGAGTGGAGAGATGAATGACAGTAATAAATGGGAAGGGTCTTGCTAATATGTGTCGAATAGGCACAGAAACAATACATATTTTACACTTTTCAATATACATTTACATATTTCTATACACTTTTCACACATTCAGTTTCAAGCAATACACTTTTCCAAATAGCAATAGGAAATAACAATTGGAGAGAGATATAGAGAGAGAGAAAGAGAAATGAGAATAAAAATTTTAAAAATGAGATTTGAGAGAAATTAAGCCAATGACGGAGTAATAATTTATAATCTAGGTCTTAAGACCTAAATATGATGAGCCATTTTACATTCTTGTACCTCAAAGATATGTACCCTTATATAACATTTTTGTTTTTTTTTCCACCATTGTACGGAGGGATTTTTATTTTTATTTTTTTCATTTTGGCAAGCGAGAGAAGGTTACTAGTGTGTTCATTTTGTCCCGAAATGTTTGTTCTATTTTAAATTTCAATATTTTATGTACAATACACAATGTTATTCAAAACTTGTAACTTTTCTAGTTTACTCTTCATTAGTTGACTCTAATAAAATATAAATTAATCAAGTTTTGAATTTAAATTGTTCCCTGGAAAGCGAAAAGTCTTACTGGCAATATAATTAGAGAATTTTTTTCAAAGATTTAGCGCACTCTAAACTTAAAAGTTTTCAATTATTCCTTCTTTGTTTTTTGTTTTTTTTTTGTCTTATTGTTTTGATTATTAAAAGGATCTCAATGACACAAATGAAATTTTACCAATTTTTCTTTGTTGAAAAATTTTCAGCCAAAAATAAATAAATGTAGGACTAACTTTTTGCAATGGAGAGAATAGTTGTTAAATTAATAGGAGAATCAATCTCATATCCATAAGAGCAGAACCATAAACTGCATATTCTGAAGGACCAATACACAATTATCAGCCCAAACCCCCAAGATTAAGTACGTACCAGTACTGCACAGAGTAGTAAAAATTAGCTCAGTGAATTATCGTTAAAGTTTAAAAAATATATTGAAATATGAAAAAATTGTATAAAAGTGAAGAAAGATATGTTAAAGGTGAGTTTATTTTTGTCTTCTTATTTGTTTATTGTTGGACTGGGAATAGGATGACCTTTGTTTTATTTTATTCTTGTCCGATGAGTGTGAAAGAGCGAGAATTACTCCTAAAGAAAGGAAAAAAGGGGGCTTTGCTTGAAAGGAACGACTTGGGTGTTTAATTGGTACGGCCCAAGGCAGAGCCCAGAAGCTAGTGGCAGGGCAGAGCCCATTTATATTATGACGCATTTTACACGCTAATAATCGTACAGTTGCTGATCCGTGTCGCTTCCTCACCGGTGCTATTCTTAATTTGCAGCTTTGCCCGGAGTGATTATTCAGTGCTGCTAGAATCACGTATCACAGTGTTCAAGAATCCAATTTCACCGTACATTTCATTTGTATGACCTGTTTTGCCACGCCCAAAGATTTGGGCACATAGATCGCATTGTAGAGTTCTTTTCGGAATCCCACACGAATAGTTTGAGTCCTTCATTAATTTTAGAAATGTTTTCAAGTTGATCCATAGAAAATTAGATCAATCGGATAATTAAGTGAGAGTTTCCCGTTTGATAAAATCCGAGCTCATTACCCCAGTCTATTTTAATTATCTGACTCCCAACTCGAGAGGAAGAAACGGTAAAAGACACTTAACCATCCATCCTAATATTTATTGAGTTAAGTTTTACGGCCTTCGTCCCGTTTTAGTATTAATAGTGCAGTGGTCAATAGAAAAAGAAAAAATCCGTTGTTGCAAGTAAAAACACTTACTTACTCATAAACCTCGTCATATTATTGTTATTCAGCAAAAAATGTTTCCAAAGAAGTTTTTTTTTTTTTTTTTTGTCATTCATCATTCATAATCTATTACACGGGGGAGGGGGTATGAGACTTGATTCCGCAATGTAGTGTAGGGCATCGAAGAGCTCTACCGTATGAGCTAGTCGCCGCTTGCCAAAGAAGAGTATTTTACAAATGGAAACATGGACATTTATTATTTACCTTACGGGCTTGAAGGCAGGTTGGGATTATGGGCGGGCTAAGCTTGAATCATCAAGTCCGAGCATGGCCCATTCACTATTCGGGTTGGGTTAGCTCGCCCGCTTGACGGGCTCAGGCCGGAAGGGCTTCAGGCTCGCGGGCCAAATGATGACTCTTACAGGCGAGGAAATCAAATTGCTAAAGTTAGTAGTACTCTTACTTATTCATAGAAAAGGATAAACACCATCAAGGATGCAAGGATCCAGGAGTGCTGAAAGTTCAATTTGGTTCAGGTCATGATCAAATTCGTGTACCCAAAACCGAACCAAGGTTGATCAATTACCAATACACGAATCCGAAACACAATGAGAAGATGACATAACTAACACCATGGAACAGAATTTTGATATCTTGATTATGGTCAGTTTTCAATATTGTAGCAGTCATTTTTGTAATGTTATAGGAGTATATGAGCATCGCTGAGCCTAGAAAGAATATGAAAAGAAAACCAATGAGGCTTATGTTAAATTGCACAAGCCCACGGAGTGCAAATATAGAGCACATTTAAGGAAAGGTTTGGCCTCTAGGTTTGGCCCAGTTAGGTTAGCTTGGTTCTTGGGTTGGGTCGAAGTATCAAGCCCAGATCCAATTTAAGGGCCCTCCTTGCATTCAAAGCATGCCGAACCGATGGCACGAGCACAATTGGGCTGGGTTTCTTTGATTAGATATGCGCCTACCGAAGATTATACTCTCTCTCTCTCTCTCTCTCTCTCTCTATTTATATATAGGGTAAGCTTCTAGTTCGGACTCCGGACTTCTGGAGGTCCATAATCAAAAAAAAAAAATTGACGATCCGAGCCGTCCAATGTGTTTAGAAGGTGTTTTCAAGGGTCCACACAAAAAATCTTCAAAAAACAATACCGGGAAGGCCTTGATCTAAGCAATTTTCGCAAAAAAAAAAAAAAATATATATATATATATATATATATATATATATATATATATATACAGTTTTTGCGAAAACTACTTGGATCAAGCCATTCCTGGTATTTTTTTTGAAGATTTCTAACGTAGACCCTTGAAAACAGCTTCTAAACACATTGGACGGCTCAGATTTTTCAAAAATAATTTGCAACAAAATATATATATATATATATATATATATATATATTTTCCTTATTTACAGGAGGTGTGGACTAAAAAATCCATGTATATATATATAACTCAAAATGCTCGGGTCAATTTGGGCGAATCTTGACTGATCTCTTACGGGACCAACCCCATTGCCCGTTGGTCAAGGGGCAAATGGCCCAATCAAAGCTTGAAATTGATACTTAAATTTTACTACATAAAGAAAATGAAAAGTAAAAATTTGATATGGAGATGCTTGTAACATATTGTGCAACGCCAATGCTTTGGATGCTGAATGAAAGAAGCGTGGTAATATGCACTTAAATCAAAATGATTCTTGGGTCTGCCCTCTCTGATGCCTTTTGGCTTTGATTTGAGGGCATGATTCTGCAGCAAACTCGACGGTATAGAGGGACCACTGTTTCAGTGGTATTCTGTGAGCAACCAATTTGTGCATTTATTGCCAAATGTTAGGTCTGTCTCGAATCCATCTGTTTCAGTGGTATTCTGGGAGTAGCCACTTTGTACACTTATTGCCAAATGTTAGGTCCGTCTCTTATCTATCCTCCGCCCATACCCCCAATTATTGGGGACTAAATAGGTTATATTATTGTTGTAGATGCTTGTAACACTACATAACTATGGCAGCACGAAGAGCATCTCCAACGGGTTAATTAAATTTCAATGGAATGATAATAATAGTTTTTAATAAAAATGGGACACTTATGGACTGATAAACAATAGTCAACTATTGAGTGGGTGGCCACTCCAATGAACTAGCCAAATTTTATTATTTATAAAAAAAAGGGGGGGGGGGAAGCTCGGTGAGGTGTTCATTGTTGAGAATAGTAGAAGACGGTTAAAATTCAAACGCTGCTACGTGCACGTCTATGTGTGCACCGATTTTGCACTGACGGCGTCGGGGACACCGTTCTGGGACCCAAAAGATTGATCTGATCCGTTCATCCTTCTCAAAATTGAATTCTGAGTGGGACGGTGTAGGAATCAATGCAATCGGACGGTTGTATGAGCTCGATCCAAAACCACCACATATCGTTCAAATGAGCTTGATCCAAAACCACCACATATCGTTCAAATTTTTTTGAACGATATGTGGTGGTTTTGGATCGAGCTCATACAGCCGACAGATTTTCTCGATTATCGTGTAAGCCCACTCGGAATTCGATTTTGAGAATGATGAACGGCTCGGATCAATTGTTTGGATCCCACAATGGCGTCAAGGCAATCAGACGGTTGTATGAGCTCGATCCAAAACCACCACATTTCGTTCAAAAAATTTTGAGCGAAATGTGGTGGTTTTGGATCGAGTTCATATAGCCGACAGATTTTCTCAATTATCGTGTAAGCCCACTCAGAATTCGATTATGAGAATGATGAACGGCTCGGATCAATTGTTTGGATCCCACAATGGCGTCTCCAACGCCATTAGTGCAAAATCGGTGCACACATAGATGTGCACGTAGCATTTTTGGTTAAAATTCTGATCGAATTCAGAATGGAAAAGGTGAGGCCACATTCTACTATTTTAGAAGATGAATAATATTGTTGGGAGAAACAAAGGTCTCGGGAAGCTTTTAATGCAGAAAAGCAATCTACCATTTGAAAAATCCCTAACGATTTTATCCACTATTTTGTTGCAACAGATAAAATTTCGAACAGCCATGCAACCGCAATAAATTTTGAAGTTTGAACATCCCAAGCAACAAGACAATTTTATCCCGAAAAATATATAAAAAGGTAAAAAACTATCCGAAAATTGAGTCCAAAAAAATTAATGACTCTATAAGTACGTGGCCAAACTTATAGAGCTAGTTATTGAGCTAAGGATTCTGAGCCAATTTAATGAGTCCATTGAAGTTAAATTGTGCATGCTCTAGTCACTAGCGACTCTCAATGAGGTTAGCCGACCCCACAGGAAGAGGAAGAAAACTACTTTTATACTATTTTTTTAAAAAAATTCATAAATGAACTCTCTAAATTTGTTGATGACATTATTGGATAACTTCTAAAAGTTCATAAAAGTTACTTTTTAATGTGGTTTGTTTCATTCTTAGTCACTCGTTTTATTTTTTATAAGAAAATGCTGTATGTCCTGTTAGATTTAGCTTTAAATGTGATTTTTTTTGTTTGATCAAAATTTTTAGTTTTCATTATTATAATGTATTTCTTAGATTTATTATTGGTAAAAGTACTTAATATTTATGAATAATCTCACGCTTCCAAACTCCTGAAATTGTCATTGACTTTGGCAGTCTAGGGCTAAAATTTTAGTCTAGGGCTAAAGGGGGTGATTATAATTAGTTAAATAACCAAACCAGTTCTGTTTCCAGTTCCCACACGCAATCACAGCCCGCGAAAAAAGAAGAAGCTTGTCCGCTGGAATAAAGGGGATTCGCCGTTATTCACGGCCCATCAGGTAACCTAACTAGATCTACGGCACGTGTCTACTTTGACCTTTCCTCTTCTTTTTTTTTTTTTTTTTCTTTTCTCTTTTGGATTCAGCTCCTCCTTTATACAGTAAATATTGGGTTTTGTTTATCTTGAACTGCATTGGGTTTGGGGTTTTTGGATACAAAAATGATACATACACACCCACTCGGACACACTCTACCACACCCCCTCTCACATGTGGGGTGGATCCCTCCCGGATGGGTCCCCTCACATGTGAGAGATGGTGTGACAGAGTGTGTTTGAGTAGGTGTGTATGTATCATTGTTCGGTTGGATATTGACTAAAGGGAGAAATGAATGATTTGAGAGAGATAGAGATACTAAAATCATACAAATATAAATAGTACTATAGAAGTAGTAACTGAAAAAATATGAGTAATGATTGAGTTATAATTAAGAAAATTGGTCTCAAAATTTGATATGAACAAGGTCTAAATAGTTAGGGGGTGTTCCACTAACTTGTTTTTTTTGATTTTTTAGTTTTTTTTTTTTTTTTTGGATGTTTTAGTTTTGCACAAAAACTAACTTGTTCCACTAATTAGTTTTTTGGTTTTTAATTTTGCAAATAAACTAACTTGTTCCACTAACTAGTTTTTTGTATTTTTTTGTATGTTTAGTTTTGCAAAAAAAACTAAGTGATTTTTTATTAGTGGAATGAGATAGTTTTTTTAGTTAAAACAAAACTTTTTAATTTTAGCGGAACCGGGCCTTAAAGTTGGGAGTGTTCCACTAACAAAAAATAATTTTTTTCAAAAATCGAGGCAGATCATTCTCTCACAATACATCACATAAAAAACTGTGAAAAACCAATTTATTAAAAAAAATCACATTACTGGAACACCCCCTAATCACACACAATCACATGCACGAGTCCCACGGATTTTGGGGGGTTGTTGAGCAGCCCATGAACAACCGGTGTTGTGCATCAACTGGGCTGGGCTGACTGTTGGTCGAATGAACGGCTCAGATTTCATCTTGTATGCATGCACGACAACAAACAGTTCAGAGGCAAAGGTGTCGCGGTGAAATCTGAACCGTCTATTCATCAAAGCAATTTACGATTCGGATAATTCACGACACTTACTATGCATGAACTACACAACAACCCGTGTCCGTCCAAGTACCACCACTTCACCTTACACAATCCAAATAGGAAGTAATATTTCAGTGATATTAAGCAACGTTACATGCTGTCACAGTACTTTTTATTATACACAACGTTTCCAAGAGCACACATGTCAGGTGCTATTAGCCTATTACCATACTTTTATACACTATGTATTTAAAGAGCACACGTGACAGTGCTGGAAAACCACCGAATAATTCTTCCCAACTCTCAAATCAATTGGATCTAAACTAACGAGTACCGATTACACGAAACAAAATAAAAACCCATTAAACGTTTTTTTTCCTTTTTTTTTTTTAACAATAATTATTTAAACAGGTAACTTAACACTAACAACCACTGGGGGAGAACCCAATCAGAGAATTGGCAAGATCGAAACTGACACGTGTCTCCTGCTGCTGTACGTTCCCAATAATCGACAACGAAGACGACGTCGGTGCGAACGCAAAACAGAATGTCCCGGCCGAGTCAACCGGAATCAGGTAATTCTTAGCCGGTAACGTTAACGCCTTCCCGTTGGAAAAGTGAAACGACACCGTCGGCACCTCAACGCTCTTCATCGACGACAAATCGAAGCAAGTATCGAACAGCGCTACGCCTTTAGCAGACGGCAAGTTCTTCGTCCCCTTCACGAACGCATCCCTGAGTGCGTTGTACGCCTCCGTCTGCAAACGCGTCACCGCCGTTCCAGAATCAACGATGACTCCGCCGTCACCGTTGTCGTCGAGATGCAGAGCTGAAGGAGGGAATGACAATGACTCCCCAGACACGCTGAGTCCCGTTAAATCGGCGTAGTAAAACGTGTCCAGTTTGCTGTTACGGAGTAGCGGAGCAGTGACGGCGTTAGGCGGGGTAACTGAGTTGAACTCCAGAGTGGAGGCCGAGTCTGAGTCACGGTCGACTAGGCAGTACGAGAATGAAGAGGCGTTGATTTGAGAAGGGAAAGACAGCGCGCCGGCGCCCAGCCCGATCAATCCGGCTGCTCCAACGAACAAGCCCTCGTTGTTATGGCCGCAGCCGATGGCAATGTTACTAACAGAAGCCGAGTTTCCAAACGTGACCGTTTCAGTTACGAAGTCTCCGACGGTGTACGATCCGTCGCCGTAGGAGACCTCGTAGAGACACGTTCCGTTGCGGCACATGGACACGTCGAGGGATTTGCACTGTTTCGTTTCGCAAGCGAGAGGCGAAAACGACGTCGATGAGGAAGGCTCGTAGATGGGGTCGGTTTGCTGGTAACAGTCGGCGCAGGGTGCGCACTGCACCCAGTTGACGTCACTCCCCGTGTCGAGCACCATGTAGACCTGACTCGGCGGGCGACCGATCCCGACTCTGGAGAAGTACTCGCCGCTTCCTTGACTCGTGCCAGATATCACCGGCCCTTGAAGTGCCTCCTCCTCGAGCATAACATCACCATCCGGTTTCAGATCCGTCTCCGCAATGCCGCTAATCGCCAGATCTAGTTTAGTCTGTATGGATTTGACACGGGCCGAGTCGCGACCGAGTCGAGCCAGGGTGAGTGACTTGTAGTCACTGTACTGAGCTCTGTGGATGGAAGATCGGGAATGCAGTTGGAAAGACAGTGATGACGACGAGGGGGAAAAGCTCTGCTGCTGTAGCTGAGCCGACTCGGGTGAGAACACGTCTAGGGTTTTTCGCATCGAAGCAGAGACGTCAAGGAGTGTGGTTTTGGAGTTTTTTTCTTCTTCCAGAGGCGGCAAGGTTCTGGAGAGGGCGATGGAGAAACAGAGGGTGAACAGAATGCAGAAGATTAAAACCCTGTCCGCCATTGTTACAGAGTGATGTGAGGGTTGAGGAGATGGATTTGGTGCTGGATTATGGAGTATATATACGAGGAGAGAGAGACGATGGGGGAGAAATAGAGGTGGTCGGTCACGTAGGACTCGTTTTGTGGTGGTGGGGGACAACAAAGAGCAGTAAGCGAGAGGAGAGCTTTGAATGATGGGAATTAGATAAGTGTTGGATTTGGGTTTATATCTAATTCATTTGTTTTCCAAATCATTTTATTTTCAAAATGATTTTTTATGAGATAAATTTTAGGATAGGATCCTCAAATGATAAAAAAAAAATTAGATTTTATCATTTGAGAATAAAATGTGATATTATCACATTTCTATAAAAATTAAATTTTATCTCATAAAATAATTTTGAACACACCCCTTTGTTGTGAGTTTTTTAAGTGATAAAATCAATATTTGCGGACTTGGGGCTGCTCAGCAGCAACCTGTTGTATAGTACGGTGTTGTGCACATCCGGACCATCCGTTTCACAAATGGACGATCCAGATTTCACCTTGATACATTTGCATCCAAATTGTTCTTTGTACTGCATGCAAGATAAGATCTAGGTTGTTCATCTGAGTAACGGACGTCCCATATGTGCGCATCAGCATCCCCTCTTCCAACATTTGCTATCTCACAAAATCTTTGATTTTATTAAAAAAAAATTATTCATTTGATAAAATCAACTGGTGATTCTAGTAAAATGTTGATTTTATCAGATTTTTTCATTTGAAAAACCTACCATGTTCCACTAAGAGCGTTTTTAGAATAAACTGGTTTGTCTTTATTTGTTTTAAAAACTGTTTTTTGCTTTTTGTCAGTGAAACATTACTTTAATTTGCATGTCCTTCAATCAAGAAAGATGTCGTTGTATAATCATTAGATTAATTAAAGGTGGTTTCTTTGCCATTGGGACTTCGTGAGAGGAAAATGGAGATGGGGTCTACTTTGGTATGGTTAATCTTGGACTGGTGCTTTTGTTGCTTTCTTTCGGAGCACATTATGGCGGAAAATAATGAATTGATTGGGGCCTATATGGAGCTGAAATTATTTCATGCTCTTTTTTCGACTCTTTCTCTAATTCGGTGTCCACTGGGGAGAGGTTATTCAATGTTCCAGCAGCATTGCCCCACAAGTTTTCGGCACCGCACATTTTTACATATTCCACTAAAATTCTTAAGAGGTGTTTCACTAAAAAAAAAAAAATTTGTTTATTAAAAATCAAAACAGACTATTTTCTCATAATACATTACATAAAAAATCGTGAAAAATCAATTTATTCTAAAAACTGTCTTAATGGAACACCCCTTAATGTGGACACAAGACATAAATGTTGATTAGAAGATATGTGTAGCAATGCTCTATGAAAATAAAACAATTTCTCGATTTTCAAGTGTTGCAAATGTGTAATGCATACCAATGTGCTCTACTGAGATTAATACTATCATTATTTGGACCATTTTAATTTATAGAGTTCAGTTTGTCAAGCATAGAATCGTTACCTGGTCTTGCGGCATTGGTTAATATGAGCCTTTTCAACTCCATATTTGTATGAACTATTCGAAAAGCCCTAACTCTCTCTCTCTAAAGTCTAAAGTCTAAACCCTCTCCTCCTACTTACCACTGCCACTTCCTTCTCCATCCTCCCCCGTCCCCAAGGATTTTCTACCCTATGACAAGGGGGGATCTACACCCTCATGGATGTTTTCCCTTCTTGTTTCCTAGATGTAGTAGTTTCTCTTCCCTTTCTCTCTTTCTTTCCAATTTTTGATCAACTACCGCTATCCTCTCCCCTGGCAGCTGCTCCATTGTTCTCCGTTTATTGCAGCCTACCTCATTTGTTTTCCTTCATGCTGACCGAGTTTCTTGACAAGTCGCCAGAGGTGCATCAAGGTCTATGGTCACTGGAGGTGAGCTTTGCAGTGTAAGCATCGGGATCTTGCCGAATACGAAGCTTTGGCCTACATATGGGATGCGTTAAAGCGACTCATCTTCAATTTGGGGTGATTGGGTTAGACTCGGTGCAACTCAATTCTTTGGGCCCTTGACTAGTTGTTGGCTTGTAATTATTTGTTTTCTTTAATAGTAGTTTGTTTGCTGGTTTTTCTCCCCCTGTGGACTTTTCTCATCCTTTCGAGGATGTCTTGGGTGGTCGTTGTTGGAGCGGGAATGGGTAACAGGTGTGCCGCTTGTGTTTTGTGTGAGGTCCTTATTCTGGTTCTTGTTTAGGCTTCCTTGAGGCTTCATTCTCCTCTCGGGGAGGGACGTGGCCTGTTCAGATGTATTATCTCTTTTATCAATGAAAGTTCTATTGTCTAACAAAAAAGAAAAACCACACATTTATGTGGGCTCCATTACCAAGCATGTGGCTCTCACAAAAATATGTAAAGGAAAAGCTCATGGAGCACCACATAGCAGTGCTTCAAGTCACTGAAGGTGAAATCGGTTCAGGGCAATCAATTTTTTTGTCTATTTCGGTTTGGTCCCACCGTTTTCAGGTTAGAAATTGCTGGAGGCCCAAACTTTTCTATCTTGGGACGCTGGCCCAAAAATCATACATTTTTGCAAAGGGTGAGAAGTATTAAACTAAGGACTTGATCTCTTCTCTCTTCATTGGAGTTTGTAGATCAAAGATGAAAACCTACCTTTCGTAAATAAAAAGTGCAATGTTTTTTCATGAAGAGTGCAGATTTGACAATGTCAATTTGAAAAAGTTGATTTAGACCTTACATTACCAAGGCCAGCTAGACTAACGTGAGTGCAAGGGTTTTATTTTAGAGTGCAACTTTAGTTAACAAAGAGTGCAATGGTTTTTCGTTAAAAGTGTAATGCAGACAATCTCGATTTCAAAGAGTTGATTTAGACCTTCACTTGAGGGGTAATTTTGTCCATCACTATGGTTGTGCCGCTTATGTGCAAATTTTTTTTTCGGTCATGCCTGCGGTGATTTTCTAATAAGAGTGCCGTATATGTGCAAATGTTTGCCTCTTTCCCCCTTTTACTGCAATTTCCCATAAACCAATATCAACCGTAGTACTTCGACACATGAGATAAACGAACACAGAAGTTTAAGAATTAAGATTACAAATATAACATAATAACGCAATTTGATAAAGAACATGAGACCCCGTACGTACACGGAGGCGTGGAGAATAACTTTTGGACTTTTTAGGCATTTGACCAGAAAGTGAAAATCAACCAAAAGGTTGATAACTAGAACGGGCACGAGGCAATTTTGTTCACAGATTTAAATAATGAGCAAACGTTAACCACTTACTCTGTATGGGGCTTACACCATGTGTTATTTCAGGTGAATCAATTCGCATAATTATTATTTGCGTCTGATTATTTGTAAGTTTAAACCGGAAAAATCATTTCAAAGAGCTAAAATGTCGAGGAAAAAAGAAAACAATTTAGTTGGCCATTCAGTTGTTGCCCAATCAATGTATGCAAATGTTGGCAACATAATCACAGTGCATCAAACTTTGGATCTTTAATTTGAGGACAATTAAGTTCAACAGGATTTGGAGGCTTCCTTTTCCTCACAAAACTTGAACATTTTTCTACTATAGGAAATAGATTTCAAATAATCCCACTAGGGTTTTCTTATTTGTTAAATAAAAAGATACACTACTTTCACTAGGGTTTTCTTGTTTGTCAAATAAAAAGATACCTTTTTTTTTTGGGTCATGCGATATACATTAGTGGGGGTTAGTGGGTAACTTAGTAGGTTAAACAATCAAAGGGGATTCGATATCTCTTCATAAACTCAAACCCCAGACCTCCCCCTTGACAGACAAGGAGTACTACCCGATGGGCTATAAGCCACATCTATAGATACACTACTTCAATTGCCCCGATTACAACCTAACTTCAACACATCGAATATATAAGGATCTGAACTGCTGAGCTTAATAGAAACAAGTTTATTTGTGGCTCAACGTATAGTTGAACAAACCAAAGTTTTTATAAATTATCTTGCTCGGGATCACAATATGGTTTGTCTAATTGTTCTTCACTCAATTGGTTGAGTGTAGACTGTAGAGGCGTGAATAAGAGGAGCAATTTGAACCTTTGACTCCAACAAAAAAGAAAATACAGCTATTTAGGACCAAACAGTTACCTGAGTCAGATTTTATTATGGATTTAGCTAGACGAACATTGGAATCTGATTGTCTAATTGTTCTCCACTAAATTGATGGGTGCAGAGGCATGCAAATTTGGTTATTACAATCCATATATGCATTAACTCAAAACTAGCGAAAAACCCGTACATATGGTGTTACTCGTGACTGAACTATTTTTGAATTGTAAGAACAATGTTATTCTTCAAAATGTGTGTACTATTTTCTATATTAAGCACATTGATGAGTGATTAGTCCATGATGGTGTGTAATTTTTTGGTATTAAGCATGTTGATGGATGATTAACCTATAAAAATGTGTATCATTTTGGGTATTAGAAATAATTAATCTTAGAACACTCATACCATTTTATACTAATTACTCCCTTCGCTCATAAAGATAATCCATTACCAAAAAACCTATGATTTTATGATAAAAAAAATGCACATCCATGCATGGTTTATACATTTCTTGACACAAAATGAAAGAACTAATTAATTGAGATTTTTATCCAAAAATTGCACGGCGTTTTTTTTATAAACAATCTTTGTGGGACAGAAGAAGGGAGAATATTGATTTTAACCTTGCTCAGTAGCTAGACACTACTTTCTAATATAAATTGCCAAAAAATATTATAACATGTTTAAGAATCTAATAAAATCAAACTTACTCAAATCTTCTGATACTTCACAAACTCCATATTTGACTCTGGCCTTAACTCTTTTGCTTATGGAGTTAGACTTTACAGTGGTGTATCCATTGTGCTTAATTTATAGTTGGTTCAAAATATTAATTCTCTCAAATATGTATAGTTTTTTTATATATATATATTTTTATGTGGATGTTAGTTTCGCGATAATTACATATCATATGTGCAAGGCATGCATTTGAGTTTTGAAATTTTTTGTCCACAATATATTTCAACTATGTTTTATGACTTCTCATTTTGTTCATATGTTGTTTAAGTTAGATGGATATTCATCATTCTATCTTAAAGTGGAATATAATATTGTATCTCACTTTGTAAAATTATAATAATAATAATAAAAAGAACATGAGAACAAATTCTATTCCACAAAATCAAGAAAGGTTGGCTAAAAAAAGTTCTAAGATCTTAATTTGTCACCAAATAGTCATATAATTTAGTACCATTCAAGATCTCAGCAATAACAATTATTAACTTGACACTTACTGTTAAAATTGAGAACAATATTCCCATGATGCAACCCTATGACAATTTTTTTGATCAAAAAATTGTTTTGACCATTCCCATCAAATTAAGATTTCCTCATCAAGGTCCTCACATCAATCCTATAAAGATGAGGCATTCTTTAACCGACATGAATTTGGACATGGAAACCCATTACAAATTTAAAAAAATGAAAACCAATTAATAGATTTTTGTTGTAAAAAAACAATTATTACAAACTATATACTCACCAATACTTGCCTGAACAGTAAGGCCAAGCACCTCTCTCCATTTTGGTAGTCTTCCGAGGAACCAAATCCCTTGCTTTAAATTCCCCTTGTTCCTCTGTTGTAGGCGGTTTTGGGCCGTTGGATCACACACAAATTTTTAAAACACAAAGACAAAATTCACCATCCAACGACCCAAATCCCTTTGCAATAGAGGAACAGGGGATCTGAAACGATCTTCTGAGGCCATAGAACAAAAGATAGGCGAAGGACAGAAGGAGTGAGGTGAATCACAATACTGCAGGGCCAAAACATGATTTACTTGTTCATTTGCACTAGGAGTTCTTTCTAAGATCTTAATTTGTCATCGAATAGTCGTATAATGTAGTATCATTCAAGATCTTAACAATAACAAGTATTAAGTTGACATTTACTGCAAAAATTGAGAATAATATTCCCCTAATGCAACCCTTTGACCATTTTTAAGTTCAAAAAATTGTTCTGATCATTTCAATTGAAGATTTCATCATCAAGGTTCTCACATCGATCTTGTAAAAGCCGAGGCATTTTTTAACCAACATAAATTTGGACATGGAAACCCATTACATATATATATATATATATATATATATAGAGAGAGAGAGAGAGAGAGAGAGAGAGAGAGAGAGAGAGAGAGAAAACCAATTAATATAAACTCAAAAAAAGAAAAAACTATTACATACTATATACTCACCCCGAATAGTAAGCCCAAACACCTCTCTCCATTTTAGGAGTCTTCTGAGGCCATAGAACAAAAGATAGGCGAAGGAGTGAGGTGAATCACAAACTCACAAGGCCAAAACATGAGTTATTTGTCCATTTGCACCTGGCTAACCATGGCCCTAGCTAGCCAAAGTACAAGAACAACAAAAAGGTTTATAGGAAAAGATAATCGGATTGAAAGACTTGAGAGTTTTTTAGATTGGGGTTTGAGAATGTGGGAGATGAACATTTTCATTTTTATAAGTTTTTTTTTGATGTATTTGAAATTTAAAACTAATTGATTATTGGTTTTGTTTGCAAATCTTCAGTGATTTCTTAAATTATTTTCAAAATTTAAATTAGCTAATTAATTGTATCATTTGTTGATTGATGGGTATTTGAAATTAAAAATTACCTAAGGATGATTTTCTTTACAAATTTTAAGTGTTGATTCCTTATATCATGGAACTTGCTTGAAATTTGAAATCTGACATAGTATTGCAGGATGACTTTTTGTGAAGAGCTCCCTGCGCTTGCAACGTGTCCCTACTTCACCCCCTAATTGATACATAGATTAAAAAAAACAGTAAAATATGAAATATTAATCTTTTTATAACCAAAATACACATAATATTAGATATAAATGAACTTGATAATGTTGGATATTTTGTTGTGGGATTTGCTTCTCTGGTAGAGTTCTTTGAACCTTTTAAAACGGGTAGGAATGATGATGAAAGGTGTTAGACTCACCTGAAACCCAACAGACTCGCTTGAAAAGAGGACCTGCATAGGTAATGCCTGTGTTAGCACCTAGCCTGAATGATGGTGGTCTGGGAAGGCACTCTGAGGGTCTAAGTCATCGGCGGTGAAAGATGTGACAGGAAGTATGTGAAATGTGTGTAGTTTATATATATATATATATATATATATATATATATATATATATATATATATATATATATATATATATATATATATAGAGAGAGAGAGAGAGAGAGAGAGAGAGAGAGAAGAACAACAACAACAACTCTTTAACAGATTGGGCAAGCTCCCTTTTTATAGGCTAAGGGAGGCCTTCCCATCGTGTTTCCCATGACGTTCACGCACTGCTCGTAGCTGACTCAGCACGTGAACGAGTAATGAGTGCTTTGCCACTTCGGCTAACGTAAGGCCTTCTGTGCACCTAATAAGTTTGGGATACCCCCTGATCCGTCACGTGGTTTGTCAGACGCCTCGAGCACCTCGTCTAGACGCTACCTTACACTACTTCAATCATGTTTGTCTCCTGTCCAATCATGGCCCTTCGTCGTGAGTCTCTAAGCCTTTGGATCTTTGGGTTGATGTGTTTCCCACCATAGATCGTACATCCTCCCGCTTGGCAACGAAGACTGCTGTGATCAAACTGAGATTTATAACTCAACCGGTCGGCGATTTGATGACCCCTTCAGCTTCAATCATCCCTCTTGGAGGGAAATCCAGGCGGCGAGTTCTCAACGGGTTCTATTATCCCTAGGACCGCTCGGCAATGAGCTTGTGGCCGTCTTAGGACGTTCTCGAGCACTTTCCCTAGGTTCTTTGATCTCCTCGGTGGATCCCGCGGATAGGCCTCCGACTGAGGGGAACTTGCATCTATTAAACCCTATGGGGGTCCTTGGGACCTTGGTTGCTACATTTGTGAACTTCGACTTTTTCAAAAAGAATACCAATACCTATCCTAATCTAACCAATTATCTAACTTTGGTTTCGTATTTAAATTGATCAATATCAGTCTGATCATTAGTTTTTTGCAAAACTAATTATTTTTTGGCTTTGAAATAAATTATTCCTCTGGCCTCTTCTTCGGCTATTTCAAAAAGGTATTCCAAATTCAAAAATTTGTTCTTCTCGCTTTTCACGTGTGTGTTATGTGTTAGCTTTTTTTTTTTCTCCCTTTCATGAGGTGTTTAATTTTACTTTGGAATCTTGCTCTATTTCTGTTGGAAATACTATAAAAATATGCAACCGTTCTGTAATTGAACAAAAATACCAGAAGAAATTGGCTGCTGTTTTGAAATGAGTCGCGGACTAGGTCGCTCTCTTTAAGACGTTTCGCGGCACTATCCTCATTGGGCAAGGAGTACCAGCCATGTCGCCTACAGGGTAAAACAACCCAAAATACAGTCTTTGTCTCGATCTTTTCTGCACAAAAAAAGACCAGAAAATGCAAAACACAATTGACCTTACTTGCTCTTTGAACTCTCTGTATTGAAATGATTTTTTGGTGTGTATAAAATGATTGGAGAGCAGCTCCTTTTATAGGTGAAGAAAAGATTTAGTTTTTCGAATTAGAATCAATTAAAAATTTGTGATTGAATCAATCATCCCAAAAAAATATGTGCACTAATTAAGCACACATTTAGCACAAGTTTTTTCCTTTAGTCAAAATTCAAAATCTTTCCATTAGGAGAACAATGTCACAATTCATACATGTTTTTTCTTGTCAAAATTCAAAACCTTTCCATGAAGAGAATTTTCAGCTTTGACTTCAAAACAAAGTCACATTTTGCATATGTTTTTTTTTTCCTTCTTGTTTTAGAAATACAAATCCCAACAATCCCCCACTTGTATTTTTAAAATATATGTTCATTGAACAAGAAAGTATAGAGTCGTGCGTGAGTAAAAGTGTCTACCGACTTGAACCATCACATAGTGAAAGTGCTTCAGTAAGATACTAGAGTGACTTGTGGTCTTGAACTCTAAGGCTGAATGCACCCCACACACAACTCCATTTTGTGTAATGTTCTTAAGCCAGCACTTTACGACCATGTGCTCCTAGTTTCATGAATGACCTAGAGAATTTGCCCCAATTCTCCTGAGGAGCGGCCACACTCCTACATTCATATAGGTGAGTCTATTAAGAGAACTCATGTAATCTCGATACTCCACTCCACATAGAGCTATAGAACTCATTAAGTGTCATAAAATAACACAACCTTTTCACGCTATAGGATGTCATGCTTCTTAGCGATTGAATTAATTTTTAATTTTGCACTCAACATATCACCAGTGTGACTCATTTTTTCCTTTGAACCTATTTCTTGGGATCTCTAGTCTATTGGTTTGGTATTCATCACAAGTGACTCATTTCTCAATGGGCCTCAATCCAATCCCGTTTGAGGTGTACCACACCTTTTCCCGAGCCAGTCCTTTCGTCAAAGGATCGACAAGGTTCTCTTGCATCCGACATAATCCACTCTAACAACACTAGTAGTGAGGAGCTCTCTTACTGTATTGTTCTTACGACGTATTTGTCATCTCTTGCTATTATAATAACGGTTCTGAACTTTTGCAATAGTCGCAGTACTATCGCACTGGATTAAGATTGCAGGTATCAGTCTCTCCTATATAGGGATTTCTGACAGAAAGTTTCTCAACCAACCTGCCTCTTCGCAAGTAGTAGCTAGTGCTATAAATTCAGACTCCATCGTAGATTGTGCCAATATTGTCTGTTTCTCAGATTTTTAAGAAACTGCACCACCAACAATATTGAACACATATCCACTTGTTGCCTTGGAGTTATCTGAGAGGGTATTCCAATCAACATCACTATACCCCTCCAACACTGCGGGATATTTAGAGTGATGCAATCCAAGGTTCCTAGTCCTCTTTAGATACCGCATTACCATCTTAATAGCATGCATGCTAGCGCTCCATAATAGGTTGGCTAGTAAACCTGCATAATACACCCACAACATATGCATATCTAGTCTAGTACAGTCAGTAGCATAGCGAAGACTTCCAATGATATTTGCATATTCAGATTGTCTAACACTATCACCTATGTTCTTAAATAATTTCACAACAGTATCAAAAGGGGTGCAAACAGGTTCACAATCAAAATAATTATATTTCTTCAAAATCTTCTCAATGTAGTGAGTCTAATCAAGTGAGATGTCATTATTTGACCTAGTAATCTTGATACCCAAAATATCATCAGCTTCTCTTAAATCTTTCATGTCAAAATTCTTGCTGAGCAAAGATTTGGTTTCATTCACAACAGATAAGCTAGAACCAAATATAAGCAAGTCATCAACATACAAACATATCAAAGTGCATACTGAATTTTCAAATTTTTAGTATATGCACTTATCACTTTCGTTAACCTTGAAACCATTTGAAATGACAAGATTATCAAAATTTTCATGTCACTGCTTAGGGGCTTGTTTAAGACCATATAGAGATTTAACTAACTTACACACTTTGCGTTCTTGGCTATGGAGAACAAACCCCTCGGGTTGGTCCATATAAATCTCTTCTTCTAAATCACCATTTAAGAAAGTAGTTTTAACATCCATTTGATGTACCACTAAGTTATGGATAGCAACTATGGCAATCAAATACATGGATAGAGGTAGTCCGTGTCACAGGAGAATATGTGTCGAACAAATCAATATTCTCCTTTTGCCTATATCCCTTTGCTACTAGTCTAGCTTTGAATTTATCCACTGAACCATCAGATTTTAATTTCCTTTTAAGAACCCATTTACAACCAACTGCTTTACAACTTGGTGGTAAGTCTACTAGTTTCCATGCAATATTGGTTTCTAGTGAGTATATTTCATCGTTAGTGGCTTCTGGCAAAAAATCATCATCTGGGGAAGACAACGCTTCCTGAAGTGTAGTGGGGTCCTCTCCTAACGAGAATGCAAAGTTAGGACCAAAGTCCTTCGAGACGCGAGCCCTCTTGTTCTTTCTCTGTTCAATAGCAGTGTCCCTAGAGTTCACAATTCTAGGTTCTTCTAATCTAGGTGTACTACTACTAGATTTAGTGCCCCCACTATTTCTAGATTTAAAAGGAAACATTTCTTCATAAAAATCAGTGTCAATAGATTCTATAATCACCTAATTGTTAATATCAAAGAATTTATAAGTTTTACTGTTTACAACATAACCAATAAAAACACATTCATAGGCTCTACTAGCTAGTTTTGACCTTTTAGAGCCAGGAATGTGAACATAAGCTAAACAACCCCAAACTATAAATTAAGAAATATTGGGCTTCTTGTTTTTCCACAATTTATAAGGTGAAATCAAAGATTTAGAATTAGGAATTCTATTCAACACATAACGTACAATGAATAAAATTTCACCCCACCAATGTGAAGTTGCACCCGAACTAAGCATAATAGCAACTACAAGTTCATCCAGAGTTCTATTCTTACATTCTGCCTTCCATTCATTTTGGGTGAGTAGGGAGCAGTTTTTTCATGAACAATGCCAGTAGAATTATAGAAAGCAATAAATTCATTCGAGTAATATTCGGTTCCTCTATCACTACGGAGTCTCTTGATCTTTCTATTAAACTAATTCTCAACTTCAGTTAGAAAGATCTTAAACATGTCAAAAGCCTCATTTTTATGCCTCATCAAATAAATAGAAATGTAATTTGAATGAGCATCGATAAATGTGATAAAATATCGTTGTGCATTTCTAGTGAGAACTCCGTCTAATTCACAAATATCAGTGTGTACCAAATCAAGCAATTCTAATTCCTTGGAAACTGATTTGTGTGGTTTCTTAGTGATTTTGGCCTGACTACATGGTTCACATTTTTCAAAATCATTTAAAGAAATGTTAGGAATAAAACCTAAGTTACTCATATTCTTAATCAATTTCTTGTTTACGTGACAAAGTCTAGCATGCCAAACTTTCACAGGACAAACAATATAAGAGGAAACAACAATTTTATTTATCTCAATGTTAAGTTTAAACATTTCATCAATAGCATAACCTTTACCCACAAAACCTCTGTTCTTGCTGAAAGTATATTGATCCGCTCTAAATGTCTGAGTAAAGCCAGCCTTATTAAGGAGGTAACTGGACACAAGATTCTTTCTAATTTCTGGAGTGTGCAGGACTTCTTTCAGAGTAACAGTCCTTCCAAAAGTGAACATATCAATGTCACCAACACCAAGAACCTTAGTGGTGTAGGAGTCACCCAACAACACTTTCTTATCATCAATTTCAGAATAGGTTTTGAACAAGGAATGGTCATAACAGACATGGTGGGCCAAGAAGTGTTAGGTTTATTGGAATTTTCCCGGGTTATGTCAAGCCTTTTAGAGTTTGTAATTCTGTTAGAGTGCTTAGGAGTTGAGTATAGATGCTCTATTCGAGAATTTCAAGCTTCATGATGAAACCATAGCCAAGTCAAGTGCTTCAAAGCTCGATCCAATGAGGTATATCCTTGTATATCATTTGTGCATTTAGGCCATTCAAAATAACATGTTTTAATGTGCATTAGGTTGGCTTATTAATGCTTTATTTAGATCTTGCATTCCAAATGAGTTAGGCATTAGGATTTAGCTTTGAGCCTATAGCATCTGCACGGGTCTACAAGGGTGTGGTTTTGACTGTTGCATTCCAAATGAGTTAGGCATTAGGATTTAGCTTTGAGCTTATAGCGTCTGCACGGGTCTGCAAGGGTGTGGTTTTGACTGTTAGGATTGTGCCAAGTGTCTAAATCTTGACAGAGCATCTGCGTGCGTCTACACGGGTCTAACAGATTCTTTAAGTTGTCTAGTGTCTTGTTTTGATTGGTTGAATTGGGGGGCACAAAAATATGAGCTATAAAAGGCATTTTTCACTCATTTTCACACAACTACTAGAGAGAACATCAGCCATTTTTAGAGAGAGAAAGTGTTCCCCATTTGCACTCTTTTCCCCTTGGTTAATTTTTCTCTTCTTGAGAGAATTTGGGTATCTCTCATTCATCTTTCTTCCTTCTAGTGCTTTCCTTTTCATGGATCGGGTCTAGAAGGAGGTAGTCATCCAAAAATGTTTTCAAAAATTCAATCTTTATCATTTAGTCATGATTGCATGCCTTGGAATCTACTTGGCCGGGTGAACCGGAGCCGTATTGAAGCGGAGATCGAGATGGTGACTCTCATGTTGTCCATGGAATCAAGTAGGAGCATGAGGTGCTACAACAAGAGTTGGAGCTAGGAAAAGCTAGGAGCTTTGGGTAAATTTCTTGTATTTCATCTCTTGTAAACCTTTTGATTTGTGGAATAGAAAAAGTGTAAGGCCGTGGTTTTATGCTCAGGTTATTAGACTCTAATTAGTTTCCATGTATATCGTGTATCCTTTGTTCTCGCTTTTAATTTGCTTCATTGAACTTGTTGGTTTGCTTGCTTTGTCATGGAATTTGGATGACTAGCTATCACTTTGCGTTGCTTGATTTTTAGTTGGTAGTCCTATTCACCCCCATTCTAGGACTTGTTGTTCATTTGCATAATTTCAAGAAGCGCTAGTGTCTATCCACCACCCTCTGAACCACTTCTCAGATTGATTTCTGATATCATAGCCATGAGCGGTTCATCATTCACCATGTTCGGTTGGGGACCAATGCGACGCCTAGCGTTCTTGCAATTTTTTGCCATGTGACCAGGCTTGTTACAATTGTAACACACAAATTGGACAGATTTCGTGTTATGAGCCTAGACACCTGAAGGGGGTTGGTTCCTGTTCTGATAAGGGTTCACATTCTAAATCTTACGGTCCTAGTTTGGTTTCATGATTTTTCCTTTCGACTTAAGCACAACCGAACTCTGATTCTTTTTTTTAGCAACAAAAGGACTTCATCTTTCTGATATTGTTTCCGTGCCTCCTCTTCAATCCGAAGACGGGCAATCAAGCTCTCCATCGAAAACTCCTTTGTTTTGTGGCGGTGATCTTTCTTGAAATCTTTCCATCTTGGAGGAAGTTTGTCAATAAGAATTGCAACCTGAAACTATTCATCAATAGTCATACCTTCAGTCAAAATTTCATGGGTAATTTTTTGTAACTCATGGGATTGGGCCACCACAGATTTTTCATCAACCATCTGAAATTTCAGATATCGACTCCTAACGTACTTTTTTGACCCTGCCTCCTTAGTATAATATTTTTTCTGTAATGCATCCCAAACATCCTTGGCAGTTTCAAAAGTAGAGTAGCAATCATATAGGTCAAAAGATAGGGAATTTCGGATATACTTTTTGCACAAAAAAATATCATCAGTCCATTTTTGAATTTCTTGACAATTTTGGTCAGTGGATGGATTAATAGTAGTAGGTCTAACAGAAGAATAGTAGGAAGCCAATTTCTAGGTAGTGAGGTAAACAAACAAATTCTGTTTCCAATGTTTGTAGTGCAAGCCTTCAAATCAAAATGACTTGTTGATATCGATGGGAGCATAAACGGATTTGTTCTCAAATTCCATTACGGATAAAAAAAACGTCTTAAAATTGTTGGAAATATTATAAAAATATGGTATTGTTTACCTCAAAATCTGTAACTGAACAAAAATACCAGAAGAAATTGGCTGTTATTTTGGGTTGAGTCGCGCACAAGGTCGCTCTCTTTAAGACGTTTTGCAACTTCACACTCACTGGGCAAGCAGTATCAGCCACGCCGCCTCAAGGGTAAAACAGCCCAGAATATAGCTTCTGTCTCGATATTTTCTGCACGAAAAAAGACTGAAAATGCGGAACACAATCGACCTTGCTTGCTCTTTGAACTCTCTGTATTGAAATGATTTTTCGGTGTGTGTAAAATGATTGGAGAGCAGCTCCTTTTATAGGTGAAGAAAAGATTTAGTTTTTCAAATTAGAATCAATTAAAAATTTGTGATTGAATCAATCATCCCAAAAGAATATGTGCACTAATTAAGCACATGTTTTTTCCTTTAGTCAAAATTCAAAATCTTTCCATTAGGAGAACAATGTCACAATTCACACGTGTTTTTTTTTTGGTCAAAATTCAAAACCTTTCCATGAAGAGAATTTTCAGCTTTGACTTTAAAACAAAGTCACATTCTGCTTTTATATATATATATATATATATATATATATATATATATATATTATTTTTTTTTCTTTTTCTTTTCTTCTTGTTTTAGAAATACAAATCCAACAATTTCGTTTAACAAATGTGCGAATTTGTTTGATTTGATTTGCGTAGGTAACACTTTCCTTGTATGTTCGTTGTCTTTTAATTTTAGAAGAAGAAAACGAAAGGTCTTTAATAGCACCAATCAAAGCATAAGACATCAACAAAATTATCAGAGAAGTTCTTTAATTAGAGCCTGTGATTACCCATTTTTATTCTACTAATTTTTTTATTTGAATCCATAAATAACATGTTGAGGTTTCCACAATGACCATGGCTAGATCTTTAAAGTTTAAATAGTAAGGTAACCTCCCTTTTGTTTCTCTACTGCATGCTTACATAGCTTTGGATTTATTACATCGTTACTTTTCCGCTTATCGCATTCATATTCCTCCTCATGACAAGTCATTCTGTAATATAAGATAAGAAAGAGAAAAACAAAAAACAAAAAACCTGTCTAAGTCGAGCTATATGTGGATTACAATGCATCTACCTATTGTTAGCGGATTGGGCAATCAGTGGATAGGAAAATGTGTTGTCATCCTAATCGGAATCGCGCGATATATAAAATTTCGGGAAGACTTTATTTGTTCAAAAAAAAAAATACAGGTTAATCGCGTATAGGTAATCTCAAGATCGAGAAGATTCACCTAATCTTTCTATCATATTAACCTTCTATTCTTCAAAAACATACTATATTTTTCGATCACGTGGCTGCGAATATTTGATCAACATACTTATTTGATAAAGTAAGTGCTTACCTAACTCTATAAAAGTGAACAACTCAAATTTTGATGATGATATCTAGAAAAGTCTCATCAAAACGCACTACAATTTCCTAGCGTTAGTCATTATGAGTAATTAGTCAGTGGTCTTGAGGCATCACCACTTAATGATTACCCTCAACACCACACATTTTTATAGTATATATACACTTAGGCCCCGATTGGATGATACTAAAATTTCAAGAGATAAGTTATAGAGAGAATAAGATAAGAAGGGGTATTATTTTTGGAGGGTTGGCCCACATCGATGTGATGTTTATGGAGGGGAATGAAAAAATAGATGGTTTGGAAACGGGATAAAACAAGAGGAAATTTTTTAACTTGGTTTGGATGCTTTATAAATAAGAGGGGTGAGTGATAGAAAATGCTGTCAAATGACTTTTTTGCTCTTGTGCACTGTTACACTAGATTATGTATTAAATTAAGTATATAAATGAAAAATATAATATATTTAAATAATTTTGGCCAATTTTAAGCTATAATAAAATAACTAATTAAGAAATTCAATTTTTAAGTATATTTTTTTAGGAGTGTTTTTTTTTTTTTTAAATGAATCATTGATATTCAATTTTCTTTGTTCAATTGTTAGTAACCAATTTTCTTTTTAAATATTTAGTACCCAAATTTATTCTTTTTTTGTGAAATTAGATGTTAATATTTATAGGGGGAAAAATTACCGCTTTAAAGCCCTATTACATTGATAACTTAAAAAATAGAGTTGGAAAATTAAATTAAAGAAGTAGGCTAAAGAGAGAAAAAAAATACGAGAAGTACACCAAGGTAGAGTTAGTAAACTGTGTGCTAAAACCATTGGTTTTGCCCCTTTCTAGGACACCAGAGTCAAACTCCTTTCCCCAATTCTTCTGTCCTTTTTCCCTTCTCCACCCTTTAATCCATCTTTCTCTCTTTCTGATTGAAGACAAAACCCATACTCTCTCTCTCTACCCATCCTTCCCCCAGCCCCTCAGCCCTCATACAAAAACCCATCTCCACCCAAACACCAATTAAACCAGAGTGAAGGGTCAAGATCCGTCATTATCACGGTGAGCAACTCGCTAGAAATTTGTCATCTTCAACAGTGAACAACTCGAAATGAAGGCCCTAGATTGAAAGGTGTTGGTTGATGGTTGTTGTGCAATTCCCGGCCATCTCATATCCAGATTCTGGTGAGCTTGTGCTGGGACTGCAACGTCGTCAAACTCCTCCGATTTGTGTTGACTAATGGAGGAGGGGGATAAGGAGGGGTGTAATGGTCATAAAACCCACCCTCTACTCCCAGATAATTTTTGGGTAGCCCAAGGGGTACCAAAAAATTATCAAGGAGAAACCCTACGACGCATGAAAAACTATCAGGGGCAAAAACTTATCAAGGACGATTTTTTGGCTGTCAAACCAAGGGAAAAGTGTGGGACCCTCCCTTATCAGGGGTGAAAACTTATGAGGGGAGGCTTTCCCCATCCAAGCGAGGCCTTAGTTGTGAACTCCACATAAGTATGTGGTGTTAAGGGTGTTGAGGCACCACGAGATAGTATTCGAAGACCAACTAATTTTTTTTTTTTTTTCAAGTTTCTACATTGAGCCCAAGTCATAAAAGGAATCATCAAATGAATCTTAGCTTTTATCTTTTGGAAAAATTCTACAATACACACCCTTTGTTTGTGTTTATATCATACACACCCCCAAAAAAAGTTACGATTTTTTTTAATAAAAGTCACATTTTTTAAAATAAAAATTACGAGACACACAAAAATGTTACGAATCATATTGCTGAAAAGTTACGAATGCCAATGAGGTGGCACCATCTTATACACACCATTAATGAGTGTGTATTGTATCAATTTCCTTATCTTTTTATTTTTTATTTTTTATCTATACTGATAAGTATTCCGTGGAATTTAGTTTCAATTTGACTATATGTGAGATTTTGACTTTATAAGTGAAAATAATAGGAGTACAAATGGAGACGCAACAAAAGAAAATGAATTGTCGTAGGTTTTTTTTTTTAAAGACAAAAGAAATTTTATTAATCTTCGAAATTGTTACAAAGATTGAAAGGACAATTCTATGTCCACCCGAGACCCAAACCCAAGGTTAATAAGAAACCAACAAGGGAGGACCCATTGGCCTTAACCCAAAAGGTTAGCAATATTTTTTTAATTTTTTTTGTGTATAGGTCAAAATATTATAAAAGTTCACTAAAGATAAAAATAATCTAATTATTTTTGTTTTCATTCAAAAAAATTTAAGATTTTTGCTAATAATTTTATACTTTTTAGATTCAAGACAAACCAATAAACCACAAAAAATCGACGTAAAACTAACAAATACGAAAAATATTTGAATAAAAACAAAAAAGTAAACCACTTGATTTATTTAACCAAAGCAAATAAATACATCGAATCGTCTGATACATGTTTACACATCATAATATTTCAATTACAGTACATGATCAAATTTTCGTTAAGCCTACGCAATAGTCAACAATTCAAAAAATAAAAAATAAAAAATACGCAATGGTCAAAAGTAGTGTAGAACAGTCAAAAGAGAGGATGCATATGATTGCTTATCGCCAAAATCAATATTCTTCTCTGTATTTTATGTAATGTGTGATGAATTTCTCAGCTTTTTTTTTTGACATCCCCAGAATGCCTCGACTATTCATGCCATATCTGGACTAATAAAAGTGTAAATTTCCCCCGGTGGCCGGTTTTTGACAAAAATAGAAACCTCTCTTGGGGTTTATGAAATGACAGTCACGTCCTTTACTTTACCTGACAGTGTAAATATTTCCCCTCTGCCAACCAATCTACAAATTGTGTTTATTCTGGCATTTAAATTACCAAAGTACACTTTCTAACCCCCAAAACAAATAGCCCCAACTTCTTCTACCTCTAACAACTATTGTACAACTCATTTCGATACTTTTTCAAATGAGAGAAATAAAGTTAATTTTGGTTATTTTATTTTATTTTCAAATGACAGTATTCTCTTGTTACAATATTCAGTTAGTTATTTTTTCTAGTAGTAAAAGTATGATTCCGAAAGATTAGCTTTTTTGCATTCATTCAAAAAAACTTTCCAAATTTGTTAGTTTTGCGTCAGTTTTTTTGCGGAATATTATTTGTCTCAATGGGATGAATCCGAAAGTTAAAAATTATGTTGAAAACTATTTTTTTTGAATAATTTGCGGAGTATTTTTGTCTTTACAAAAATTTAATTTCATCGAGACGAACAAATAATCCACCAAATATTGACAACAAAACTAAAAATGTGAAAATATAGAATAAAGACCAAAAAAAAAATCTAAATGACTTTTTAAGCCAAATTAAGCCTAACTTCAATCATCGTGCTTTGTTTTTGGCTCATCACCACTTCAATTCAGTTGAAATTCATATGGATGGATGAGTGTTTGCCAAATCAATGAAGAGCGTCTAGAGGAGGGGAAGAGAAAATTCATCCAAACCCAATCATAAATGACTTTACTCGATAGCTACCCATTCTCCACAAACAACATTGTGCATCTATATATCTTTCTCTACAAACCCATTACGCAAAATTTCAATCTTCTCTACAAATCCAAATCTCATAAACTATCCAATTCATTTATATCTACAATACGTTAATTCTCCGTTCCACCCAAATCAGCTAAACTCTTAGAGCTTTCAATTTCTTTTCCCAAATTAAATCTCCATCCCTTTGGATGCCATCTGGAATTTCTCCAAAATCCCAATTTCAAATGGACTTTATCCTATTTGGTGCTCATTTTCTCGCCAATTGCAAGGAGGTTGTGTTGCACTCCTATACCAAATTCGAACCCTCCTAAGTCCTATCCCAATTTTGCATGCAAATTGTCAGGTAAAAAAAGCGAGGTTAGTGTCATTTTACAAACTTAGGGGAGGTACTTGTATTTGTCAAAAACCTCAAGGGAGGTCAATGAAGTTTACCCAAGTCAAATTAGGAAACAAAGAACACTATTGAGATAACGTGCATACTTTGAGTTTTTCAAATAATTTTAGTAAATGAGTTCACCGATGTTAAAATCAATCATAGCCAAAATCAATATACCGCTAAAATCAATCATAGCTAAAATACCCAATCAACTCATTTACTAAAATCATCTTTGATTTTAGCTAACTGGTACCTAAGGCCCGTTTGATACGAGGTTTCGTTTTGGGGATTGATAATGAGATGAGATTAGGATTAAGACTTGCAATAAGAAGGGATCGGTAAAGAGGTAAGATTAGTTATTTGCATGTTTGTTTTGCACCAGATTGAAAGATAAGATTATTATCTACCACGTTTGTTTACATAGGATAGGATTGGATTGAAAATATTAATTTCTATTTTTGCCCTTTTTAAATTTTCCCCAAATTTTGCTTGAATAACTTCAACTCCCTTAAATATATAAAAATACAAAAAATTGAACCTTCCAATTTTTCCCACACATGGCAGTAGAGCCCCTTTCCATTTTCCTCCAATTTTGCTAGGGAAAGAGCTTCTCATCAGGGGAGGCAAGAACTTCTCATCAGGGGAGACAAATCTCCTAATGGCTAAATTATTGAGTGAAAGGGAAAAAAATTCCCTAAAATCATACTCAACAATTTTTTTATAAATTTGCAAAAGTTATAACTTTGCTACAATAACTCGATAAATCCTTTCAGGCACTATTCACATGTTAAAACAATTCTCTCTCCTGATTTTCTAAATAGAGAGTCTAATGTTATGAATTTTTTTAAAAAGTGACTTATTAATTTATAAAATGTATTTTTGAGGATAAATTTGACTCAATTTTTATTGAACCCAGCGAGACGCTCTAACTCCAAAAACATACAACTCTCTCTCTCTCTCTCTCTCTCTCTCTCTACCATTTTCTGCCTCCACGGCTCCACCGACTCCGTCCCATCTCATCCCTTCCCTGCTATGGAAACCTCCATTATCAAATCCAAAAACTAGACACCTCTCCTCATTGTCTACCAATTCCAGACTAATCCTCCTCGCCTTACTTTCTCTCCTCCGGCACTCACCACCACCCTCCATCCCCTCACAGAAATTTGGTTTGATATTTTCCGTTGAGCCCAGCAGGCAAACCGATCACCATCCCTTAGCTCTGGAGAAGATGATGAGTGGTGGAAGCTTCACATAGGTTTCGCCAACAGATTTTGAGGGTAAGTAGGTCTTCTCACCTTCAATCCCTTGGGATAGGATTAACAATACCAACCCCCCTTGGGTTGGTGAATCCGGTCAATTGGGGGGGTTTCACAGTCCAAGGGATTATCAATCCCATACCCAAAAAACAAACCAAACAAAGGATTAAATGGCCCACCACCTTCACAATCCTAATCCTACCACTGAAACCTGGTAACAAACAGGGCCTAAAATCTTTTGGAAAACTTAGCGGCCTGGATCGTTTTCGTATTTACCCTACATATACCGCCTCCTCTCGGTCTCCCTCCCCTCTGTGTGTGTGTGTGTGCGCGCGCAGTGCACCAGAGTTTGTTGCGAGCTATGAGATTCCGTTGCCTTTAAGGAAAGCCAAGGTTCGTTTTCATTTTCTCTGTTTCTGCTTTTCTTCGTTTCTGTTCGCTGTTTTCTTTCTTCGTTTTCTGTTCATTTACTTCACCTGCTGTATCTCAAGATCTGTCTACGGTCTACCTAGCGTTTTTCATTATCGTTGGTCATTTTATCACAAATACGAGCGTAATTTCTGTGTTCTTAATATGCGCACACCTGTTCATGTACTTGTGCGTATTTTTATAATTAACCACGTACATAAAAATGTTGTTTTTTCATAATTTCATGCACTGATGCACATATTTGAAGTTTGGTACGGTATTCGAGCAGGGGAGCCTTTTTTTTTTTTTTTCATGGGTTTTGATTTGCCCGAGCAGTATGCTACACACGTCCCACTTCATGCTGCGGACATGTTACTCAAACTTTAAGTAAAAGCTTCAAAATTTTACACACTTCAATGGACAAACTCAAATATAAACAATAAATTTGATTAAAAACTTCATCAATGACATATTTATAAATTTGAGAGAGACAAAATAGCCTTTCAGAATTTGAGTAAAACTCAATCTGGAAAAGTTCATGTTTGACGTAGAGAGACAAAGTAAATTAAACTTGGAAAGGCACAAAATTTGAGTTAAGGGAAGGGGCTGGAGTCTGGACATGCTCAACAAGTACAGAACCCTGATGGACTTTTAAAGCATGGTTTGGCTTCGTCTCGTAGTAAAATTGTCAGGTCAATTGGACGGGATGGGTCATCATGTGTCTAATTATTTGCAAGCAAAATGATTAGAGAAGCCACAACCATATGGTAGACAGTTGCTTGGTCCCTCTCAGGGATTATTTTGTGCCTTTCATAGTTTAATTTCCTTTGTCTTCTCTTCGTAAAATATGAACAACTTTTCCAGATTTTTGAAAGATACAATTGATTACGAACTCTTAAATAGTCGTGTAATAATGCTATTTTGTTCTGATTTTAATCCCATTCTGCAGTCCTGAAAAGTCTGTGTTTGTAGCTCTGCCTTTGACATGGTAATCTCGATCAATCAGTCGTTCGAACTCTCTCAAGTCCTCTATTTTGGAAATTGGAGATTGCTCGTCAAATGTCATTGCTAGATTCGGATCTGGCATTCAAACATCAGCTATTTGTGGTATGTGAATTCAAAGAGATTCTAACATCAGCTCTTTGTGCTATGTGGTTTCAACTCTCTGTTTGGAAAATAGGGACATATTTTTATGCTTAGGTTTGAGAACATGGATTTTCTCTAGTCTGCCCCATGCAAAAGGGATAGCATTCCAAGACAATCATGAACTTTGAACTTTCCAGCGGCCTCATTGTATGTGCTCTTTTGTCTGCCTGTTGTCCATAGGACCCCTGCCAAACCATTTTGAAAGTAACTCCTTCTATCTTACTGTGAAACGGTGCACTTTTGGCTGAAGAGATTATTAAAGACCACTTTCACAATATCTACGCGTTTTTGGCTACAGGTCCTTATTTAGATGATTACTTACCAGTATAGCAGGCTATTGCAACACGCTTTTAGAAACAATTAAACCCTCCTACCAACCTTCTTAATTTCCCGTGGGGCATTGGAGCAATTTCGATGTAAAGTCCAATTACATGCATAAAATGTTTGGGAATACTGTAGTTTATATTTTCCCTTCAGCGTGGTCAACATAAAATATGACTGCTTTTGCCCCTTTTAGTAGCATGAGTTCCAAATTCCAATATATATATTTTTTCTTCATTTTCTGGGGTCTCAAGTTGTTAGTTAGATCAAGGCCGAGATTCGGGATTGACCATAAGTTGTGTTGTTCTGGGTTTTAAACATAATTCGTTTCTTATTCATGTCGTGCAATGATATGTATTAATATTTGGTCTTGTCTCACCATGAATACATATGGTAAATGTCTGCAGCTTGTGTTTGTTAAGCAATGTGCATACAAGTACTGTATGCACTAGGATATGGGTTTCTATTCTTTCTATGTATTTGTGCAACATTTTTTTCTTAAAGTCTGTCCCAATTTTGGATGTTACATTCAAGGTCTACACATTTATGGAGAGTAAGGTCTACCAATATGTGCATAACTACCTCACTAAGTCCTGTGGAGATTTTACTTGTATCTAAATGGCACGTTGTTTATTCTGCAGATGGCTTGTATCTAGTTGAGGCTGTCAAACTTGTTCGTTGTTCTTCCTTCTGAACAAAAATGAACTTCGCTTTGGGTGCTTTACCTTCTGAGATAACACCTCCCATGCTTCAAGTGCTGCGAGGGAAAAACATGAAATTTGTTGTGCCTAAACCTTCTATTAGGGTTGGTAAGATCATCAGGCACAACAAGTTTCAAGTGTTAAATAATGACACTCGAGAGGTAGTGGTTTCTAGTGATACAGAACCTGGACACTTGGATGTACTATATACTGCAAAGAAAAGGTTTGAGGAGCCAAGTCGGAAGCTGGAATTTGTGCGGACATTGTTGATTGACAACTATGATAGTTACACATACAATATTTACCAAGAGTTGTCTATCGTTAATGGATGTAAGCTCTCCTGCTCAGGAATTCATTGTTTCCTGCAATTATATGCTTGTTAAACGGTTATACCATATTCCTGATTTTCCATGATATTAAATGCAGAATCTATCTTCTGTATTTTATCATGTGCAGTATACAATTGGGTCTTTATTTATGTTTTTGACAGTTTGGTCGTTGACATACACTGAGCCTCCTCTTCCGTGTGGTTAGATGCAATTCAGATTAACTTCGATGTCACAGACACGCAATTCAATTATCATGCCTAATATATGACTGAGTCTCTTATAAAAGTGTGCTTACTTCTTATAACAACAGGCCAGAAATTGTGAAATCAATCATCACTACAATTTTTTAAATGCATCTTTGCCTCTCAAATTGGTTGGTATTTCTGTTATCACCATAAGCCTGCATATTTTGAACCAGTTTGCCGCATAGAACATATCCTCCATGCTGAACAGCAAATATTAGGCAAGTAGTGTGACAAGTCTGATTTATTAGATACTCCATGTATGACACTTCCGTATTTGTATCAGAATAGACATTGAAATCCAGGTGATCACTGCATGTAGGGATTTTTTCTTAAATTATAACCTATTTTTATTAAGTTTTGCATCAGTAGAAGTTGTTGATTAAACTTCCTTTTCGTGCTTTTGCGCTCACAATATGGTGACATCTATCTGCATCATCACGGGCGGCTAAATTTGAGAAAAAATTAAGCTGATGACTTTTATCTATGTCGTGAAATCATGAAAGAGAAGTTTTGGTATTCTATTGGATAATAGACCTTGTTTTGACACTTTTCCTTTTGCTTGTTATACTTCCAGTGCCTCCAGTAGTTGTTCGGAATGATGAATGGACGTGGGAAGACATGTACCATCACTTGTATGAAGAACACGCCTTTGACAATATTGTTATATCACCGGGTCCTGGCTCTCCAACATGCCCGGCGGATATAGGTTGGATACATGAAAAATTCCGTTAGCCTTTTGATTTTTGTACACCGACTATTGCCATTGATGTTATCGTTCAATGCCGAATTTACCATCCAAAAGGAAGAGGCATGCAAATTATGCAATTGTCTGTGGGAGTTTAAAATTTAATTGTTGATATTTGGTGTGGGATGCAGGCTTAATTGTAATCCACGTCCTGAATAATTTGACATATTTGTGTTGATGGCGGTACGATAATTGACTCTGAACAATATTTTACCTTGGTATCTTGCTGGGTAAAGAACCTTGGATGTGTTGGTCTGTTAAGACACGTGTTTTGTCTCTTAGACATTGATGGGTTTGTTCAATGTTGTTAGGTGCCATGATCAAGGTTGTTATTTCTGTTTATTTTCAGGTGGTAGTGTATTCCAAATTAGGTGTGGCAGATATAAACGAAAATCAACTTACAGACTGAATTTTAGGGGGATTTCTATGTTTTGTATACATATTGAAATAATATCAATAAATGGACATTATCCTAAAAAAACTTACCAATACTAAGACATACTGTCCAAATAACAAAGATAACTAAAACAGTTCAGACACTTTGGTATTCAGAATTGCAAGGCTGATTTCTTCTAGTACAGAATTTGCGCAGTTTATTTTTGAATGTTTTTTGGTTTGTTAAATTTTTGTGCTATAGCAATCTATTTAAATCTTGCAGGAATATGTCTTAAGCTCCTACTTGAGTGCGGGGACATACCTATATTGGGTGTTTGTCTTGGACACCAGGTAATTTTCTATTATTTTCCTGTAAGATGTTGGTTAAAATTGTCAACCCCAATCTGTTTCATCATATTTGGACCTGTTTGGACTCTGAATTATGTCCAATTATTAGTGTTTTTTAAGTCTTTCAAGTAAAATTGTCTTACTTATGATCTATGATATGATCTTTCACTGGTTTTTGCCCCTTTCAGACTCATAAACTCACAATGTTGAAAATTGTTATTAAGATATAGGATTGACATAGAGACTGGAAATGTAACAGAATAGGGATTACATCACAAAGCTTTTATTTGCATATTAGTCTTAGCTTTGAAAGTGAGAAAGCTACATTCATATCACAATTAAAGTTGCGTTCATAACTCTTGGTTGCTTGCGTCACTATTATCTTGTGAATGTTTTGGTCAACTATGTAAAATGGCTGGGAAATTGTTTTATGAATAGCTTACTATGTTACACGGACTGTTCTAACTGCACAAAGAACACTTGTTGGACTTCTGAAGTAGTTAAAAGGAATAAAAGCACCTATGGCTGACAATTGAGATGTTTAGTTGGACTTTCACCTGTCATATTTTAAAATTTGAGTTTTCCATGTAACTGTCAGTAGAACTCCCTTATTGTCATGAAATGGTTGATGATGACACCTTGCAAGCGTGGATAGCTCGACCCAAGCTTCCCAATACTTGCCCCTACGTAAGTGAGCTTCAAGCGAGCGTGCATAGGGCTGGTTTTTTTCTCTGTTATTAGTCACCTCTTCCTCTGGCCGGTTGAGCGAGCATTCACATGGTTTTTTTCCTATGATTTGTTGCATGATGAATTTAATCTTTGTGGCAATGTTGTTTATAGATTGAACTTCTTTTTTATTACAGCATTGTGTGGGGAACTCTGCCTTTTTTTGGAGTTATTTTGTTTGTCATAGGTGATGAATCTATTTGATTTTCCTCTTGGCATATAACTCATGGCAGAATCCATGCAGTTTTTCTTTATGTGATTTTAACTAATCCGAAATTGGAAATGTGAGGCTATATAAACTATAACAAGTGGCCCCTATTGTTGTACTTTTGGCTTAAATATACCAAGTTGGAAATTGCAGTTTTTTTGTGCTTATTGACCTCAGTACTTTGAGCTATTGATCAGGCATTAGGCTACGCGAATGGTGCTCAAGTTATCCATGCACCTGAGCCAGTTCATGGACGTTTGAGGTAAAGTGAACTATAGTGGTAACTGGTAAGGTTACCAGCTTTTCTTAATGTCATTCGTTGAGCATGACTACCAGTTTTCATTGGAACTGCTCTATGCATTTGCTTACCTTTATGAAGTAGTAATTTTTTTAAAATATTTTTCTAAATGTTGGTTGTGATCATTGTTTTAACTTCTTTCCTTGTCCTATACAGTGAACTTGAACACACTGGATGTCGACTATTCCATAATATTCCTTCTGGCAGAAATTCAGGGTTCAAGGTCAGTGTGAATACATAATCTAAAAGAGTTATCCTGATTAGGTTTAATGGTGAGATCTTTTCAATTGTTAATAATTAGCATGTGAAGGAGTTGAAAGAGCCTTGCAAAGCACCCTGTGCGCTAAAAATGGGCAATAGCGGGCCTCCCATGAACCTTTGTGGTTGCTTTTACATTTGTGACCTATACAATATGATTTGGATGCAAAACATAAGCTGTGCGTACAGTCAACTTGCACAAAATTGACACCGAAATAGACCTATGTACATGTTCCCATCATATACACTTGATTTTGGGAGCACGTTTGGTGTGGTATTGAGGGGTTAAGGATATTTCAGTTGGGAGCAGATGAGGAAGCAGCCTTGGTGGATTATCTTAAAATGGATGGGGAGCCAGTGATGCGGGATGTTTGTCTTCGCAGATAGGGGTAGGACAGGGAGTTGGACGAGTCGTTGGCCTTTTTGGGCAAAGTATACAATTTGCAAGGCTTGAGGTGGATTCCAACGCAAATGGATCTTTCCAGGTGAAATCTTTTTACCAATTCTTGATTGGAGGTACTAACATATGCTTCCCTGGAAAGCCATTTGGCGCACTCGTGCTCCAACCATGGTTTCTTTCTTTGCATGGTCTGTGGCTAAGGACAAGATTCTTACCATTAATAACGTTATTTGTTAGAAAAATATTATTGTTAATCTGTGTTGTGTTGCTTTAGTGAAGGAGAATCATTTATTGTTTGGTTGCGATGGAGCATGGGGCTATGGTTCTGGTATGGCAGGACACATCGTGGCTTTTCTCAAATTTGGTGGTTGAGCTGATTCAAGAATAGTTTGGGAAAAGAGTGGGTAGAAGAGGATGGAAGCTTTGCATTTCAATCCCTCTTTGCTTGATGTGGCTTATTTGGAGTGAGCGGAATAATAGATATTTGGATGGGGTGGGGCAGCCTATGTTTAGGCTTAAGAGCCTGTTCCTTTCTAGTTTACATAGTTGAGAGTCGATGGAGTGCAATACTACCCTAGATCAACTTCTTGGCATGTTAGATATTTTTGGAGTATAGAGTGGAGTACCTGGTTTTTTCCTTAGATTGAGCTTTAGACCTCTTGTTGTATAGGACCTTCTTGTCCTTTGCCTTGTTTTGTCTTGGCAGCATCTCCTTGATGCCTTATCTAAAATTATCAATTGTCAAAACAAAAAACTACACAATTTTTAACAACTCTTCATCAAATGCTGGAGTCTGAGACTCTTTAGATAACTTTGTCTCAATGCTGGAGATGTTAAACTGTTCAAAGCTTTCATTCACAACTATATGCTACGGTTATCAC
Organism: Vaccinium macrocarpon; assembly: GCA_022606695.1. Taxonomy (NCBI): domain Eukaryota; kingdom Viridiplantae; phylum Streptophyta; class Magnoliopsida; order Ericales; family Ericaceae; genus Vaccinium; species Vaccinium macrocarpon. The sequence goes on along the minus strand of CM040177.1, from coordinate 11,444,588 downwards.
CAATAGAGTGAATACAAGCACCACGTTGAACTCTTGCGCTTTTATGACTTAATTCAGGTGGTTAGATATCATTCCCTGGTGGTAGATGCAGAATCGCTTCCAAAGGAACTCATACCTATAGCTTGGACCTCTTCCACTAAAGCATTTCCTTTTCTTGGGACCCGAAAGTCTGATGTTGTCTCTCACGCTTACGGAAGTTCAATTTCTGGAAAAATATCTGTTGATTCATCCTCAAGAAAGTCTAAAAATGGAAGTTCTTGGCCTTCCTGTGATTCTGAGATGCAGAGGGGAGAAGTCCTTATGGGCTTAATGCATTCTACCAGGCCTCATTATGGTTTGCAGGTGTGTTTTGGTCATTCAACTTGTAATTGCCACACATTATTTTTGTATGTGCCAAAACTGTTATTGTTTGGTTTTGACTTTCAGTTTCACCCTGAGAGTGTTGCAACCTGTTATGGGAGACAAATATTCAAGAATTTTAGGGAAATCACTGAGGATTATTGGCTCAGGTTGAGGTCATCCTCCATCGGCAAGAGAGAAGTCTTATCATTCTGGTAAACTATTTCATTAAGACCGCAAGTCTTCATTATAGCTATTTTGACCAAACCAAACCAAAAGAAACAAAATTTTATGCCTGAATTTAGTGGAGTCGTTATATCTATCTTTTTCTTCATTCACGTATCAAGGGGTTTATGTTGGTTATTGGTTAAATTTAACAGACTAGTATCATTTTAGTGATGCATCTCAGGAGGGCTTAGGTTTTCCTTTCCACTTAGTATTTTCATTGACAGTGCTCCTATTTCTTTTTCTTAATGGTGCATCATTCGGTCTTTCTTGTGCATGCCAGACCATCTTATGGAATTCTTTATTTGGGCTCAATAGGAACTCACCAACTTGAAATTTTATTTGAAGATATCTATGAATTCTTTTTCGTGGGGTTTTCTTAACTGTGAAGTATGTCATTAGCACCTGAAAGGCGTCACATTTGCCTTGCGTTTTGGGGTGTGTTAAACCTCCTAGGTTGAACATAGTGACTAATGGGCTGGTTTAACCTCCTATCACCCTGAGCTCCCTGATGTAATCTTATAAGATAGCTGAAGATTTCTCTATGGCTATCCCTTGGTTTGCTTATGAACGTTTTGTTTCTCCTGTTGCATTTGATGTGTAGAACCTGACATATTATTTACTCTGAGCAGTGAGCGCTACTTAGCATGCATGCAGGTGCCCCAATCAAACCGTCTGTTCAGAGATATACAATTGATGAATAAGTTGAACGAGAGTAATTACTGCAGCATGTGCAGTATAGAAAATCTATCACATCAGAGCAATCATGGTAAATTTTTGAAGTTGAAATGGAAGAAGCTTGAGAGGTTGGCTAGTCAAGTTGGTGGAGCAAAAAATATTTTTTGTGAAATGTTTGGAGATCATAAAGCAAATGACACCTTTTGGTTGGATAGTTCGTCGATAGAAAAGGTATGCTTCTTAGTCCAAGGTACCAATCTATTGCTGAAGTTTGCTTTGAACCACTTGTATAATTTTACTTTTTCAAAATTGATTTCAGCCGTTTTTAGGCGTAAAACCTATGTGAATATAAAGGATAGTGTGTATCTTATATGAAAGTTTTGAGGTTTTTTTGTGTGGTCATGCATCGCTCTAGAGTTAGCAACCACATTTTTCCACCACTGGAGACTTCTTTGAAATGCAAACTTGTCATAAAGGTGTGAACGGATGAATCACATGTATCGAAAGATTTGGGGAAAATAGACATTATATACTTTGTAGATACAAGTGTTGTACACGTGCATATATTTTAAGGGGGCCTTAAAATTTTATGGTAGGAAAGAAAAAGAATAAACCTCTAAATGTAGTTGTGGACTAGAAAAAAACATATGTAGGATTGCTAGGGGCAGGATATTGAGCGTTTAGGTAAGAAAGGAATAGATGACATAGTAACATGCATTGATGTGATAAGGGAATGATTGAGTCATGGCTAATTTAAGAATAGTGGTTGGAGAGGTAGGTAAAGTGAATTCCTAATAACTATTATGCTTACCAGCTAGGGTTATTACCATTGGTTCCTCTTGGTGCACGAACCATGGAGGATTATCCAAGGCAGAAGTGATGTCCCAAAGAGCACGTTGTCGGCTTATGGAGTTATGATAGTCTTTTTAGTTGCAAATCTAAGATAGAGGCTAATCACAAGTCATAATTGCAAGTTTTGGAGAAACACTCAAGAAGCTCTAAATTTTTGGGAAAGTAGGGGCAAAAAGTAACTGTTACTATCTCATAGTTGAAGATTTAGGCCCCAGATATATTTTTCAATGATCTTTTTAAGCCTTTATGTTTCTTTAACAACTTCTTTAATTCATTGTGCCGGTGGTAGAGGTATAAAGATGTTGATTGGTGTGGAGAGGAATTGCAAGTAATGGTGATTTGTTTGTGAGGCAAAAGAATGCTCACTTGTGCAATCCAATGAGATTATTAGACGCTGTATTCATGACGAATTATGATGCATCAATGTCTTCAATTAGTGAAGGGGCACGTGGTAGTAAAAAAAAGAAAAAAAAAGTGGTATTTGGTACAGTTTTTCATAGACTGATAAAGTTCATTAGTGATATTCACTGATCCGATAATGCTTTTCATACAATTTTTCAAAAGAATTCTACCGTCTATTGATGGAAAACACACTTCCAATAATGCAATTATTTCTGCCTAGTGATAGCCGGATAACTAGTATGTTCAGGATTAGAAAATGTAAACGAGGTTAAATAAGGTAATAAGTGGAAGCCTGAGAAGATTAAATAAATGATGACAGCGACGGGAATTCATTTCATACCCAGACCAAGCAAGGAGCTGAGCCAATTTTTTTTGTTTTTTTGGCTTGGCAGCTGACCCATTTCTTTCTGACTGGAACAGGGGCGGTTGGTAGATTAGGATTTAAGCATTGCAGAAAATTAGGTATACATGTTTGTCACTCTATCTGGAATACTATGGGCAACATGGTTTCTAGGTAGACATGTTTGCAGTACCTTTTTGGGTGTTGCCATGGCTTTTGGAACTTTTGTTTATTTGTAAGATTCCCTGCTGTGATCTCATGCTTTCGGTAAAAGTTTACATAGAGTGTTTTTTGGGGTTTAGTGTTTCCGGTTAGGGTTTAGTACTTGCTAATCATTTTCCCGGTTGTAATCTACTTAACACCTCACACTTGTTATCTGTGTAACAGTCTTAATAGTTAGCTCGAGACGGCAAACATTGTTAAATTATATTGTAATATATAACTTACTGTACACTGTTATATCTGTTATCTAACTCTACTTGTCTTTTCATGACATCTTAGTGAAGCTCGTAATAATCTCCCCTTTTTTTTTTCTCTATAATTTTGGAATATGTAATGCATAACAAACCTCTTATTTCTGTCTAGAAAAGGGCACGATTTTCCTTTATGGGGGGTAAAAGCGGCTCTCTCTGGAAGCAAGTCACATTCAGGTTGTCAGATCAAAGGTCTGTATAGCGAAAGATTTAGATAAACCCACAGACTGTTTGACTCGGCAACCAGCTGCGTTTGTTGTACTTATCTTATTTGCTGTGAGATAATTGCTGTTTTAGATGAGAGGTGATATGTGCAACCTCCTCTTTCAGTGATACGACATTTAAAGGTGGAGGCAATCTGGTTATTGAAGATGCTCAGGGATCTACTTCTTGTACATATTTGGAGGACGGTTTCTTTGAATTTTTGAACAAGGTATGTTTTGATCATTGTTCTGATGGAACTTACTTTCTGCTTTTCTTATACTTACACAAGTCTGCGCACTTCATTGCATCACAGAAATATAGAGAATTTTTTTATATCTACTGTGATTTGGTGCTTCTTTGCAGTACTTTGTTTCTAAAGTTTGGGCAACAAAAAAACATTGCGATGAGAAGTTATAGATGTAGACATGTAGTGGTCTCGTCTTGAAGATAGCCTTAATTAAATGCAACAATTTTTCTAGTGAAGTCACAACAACTAGCTTTCTAAACTTTTGTCTTGATAGACGTTTTCGGGAAATTTTCAAGGTAGTAATTAGTATTCATCATCATCATTATCATCATATTTATGGCAAGATCAATTTTTGCTGGCCACTTTGCTCCTTATTTTGGACTCAAGTGGAGCCCTTATTCCGTTAGCAATAATCGTAAAAAAGCTGTATATAGGCTCGGGAAAAAAATTACATCTTCCATTTCCGAATACATGTTGGTCTTGGTCCAGTGGGCCAGACTTTCACTTGTCACTACCACCACCACACCCTTTTTCCCCTTTGTCAATGTGTCCAGAATTGTATATACGGTGTAATATGTACAATGCTGGTCACATGTTTGCACAAAATCACATAATGGAGTTGAAAATATAGGGGGAATTTTTAGTATTATGATGTACTGGAGTCTGGAAGATGGAACAAAAGATGGCTCAATCGATTTCCTGTTGGGGTGGCTGATTGGCGAGGGAGGAGGGAGCTTGTGGCAGATTAGGATAGGGGTTGCATGCGAGACATGGGAGGGAGGAGAGGATGGAGATGGATAAAGAAGGGGTGGCTGTGGTTGTGGAGGAGCGGCAAAAGTTGATGATAAGGGCATGATTGTCTTTCTGCATTGGAATAAGGAATCGCCATTTTCTTTCGTACCAACTCTCAAAATAGGCAGGAGAGGCACAATTACTGTCTATTTGGATATTTGTTACGGTAGGGAGGCAAGTGCCGAAGGGCCAAAGCCAAGTGAGGGCAACATGGCTATTACTGAATGTTAAGGGGATGACGTACTCTGCGGTCAATCCATGGCGTAAGTTGTATTTTACACTTATTGTTATTATCACTACTATTGTTACAGCCATTATTTCCTCCGATCAAGTAAAGCTAATTGCAGTACTTGTGTCCTAGTTCTGTTAATGTCTCTGCATGCCCATCTTCTCTACCGTAAGACACTAAGACATGATTATTGTTTTGATGTTGTTAATGACAAATGTCTCTTGGTATAGGATGTGAATGGTAAAATTACCAATTTGTCCAAGTACTTGTACGGTTCCATTGTTGTCTGAAGGCAAAATTTGAATCCTGTGAAACCATCAAGCCATTGTCATTCTAATGATTATCTCTTGAAATTGTTTGCCAGGAGCTCCAGTCTTTTTGTTATGAAGAAAAAGATTTTGACGGATTGCCATTTGATTTCTATGGTGGATATATTGGTTACATTGGGTATGTGGTCAAATTTAGGTGTATTAAATTTACTTGCCATTTCTGCTATTCCTCGTGGCTTCTATTGGAATTGTAGCAGAACTCATTTTTGTTGCTCTGGCCAATGGAAAATGGTACTTGACATGCCTTCCTTTTAAAGCATGATGTGTAGCATTCTCTTTTATAGCCTCTAGTGCACATAACATCACTATCGAATTCCTTGGTTGTGGGACAACTGATTTGGGTTCTGAGAGTAACAACTTAACTAAATTATTTCAGGAAAGCAAGATCATTTCATGCTTATCAGCCCGTAAAAAGAAAGGGGAATGAAAAGGAATATTGTGAATGCATGGCAGCCCTTTATGAGTCCGTATATCATTGAATGATATGTTTGTATCTGTATGGAAGTTAAAATTTGAGTTGTCTTGGATTCACATCATGAATCTCTTACTGCAATATAAACAAAAACAATGCATGTTTAACTTCAAATTTGAGAGGAATTTTATGCCACAATAGCATAATATGCTATCTTTCTCGCGCACTTTAGATGTGAATTAAGTTGGGAGTCTTAAGCATCCAAATTGGTGTTGGAATCTGACAGAAACACATGGCAGGTTGGTGTGCGAGTAGACTACTGCCCTAGGTTTCCATAGGCGACCTGGATCCAGGTTGCACTTTGGTTTTCTAATCTGCTGCGAGTTGCAGATGTGATTGAAATCCCCAAAACCAATGTAATTATGAACTGTTTAGTTATCAACTGGTATACTGAGATTACAAAATGACAAATTAAGATTGATTTGTGCGCTGGTTGATTTATGTATCAATATTATCCTCCGTATCTCCTGGTTACAGTGGAGTGAATTAGTGAAATAGCATTCCTGTAGTTGGCATAGGCTGCATCCTGTAGGTAATACCTTTCCTATGCTGTTTAATAATTTTTTCTTTGAAACATCTTGGGTTTAGCAGATCGAAAAGAACAAACCAGGGTTGAGAAAACTACCATAATGAGGGGGCCCTTTAGGTGGTACAAATAGTAGCAGTACATGTTCTTAATTTGCTAATACATGATGGAAATAAGAGATGATCAACACTGAGAACGTCGGTATTGATTTGTACAGAGTCTCTCTCTCTCTCACACACACGTGCTCGCTCGGGCACAGGCGCACACTCACTCTTCCGCAATTCTTCTAATGATTGGAAAGTTTCGATTATGCTGATACATATGTTTTTGTCTTACAGGTATAACCTCAAAGTTGAATGTGGTATGGCATCTAACCGTCATACATCAAGTACACCAGATGCTTGTTTTTTCTTTTCAGACAATTTTATAGTGATAGATCATCAAAATGATGATGTTTATATCATGTCCCTAACTGAGAGGAGCACACCACAGACAGCATGGTTGGATCTTGTAGAGCAGAAGCTTTTGAGCTTAAAGGCTTCTGCAAGAGAAAAACATACATCACATTATTCACAGCCTGTCCCAGATACTTCACACAAATTGGGGTTTCTGTCTGAGAAATCTAGAGAGCACTACATCAAAGACGTTGAGAAATGTCAGAATTTCATTAAGGATGGGGAAAGCTACGAGTTGTGTCTTACAACTCAGATGAGAAAGAGAATAGGGGAACCAGATTGTATGGGTCTGTACCTTGAGCTTAGAGAAAAGAATCCAGCGCCATATGCTGCTTGGCTTAATTTTTCAAAGGAAGGCTTGAGCATCTGCTGTTCTTCACCTGAGAGGTTTCTGCGATTGGATAGAAATGGTATTTTGGAAGCTAAACCCATCAAAGGTACTATAGCTCGTGGTTCAACACCAGAGGAAGATGAATTACTCAAAATGCAATTGCAATGCAGGTAAAACGTTGTCGCTGTACTGTCTCAGAGTACAACAGTGTAAGAATCAGTTAGTTTCTGAGGAATAGGAAAATGCCTAGGTATACAACAAATTAGGTTTTTAGTGTTTGAGACAAAAGTAAGAGGAATAATGAGATTTGATCAAGAGACATTAATTAGCCCCTCCTTGGGACACACTCTAATAGACTAATAGTACCAGCCATGATTGTTACAAGGATAGGGTGGCTAAAGTCTGACAAAAATAGCACGGTTAACATGCCTATAGTTTTTTTTCCTTGCAAAAGGACATATTATGTAGAATTTAAGCAATTGGTTGCTGGCTGCTTATAATTCATAACCCCCTCACTTCTTTTTAAGTTCATAGTGGGTTTTGACATTTTCTGGCCGACATTTACTACTTACCTCCATAGCCCTCCATAGCCAGACTCTTTTGAAAACAGAGTCTAAGAGTTTTGAGTCTATTTTGGAATTGCTGTAAAATCTGTCATCACAGAGTCTCAAACTGTCTTCTCTATCTGAGCAGTGAAAAGGATCAGGCCGAAAATCTAATGATTGTTGACCTTCTAAGGAATGACCTTGGTCGTGTCTGTGAGCCGGGCTCTGTCCATGTGCCGTGTCTCATGGAAGTGGAATCCTATGCAACTGTTCACACGATGGTGAGTACGATCCGGGGAGAAAAGAGATCAAATGCTAGTGCTGTGGATTGTGTTAAAGCAGCGTTCCCAGGTGGTTCAATGACAGGTGCACCAAAGTTGAGGTCAATGGAACTCCTTGATTCTCTTGAAACTTGTTCTAGGGGAATCTACTCTGGCTCCATAGGTTTTTTCTCGTACAATCAAACGTTTGATCTTAACATTGTGATAAGAACGGTGGTTATTCACGAGGGTGAGGCTTCCATAGGAGCAGGAGGTGCGGTTGTAGCTCTTTCGAATCCTGAAGAGGAGTACAATGAAATGATTTTGAAAACAAGAGCCCCTGTTAATGCTGTTTTGGAATATCAGCGCGGTTTATAGTGAATAGAGGGTGTTTTGATTATTCTTTTTGAGGGTTCAAAATTTTGTGCGAGTTGTTTGTATTGTTATAAGTTGAACTATTGAAACTGCAAGACATCAATCCTGAAACTGTAATGAGAGATGTCTGCAGTGGCTTGCTGAGAACCGCAGGCTATGTTGTAACGTACCATTGGAGTTTCTTACAGGTTTTGATGATTTGTTTCGTTTGAAATAATAAAGTCAAGTGCTTTTGCATCATATACTCCAATCATTTGTTTTTGATTTGCATTTTTTAGATTTGTATGGAGACAGATTAATACCAATAACACGATACATTTGTTTTTCTAGTGACGGGATGCATACTTTTGAAAATAATCTTTGTTTTGTTCAATATCCCTGAAAATTGATATTAGCAAGTGGACCTTATTTGCATCCTTCTTTCCCTATATCATGATATTTGGGGACAGGCGTGTACTAGCCGTGTAGTGAGCGATCATGGCCATTTGTTTTGTTCTAGACGGTCCAGAATCCTCACTACAGGCCCCCCCGAATGGACCAGATTTCAGCTTCTTTTTTTTTTCCCAGTTTATAATGAGTTAATGTAGACTCCTTGTTTGGTTTTGTTGAGATCATGGGATACTTCCAAATAAATCTGGAGTATTTATTTTCTGATCAGATGCTTTCAAACAAATCAAACAAGGATTAAATCAAGTGTCTGTCCACTTCTGATTCAATATTAGTAAATAATTAGATCCCAATCAGGGATCTGATGGCATGGGTTTGTGACGAAATTGACAACTAGCCTTTCCTAAGCAAAAACCCAAAGTGCTATTTTTTTTAAGAAACAAAACTACTAATATTTTAAGTGTGTGATCATAGCACCACGTTGTAGCGAAGAGTGTTAGGGCATCTTGAGGGGAGATTGTGTAATATGTCCTCTTTTTTCTTTCACTTTTTGTACTATACTGGAGAATATTGGAGGGACCCATCGTACTTTTTTTGCCAAAATGGAGGAAGAACGAATATGGTCCTCCATATTTGGAGACCCTTGGAGGCTCTTCTTCTATTTTGTAGGAGTATAGTAGGTCCCTCCAATATTCTCTCATAAAGTGCAAATACAATTTTTTTCTCAATATGTCACATTCATCCTCCATTTTGGAGAAATGAAGAGGGGTTGAAGATGCCCTTATGAGAAACTACTGCTCGTTCCACTACTTTGAATTGTTTTGGCTTTCTGACTTTTTACGATTTTTGAGATATTCCATTATTCTCACATACATTAACTAAAAAGTCCAAAAAGCTGAGCTTCGTGAAATGGAGCCTGATTTTCCTAGAGTAAAACCTACTGTGATTCATCGTATGGTGTCAGATATATAGTTGCATTAAGTATACATCAATCCATGCTCACAGATGCTGACTGCGAAATTATAGTAAACGCTCTTTGTTAATGATTCATCCGTGAAACTATAGTAAATGCTCTTTGATAATGATTTATTGTATGATATCAGATATCTAATTACATAAATTATATAGATCAATCGACGATTACAGGTATTGAGTGAGAAACCATAGTAAATGGTCTATGTTGATGATTCATCTTAGATATCAAATATCTAGTTGCATTAATTATAAATTAATTGACAAATAGAAATACTAATTATAAATTAATCGATGATTTGAGATACTGGTTGAGCAACCATAAGAAATGCTGTGTGGATGATTCATCCTATGAAATCATATATCCAGTTGCATTAGGGTGAGTTCTTGAATGGATTTTATCAAGATTTCATAAAATAAAGATATACATCAATTGAAATTGACGATTGCAGATACTAGTAACTAAGAAACCATAGTATAGGCTCTTTGTTGATGCTATCTCATTGAGAGTTAGATTTAATTTGGATATTCTAATTAGAACACAAATAGGGAGATTGAAGAGGAAAAATCACATTAATTTAGTTTGCTTATGTAGTCTAAATAGTTGGCTAGATTAGCTAGTCAATGTAAATAGAAACGGGCAATGCTACAGACACTAAATAATTTACAAACTATTACACTACATTCACACATGACACTATCACATCATGATGCAATACATGGATGTGCTCATCCACTAAAGACTCGTGCTAGGGGATTACATAGCCAGATGACTTTGCGCCCAGATGAGTAATTCCGGGCACACCTTTAATCCATGGTTTGGAAGTGAAAAACCCACCCCTCTTATTTATGGACCCTCCAATAGACCTTATTCATATCTTATCACCCTCCCAACACCTCTCATTTCAGACTCTCTCTGTGAAATGAGCGGAGAAAAAAGAAAAAGAAAAAGTAGCACAGGTATTTTTCAAAAGAAAAAATGTCAATCATACGTCTCACATGACCTGTATGCAGGTACATACTTATAAGGCTGTGTCGACACACAATCTAATATTTTAGATGAATATTCATAAAATAAAATAAATGATGGAGTATAAAAAGTGACTAGTGATCCTTAAACATTTATATATTTATACAACTTTAAGATACAGTTATATAGACTCATACATTTGACATAAACTATGCGCAAGCGTATACGTAAAAGATGGCGTCGACATCTAATCTAAGATTTTTTATAACTTCTCACATAAAAGCATTGACAAATATACTAGCCTCCCCTCTGATTCTGTAAATTACCCCCAAGTTTCTCTCTTTACAACTAATATGCAAATGGCCCCATTGCCGTTAAATTTGGCCTACAATAGGTTTTACTTAAGGTTCCGAATACCAAACCAAAAACGGTACCATTTTTGTTATTGGAATGTTACAGGATACCGTTTCGGATTTCTTGTTAAATACTCTCTTTGTCCCAAATTGCTCGTCTCTTTTGGACAGTCGTGTCACCCAAATAATTATCTATATTTCACAATCTATAATGCTTTTATTATTTCAATTTTTTTTTTCAATAAAACTGATTGAGATCTATCAAACAGATCCATATTGAATATAAAAAGTATTATAGATTAGAAGGGAATGACAATTTTTTAAGAGGCCCCAAATAGTGAAAAGAGACCAACAATTTAGGACAGATGGAGTACTAAAATATATATAAAAAATATAACAAATTTACTTAGGGGTATAATCTTGATTTTCATTTACATAACTCAATCCTATTCGTATAAATAAATTTAGATAGCATTACTTGGACATATCTTTACTCATTCTTATTCTCATTAGCTATGATATGTCGATATGTTTCAGTTTTTGAAAAAGAAAAAAGAAAAGAAAAGAAATCAATATGCTTTTCAAATATTCCCGTCTTGGACATAGGTTTCCCTGACTCTAATTTGTTTCCAAATGCTGAACAAAGGTTTTGTGTTAGACATCTTTATAAAAATTTCAAACAAGACTTTAAGGGGATGGTTCTGAAGGATATATTGTGGAAGGTTGCTAGGACAAGCACTGTTCAGAGCTTCACAAGAGCAATGAAGGAGATGAAAGACACAAATGCCCAGGCATATGAGTGGTTTTCACAGAGACCACCTGTCCATTGGAGTGGATCACACTCCACCACTTACACCAAATGTGAAACAATTTGCGTGAGAGTTTCAATTCTAGCATTTTGAAGGCTAGGGATAAACCTATAGTTTGTATGTTGGAGACGGACCGCAAAAGTAAGGTGGGACATAACAAGAGGGGCTGCAAAATTAAGGGGCATGGGGTAAATGCTGGAGACGAGACCGCAACTCCTACTATGGTATCACTTCAAGCTGTAAGTTATATTTTTCATTGAATTTGCTTTTAGTTGCATTGAATTGGTTTTCAAAGTTGCATAACTCCTTTAATGCAGGTTTAGGTGAATGCTAAATAAAGAAAGGGCCAAACCAACATTCCAGGATTCCAAAATTATATGTGACTTTAATTTACCCCATTAACTGATTAGTTTTGTTAGGGTGTGAGATCCTTTGTTTGTTAATTGATTGAAGTTCTATCGTGGAGTTCAAAAGAAGGGCTGGTAAAGGAAAATGACACATGTTTGTGTGAGGGTGACAATATGGATGACCATTTTGTGAATCTAATTCCAAGGAGGGAATTCTAGCTTTATGCTTTTTTTTTGTTAACCTCTTTTATTAATGTTGCCATCATTCCTTACATGCAAGGATATGGTAGCTATAATATGTTGGAACAACTTAAGTGACTCATATTTTGATCAATAAGATGATTTTAGTTTACATAATGCTTGGTCTATGAGCCAAGTCAATGGGGTGATTTTAATTTATGTAATGCTTGGTCTATGAACCAAGTCAATGGGATGATATAACTACTTGTAATGCTTGGTCTGTGGCCAGCTCAATGGAATGCTTACTCTGTTTTGTACTGGTTGAACAATTGCCCAGGAAATGGAATTACAATACTTGGTTGCACCTTGTAATGCTGAGTCTGTGATGCATTACTTGTTTTGAAACTGTAAATTCTTACTTTGTTATTGGGCTGTGGGAATGGATTTCTGGCATTAATTAATCTGTTTTACTAGAAATGCTTCAACTAGAAATGCATTGGTTAATCTGTTTTAATGGTTTTCTGCATTGGTTGGACTGGAAAGCTTGGGCTATGGCATTGAAGCATTTGTTTTACTGGAAATGCTTCAACTAGAAATGCATTGGTTAATCTGTTTTAATGGTTTTCTGCATTGGTTGGATTGGAATACTTAGATTTTATTTAACTTGTTGAAAGATTTAATTGATATGTATTCTTCTCACTAGGAGGCACAATACATAGACTGTGTACAAGATAATTTAGGAAAGGAAATAATAAGGAAATTGCTACCTACCTAATTAAACTAATTACAATCTTCCTAATTGCCTAATTGATTTACAACATGTGTTACAATATTTCTTTCCTTTTCAACACTCCCCCTCAAGTTGGAGCGTATACGTCGTATACTCCAAGATTGTGACAAATAGAATCAATGGAAGCCTTGGGAAGAGCCTTCGTGAAGATATCAACAAGTTGAGAGCCTGAAGGAACAAAAGGCGTGCTGATCTTTTTAGACTCCATTTTTGACCGAATGAAATGATAGTGAGGTAAATAAGTTTACCTACAAGTCTTCGATACAACTCAGGATCATCAACCAACTCACCATCATCAGGCATAAGTTTATGATTAGTCTCCATAGGAATAGCTACAGGTTTAGAACCAAGATAACCTGTATCTTTCAAGAGATCGAGAGTGTATTTCCGTTGTGATAAATTGATGCCTGCTTTAGAACAAGCAACTTCAATGCCAAGAAAATACTGAAGATTGCCTAGATCCTTGGTGAGAAAACTGGAACAAAGGTGACGAATCAATACCTGAATCCTATCATTGTCACTCCCTGTAATGACAATATCATCCCCATAGACTACAAGAATCACTATACCACTGGTGGTCCTTTTAAAGAAGACAGAATGATCAGCTTGACTTCGTGTCATACCATGAGACACGACGGTACTACTGAATTTATGGAACCAAGCCCATGGAGATTGTTTGAGGCCATAGATAGATTTGCAAAGACAACACACAAACTCCCCTTTGGACTCAAAACCGGGTGGTTAAGCCATATAGACTGTTTCAAAGAGATCTCCATGAAGAAAAGCATTCTTGACATCAAGATGATGGAGAGGCCAATCAAGGTCGGTTGCAAGAGATATAACAATGCGAATAGTGTTGAGTTTAGCAACCGGAGAAAAAGTCTCAGTGTAGTCAAGCCCATAGGTTTGGGTGAAACCTTTGGCCACAGACGAGCTTTCAGACGATCAAGAGTTCCATCAAGATTGTGTTTGACAGTAAACGCCCAACGACAACCAACAATATGTGCTCCAGAAGGCTTGTGAACAAGATCCTAAGTATGATTCAGTGACAAAGCGTGCATCTCTTCTTCCATAGCAGAACACCATCCAGGATGAGAAAGAGTCTCCTGATAAGACTTAGGAACAGTAACAGAGGACAAAGACACAAAAAAAAGCACGAAAAGAGGGAGACAAACGATCATAGGACACAAATTGAGAGATAGGATGAGAGGTACATGAACGAATGCCTTTACGATGTGCAATAGGAAGATCGAGAGTTGGATCTAAAGACGCTTGAGGAGATGGTGTGGGCACAGAAGCGTATCTGGAGTTTCAACAGGAGGAACATCAGCAGAGGAACGTCGAACATATACTTGTGTAATCGGTGGTCGAGTAGCATTCTTAAGAAGACCATGGTCAACCGGTAAATGAGCAATCTTAGGTAGACAAGGTGGTGCCAACAAGGGTGGTGTCAACTGAGCACCCTCAAGAGAATAATAGGGGATGTTTTCAAAAAAAGGTCACGTCAGCACTTACAAAGTGCTTTCATAATAAGGGACTATAACACTTGTATCCTTTTTGTGTCTGAGAGTAACCCAGAAAAATACATTTGTAAGAATGCGGATCAAGTTCATCACGACTTGGAGATAGATTATGAACAAATGTCACATAGCCAAAAAGTTTTGTGGGGAAAATATAAAGATCCTTGTCAGGAAACATGACCTAATAAGGAATGTTGCCATGCAAAACCCGAGAAGGAGTGCGATTTATGAGATAATTTGCGGTAAGAATAGCACATCCCTAAAAATGTTTTGGAACGTTCATATGAAGCATAAGGGCGAGTTACGACTAAAATTGGTCCATTCTTCTGTTCAACAACCCTATTTTATTGAGGGATAGTAACACAAGCAGTTTGATGAACAATACCATGAGTTTCAGTAAACTGTCTAAATGGACGAGAAAAATATAATTGGGCATTGTCAGTTCGCAAAATACGTAATTTAGCATTGAATTGGTTGACAATCTTAGCGTGACGACTAAAAAGACAGAAAATAATTGAGACCTATTTTTGAGAAGATACACCCAAATTAAATGAGAAAAATCATCAACAAATGTGACAAAATAGCAAGCACCACACAAACTTGTAGTGCGCAAAGGTCCCCAAATATCAGAATGAACTAAAGCAAACGGTTCTACACATGGTGACCCCCCCACACACACACACACACACACACACACACCCACCCACCAATCATCCCCTTCGTCTTGAGATCCTGAAACTCGCAATGAGAAAGAGAAAAAAGGATCAAACACTGGTGAGTATGAGACAGTTTATGAATAGAAAGAAGATTAAATGAAAATTGTGGCAAATATAAGACAGAAAGAAAACAAGACCAAATGAACAATATGTACCAATGCCTTGAAAAGAATTTTAGTGCCATCGACAATAGTAACATAAGACTTAACAGAAGGGGTAACAACATTAGTCAAAAGAGACAAATCACCTGTCATATGATCAGATGCGCCAGAATCGAGAATCCAAGGAGTGCTATGAGAAGATGAGTGAAGACATGTATTACCTAAGGTGACATGAGTTGCAGTGGAAAAAGAAGAAGATGCATTGGCCCGTTGAATCATACAATCATACTCAGTCTCGGACATAGTAATCTAAGTAGGAGCAAAAGCAGATGGCTTCCCCTCAAGTGTAGTCTGATTAGCCCAAGCTGGCTTGCCATGCGGCTTCCAACAGAATTCAACATCGTGGTTGGTCGCACCATAATGAGTACACTTCTTGGTGGCACGCTCCCCTCATCCTCCACGCCGACCACCTCGCTCAGAAGAACTACCACGACTGTGGGAGGGATTACGATTCCCAAAATGTCCAGAAGATGAAGCAGGAGAGGTTGTGGGGGCAGCTAGGGCGGATGGAGCCGGATGCTCTAAATCAGAAGAATGAGGAGCAGCATGTTGAACACGAGCAAAGGCCTCACCAATGGTGGCGAATTCCCTACTAGAAAAAATTTGTGAACTAATAGGAACAAGGTCTGAATTCAATTCAGACAGAAATTTGCAAGTTCTAAATTCGTCTCTGTATTTCTGCTGAACCTTTAAATCTGTAGAGAGAGGCTAGTAAACATTTAACTCGTCCCACATACCCTTTAAGATGGAAAAGTACTCATCAACGGATCTGTCTCCTTGTTGAAGGGAGAAAATATTCTGATAAATCTAAAACACTCGAGAGATATTCTGATCTGATGAATATAACTCGCGTAGAGTGTCCCAAACAGCTTTGGACGTCTCTTGGCAAGCAACATTATTAAAAATGTCAAGCTCAAGATTATTCCATAGTAAAGTCATAATATGAGTATCATGTTGGGACCAAGCAGAATCGGGATCAATAGGTGAATCATTAGTAATATAGGAATTCTCACCACTTGCGCGTAGAGAGACAGTCACAGCTCGTGACCATGGCAAATAATTAGATCCATTTAACTTGATTGTGGTTTCAACAGTGTCTGTTGTCTTAGGTTTATCACCCATAATGGATCTAAGATTATGAAGACACAATTAAAAAAAAAGAACCGTTACCCAGTAACTTTGAGTAGGAACAATGGGTACCCAGTTGGTTTAAAGCAACACACTCCAGATCTGAGAGTAAACAGAGAGAGCAGAGGTCTGACGAGGCTATCAGGAGGTCATCGGAGGTTCGACGATGACTGGCGGTTGTCGGCGAGGGTCGTTGGTAACGGAAAGAGCTCCGGCGAGTGCTTCCAAAGCAAAACGAGCCTTTGTGAGAGGCTGATGATGGGTAATAAAGGTCGTCGGAGACTAAAAAAGCCCAGACGAGGGACGTTGGACGTAAGCGAGTGTCTGGCGACGGTCATCGGGCTTGGATAAGATCGTCGAGGGTCGTGGGTCGATGTGAACAGCCTCTGTTCTTCAGATTTGTGTGGAAACAACTGGGTAAGGTTCAAAATCCCCTTTTTAGGACTCGAACTGGAAAAATAGGTTTGTAATCTCCCGTTTAGAACTTGAAATTGAAGAAACGATGTTGGAATCGAATGGTGTAGAAGTTGAATCCAACATATTGATTTTTTTTTTTGTGTAGAGATAGGATTTCTGGGTAGAGACGATCAATGTAGATGATCAAAATAGAGAGAAGAAAAAAAGGAACGAAAGAAAAAAAAATCAAGTTGTGGAACCTGCTCTGATACCATGTTGAAAGATTTAATTGATATGTATTCTTCTCACTAGGAGACACAATATATATATTGTGTACAAGATAATTTAGGAAAGGAAATAATAAGGAAATTGCTACCTACCTAATTAAACTAATTACAATCTTCTTAATTGCCTAATTTATTTACAACATGTCTTACAATGTTTCTTTCATTTTCGACATAACCATTCAGTTAGCTAGATTTTTGCCATGTTAGTAAAAGCCATTTGTAACCATTAATGATCATAACATTACATTAGCATTACAAAATGGTCATAACCATAATTGACTCATTACAATACAATAGCCTAAACACTACAGAACACACCACCACATCTACGACATCCCATGCAAGCACCTATCGGCTCGTTTGGATGGGGCATTAGAGGGGGGCATAAATATGGAGGGTGTTATTCATGCCCGGACCCACCCATATAGAATGGTTTGCCAACAAAAAGTGCAGATGTGTTATTTATCAACTGGACTAAATATCACCCCTGCTGGGGCGTTATTTATGGACAGTCCAGGGGGTGTCCATATTTAGCAACCCCTGTCAATTTACCAAAATGCCTAAAATAATACCCCTCTCCCTCCTGTCTCAATACCCAATACCCATTACCGAGATCCATTTTATTCACGTGTAAAACCTATTTTCTGCAGAGGAAGAGATAGACGATAGAGAGAGAGAGAGAGAGAGGAAGAAAAAGGCGATTCCGGTGATTTGGTTCGACTTCATCCATTTCGATCGTCTCCGGCCATTACTCTTCGTTGAATGTACGTGATCAATGGCTGAAATTTCCGAAATGTGAAATGTGCAGTGCAGTAGTTAGTGCAATAGCAGTTTGTGCTGCTACATTTCTTAATCTTATTTGTCTGATTTCCAGTTTTTGTGTGCTTTTTCAAAGTGAAGGAACTTTGGAGATGCTCTAATTGGGGCTATTTTGGGGGATATTAACTTGGGTTAGAGATGCTCAAATTGGGGGGAATGATTCTGCCAAAGCTTTTGCAGTTTTGTTTTCCTTTGAACTTCATTTGTTGATTTTTTGGCTAGAAAGTGTTAAGCCGGTCTTGTTTGGTGCTGAGAAAACAATTACTCCAATTTTAACATATATGTTGCCATTTTTTTTTTTTTAAAGTTGTCATATATAATAAGTTTTTAAAAAAATTTTGCAATTAGTTTTTATGGTTTATTTGTTGACAAAGGTAATAAATTAATAAGTTTTGTATTTGATTAAGTAACAAACGCATGAATTGTAATATGGGTACGCAAAAGGCCAATTTGGTCTTTTGATAGTTTTTATATCCTTATACCCCGATTTTAACTACCATCCAAACCAAATACTATTTATTCCCCCTATATTACCAAAATCATCCAAACCAAGTGTTACAAATCCCCCTCCATAAATGTAACATCACTATGAGGCCACTCTCCATATTTATTACCCTTTATATATAATACCCCAAAAATTAATTCAGCATCCAATCGGGCCGTATAGGTACCTAGAATCAACCACAAACCATACCATAAAACTACCAGCAATACCTAAACCTAAATTTTTTTGAAATTTTCCTGAACATGATTTGAAAAGTTAAGAAGCTGAGAGTAATTTTGAAACATCAGGGGATGTATGGGTACTTTACCCTAAAAAGTAGGAGAAGTAAAAAATTGTCGATGGAGTACATAAAAAGTAATTAGAAAACTGTCTGTTTTTAGGCTTTGTTCGGCTAAAATGAAAAAAACTAGTTTTTTGGTTTTGTCCTTATTCAATTTTTTTTTGTATTCGTTGGTTTTCGGTCGATTTTTTGAGGTTTCTTGGCTTGTCTCAACGAGAGGAATCTAAAAAGTATAAAATTATTAGCCAAATTTTAAGTTTTGTGAATAAAGACGAAAAATGATTGAAAAAACCAATTTTTTGGATTATTTTTCGTCTTTATTCACAAAACTTAAAATTTGGCTAATAATTTTATACTTTTTAGATTCCTCTCGTCGAGACAAGCCAAGAAACCACAAAAAATCGATCGAAAACTAACGAATGCAATTTTTTTTTGAATAAGGACAAAATAAAAAAAATCAAAAAACTAGTTTTTTCATTTTAGCCAAACCAAGCCTTAGTTGACAAATAGCAAATGGCCAATAGGATTAAAGAAATCTTTGAGAATAAAGTAGTATTCTCAAAGATTAAGGAAGATGCTCTTAAACTTGATCATGCACCACACCCCAATGATTCTCTCTCTCCCTCTTTATTTTGTCCCCATTATCTTCTCAACGCAACACACGCAGTCACAAAGCATCTTCGGTAAAAGTCAAGCCCAGAACTCACCTCCGTATATACGTACATACACCACCCACCCCTGAATGTGTATGCGTTGACTGCCGCCTTGATCTCGATCTCGATCTCTCTCTCTCTCTCGCTCCCTCCTCCGCTCGTCTCAGCCCCCCTGATCGAACATGAGTCTCTCTATTGCCCAAGTAATTAGCTCAATCCCTGTTTTTATGCTCTGTTCCCGTTTGCGTATTTGTAGTTTGGGATTGAGATGGATAATGTTGAGAGCTTTTTGCGTGACTTTTAGGGTTTCACGAAGTCGCTTGCCATGACCGTGCTGTCCGAGATCGGTGACAAGACCTTTTTCGCCGCCGCGGTTAGTTTGCCCACTTTATTTCTATCCATTGTTGTTATCGCAGTTTTCTTTGAGTGGCAAAATTAGTTGCGTGTTCGTTAGGCAATTGGGCGTTTGATGAGTAGGTGCCAATGTGATTACTGTGTTATTGGGAGATGATAACAATGTTTAACAGTTTAAGTAGCGTTTGGTTCGCCGGATTTGTTACTTATTCGCCGCTTAATGGAGTGGCTATTCTCCTAGGATCGGTGAATGACGATTCCATTCGTAATTAATTTTTTGTTAATAA
The DNA here is from genome assembly GCA_022606695.1 of Vaccinium macrocarpon. Taxonomy (NCBI): domain Eukaryota; kingdom Viridiplantae; phylum Streptophyta; class Magnoliopsida; order Ericales; family Ericaceae; genus Vaccinium; species Vaccinium macrocarpon. The sequence goes on along the minus strand of CM040177.1, from coordinate 11,424,600 downwards.
TTTAACGACTTAAACATTGATACGAGCTCTACCGGGAATAATCATCTTTGTTTATTGTTAGCATTAAATTTTTGATACTGAATTACATCAATCTGGATGTTCAAATAATGAGAAAATCTGACAATATTTTTCTTAAGCACCATAATTTGTCCGAAAATTACAAATACAACTCTAGATAAAGAGACAAAGCCTTCACGCAGGAAGAAAGATCGAACCCTTGACCTCCTACTGAGGTGCAAGGACTTTGGCCAACTGAGCTAGCATGGTTGGTTTAGGAATAACAATTCCATTCTAGCTTTAATCGAGCAAACCAAACACTACCTTAGCTTAAACAGCGGAAGATGGGATTATTTGTATTGCAAACCTTTTGCCTCTAAAATTAAACCTGTTTCCTTGTGACTTTAGGTATATTTTAGCTCTATTACTATTTACTCAGTACGATGCAAATGCGGATGGGATGTTCCACTACCACAGATTTTAATTCCTTGCATGACTATGATGTGAATCTTTAAATCATGCAATTAATGGATGGTGAGGAAGTTGTGTATTAGGAATCTGCTACCCTTGCTCTTTCTGAACAGTTGAAAGGTGGACAATCTTGATCTGTAGAAATTCCAGTACTTTGTGAAAAGATACTGAAAATTGCACGTCGCATCATTTATTGTATAGATTGACTAAGATTGATTACACATAGAGATACGTTGTGTCATCCATAGAGATTTTGCTTCCGAAGGTATCAAAGATAAGATACATATCGTGAATTGTACAACTTTGACCACACATGATACAAATCAAACTCTTTTTTGTTTCTTTTTTCCTTTTTCTTTTTCTCTTTCTCTTTTTTAATGGCCAGCTGAAAGTGCTTAACAAGACGCGCTTCAGCTTTCATTTGAATGCATCACTGGAATCTGGGAGGCCCTTACCTTATCACATGGGATGATCTGCTGATCTCTTTAAGAGGACAGTTTAAGATGCTGGAGAGTTGGCAATTTTTTTATTTTATACATTTGCCTTTCTGAATCTTCTGTTTAGAAATTTATTTTACACTATGATGCTTGTTTACAGATCTTGGCAATGCGTCACCCCAGGAGACTTGTTCTGTCAGGGTGCCTAACAGCTTTGATTGTAAGTCTTTACTTGCAACTTCCTTGACAATTTTTTTGATCTTGTTGTCTGGTTTTTATGCCTTACACGTAGAGAAAATATTTGATGATTTTTGTAGGTGATGACTATTCTTTCTGCTGTTGTTGGCTGGGCTGCTCCAAATCTGGTGAGAGTCATAAACTTTGAATGCCCACAGCTAACTTGATGCTGATTTGTAGGTTTTGTATTCGATGACTGTTAATGCATAGTATTACTCAACAGACACCTGAAGTGGAGCAATTTATTTTAGTTATCAGTGTAGCCATATAAGTTAGTATTGTTTCTTAAGGTATGGATGTAGGCTGTTGCATAAATCAATATCAAGTCTAATGTATCGGAGTGATTAAGGCTAATTTTGACAAATCAGAGTTCCATTTGTTAAGCTTGGGCGTTAAACCACAGAATGATATTCAACCCAAATATTTCTTAATGGAGTTGGGTTTGTGGGCTGGATATTTTGGAGGCTTCGGATCCTATTTCCCCTTTCCCTGTCCCAATCTTCTGTCCCACTCATTTTATGCAGTCATGAGTTGAGTTAAATCACAGCCATTGGTGAAAGCAACCTCAATCTCTCTAACAAACTAGAGACATATGTAAGTACATAATATATCTAGTGAACCCATTTTGTAACCGACTCTACGTTGCCATCGCTGAAATCTGCTGAACCCTTGGTTGCAATATGCACTCAAGCCACTTCCCTGTGTCATCTCCTCTCCCCCTCCTTCCCTCTCAGTATGGAAACAAACTTTATACTTGAGGCAATTGTTTTCACATCCTAATGTCCTCTTATTTTACTTTTCTGTTCTTGTTTTCTTGTAATCTTGCAGGTCTCTCGTAAATGGACTCATCACGTAACAACTTTGTTATTCCTGGGATTTGGGCTATGGTCTTTATGGGACGTATTTAAAGGAGAAGGGTAACACATTAGTCATTGTCCTTTTGCCTCCTCACCAACGTTTATATAGCCGCTAATTCTCCTTTTTGATTTGCTTCTACTCGAGTCTGATGCTGTTTCATCCTTTAGGGAGGCTGAAGAGTTGGCTGAAGTTGAAGCTAAATTGGTTTTGTTTACTCTCCCCACGACTTGTTACATATATTGCAATATTGGCGTCATGTTCTTTCTGATTATTTCCTTTATGGTGCTACTAGGATGCTGATTGGAAAGCTAGTAATGGAAGTACAAAAGACCGTAGCAAGGTAAGAACTATTTTGTCCTGTTTCCTTTGACTGTGGTGACCAGAACTAATTTGCTCTGCATTTTGTTTGATTATTATGGTGGCTTTCCAACAACGCTTCTTGAGGAGAGGAGGTGCTGCGTTTTCCATGCACCCATTTCATTTCTTATGATAAGACACTTCGAATCATGGGATGACTTGCCTAAATCATGCTATGAGCCAATAGTTTTGTATGATTTAGATTCCAAATCTTCTACTTGTATGTTTTCTGATCCATTTGTGTCACTGTTGTTATGTAACACAATACAGTGGAAAAACTCCATTGAGTTGATTAACCATTATTTGCCGCTTCTTCTTTCTGTTTTCTCTGTCCATTTAACCACGAAAATGTTTTCCTGCTCCAGAGTAGAGTTGACGTGTGGTTTCGACATGAAATGTTCCTAAATACAACCTAAATTCTCAGTTTTGGTTTCTCATCATCCATATTTATTAGTTTGGTCGTATTGGCTTGGGTCATTACCTCATTGTTCTGTTTAAGTATCAACTTAGGTAGGGATTTACCAGATCCATTATGTTTGTTGTTCTGAAGTCTTTCATGCATTTTATGTTCTTTAAGGCTGATGATGATTTGAAAAAGGAAAGGCGGCAACTTCTTACTCAGTTCTTCTCACCCATATTTTTGAAGGTTTTGGTTTCTATCCTTTATATACTCTATAAGGTTGTATTTGGATAAGAAAAGGAAACTTAAAAGTTTTAGGATCTAACAACTCACAGTGGTTAGATTCTTCAACATTTCTTTCCTTCTATTTTTGTTATCCAAATCCTTGATCCAAATATAGCCTAAAAGAGAAGAAAGTTAGAATTTTGCTACAAATCCTTTGATCCATGTTTGATGACTATTTTGCAGGCATTTTCCATCACATTCTTTGGTGAATGGGGTGACAGAAGTCAGGTAAGCGTCAAAAAATCAGTAACATATATCTTTGCATATTCCCAGTGTCACAACCATTACCACTACTGCTCCATTTGTTTCACAATGCTGCATTTAACCTCTTCCAGCTAGCTACCATTGGTTTAGCTGCAGATGAGAACCCATTTGGTGTTGTCCTTGGTGGAATATTGTGAGTATATAAATCTCTTGACTCATTCATTCAAGTTTTTTTTTTCCCGTTCATTTTTGGCTAGTCTTAGTGACATTCCGGTTTTGATTGATGGATTTTATAGTATCTAGGCGAAAGAGGTTACCAGAAGTTGCTCCTCTGTGAGCGTGTGAGTGTGTGTGTGTGTCCCCATGAGCTCATAAACGCCCACCAAATCACCACCGCACTGGCCCACATACCAGATAAGAATGAACTGTTTGTGCATCTTGGATTTGGTGGATTGAAGATCTCAATGTTTGACAAGATAGTTAAAACCACTCATTTCTTGGTTGCGTGGAACCAAAAATCTGGCCTGAAATTATTCATTTCTCCTGAACACAATGCTTTGGTTTTCATCTCGGAAGTTTGACCTGTCTTCACATTAGTATTTTGCTGCTTTTCTTATGTCCTTGCAAAATAGGGAGAACTGGAGAACTTTTGTAATATTTGGGTAATTATAGATTATTCTATGTATAACATTGTGGGGCTGATTTTGTTTGTCCTTTACCAGAGGGCAAGCATTGTGCACTACTGCTGCTGTCCTGGGAGGAAAGAGCTTGGCATCTCAGATATCTGAGAAATTTGTAACAACTCTTGCTGTTTTGTTTCTTTTTTCGCAGTCTAAATCCCTTTTTGCCAATATGTGTAACCACGAAGCTGTCTTTATTCTCATGCAGGTTGCATTCTCAGGTGGTGTTCTTTTCATAATTTTTGGAATCCAGTCCTTCCTTTCAACTGTTTAGTCATGATATTGTAACACTGCTAACGGTAAGTATTTACCATCCTTTCGAGTGAAAGGACAATAAACCTCTTTAATAAGATACATTACTAGTTCATTTTTTGTTCACATTTTAACTGGCGCAGCTGTAAAGCTGCTCCAATGTGGCTTGAAGGTCACTGGCCCCCCATATGCGGCAGCTTTGTGCACTGGTTTTCTTCCCAATTGTGGGGCTTTCGTCTAGAGAGGGGTCTTGCCTATGGGAAGGCTCGAATTCTTGACCTCCTGGTGTTAACAAAGATTCTAGCCAACTAAGATGCATGTTCAATTGATATAATTGATAACTGGCCTTTAGGATTTCCAATGGATGATCTTTTTTTTCTTGGTGCAAATCCAGTACATACTAAATGAGAAACCAACTTCAGCATAACCCGATCTTGATACAGTCAAGAAATATATGACATGAAAAAGGGTCGTAAGATGTTTTTCAATACCATGTGCTGTGACATCTTATATACCTATGTATTATCCTTGGTCTACTTATCCAAAAAAAAAAAAAGACCTATGTATTATCCTGGTCTAAGATCTTTGTGAGTATTACTGTTGTAAATTGGCTCAGTGTTTAAAATCAACCATCCAGTGCCTAATTCGAATCACAAATAGATAATTTGCCAGGGTTTGGATAGACTTTTTTCTGTACCAGTTACAGGCCTGCTGCCCTAGTCTTCGCCTGCACAAAGGAGGCCCATAGTTGGATCAAGACCAAGAGTTTTTACCTCGACCAAGTTAATAAGAGGACTTGATTCAACCTAGGAGAAATATGTTTATTTATCATACACGAATTCTCTGAATAATTCAAACTTTCTTTTCTTTTCTTTTGTGTGCATACAGATATGAACTAAAGGAGACCCACACACTAACCATTGGGGGAATAGTCTTCCACTGCAGCGAAGACCTTATTTTTGTAATGAAGACATTCATTTACCTGAAAGCATTACTGCTATTTAAGTGTTAAAATAGTTTTAAGTTAACAGCATTCAAGGTCCAGGTAATGAATGCCATCTAGGCATTTTGGTGTGGTTGAAATTTTTGTTCTGCCTCATTATCATTTTTGTGATTAGGCAAATGTTGCTGCCTGTTTGATTTGGATTAAGCATTCGTGGGCATTAATCGAAGCACCAATTCACCCGTTTTTGTTATGCTTATTGAGTGGCCTCCCTTATTCCCTCTGTAAGCATCTGTCAAAAATACTGCATATTAGGAGGGGAAAAACTTGAAGAAGGGATTATATAACTACCGATACGGGCCTTTCTACAAGGTGATCTGAGGAATTATGTCCCTGTTTTATTGTGGAGATTAAGCAATGGAATGTGTTCCTGGTAAAAGGAGGTGAATGGGGGATTTTTAAATAGCTACTTTTGAGGACATGCTTATGCCGCTCTCTCCATTATCGAAGCATTTCAGTATGGTTTTATTTACTGAGAGCCTCTCTTGCCTGAGGAAAATTGACATCTAGACCTGATTAGCCGAACCTGTACTTTCATTAATCATGACCTAGTAATAGGGGTGTACAAGAAAACCGATATAACTGCCAAACCGATCTGATCTGGACTAAACCGGTCTATTTGGTTAGGTTCTATGGTTCATTGGTCAGGTTATGGTTTTGAAAATCTAAGAACTGGTAATTATGGTTTGCTTATTGGTTCTTGATTTAAGAACCACGGTTAGAACCGAACCGTATAATATATACATATACGCATATATATATTAAATATATTTATACATGTACAAAATTATGAATCTTATAAAATCCTATAATTATTTATTTATTTTATGAGTTGTTTTGGTGCTCTAAATTCTAAATAATCTTTTGAACTCATGTTGTGATAAAGTCTTCCTTAATCGGGTAGAACTGGAACCATATTAAAATTGGTCGGGTTTTGCGGTTTAGATTTGAACAGGTTCTTCATGTGTATTTGTTTGGTTCTTTTACTTTTTTGCAATGAAAAATATTTGTGTACGAGCGTGCCAGAGAAAGCCTTTAAGTCTTCTCTCTCAAATTAATTTTGGAAAACCAAATCTAATCAGACGATTGTGTTTGAAAGGTTCAATTACCTCAATTAAGAAGATTTTTCTTTCAAAGTGAAGAAATACAAACCAATTTACTTAGGAAATTAAAGAACAATAAAGAAACAAGGTACTTTGATTGACAAATCAAAGATAAACTTACTTCGAAATTGTCTTCAACTTCAAATAAAAAGAAAACAAGAACTTCGAACACTTGATTGTTACAAGAACTACTATCATCTACTTCCTAAAACTACTTCCTAAACTACTTCAAACTGAGTAAAATTCCTAAATCTACAATTCTAACTACCAAAGAACAAACCAAGCATCATTTTTGCTCTTTGTTAAAGATTTGTCCCGGGCTTTTCACTCTTCAATTTCTTATATTTATAGGCCTTGCTTGCAATTTGAACTTCCCGCTTAATTTCTTGACTTTGAATTCCATTATTTCATTTCAAAAAGGTATTTTCTTCCTTCCAAAAGCATCTGAACTTTGAATTGCTTCGAACTAATTTTAGAAATATTTGAATTTGAATCTGCACGGTTACTCATTCAAGTCATATTTTGCACATAATTAAAGGATAATTTCCTTGCACGATCTATTTCATGTGTTTCAACTGCCAACTGCCCAATTCTATATGTTTACGCGTGTAATTCATGCCTTTTAACAGTTGAAAATGTGGCTTCGAAACCAATTTCTTTATTTATTCTTTGGCTATAACTGCCAATAACGACCTTTCAAATTAGAGAACCACACGACATCGTATTGATCTCTTCATAAACTATTAATCCAGCGCTTTTCATTAAAGACATGTTTCCAACATTTGGAATTTCTAATTACGTGTCAATTAATTATTGGATGTGTTAATTTTATATGTAAATATACCCCCGTATTAACATCGATATTCAAGGAATTTGAATATGTGTTAATGTGTTTTTGTCTCTTCGAATTCCTTCATACTTCCAATGTGGAAGTTATTGGTAGTTCTTTCCACTTCTAATGAGGAAGTTATGGGCAATAGACAGTTAATTTACACGTTCTCCACTTGTAAAATTTGAATCATTTTGTACACCAAATTTTCTCTATAAATGCACTCAATTATTGGTCATCATTCATTACCAATCTCATCTTGTAATTTCAATCTTTTCTATTTAAACCAATGCAAATGGCTGGTTTTGCCAATACCCAAAACGCCTTCGAACAAATGGATCTCCATGGTCATACTCATTCTGAATCTGAAAACTCTGCTTCATCCATTGCTGGTGTAATTCAAATTAATCTCTCTTACGTTGTTATTCCAATGGAGGAGCACACTCCAATTAATCCATGGGATCTTCCTACTCTTACACCAGAACCATCAATGTGGGGACTTCCCTCCCCCACTAATATAGTGGTGGTTAAAATGGATGACCCTATTGCTGCCAAAGGGTGGAGTCATTACCACTCATTAGCTATGAGTAGGTATTTTTCTCTTTACCTTAGAGATGATCCAAATATGGCTCTTCTTGACAACCTTATTCTTTCTTGTCTTACTCCACAATTCTTTAAGGTTGAAGAGCCTAAAAAATCATGCTTTGCTGGCTACGCTAAGCTCAAAGAGAGAGCTACTAAGCAATATATATACTGGTTAAATGAGGTTCGAAGGCCTCACTTTAAAAACTTTATTGATCCTACTTCTCCTCCCTTTCGAGCCCTTCAAAAAAATCCTGATTGGTTCGAAAAATTGAAAAACATTAGATTCGATCTTACAAGTTCTCATGTTGACTACTCTTCTACCATTTTTCTTAATAACAGGAACAATGTTCAATAATCATTCTACATATCTTGTTTTCTAATAAAACCAGCATTCAAAAGATTTTAAATTTCTTTCTCAACCAATACTATGGTTTCAGGAGACATCTTTCTTGGAAGTTGTTTAAAAGGTTTGAAATTAGGCTTGATAGGCAATCTATGCTAAACCAAATCTATACTCAAACCTGTTAATTCCTTGTAACTCCAAGCAAAGCAATATTTATTCTCCTTCAGCACTGCAATCAACTTGGCCTTTGAAGTAACATCAAGTTCCTTGTTGATCTGCACAGTGTTTGGAACAATTCCATCTCCCAATTCAACTTCTTCTAAAAGATCTTAGGAATCCACATAGCCTATAAAGGCTTCTTCGATTGCACTAGGCTTCAACCCTTAGTCAGGTTTTCCAGCCAATGATTCTTCCCAATAATTAGTTTCTTAGACCTTTTGCTCTATTTCTAGAGCCATAAACTTGAATAAAGCCAAAGAGTTGGCTTTTTTGAACTCCCTATTGGACTTACATCCTAGCAACTTCATCTAGTGGGGTGTCTGATTCATAATCAACTGCTTGTTTAAGCCTTGATTTTAACATTGCCAATTCTCCAATTTCCAACACATTGGATGGAGGGGTGGCAAGTTGTGCTATTTCACATATAGTGATAATTTCAGGTTTATACATTTCAGCTTTAGCACAATTTACTGAAGTACTGAATGGATGTGGATTTGCTTTCACTTCTTCAATCCCCAATTCTTTTTCATTCTCATACTGCACAATCATAAGGGCTTGATTCATCAAAGAATACAACAACAATAACATAACCCATTTAGTCCCCAATAATTGGGGGTGTGGGCGGGGGATGGATAGGAGACAGACCTAACCTTTGGCAATAAATGCACAAAGTGGCTACTCCCAGAATACCACTAAAACAGATGGATTTGAGACAGACCTAACCTTTGGCAATAAATGCACAAAGTGGTTGCTCACAAAATACCATTGAAACAGTGGTCCCCCTATACCGTCGAGTTTGCTGCGGAATCATGCCCTCAAATCAAAGCCAAAAGGCATCAGAGATGGCAAACCCAAGAATCATTTTGATTTATGTGCACATTACCAAGCTTCTTTCATTCAAAATCCAGAGCATTGGCGTTGCACAATGATTCATCAAAGAATGAATACAACAATTTACATGTAACCAATCCCTTCCTAGCAAGGCATTATACTTACTAATAAAAGTATCCACAACAAAAAATGTTGTGTCAGTTTCCGCCTTGCCCATTGTTAAGCGTATGAAAACAACCCCTTAGGACTTTTGCTTTCACCAGTAAATCCAACAATGGAAGTGCTTGTTGGAATCAATTGAACCTTCTCTTTGCCCAATTTCTTTAAAGTTCTACTTGGCAAAAATGTTCATTGTTGCTCCATTATCAACCAAACTCTGTTCAACATGACTCCATCAAATAAAGCAGAAATGTATAAAGGCTTCAAATGATGCCTCATATCACTTGATGGTGGTCTGAAAGGATAGGAAATGTTAGCACAATTCAAATCAACAATTAAAGGATACTCTTACTCTAAATCTGTTTTTGGAACAAAAGTTGTTTTTTCCTTGGAAGTTACTTCTAGTTCATCTATTGCATTAGCCATGACAAAAAGTTCTTCTTCATTTTCAATCCTTGAAATTATTGCACCCCATCCATTATCCCATCTATTATCATATGTCAAATCATATTCATCATCACTGGAAACTTCAATAATCTCCGCAAGGCCAACTTCTGGCTGTGAAGTCCTTTTAACTATTGAGTAATCTGGTCCAAATGGTCCAAAATTCATAGAAGAGGGTAAAACCATATTAATTTGAACTTCAAGCAAAGTTCCAAATGGAATAGTCCTTTCCCCTTGTGTTGGCTCAGATTCATTTTTTGTAACATCTACTTTATTAGTAGACTCAATTACAGAAGTTTTCATAGGAGAAAATGCTTCCACATGAGAGGAGCTTATTCCTCCTTCTTCTTGTTCCACAATCATAGCTTCCAACAAACCAGATTTATAGCTTGCAAGTGAGTTTGGAGAGACTGGGTTGTTTTCATGATCCTCATTATCCATCCTTGCAGCCAAACTCTCCAATGTTTCCTTTTTAGTTTGTTTAAATCCCCTTCGAAGAGATTCCTTTGAATATTCCCTTTGAAATTTGTTAAACCTTGGGTTGAACTTATTATCTACATTGGAATTCTCCTTAGAAGCATACTCTTCCATTTGAAAACTAGTATACCTCATTTGTAACTTCCACTTTTAAGTTCTTGTTAACATAGGAACCATTTGAGGTGTCTTGGTTTTTGGATCTCGAATCAACACCCATTAACCAGTAGGAGCATTTGGAGATTTAACCATCTTATTTCCAGATTTGGAAAATCCTTTGTATCCTTGGAATAGTTTTGGTTTTACCTTATTCAAAAACCAATCAGGAACTCCTTTAACCAAGGTAAATTGCTACTCTTGAACCTCATAATCTTTCTGATCCATAGGAGCTTTTCTAGTGTTAACCTTCTTTGAAGAAAGATAATCTCTCTTTGAAGTTGGTGGAATTGGGCGGGAAGGGACATTTCTCTTAGAAACCAACAAAGGTTTCTCATTTCTTCCTAGATTTAGATTAGCCCAAGGCTTCCTTTCATTATTTTGATCCAAAGCCTTCCTTTCCATACTTTTTGGAAAGAAATCAACCCAACCTATCCAAGTCTTTGAAAACCAAATAGTTGACTCTGCATTCCACACATAAGCATTCTAAAAAGGAAGTTTCAAGCATAGACATATGAGATTGCTTAAAACTTCCCTGAGAAGAACTTTCTGGTGCATACTTTGGCTTATTGTTTCTTCCAACATCACTTCAAGGTTGACCAATCTTTGGCTTTCCTCTACCAAATTGCACAAAGTTCATCCCAACATGCACTTGTTTGTTATGCCACACTTCTTGAATTGTTTTGGTCAAAGATGTTGACACATTAGTATTGGCAATGACTTCTTCAATCTTTGGAAATGGATCTGTATCAATTTTCATAGTCTTTTATGGAAACATGATCCTTTCTTTCTTAATCTGTTCTTGAATCCTGTCACAAAAAACATTAAAATTCTTAGTTGAATGTATCCAAGAAGTGTGCCATTTACAATAGTTTTTCCCTTTTATCTCTTCCAATGATGGAAGTTTTACATTTTCAGGAAGTTTTATAAACTTCTTCTTTAGCAAATAATCAAAAATTTCATCTGCCTTAGAGACATCAAATTAATATATTTTACTAGTTGCTTTCTTATTAGTCCTTGGTACTATAGAAGAATTCTTTCGAACTAAACTTTCACAAACACAAGGATCATGTTCAATAATCTCAGCATCATCAATTTCATAACTGGGATCCCTATATTATGTTGAATAAGAAGAATTGTTTCTATCAACATCTTCTTCTAACGGAGACTCATATCTTGATGCCTTATATGTTAAATTAACAAGATCCCTAAATTCAGTAGAATTAAACTTCTTCCTAAGTTCTCTACATAAGTCATCTTGGGCTATTCTCACAAATTCAACTTCTGGAAATTGAAGTTTGCATTTGTTTATAGCCTTTTTGAACTTAGCAATGAAATGAGCAGCCTTCTCATCAGGCCTTTGCTTCAATCTTGCTAAATCCGCCATGGTAATTTCCGATTTAGTTTGATAAAACTGAGCATGAAATAATTCTTCCATCCTTTGCCAATTTGGGACTAATTCTGGTGGCAAATTAGAATACCATTGAAAGGTTGTTCCTGTCAAGGAATTAGAGAATAACTTCAACTTGATGAACCCATTATTACCTAACTCCTTACACTGGGCTGTAAACCTAGCAATGTGTTCAGTTGTTGAATGTTTTCCATCCCCATGAAACTGAGTAAAATTTGGAATCTTAAACCTCTTAGGAACTTTGAACTGCCTATCTATCCATTCTGGATAAGGATTTATGTATATTTTAGAGGTTCATAAACTTCTTGCATAAGACCAAGTATCTCATCACGTAGGGCAGGATTTCCTCCTGGATGGACTCTTGGATTAACATGTGGTTCCCAATTCATATTTCTGGGCATATGATCTTCTAGAAATCTTTCAAAAGGGCCATCAAATGGCCTAGACTGCCTAAAGCCTCCTTGTCTTGCCACAAGCTCATAAAGATGATTCGAATGTACTCTACCCATTTTTGATACTCTTGGATACCTAGGAATTTCATTTTCTGGTACAGACCTTCTTAAATTAGTCCTATCCTAAAAATGGTTTACTGGAGTAAAATTATACTCCTTAAAACCATGATTGTCATTTTTGAAACTCTTATCTCCATCTAATCCCTCAAAATTGGTTCGAAAGGAACATTCATAGCCAGCTTAAGTAACTTCTTAGGCTTGGGCATTTGATTATCGTAAGTCTTTGTTGGTTCATACTAAGATTCTAGTATTTCATCTACATTTATAGGCTTTTTTTTTCAGGCAACTTACTTGAACTAGCCTCTTCTTTATCCTTTTCAAATGAAGGCAGAGGTCCATTTCTAAGTTTAGATTGCTCTTCTAACTTTTGAAACATAAATTTTTGAGTCTGAGTTAATTCCTTAAATGTAGCAATCATTTCAATGAATTGACTAGATGACACATTTCCTCCAACCTTTGGGTTTTTAGGATCATCTACATGTGTTGCCTTATTATTTCTAGTATTCATCTGAGAAGCCTGACCAATTCCTACATTTGGGTCTTGACCAACATGAACTTTTGGGCCTGTTTGAAGGCTTTCAACTTGTTCGTTCTCTTTGGAATTAACATTATTCTCTTCTTCTGGCGTTTGACCAACTTGAGAACTATCTGCTTGCTTCCTAAGTTTTGGAGTCAATTCAACACTTTGGTGTCTCACTAGGCATGCCAAAAAATGTGTTTGGTTCTTTTACTTATTTGCAATGAAAAATAATTATGTGCGACCGTGCCAGAGAAAACCTTTAAGTCTTCTCTCTCAAATTAATTTTGGAAAACCAAATCTAATCAGACGATTGTGTTTGAAAGGTTCAATTACCTCAATTAAGAAGATTTTTCTTTCAAAGTGAAGAAATACAAACCAATTTACTTAGGAAATTAAAGAACAATAAAGAAACAAGGTACTTTGATTGACAAATCAAAGATAAACTTACTTCGAAATCGTCTTCAACTTCAAATAAAAAGATAACAAGAACTTTGAACACTTGATTGTTACAAGAACTACTATCATCTACTTCCTAAAACTACTTCCTAAACTACTTCGAATTGAGTAAAATTCCTAAATCTACAATTCCAACTACCAAAGAACAAACCAAGCATCATTTTTGCTCTTTGTTGAAGATTTGTCCCGGGCTTTTCACTCTTCAATTTCTTCTATTTATAGGCCTTGCTTGCAATTTGAACTTCCCGCTTAATTTCTTAACTTCGAATTCCATTATTTCATTTCAAATAGGTATTTTTTTCCCTCCAAAAGCATCTGAACTTTGAATTGCTTCGAACTCATTTTAGAAATATTTGAATTTGAATCTGCACGGTTACTCATTCAAGTCATATTTTGCACATAATTAAAGGATAACTGCTTTGCACAATGTACTTCATGTGTTTCAATTGCCAACTGCCCAATTCTATATGTTTACACGTGTAATTCATGCCTTTTTAGCAGTTGAAAATGTGGCTTCGAAACCAATTTCTTTATTTATTCTTTGGCTATAACTGCCAATAACGACCTTTCAAATTAGAGAACCACACGACATCGTATTGATCTCTTCATAAACTATTAATCCAGTGCTTTTCATTAAAGACATGTTTCCAACATTTGGAATTTCTAATTACGTGTCAATTAATTATTGGATGTGTTAATTTTATATGTAAACAGTATTGGTTAGGTTTTGGTTCTTAATTTTCTAGAACCAGTCGAAATGGTGCGGTTACTGGATTTGTAGAGAACTGGTCCAATCCGGCCCGTATGCACCCCTACCTAATAATGGGTGATAGATCATGTGTAGATTCGATTTTCATATCTAAAACATTTGAATTATAGGAATTTCGATGAAGAGAAAAAAGCCATATAAATGTACTCGAGGAAAGTGCAAAATTCTTTCCCTCTATTGTGTTACAACCAACCATCTTAACAGTGCAATATCTAGAATATGTAAGTAATAATACTTTATCCGTCCTCAAATAATAGTCAAGTATTCCATTTTGAGTTATTCCATAATAAATGTCTGTTTTAAAAAGTTAGTGGATAAAAGTTTGTACAATTATTGTTTTTTTTTAAAAAAAAGTTGATGGAAAATAGTTAATGGGTAAAAGTAGAGAATAATTTTAAAAAATGAAAGTAAAAGTTAATGTGAAAGATGTAAAACACAGATGAAAGTTGATGTTAAAGGTGTAATAATGACACTTTCCAGTGTATTTTTTACAACTTTAATAAACTTTCACATATTTCACATTTTTAATAGATTATGGCTAACTTATGTTGTAGAGCTCTTAGATGCCCTATAGCCTAAATTGCATTCCGGGATCAAGTCACATTGTCCCCTTCCCCCATATAATAGATTAGGGAGGACGAATGACCAAAAAAAAATTGTAAAAGTGGTGGCTAGCTGTGGACGGCCCACGGAGATCATGCAGTTTCTCATTTGAAAAAGATTGTGATTTTTAGAGTCGCCACCCGGATTTGAGGTCCGAACCCGAGAAACCGATAAAAAATACTCGTTTGCCCATTTGAAAAAGATTTCACTGATCATGGCGGAACCAAAGATTTCTCGGATTCGGGGGTTTGGTTACGAGAGGGGAAGGGTTTTACGGCACCCCTCTCGCCCGGTCCGTGAACCGACCTCTACTCAATGTTTTGTGGGATTTTGAAAATATTTGAAACTTGATTTATTCACAAAAATAGGGAATCGGGATGGGAAAACACATAAACAAGTGCTCAAATACGAACCAAGTGATGGTGGATGCTTGTGCAATGTACAATGCGATGGTGGAATGATATAAATAAAGAAAATGACAATAAAAGAGAGAAATAGGACTTAGAACACCATATTGAGCAAAATTATTTGACTTTCCGACACTATTTGCATGTTTTGGAGGGTTTTGATATATAATTGAGAAAAACATAAAACTACAAAGTTGTAGCCCTTCAAATTATCTACGTTTTGATATATAATATGCCCGAAACGGAGTTCGGAGTAAAAAGTTATGGCTGAAACAGTGTGACTGACTTTCTGTTGGGGTTTGAGCGCTCAAGCATGACCTTGAGCGCTCAAGGTTAAGGACTTGAGCGCTCAAGCCCTTCCCAGATCACCAAATTCTGCCATTTTATGACTTTTTCAAGTATGAGGAACTTGAATAAGCCTACTGGTCTCCCTCAGCAAGACCAAAACAATGATTTTCACATGATTTTTTACCTTTTCGGCTATGATCAAGGCTTGAACTTGTGGTTTGATGAATGGATGGGTAGTGGCTGTGTTTATGAGCTATAGATGAAGTATTTTGGACAGAGGAGTGTGAGTGTAGGGCTGATTGAATGATTGATTGAGTGGATAATGGAGTATTTAAGCTTAAAATGGTGATTTTGGCTTGGATGAGGTAGGTTTTGATGGGAGAGCTAGGTTTGGATGAAATTGATGGAGTGTATGGGCTGTAAATGGCTTATTAGAGTGAGAGAGGGGGCTGTTGTAGTTGGTTTTTTAAAGACCCATGTGTTGTAGGCCTTTTTTGATAATGTTTTTGGGTGTTTTGGAGGTTGAAGATGATGGAGGATGGTGGCTATGGAGGAGAGAGAGTGGGTTTGATCTGATGGGTGGAGAAAATGGCAGTAGTGCAGCCAAGAGGGTGAGTGAGGGAGTGGGGGAGGTTTATATAAAGAGAGAAATGGGAGGGAAATGGGTTTAATTTTTGAATTGGGCTTGGGAGGTGATTGAGGAGATGTTCAAGGGTCTAGGAAGTGTATTTAGGCAGTAGAAAACATAGGTAGACGCTCCTCCTGCAGTAGAATATCATGATTAGATGCTCTGCAGAAAACCGATCCGCTCGAGTTGGCCTTTCAATGGGGTTTGAAGCTTCAAGGTTGTTGCTCAAAAAATGGTAAAACTTTGCGGGGCCGCCCTGGGTGCTACCGAACTCCGTTTCGTACGTGGTTTGAAGCGTTGGAAAGCTTGAAAGGTCTAATTTCTAACCCAAGTGGTTTGAACCCAATATAATTTGTACATCAAAATGTGTGACCGTTTTACCCTCAAATGGTCGGAAGAATGAATCATTTCGGTAAAATTGGCATATCTCCCTCATTTCAAAATGGATTGGGACATGTTATATATCAATAAAGAGGGTTTTGAATGTACTAAAAGATGGTGTAGGCTTAGGTTTGGTTTGAAGAGGTTTATGGGTGGTTGGAAGGGTATTTTGGTCATTTTGGTTGGTTAAGTTTGTTCTAGGAGGGTTTAGAATGGTTTAGGGTGTTTTGGTGAGTTCAAGCCTTGTTCTTAGCCTCAAGGTATGCATGATTGGTCTATTTCATCATCGGGAATGCTCGAGCGCATCCCAGGTTCAAAATCGGGGTGTCTACACTAGCTTATGCAATCGAACTCTTAGAAGTCTCACAATGCATCTCGAGATCGAGTCTCATTCCCCCTCCTTAATGTAATAGATTAGGAATTAGAAATGATGAATGATAAAAAAAAAATATGAATTTTTAACGTTAATAAGAGTCCAATTAGCTGATTTTAGTATTTTGATTCTTATATGCACTACTTTTTTATTTCCCAAATAGAGTAGTAATTTATTTGCGACGACTTTCCTAGCTTCATTTGTATAATAAACAATATAGTAATGAAAGATCTCAAGAAAATACCAGAAGTACATGGATTTGGTCAAATATCTCGTACCCGTCCGTATCATAAGTTTTGCACATTACCAATAAGGGTACTTAAGAGAGATCCCAATAGACTATAATCATGTAGCTTTTAGCTTATTGTTTGTTTCCTGTATTTGGGTGCTGAAACATGTTTTTATGCAGAGCCTTCTGCAACCTTGCTGATGTTGAAGATTTTACAGAAGAGAAGAAAGACACTTTTCTTCTCTCTCTCTCTCTGTGTGTGTGTGTGTGTGTGTGTGTGTGTGTGTGTGTGTGTGTGTGTGTGTGTGTGTGTGTGTGTGTGGATTCAATGTGAAATGAGGAGGGAAGGATCCGAATGGGTATAATACCCGGATCCTGACCCGCGAAATGTTTTAACCCTCTACAATGACCCGTGTGTGGGATTTTTTAATCTCAACCGTAGATCCCGCGAATTCGATCTAACGGCCCAGAGGCATTCTCCTGCACAAAATTTATCCGCGAAATGTTTGCTCATGCTTGTTTTAAACATTGATACGAGCTCTACCAGGATTAACCATTTTTTTAGGATCACTTAGCCAAAAATCTAAAACACATTTCTGAAGTGAAAGACTATGAATAAAAACATTTGACATTTTTAAAAGAAAAGACAATGAACTTTTCCGATGAAACATAAAGAAATATATATATATATATATATATATATATAGAGAGAGAGAGAGAGAGAGAGAGAGAGAGAGAGAGAGAGAGAGAGTGTGTGTGTGTGTGTGTGTGAAATATCACTAATTTTATGTGTCACTATGATGCTTGTTTTCCGATCTTGGCAATGCGTCACCCCAGGAGACTTGTTCTGTCAGGGTGCCTAACAGGTTCAATTGTATGTCTTTGCTTGGGACTTCCTTGTCAATTTTTTTCCTTTGGTTTGATCTTGTCGTCTGTTCTTTATGCCTTACATGGAGAGAAAATATTTGCTGATTTTTGCAGGTGATGACTATTCTATCTGCTGTTGTTGGCTGGGCTGCTCCAAATCTGGTAAGAGTCATAAAGTTTGGATGCTCGCTGCCAACTTGATGCTGATTTGTAGGTTTTGTATTGGATGACTGTTAATGCGTAGTATTACGCAATAGACACCTGAAATGGAGCACTTTATTTGAGTTATTTTGTATCGCCGTAGCCATATATGTAGTTATCATTTCTTAAGGTATGGATGTAGGCTGTTGCATAAATCAATACTCCCTCTGTCCCAAATTTGTCCACTTTTACCATTTCAGAGACCTCAAAAAATTGCTTATATTTTCAAATGTATACGGTTTTTAAATATGCATATCGATCTTATTTGATAGATCTTGATTAAATTTATTAAACAAAGTTTTCGAAATCATAATATATATGAAAGATATAAGTATTTAGCAAGGACACGTTTGCCAAAAAACGGACAAGAAATTTGGGACGGAGGGAGTACAATGTATCTAGTGATTAAGGTTAGTTTTGAGAAATCAGAGTTCTATTTCTTAATGGAGTTGGGTGTGTGGGCTGGATATTTTGGAGGCTTGTGATCCTCTATCTCGTTTCCCTGTCCCATTCTTTTTATGCAGCCACATGTTGAGTTAAATCACAGCTGTTGGAGAAAGCAACCTCGCTCATATATCCAGTGAACCTACTTTGTACCTGACTCCTCTACGTTGCCGTCGCTGAAATCCGCCGGACCCTTGGCTGCAACAATCACTCACGCCACTTCCCTGTGTCATCTCCTCTCCCCCTCCTTCCCTCTCCATCTAGAAACCCTTTAAATAAAATATTTTCACAGAGTGATTAGGTGTGTGCTTCTGTGAATGGAGGGCTGGCAATTGGGATTCAATTTGGACACGTTGCACTGATTCTGGAAAGGGTACAGGAGATTGGGATAGGGAAAGGGGACAGAGGATCCCTAGCCTATTTTGGATTGCATGAACTCCACTTGATTATCTGGTCTGGACCTAAGTCATCAATCGAGCCTTTACGTATAGTTGCATGGAAACAAAGCTGTGCTTGGCTTTAATACTGCCATGTGAACATGTGATTTGACTATTGGAATTTAACTCTTCCACGGAAAGTTTTCCTTACCGTCCACCCATTGGGCTCACGGGACCCATGTGATGCTAATTATGGCCAAGTTAACAAGGGCATTGAGTGATCAACTGCATGAAGCATGTGTTTTTCAGACATTTAAGAACGTGGAGTAGGTTTGAATTTATCAAGGGCCAAGAACTTTTTTCCCATTCATACTTAGTCAGTGAAACCTTTGATTGTTTCCTTAGAAGTAATGAGTAGGTGAAAGTAAGCTCTCTACGTGTGTTGTTTGATAGTGTCTAGTTTCCTTCCTAGATGACAAATATTAAGATTAGGTCTTGCGACGTATTATATCTTATGCCCGACATGGTTGACTTCTTGATTGTGTTTTGTATTATGGAAACAAACTTTATACTTGAGGCAAGCGTTTTCACATTGTAATGTCCTGTTATTTTACTTGTTCTAGTCTTGTTTTCTTGTAATCCTCCAGGTCTCTCGTAAGTGGACTCATCACGTAACAACTTTGTTATTCCTGGGATTTGGGCTATGGTCTTTATGGGACGTATTTAAAGGAGAAGGGTAACAGATTAGTCATTGTCCTTTTTGCCTCTTGTCCAACGTTTATATAGCCGCTAATTCTCCTTTTTTATTTGATTCTACTTGAGTCTGATGTTGTTTCACCCTTTAGGGAGGATGACGAGTTGGCTGAAGTTGAAGCTAAATTGGTTTGTTTACTTTCCTCCCCAAGACTTGTAACATATATTGCGATACTGGCGTCATGTGCTTTCTGATTATTTCCTTTATGGTGCTACTAGGATGCTGGTTGGAAAGCTAATAATGGAAGTATAAAAGAGCGTAGCAAGGTAAGAACTATTTTGTCCTGTTTCCTTCGACTGTGGTGATCAGAACTGATTTGCTCTGCATTTTGTTTTATTGTTATGGCGCTTTTTCCATCAATGCTTCTTGAGGAGAGGAGGTGCTGCATTTTCCACGCACCCATTTCATTTCTTCTGATGAGACACTTCGTAGGATGACTTGCTTAAATCCTTTCTATGAGCCAATAGTTTTATATGATTTAGGTTCCATCTTCTACTTGTATGTTTTCTGATCCATCTGTGTCACCGTTATCATGTAACACAATACAGTAACCCGATTGAGTGACTAACCATTATTTGCTGCTTCTTTTTTTTATTTGCTGCTTCTTCCATCTTCTTCTTCTTTCTTTTTTTTTTTTCTTCTTTCTTTTTTACTCCCTCCATTTAACCAAGAAAATGTTTTTCTGCTCCGGAGTTAAGTTGATGTATGATTTCAACATGAAATGTTCCTAAATACAAAATAAATGCTCAGTTTTGGTTTCTCGCCATCCACATTTATGGGTTTGGTCATATTGGCTTGGGTAATTACCTCATTGTTCTGTTTAAGTATCAACTTAGGTAGGGATTTACGAAATCCATTATTTTTGTCGTTCTGAAATCTTTTATGCATTTTATGTTCTTTAAGGCTGACGATGATTTGAAAAAGTAAAGGCAGCAACTTCTTACTCAATTCTTCTCACCCATCTTTTTGAAGGTTTTGGTTTCTATCCATTATATACTCTATAAGGTTGTATTTGGATAAGCAAAGGAAACATAAAAGTTTAAGGATCTAACAACCCACTGTGGTTAGATTCTTCAACACTTCCATTTCCTTCTATTTTTGTTATCCAAATCCTTGATCCAAATATAGCCTAAAAGAGAACAATGTTGGAATTTTGCTGCAAATTCTTTGATCCATGTTTGATGACTATTTTGCAGGCATTTTCCTTCACATTCTTTGGTGAATGGGTTGACAAAAGTCAGGTAAGTGTCGAAAAATCAGTAACATATATATGTGCATGTTTCCAGTGTCACAACCATTACCCCTACTGCTCCATTTGTTTCACAATGCTGCATTTAACCTCTTCCAGCTAGCTACCATCGATTTAGCTGCAGATGAGAACACATTGGGTGTTGTACTTGGAGGAATCTTGTGAGTATATAAATCTCTCGACGTATTCATTCTAGCTTCTTCTTTTTTTCTCTTGGTCATTTTTGGCCACTCTTGGTGACATAACGGTTTCTATTGATGGATTTTGTGGTATCTAGCCGAAAGAGATAACCGGAAGTTGCTCCTCTGTGTGTATGTGTTGTGGAAAGTAATGTAGTTTGTACATAGTGTATTTCTTGTATTTAATTATACTTGAGGGACTTCTATGTAAATGTACAATTCTTGTACCCTAAATATAAATATAACGTTATTGGTGGCTGCTGACTATGGAATATTTTCAGCACAAAGGTTTCTCTGTTCTTTTCTCTTTCTCTGCTGTTTCTCTTTCTCTGTTGTTAACTCAAGATACTAGGATTTACATGGTATCAGAGCCATCACGAATCCACATCGGTTAAAATCAAGGGTTCGTTTGAGTTTTGATCTCAAATAAGGGTTTCTTTGCCATCAGGTTAGTATCAGTTTGTATCTTTTTCACTTGGCTTGATCTGAGATTTTGAATGGCGTCCGATAAAAGGGATTTCTTGGCTGTTAAGTTGGATGGGACAAACTATTCCATATGGCGATTCCACTTCCAGTTCTTTGTTCAAGGAAAAGGACTATGGGGTTTTGTTGACGGATCAGAAATCCAACCGGAGGCATCTAAAACTAAAGAGGCAAATCAATGGACAGTGAACAATGCACATGTTGTGTCCTGGATTTTGGGTTCTGTGGATACGAGTATTGGTATTCCTATGAGAGGGCTCAATACCGCACGAGCGATGTGGGACTACCTTGCGAAGGTCTACCAACAGTCAAATCTTGCACGCAAGTTTCAGATTGAGCATGATATTTCTGTTTATGAACAGGGCGAGAAGAGAGTTCAAGAATACTATGCCGGGTTCATGGATTTGTGGGCTGAATATGAGTTTGTGAATACAGGTAACATGACCACTGCTTGTTGCATCAAAAGCTTGAAGGCGCTTTACGATGAACGACAGGTGATGCAGTTCTTGATGAAATTGCGTCCTGATTATGAGAACGTTCGGGCTAATATCTTGAACCGTGGTACGCTACCAACGATGGACATGGTTTTGGGGGAACTACTTCGAGAAGAGACAAGAATCCACACATAGGCGACACTAGATGGGAAGAGGACTGTTGAGACTGTATTTGTGGCTAAACAGAGCTTTGGAAGACCCTATCCTAAGGATTTTTCAAAGACACAATGCTTTGAATGCAAGGAATTTGGACACGTGGTCTCACACTGTAAAAAGAAAAACTTTTGTGTTTATTGCAAACAACCTGGGCATATTGTTACCGAATGTGGCGAAATTCACCAGAAGGGGAGCAAGAATTTTCACAAAAGGAAACCTAATCACCAAGTTTATCATGCTGCCAGTGTTATATCAGATGGGTCCGGTAATGACATGAAAATGGGTGTTGCATTGTCCACTAGCTCTGAGACGGGGGGAAATCAAGCACCACCAACTCCTGATGAGATTCGACAGTTGGTACAAGGCTCTGTATCCTCGGCTATTTCCTCTACTTTCTCTGCCATTGGTTTGTCTGGTAAGACTTCTCATTTATCTCCAGTAATAAATCCCCTTTGGATAATTGACTCGGGTGCATCCAATCATATGACTGGAATACATGTGAGTCACCCTTCCGCCAAACCTTATTCAGGAGATAAACAGATTCTTACGGCAAATGGTGACAAGTTGGACATTATTGGAATAAATAACCTCTCTTTGTCTGTTACACCTAAATCATCTTTTCGTTTACCCAATGTTTTTCTAGTTCCTAAGCTCCCAACTAATCTAGTTTCTGTGGGCCAACTTGTTGATGATGATCACATTGTTTCTTTTTCTCGTGATGGATGTCTTATACAGGACCGTCGCACTGGGACAGTGAAAGGGAAGGGTCGTAGGATTGGTCGCCTGTTTGCTTTGGAGTTTGAGAGGCCAACATGTGACACTTGCTTATTTACTCATTCTGATTCTGATATTTCTGTTTCCAATAAACTTTGGCATATGTGGCACCGTAGACTGGGGCATCCTAATGCCAAAAAGCTAGATAGTTTGTTTAGTTCTGGTTTCTTGAAACACAATCTGTCTTCATTGAGTAGCATTAATAAATCTTGTATTAGTTGCTCTTTAAGTAAAAGTGTTCATTTGCCTTTCCCTGTGCATTCTGATGTTAAAACATCACCTTTTGATTTGATTCATAGTGACGTCTGGGGTCCTTCTCCTGTTTTGTCTAGACTGGGGTATAGATATTTTGTCTTGTTTATCGATGATTGCACTCGTTATACCTGGGTATATTTTATGCGACACAAGTCTGAAGTGTTCTCCCATTTCAAGACCTTCTTATCTTTGTGTCGAACTCAATATGATGCAAAGGTCAAATATTATCGGGCAACACCAAGAAAGATAAAAATTCTCCGCTCGGATTCGGGGGGAGAATACATGTTAACTGAGTTCCAAAATTTTTTGAAAGCTGAGGGAATCCAATCCCAACGAACATGTCCCGATACTCCTGAACAAAATGGTGTTTCTGAAAGGAAAAATCGTCATGTTGTAGAAGTTGCAAGGACCTTGATATCGGATTCGAATATACCTTCTACATTTTGGGCTGAGGCTGTGTCCACATCTGTATACCTCATCAATCGCCAACCTTCATCAGTCTTGAAAGATAAGTCCCCATATTGCTCATTGTTTGGTCATGATCCTGATTATTCTCGATTACATGTCTTTGGTTGTGTGTGTTTTGTCCATCTCCTACCTCATGAAAGGACAAAATTCTCTAAACAAGCTGCCATGTGTGTTTTTGTGGGATATAGTCCTGATCAAAAGGGATTTCAATGTTATGACCCTAGCATTCGCCGCATACGTGTCTCCCGTCATGTTATCTTTTTAGAAAGCATTTCATACTATACATCCATTGTTCGATCTTCTGACTCATATCTTCCCCTCTTGCCTGATTTTTCGGATTCGTGTGTGCTGCCTCGAGATTCTATTGAGGATAATACAGCTCGTGTTACTGATGCCAACACGCAATTATTGGTCTATCAACGTCGGAGCAAAACAGACCATCCTACAGCTTCTCCTTTTCACCAACCTGTGCAAGGTCAGCTTTCTCCCTTCGAACCTGTAAGTTCCCTTGTTCCTTCCTCTCCTTTGATTGAACCAGAATCATCTGAAACTATTATTCCTTTGCGTCGCTCCACTCGTCCTACCCGTGCCCCTGATCGCCTTAGTCTTCTTGCTCATCACTCATTGTTTAGTTCCTTGGATTCCGTTACTATTCCTAGTTCTTACCAGCAAGCGGCTAATGAGCCTTGTTGGAAGGAAGCCATGGATGCAGAGCTAAGTGCCTTGCTTGAAAATGACACATGGGATATGGTGCCTTGTCCTCCCAACACTTCAATCATTGGTAATAAATGGGTTTTTTCGATTAAATTAAATTCAGATGGTAGCATTGATAGATATACTTCTCGACTTGTTGCACATGGGTATAAACAGGAGTATGGAATTGATTATGAGGAAACATTCGCTCCAGTAGCTAAAATGACCACGGTTCGTATGCTTGTAGCCCTTTCAGCTGTGCGAAAGTGGACCATCTTTCAAATGGATGTGAAAAATGCCTTTCTTCATGGCCATTTGAAAGAAATTGTCCATATGAAACCTCCTCCTGGCTACTTTTCTGATAAGTCCATGGTTTGTCGGTTAAAGAAGTCTTTGTATGGTTTAAAACAAGCTCCACGAGCATGGTTTGAGCGGTTTCGCAAGGTCATCCTTGATGCTGGTTACACCCAAAGTTCGTACGATTACTCATTGTTCACTTATCGCTCTTCGCATGGTATTACTATTCTGTTATTGTATGTGGACGACATCCTTATCACTGGTGATGACCTTGTAGGCATTAAAAAGCTTAAACAGTTACTTTGTCATTCGTTTAGAATGAAAGATTTAGGACCATTGACTTACTTTCTTGGCTTGGAGGTTCATCACTCATCTTATGGGTACTGCATTAATCAACGGAAGTATACTTTGGACTTGATAAAGTTTGCTCATTTGACTGATGACAAATGCGTGGACACTCCTATGGAAATGAATGTTAAGTATAAACAAGATGATGGTGAGAAGCTTCCAGATCCGACTTATTATCGTCAGCTTGTCGGTCGCCTTATCTATCTTACCATGACTCGACCGGATATATCCTATGCGGTGCATATTGTTAGTCAATTTGTTTCTCATCCGTGTCATGTTCATCTTACTGCTGTTCATCGAATCGTTCGATATCTTCGCGGCACCACCTCATGGGGATTATTTTTTCCCTTTCTATCTTCTATGGATTTGCGGGCCTATGCTGATGCAGATTGGGCCGGTTGTCCCAATACTCGTCGCTCCACTACAGGTTGGTGTGTATTTCTCGGCGATTCGCTTATCTCATGGAAGTGTAAGAAACAACACACCGTTTCTAAGTCTTCCGCTGAAGCAGAGTATAGAGCAATGTCTTCATCTTGCAGTGAGATCACCTGGCTTCGCAGTCTTATGCGAGAATTGGGTGTCCCTATTACGTCTCCGACACCCCTCTTTGGAGATAATGTGAGTGCTATTCGTATCGCATCCAACCCCGTATTTCATGAGCGTGCGAAGCACATTGAAGTAGATTGCCATTTTATTCGCGACAAATATTTGGATGGAGAGATTACATTACCCCATGTTGCCTCCGAACATCAACTTGCTGATATCTTTACCAAGGCAATGTCTCGGGCTCGACATGACTATCTTGTTGACAAACTGATGCTATTTCAACAGCCTCAGTTTGAGGGGGAGTGTGGAAAGTAATGTAGTTTGTACATAGTGTATTTCTTGTATTTAATTATACTTGAGGGACTTCTATGTAAATGTACAACTCTTGTACCCTAAATATAAATATAACGTTATTGGTGGCTGCTGACTATGGAATATTTTCAGCACAAAGGTTTCTCTGTTCTTTTCTCTTTCTCTGCTGTTTCTCTTTCTCTGCTGTTAACTCAAGATACTAGGATTTACATGTGTGTGTGTCCCCATGAGCTCATAAACGCCCACCAAATCACCACCGCACTGGCCCACATGCCAGATAATCATGTACTGTTTGTGATCTTGGATTTAGTGAATTGAAAATCTCAATGTTTGACAAGATAGTTATAACCACTCATTTCTTGGTTACGTGAAACCATAAAACTGGCCTAAAATTATTCATTTCTCCTGAATATAATGCTTTGGTTTTCATCTCAGAAGCGTGACCTGTCTTCACATTGGTTCTGCATTAGTGTCTATTTCGCTGCTTTTCTTACATCCTTGCAAAACAGGGAGAACTTTTGTGATATTTGGGTAATTAGATTATTCTATGTATAACATTGTGGGGCTGATTTTGTTTGTCCTTTACCAGAGGGCAAGCATTGTGCACTACTGCTGCTGTCCTGGGAGGAAAGAGCTTGTCATCTCACATATCTGAGAAATTTGTAACTACTCTTTTGTTTCCTTTTTCACAGTCAACATCCCTTTTTGCCGATATGTGTAACCACAAAGTTGTTTTTACTCTGGTGCAGGTTGCATTCTCAGGTGGTGTTCTTTTCATAATTTTCTGAATCCAGTCCTTCCTTTCAACTGCTTATTCATGATATTGTAACATTGCAAATGGTAAGTATTTTTCATACTTTTGAGTGACAGGACAATAAACCTCTATAATAAGATACATTACTAGTTCCTTTTTTGTTCACATTTTACCTAGTGCAGCTGTAAAGCTGCCCCAATGTGGCTTGAAGGTTACGGGTTCGATTATCAGAAACAGTCTTTCTGCTTGCAGGGTAAGGCTGTATGCATCAACCCTTCTGCTAGCCCCGCATATGCGGCAGCTTTGTGCACTTGGGTTTTTTTTTTCCCAATTAGGGAGCTGTCGTCTAGAGGGGGGTCTTGCCTATGGAAAGGCTTGAATTATTGACCTCCCGCTGTTAACGATTGTGGCCAACTAAGATGCATGTTCAATTGATATAATTGATAACTGGCCTTTAGGATTGTCAATGGATGATCTCTTTTATTCTTGGTGCAAATCCACTATGTACTAAATGATAAACCAACTTCAGCATAATGCTATCTTGATACAGTCAAGAAATATATGACATGAAAAAGGTTCGTAAGATCTATATTTCAATACCATGTGCTGTGACATCTTATATACCTATGTATTATCCTTGGTCTACTTAAAAATAAAAATAAAAAAAACCTACGTATTATCCATGGTGTAAGGTCTTTTTGCCTATTACTATTGTAAATTGGCTCAGCGTTTAAAATCAACCATCCAGGGCCTAATTTGAATCACAATTAGCTATTTGCTGGGTTTGGATAGATTTTTTTTCAATACCAGTTACAGGCGTGCTGCCCTAGACTTCACCTGCGCAAAGGAGGCCTATAGTTGGATCAATCACAAGTGTTTTTAAACAAAAGTAATGAAAAAATCTCGAAAAAAAAAAATCAAAAGTAGAAGCATTTGGTCACGTAGCTCGTACCCATCCGTATCATAAGTGTGAAACAATTTTAAATGCGTCACCAATATTGGATTGTGCACAAAACCTAGGCATCCCACTATGAAGAAAAATATACAGTAGGTGAACTTATGCGACCAATTAAACATGAAAAGTTGGCAGAATGGTGGGAAAGTCATGCCTTTGTTTCACCCATTGAGATGCCAAGGTAAAAAGATAAGTGGCCCAAAAGCAAGTGAAATAAATAGTACTAATCAGATAGAACTTTGAAGTGGCCCAAAGGGGTTTACCATCCTTTTCTGAAGTTGAGTATTGGACAAGCATCTGGGTTTTAGTGGAGGGTAGGCCTTTTCATATATATTATATGTAATAAATATACCTAATCATATGCTTTTCTATTCTTTTCAATGGTGGGGAGTTAATTTTGATTGAAATAAACATTTGCCAAAATCAAGTCATTTGACCAAATGGTTTACTCATTGCTAAAATCAACCCGTTTGATTTTATGGGATTCTATAAAATCAAATGGGAAACAAGGTCGGCTCGATATTTGCTCCCTGGAAATCCCGTCCAAACAGGCGTCACGACTACCTGGACGGTTGGCACAGATTTTGCATGTTTTAGCTGATTTGTTATGATTCTATATTCATTTAGATTTCCTAAAGATTGGTTTTGGAGTTTCCTATTTGGTTTTGGATTCTATATGCATAGGAAATCTATGAAAAATCAGGGTTCTTAAAAAATCCAAAAAAAAACCCTAACAGTATGAATGCAAATCACTAACTAATAACTAGTAGAAAGTATGCAAGCAATCAAATCTCACAACACATAGATATACGTGAAAAAACTCTAAATTGGTAAAAAAATTACGGGAATGAATCAAATTATTATAACTATTGTGCAGGTAAAGATATACCCATCCAAACAAAATAAATCCTCACAACGTTCTAAGTATCATATGTCGAGTCACACGTACACCACACCCAATGATCTTGATTGCCAACAGCCTTGAGTCCACAAGTCCTCCAATATATTTAATGGAAATCGCCCTTCGGAATCACAATTAAAAATTGCCGTCCCAAAACAATGCTTCTGCCGTAGCTATAATTTTTTCTCAATGATAATGGACGAATATGATAGCTTATCTGTGCCGTCATTTGCACCCTATTTTCTCTTTATATATCCACGGTCAAAAATCAAACCATGGGAAGAAAGTTACAAGACTTTAATTAAGCCTTTTGACTGGGCCCTCTTTTATTTTAATTTTTTTACTTGTCCTTTAACAAAAAGCTGAAGTTGTTGATTGAGAACCCAATTGATCCATCTTCGCCAAAATCCAACTCATTGTAGTCGAGTCATCGACCTCCTTTTTTTATCCAACACGCTCTTGAACCGGCCCAATAATAACTCGACTAACATCTACAGCACTCAAATACAAAAAATAAGATTCCTTTCTATATCTTAGAACAGACTCTCTAAGAATAAATAAAATTACAACTCGATGTAAATGTGTGTTTTGTCAAACGGAATTGCCAAAACAAAGGAATCCGAAACTTGGTCTTTACAATACAATCTGGCAAAGATTCTGGCTTGGCTTTGGGAAGTAATCTGTGGCTATAAATATAATCTTGCTCTCCCATTGGGGTTTGAACTGCCAGATTGCATCCCTTTGAGAGGTCTCTTGGAGGTGTCATATGAAATTAGGGTTCTTGGTATGATTTTCATCAGTTTCTGGTTGCCCCATTCATAGTGGATTATGTAGGCCTTCGGCCATCTAGAAGATCATTTGTTTCTGCGTTTTTTTTTGGTTGAAATCGTAGGGTTTCTTAAGATCATTTGCATTTATTTGACATTCGATCACGTCTGTGAAACTCCATTCCTTCTACGTCTCTTGGTTAAAACCCTAGGAGTTTTTTTTGTGAGACTTTTTGAGAAAGAATCTGTTTTAGTGACAGAATTTAATTGGGTTTTGGTGAGAGAACTTATATTTGGGGTTGGAGAGTGTTTCTTGCGAGAGCTTTGTTTGCTTGTCACCATTGTAGCTCTTCGGAGCATTTTCTTGTCACATAGTGTAATCTTCTCTCGTTTGCTCGCTCGTGGAATAAGTTTACATCTGTAAGTCAAACCACGTAAATCTTCGTGTCTTTCTTGTTTGTTATGGTTATTATTTGGTTTCTTTGTTTGATTTCTCATATGTTTGATTTGCTACTCCTTTATTTCCATGACCACCAATAATCTTTGGGTTGCAGTTGGGATCTTAGGAGGCCCGCTGCACAACAATGTTAACCGTAAGGCTAATGGCTATAATATATATTTATGTGTATATCAGGTCCACATGTTAGTTTAGCCACACCTCGATAAATTGTCTTTTTGGCTAGATGAAAGACATGCTATCTACACCTAGACCAAGGAATTCACATAAAATTGCTTTTTTGCCACTTCAACTCAAGAATCGAACTGGTCAATTGTGTGACGAGTAAACTCACCAACTAACTGGACTAACCTTAGGGTTGGTTAGAAACTTAGAATATCTTTTGCTATATTGTATTTACGGTCTTCGTTAACGAGTGCTTGGGGTACTAACAATTTTCTTTTTTTTTAATAAAAAAAATCACACTCTTTCAAATACTTGATGATTTCATCCTAATGTAAAACTCATTTCAAGGGTATGAACAAATGTCTTAGAGCATCTCTAACCCAATTTTCAAAAATTTTCATTTTGAAAAACCAAAATAGTATATTTAACTCAAAAAGAAATTTTGAAGAATACAACTAGTCACATGTTCACCCTCTTTTGGTGAGGGTGAACAAATTTCCAATCATCATTCTTCATTTCTTCAATTTCTCTCCAAACTTCAACTTTCCCTCCAAAATTTTAAATTTTGATTGTTAAGAAATTTGATAAAATATATTGATGATTGGTCTCATTTGAATGGTAATGTATATCTCTTTCAAATTATAATAATTTCATGACAAATAAATTATAGGGAAAATTTTAAAAAAACCCCAAACCTTTGACCTGAATATCAAAAATACTCCTAAACTTTCAATTTTTTCAATCGTAGTCCAAAACTTCACTTCCGTAATCAAAATTGCTTCCACCGTCAGCATCTGTTACCTAATTAACAAAAAATGCTGAGGTGGATGTTAACGAACCCAAAAACCGATAATAACTTGGTACAATTTCAAAAAACCCCCAAACTTTGAACCAAATATCAAAAAAACCTCCCAAACTTTCAAAATTTTCTTTAAAAGCTTCTTCTTCCTCTTCCCTCCTCCAATTCACAGGAACATGTCGAAATAATGCATAGAGAGAGACCCGAGCAGTCTCACGTGGTAAATACATGTGGATAAAATATTATTGTTTTCAACAACAACATGTCGAAATATAACCATATTTTTAGTTTCTTAATGCTGAAATTTGTGAAATCAAACATGAGAATTTCTCAGGTATCGTTTTCGGAATGCAAATGTTGATTTAATGCATAGAATTCGATATTATGAGGATGGAAAAATTAAGTTGATAATTTATTACTGAAATTTGTCTTGCATAATTTTGGTAAAGTGAAAAGTTTCAACATCGATATGTTGAAAAAGTTTACATATGGCAGTGGGGGCATTTTGGTCTTTACACAATAATGAAAATGAATGAGTTTTTTGTGGGTTACATAGAGAAAATGTGGGGTTGTTAATAGAATCACCCTTGACTATTGAGTACTGGAGATCATATTCCTGCGTAGTCTCTGAATGTGGTAACTTCTAATCAAGTATTTAACGAAGAATCAATGTCTTACTTTAATCCGGTTAAAAAATTATAATAGTAACGGGACCCAGATTACGTAACAATAAATATGGTTTGCGACTCATTCATGTTATATTGGCAATTTTTGTATTTGGACATAACACTGGAATATTTTCAATTTACACAAAGAAAGATAGATGTGAATTCTATGAAGCACCAACACTGTCGCCGTATCCACGTGTCGGCAGGGCCGGCCCTGAGTTTTTAAGGGCTTAAAGCGACAACAAAAAAAATGGGCCCTTTATGAATTGCTACCGAAAAATGTATCGAGTGAACCAGACATATACTACTGAAAAATATTTGCCTTAGAACTCTCCTTTTGTTTCTTACTACCGAAAAATTTATCGAGTGAACCCGCTTGAGATTGAACTATTTCATCCGCATTTTTCTTTCTTTTTCTTTTTTCAAATCCTGACATATACTTTTTAAGAGCCATGGGAATTAAAAATCTGCAAAATTCCAGCATAATCTCGTGATTATCTATAAAAGTCTAACACTACTCCCAAGCAATTAAAAACACAAAAGAGATTAAATTTTTTACTTGATTCCCCGAAGGTCCTACCAATAGCATAAACAAATCCACAGTAGCATAAACAAATTTACTTTGTTGGTCATCAAGCCCAAGTTAAATTAAACAATGCTTGTAAACCTCAATCAAAACAATTAATTTCAAAACCCAAAAAAATAGAATCAATACCTAAAATTAGCTTGAAATTTGTGAGAATGAATACATTTAACACTTGAGCCTTAATTAATTTCAATATGCCACTCGGTCCACTCTATTTTCCTTCGTAATTGAATCTGACGCGAACTCCTTCTTCATTGTTCTTCTCGTCATTCTTGAGAAATCTCCAAATTGCTTATTCAAATGGAAACAAAAAGATTTGTACGTGTATAATGGTTTTTTTTAACTGTACGTGTTTAATGTTTGTAAAGTGAAAAAAAAGGTTTGTAGGCGTAAAATGAAAAAAAGGGGTCTTCTGGATTCAAAAACCAAAAGTCTACCATTGAGATTTGAGCCTATTTCATTGGGTAAAAGTTTTTGGATCTTTAAAGTTAAACTATGGTGGGCTGGGCTGTTTTGTTTGGGTACATATATACATAACACAAATACCTGTTACGGGCCCTAAATATTTGTTAATTTTGGTGGGCCTAAAGCCCGGGCACCCTGGGCTTTAGCCCAGGGCCGGTGCTGCGTGTCGGACACGGGAACGTGGCGTGCCCTTTTTTTTTTTTCTTGAAATTTTTTGAGGGACACAGTAAGGGCCAATTTGAAATTTTTAAAAAATTTTCAGTAAAAATGTTATTATTAAGATGTTTGGGATAAAAAGTGTAATTAACCCTTGTTTAACTATTTTAATGGAAAAAGTGTTTACATTTTATATATACATTAAAAAGTGTTACATTTTTGCAATTTAAGCATGGGAAAAAAATACATACATATATTATCATATATATTTAATTTAATATCTATAAATATTGTCGTGTCCTCTGACGTACCCGTATATATATTTTTAAAATTGATGTGTTCGTGTTCATATCCATGCTACTTAGGATATGATGGATCACCATTATAGAAAGATTGGTTCGGCAAAAGCACTTACTATCTTTGCACTCCTCAAGAAATAAACTTTGCAACCAAATGGGAAAAAAAAGGAAGAAAAAGGAATTCAATTCAACAACAACTTTTATCTTTTTTAATCATTGCGGAAAGGCGTCGGCTTCAATCAAGCTTCAAAGTTACTTTCCTAAAATATTCATATAACTTCCACAAATGAATTCATTCATCTTTTATGGACTCTTCTTTTCCTGGTTAATTTAGCAACCAAATGGGATTCGAGACAACAATATTTCAGCAGTCCCCCATAATTCTTGCTCTATGCTACAAAGACAGGCCAAGAACATCAATCACGTCATGCATAATCATCGCACGGATCTTCATTTTCCTATGTGTAGAACTTATAGGTGGAGGAATCAGCTATGATGTTCCTGAAACCGCCAACTGTGGACGACAACATAATGAACAGCCCGATGAATATGCACGCCTGAAAGAAAAAGAAAAAGAAAGAAGAAAATTTTCATTCATTTCAACTTTATTTAGCTGCAATCGAAACTATATGTACGTGAGTTTAGAGTTGTAGGTAAAATATTGCATACCCAGTTGATGAACCATGAGGTGCTGAATCTCTTTGGTTTCTTTAGAACCAGCCATATGATACTGGGAAGCTGCAACAATTCCCAGCTCAAATTAATGTGCTTGATTAATTGACATTTTCGTTATATTCATTTGGAAAATCATAACAAGAATACTATAATAAAAATATATTGCAGTGACAGATAGAGGAAAGATAAGAAACTAAATTCCCAGCATGCCTCCATTAACTTGTGAGGGTTAATTGGCTTACGAAATAAGACGTTGGAGCAAAACCAAATCCACCAAAGAACCCAAGAAGATCGCCGAAGAAAGGGAAGGTGACACCAATGAAAAGCGTGAAGGCTGCAACAATCAAAGTCGCATACCAGAAATTTATCAATAAAAAAGCGTGTGATTTTGTTCACCAAAATTGTGGTGTGTGGATAGGGATATACGAGGATTGATTCTCACCAACATAAGCGGAGCGAACTAGAATTCTGAGTCCGATTCCTGGGGGGAAGTTCAACCTCTTAACCATTGCAGTCTCCAGCATGTCAAACACTGGCATTGCATAAACCTGAATTTTTTTTTGTTTCCCGTTACTATCTACGCATATGGAAAGACTATATTGTGTTTCATTTCCAAGTAAAATGTGTTTGAATTCAACAGATGAGTATCTATGGAATATATGCATAAGTATTCTGTGTTGTAGAATGTCTTAGGCCGTTTTTGGACAGTGAATTTGTGGAGGAATTTATGCTGGGAGAGGAAAGGGAAAAGGAAAAGCTAAGAAGATAACGAAGTGCTGAAGGATCAGTTTGGCTGCAGTTATATAATTTGTCTTATACTTTTTTTTGGATAAGTTGTCTTATACTTTCGTTTTCTATAATCTTAAGAAATTTATTTTGATGGTTTTCAAAATAATTTTCGCAGTGTTCTTTAATGGAGCCCATGTTTGAGAAAACTATTCTGTAGATTTCTCGTTCTAAGAACCAGTTTTTTTGAAAAATGGTCTGCAGAAATAATGCTAAAAACTTCATACAAATAGGCTAATTTAATTTATTTCCTTTGGTAAAAATTGGTGAATCCTTCGCTTTCTGTTTATTTTCCTCATACCTGATAGCTGCCAATCACATGGATGACTACCATTAAGTTAGCAGCAGCAATGAGCCAAGAAGGTCTCTCCAGTGCCACCAGTACATTATCAGCAACATCTTGCCCAAATGCCCAGTATCCAATGAAAGCTACTGGAAAATAGCAAATTGCATTGATAAAATATGCCCAAACAGCGCCTTTCCACATTGGTACTCTCGAGGGTTTTTCAGGGGTGGATGGAACTGTTGCCTGAATTTCCAGCACAACTGCATGCCCAGCATAAGCAAATGAAATCTGACCCAACGCGTTGAAAACGCGAAAAATGTAATCAGCTCCACTGGTTTTCTTGTATGCATAGCTCACATTCTCAACTTGTCCATGGCTCAAGGAACCAACCCAGGCTATGGTTGAGTAACTGAAATCAACAAAAGCTCAAGCGATTTAGCGTGGAATACATAATTAGTCCATTTTATTTATGTCCATCTTCAGATTGGATTATTCATTTGGTTTTTTCCAATATGCATAGGAAACGAAGCCAAATACCCATATAGGTGATGACAATTTTGGAACATAAAAGTTGCACAGTTTCTTAGTTACAGTATTGTTGCTGAATGATTTTAGTTGAAAAACAGGAACACGTTACTTATTCTTTCTTGTTGGCATGCTTCCGGTCCTTGTGCTGAAATCAGTGTTTCACTTAGGCTGTGTTAGGATCGTGGTTTTGACGAGAGCTTAATGGATGGAGTGAAAAATGTTGAAGGAAAAGATAAGAGAAGAAGCTAGTTTTTGTGTCTGTTTTTTCTATCAAATTTTGTTTCCCTGGTAATTCCCTCCACGAGTCCATAATCCAAACGCAACCCTAGTAACTGAAAGTTTGTTAGTAAAGTACTAAATAAATCCTGGATTAAATTAAATGTATGTGTCAAACTCTGTTAAGCCAAGCATTTCATCAGCAGAACAATTTTTTAGCTGGAAGACAGACAGTCCCTTGAGATTCATGTATTTTGAGATTCTTGACGCGTGACACAATTAGGAGCTCCTCAAAGCAGCGAGACGTGGTTTTTGGAGATGGAATCATTTGCCATCCATTACTCACAGTAGGACACAGGAACATTGAGGACAAAACAACAACAAGAAGAAGGTACTCTTGTAATCCCCAATCGATGGGGATATGGACAGAAAGTGTCCTCCCAAAGTTCGGGACATGTTGACAAGAAATGTGTATGGATATATGGTGTTTTTTGTAACAAAAAATGATTTTATTAGACTCAAAGGAATATATCCCAACTAGGTGTTGCTATCTAATATATTCCTATGCACCACCCAAAAAAAAACTCTACTCCTCTGTCCCAAAATGTGTCCATCATGCAGAACAAAAATTTTAAAAAAAAATGCATTTTTGTTGAAAATTTCAAAAACTGTTGTCGCAAATTAAAAGAACACATTTATATCTATTAATTTGTGATTTTTTTTTTGTTGACAAAAGTACCCTTTTTTGAGTTCTTGTTTTGTGTGGTAGACCTAGACATTTTTGGGACAGAGATAGTACTAATTAGGGATGAAAACAAAGAATACCATTAACATGGAAAGATATAAAAGCAACAAAGTCACTACTATGCACATACCTTAGTGACATGATTGCTGCAGCTAATGAAACACCAGAAACAGAATTGAAATTGGGTAGCTGAGACAGGAAGAAATGGGTGGATCCAAAGATGCAAATCCAGTAGGATTGCCTGATCCTGGTGCAGTTTGTACATGCTATCTCCATGAACTTCTTGAGGCACTTCCCTCCAGTGACCATGTACACTATGTCACAACCAACTTGGACAATTAGCTGCTGTGGTATCACAATCCATGGCCCAAGTTTTGGCCCAAAGGCATGTTGACCGAGTTCATAATAGTGATCGAATCGAACTCCCGGAACACATTCATGGAGTTGTATCATCTGCCACATGGTGTTGAGGGTGATGCACCATGATAAGACCAAAACCATTGTCCCCGGACCCCTGTTTTAGAAAGAGTGTGTCAAAACAAGAAGGAAACAGGGGGAAATTATGGCAACTCAGTGACCTTACTTGGAAGATCATGATAAAAAAAAATAAAGAGAGAGACTGATTTTATGCTCTCCTGTCAGGTTTGTGAAGCCTGATTAGTACTGTGCTCGAGGCCTGTGAGTTCTCAAATTGTCTAGGCATGCTAAGACCACAGTGAAATTTGGAGTGAGTTGTGGATGTAGGCATTCTTGTCGAATAATGTAAATCTGTGTGTGTAGCTTTCTTGTTATGATTATTTGATTCTTCTTCATGCTAGTATGTGTGTGTATGTGTGCACTGTTTGGTTAGTTGCCCAACACTTCCACGAATTTGAGAGCTTTTTTGCAGACTTTAAACACTTGAAAAAACCCAGAACTGATGAGTTTAAGGTATACCATCCCAAGTAGGCCATGGCGTACGGCAAGCTGAGAACGCCCGCTCCAACCATGGCTGTGACAGTGTGAAAAGTCGAGTACCACCATTTGGCTTCGCGGGGAGGACCCTTTTCGTCCCACACATACTCGGATGGAACTTCCTGCCATAGTTGCCACAAAAACAAAAACAAAATAATTATGCAAATTAAGTAGCAGAAACTTTGTAGGTGGGCTGCAGTTAAGGTGATAACTTGTTCACCTTAGGAGCTGGTGGAGCAGCAGCTGAAACCATGTTTGGAAAGAGGAAAAGACACTAAAACAGACACCTTCAGAGTGAGAGTTCACTTGTTATAATCATTTATTTGTAGTGGTTGATGGGCTCTAGTTTATGATGGAATAAAGGAATAGGAGACGATGACTTTAATTGGCTACCCTTCCTTTTATTGCCTTCAGCTTCTTACACTAAAATTTTAGTCATTTTGGTTGATTAAATTGGAAGTGAATGGTTTTTGGGAAGAAAGATGTCTAGATACAATCACCATGAAGTGGAAATAGCAACAACCCTCCCTTCACACTCACAATGGCCTCAAGTGTAGATTAAAGTGTGATGTTTGTCCCACCAAGGCACTACCAGTAAACTAGGGACAGAGTAGAAAGGGCTTGGCAGGCAACATCTGCGTCACTACCTAATATTTTTTGGAGCTTAGCCACATTTAGTTTGTGCTTATTTTTTTGGAGGAAACCAGTGTTTAGTTATTAGTGTAAGGAACAAAATACCAAATCTGTGCAAAAAGTTTGCATTCTTTTGGTTAATTATATAGAATTTATGTGCGGAAAATTCATACAAAATGAGGTGGCCCGTTTACAATTCATTCCTCGAAAATCAAAAGACCCATTATCGTAATTCATAGTCGCAAAAAAGTCACTGCTACAAATATTTCTGCGGTGTTTTACTGTTGAAAATTGCTTATGTGCTTTCCTTTTGAAAATAGTGTACCAGCTTGATTGCTTATCTGGAGTGTACTACTAGTGCATGGCCGTAAGCACAAAAAAAAGCTACTCCTGGAATTAAACCAATCGTGGAATATTTGGGTGGTTTGGTAGGTGAGTCATATTTATCTTTATATCATTACACTTCTTTCTAAAGGCATTAGGCCTTGTTTGGTTTGGGTTTTTAAGAACCGACTCTCTAAATCATTATTCAATTATTACTCCTATTTTTAAATATTATTCTTATTTTTCTCTCTATCTCTCTATAATCATTAATACCTATTTTTTAATTATTATCCTTATTTCTCCTTCTAATCATTACAAAAACCAAAACCCAAAACCAAATCAAACACAACCTACAGTTTCATGAGTAATCATGGAAGAGGAAAGAGGCAGGCATTTTCTTTAATGGTTCTAGTGGGAATCTTAATCTTTCACCCTCAGTGTCCCCAGGTGGCAGAAAGCAAGTACAAGGCACGCACCTGATTTTTTTTTTTTTTTTTTTGAACTGGAGGCACGCACCTGATTGCACACCACTTTCACTCTCTCTCTCTCTCTCTCTCTCTCTCATAAATATACACGAACCCAGATTGTTACTCATATCATCGTCATTAATACATCATTTGTGATTAATGAACCAAAAACGCATCATTTCACTTCGCTGCAATTTTTTTTCCTTTTTTAAATTATAGCTGTTTATGATCGTGGATGCCAGTTGTCACTGATAACCACAATGGAGGACGACTTATTCAACCACCTTAATGCCCCTGCTTAGGTTACAAGCTCTCGCAACTGAGTCCGGCACTTCACTGCAATTACAATGCAATAAAATGCAATTCACATGTAAATGACACAACACCACAAGCAGGGCTGCAAATGAAAACAAACCGCTTGTGAGCTTGGCTTGGTTCATCTTGAAAAAAGCTCGTTCGAACTCGGTTCGTTCAAGTTTTTATTCAGGCTTGGCTCAAGCTTGAGTTCGTTAAAAACCTTAACAAACAAGCCTTAAAATGCCAAGGCTTGTTTACTTGTTAGAGGTAGAAAATATATACCTTCTTATTCCAATTTGATATTTTAATGCACTTATCTTTTAAAAAACTAATTAAATTTCAGTAATATTATTTTGAAATTGAGACTATTTTCCTATAGGGTATATAGATATAAAACATATATACATGCACAAATAAAACTTTCTTTGTTGTCTTAAGCCTATGCGAGTATATTCATATATGTTTTCATTGGCTTGTGAACAAGCTCAAGCTCGAGTCAAGCCAAGGCTCGAGCTTGGCTCATTAAGTTTTCATTGAGCTTGAGCTCATTAAAAACTTAATAAACAAGCTTGAACATAGTAAAGCTTGGCTCGACTTGGCTCGTTTGCAGCCCTAACCACAACTAAGGCTGAGGCCAAAGAATGCCAAACCCAGACTAATGTAGCCAGAAGTAACTTCATATATAACATCATATTGTTGATGTAGTCGTTTGATGTATCTGAACTTACATTAAGATGTAGATCCAGCAAAACTATAACAAGCTAAAAACCATAGACTTATATAATTGTGGTGAAGATATGGTCCATTAAGTTTAATCGCTTAGCTGGTCCAAAGGCAGAATTGTTTCTGCACGAGTTGTTTTCATCTTCAAAAAGGTAGTCATTAGTTTAGAAAGCCTCCTCCAGGCATACTCGGTGGCCCTTGTGACGATACTTGTCCCTGAGATACTAACTGCGATCTGCTTGGACCTTGAACATAAGCTTGACCCATTTGATGAGGTGGTTGTTGCTGTATCTGTGGAATTTGTTGTTGTTGCTGCATTGGTTGAAGCGTTTGTTGTTGCTGCATCTGAGGAATTGTTTGCTGCTGCTGCTGCTGCATCTGTGAAAGTGTCTGATGTTGTTGTTGTTGCATCTGTGAAAGTGTTTGTTGTTGTTGTTGCATCTGGGGTAGTTGTTGCTGTTGTAACTGTTGATGCTGTTGGTGTGCTTGCATTTGCTGCTGCTGTTGTTGCTGCTGACCCGATATTTGTGGCTTGAACACAACCATATCCTAAACTCGCGGAGAATAATTTGATTATACGAAACAAGTTCAAAAGCAAAGTTCATTAGGGTATAGGATTGTAAAACAAACTAGGCTACTTGAGCCTGACTAGCATTTGGCTCATTCAACGTCCTTGGAGATTGGCCCGTTATGCAAGTAAACCAAGTTTGAAAACATACTTTTATTATGCACATACGAAGTACCAACTAAGATACTCGAGCTAGGGAGAGGTCATTTAAAGATCGGCTCAACTGATAAACAAGTCAAGTTTAACACATCTTTAAAACTTGTTAAATTTTCGAGCAAAGATTTAACCACTATTTGACTTGAATTCGCTTGTGTATACCCCTATCAGTGTTGGAAAGGAAACTTAATTTCAGAACAGTAGATGAAAGACAAGGAAAATAACCTCTTACCCCAGGGAAAAGCATTCCAATCAAGCGGCAGGCTTTGTCGGAGACAGACAACAGCAATGTCTGCGATGGTAGCTGTATTACTGCACACTAGAGATTGAGGACAGTCAAAATTAAAAACTCCTCTAAAATAAAATGTGTCAATAGCATACCCAAGAACTTCCTCCAGAGAATGTTCCCCAGACATGAAATACAAATTATAGGAAAATGAAGTGTGACTATTTTACATGGTTAACTGGGCCGTTTCTCAAACACTAGCCAATGTCACACCTGAGAATGCACAGAACTTGAGCTTAATTTCAAAAGGTTTTTCCCCCAGATATTTACTGTTTTAACTCAATGTTCATTATTACTTTCGACAACAATAAAGAATGGCATACGCTGCATACAGCATACCCATTTCATATGTTCAGGCTCTTGTTTTCATCCATTTTAACTCAGCAAGGTTTCACTCTTGCCATCTTTAATCAAATTAACCGCAAATGCCTGGGCTTGGGCCTGGGCTTCGGCTGTGGCTTCAACTCCTGCTTGGACTGCAGCTCGTAAATCGGCTTCCACCATTGGTGTTATTGCTACATCATTACCCTAAATACAGATATTACGTCCATGGACACCTGGACGTGCTATTCCTTTCATACTTCTTTTGTTTAGTTACGGTGAAGTAGTAAATTGAGAAGGAGCCTGCTACGTACAGAATGGAGGTCAGTTATGGAGTAAACTCTACTACGTAACATACTTCCATGTACAGCCAAAAATGTCTACATGTGCCCCCACGACAAGGATTATATGAATCAAAATTTCTTTGAGTAACTTGCTTTGTTTTCAAATTGAACTACCAAGAAGTAGTTTCTGATTCTTCGTGATAAGATTAAACAGTAATTAAGTATTTCATTGCATATTAATAAGACCAATGTTTGAATGTGGTTATTTTAGCCGCTTATTATTGAAAGAATTCACATTACACATGCCCATAGTCGTACAATATTTCCATTTAGTTTCTTCCATGATATGAGATTTTGCATTTCTCATGACAAAGTTTGCCAGAAGGAAGAAAAAAAAAAACATGTAGATTTCTCTTTATAGTCAAGATCATGAACGGGTTATGAATTACACTGATAATCAGTGTTACAAATCGAGGTAATTTTTTTTTTTCATTTTATAAATCCCATTGGGATCAAGGTTTTGAAATTGGGATAGTATCGCGTATTGTAATATAAGTCAACCAAAATTAATACACAATTAACAAGTATTTATACCTGATAACACCAACAAACTAAGTTTTTAAGTAACAAAATTTCAAGTCACTCAATTGGGATTTATCAGATTGAGTTTTTCTCCTATCTTAGTCAAGGACAGAAAAGAAATCCCTAGTAATATTCTCCCAAACACAATTGAAGTATGATTTTTCTTCTATTCAAGCCCTAAATTGGGGTTGGATATCTTTCAAATGGTTCGAATGTGGTTCAAACAAGTTAGATTAATGCATTTGGGGTTCCACTTCTAACAATAGTGTTTGAATTTCTTCCATTAAGTAATCATACGATACGTACTGAATCGGGATACGTATATATAGATTTCTATACAAAAAGAATATGGGATGGGATACGTATCGTTTTCCTAAGGAGACGATATGAAGCGTAGGATATGTATCGTGTATTGTAGGATTTTAACAATAATGATCGGTATATGTATCGTAAGATATGTTAACCATAATTTGTACACAGTTTCAACATAGTTATACCTTGTAACACCAACAAACTACGCATATATTCTAAAAAAAAAGTGATGCAAAATTTCAAGCCTCTAAACTGATGTCTACAACCTTGAGGCTTCTTGCTGCCTTAGTCATCATAGAAAGAAAAGAAGAGCCTTTATACGATTCAGGCAAACCACAATCGAAGTGTGATTCTTTCTTCTATTCAAGTCCTACATTGAGGTTGGATTTTTCTTTCAAATGGTTTGAATGTTGCCATAATTACATAAAACAACTTAGATTAGTGTAATTGAGGTTCCGCTCCTTCAAAATAAGGTCTGACTTTGTCCCAATAAGTAATTGTAGGATAAGTAACAAATTGGGATACCCTTATTTTTGTAGGACATGCCATAGTATCATTGGGTTTCAATATGAAAAAGATACGGGATGGGATAGTTAAGAGTTTTCTAAACAAGACAATACAAATCATAGAATATGTATCCTGCATCGTAGGTTTTTAAAAATTATGGGCTCATTAATGTAATTTAACATACTATTGGCATTTGATAATTATATGCTATGTATAATATTAATCAATTGTTGTAGATGGAACTTACGCCCTCCCTCATCCTTTATTTTTCATGGAAACTCCAACTTTTTTTAATGAGACATATATTCAATGCAATATACATTCAAATTTCAAGGGCTACTTTTTCTGATAACTCAGCGTGTCAAGGCCAGCTAAAGCACATCTCGACAATTCCCAGGGCACCAATCACACCATCCCAGTGGGGGCCAATTAAAGCTGGGGCTAAGTGTCCGCATGGATAGCGAGTAGGTTTTGAACTTGAGACGTAGGGGCGAGCAAACCACTAAATTTCAGGCCTTACTGCCAAGTCAACCCTTTGGGATTAACACTCAAAAAGGTATTAAACCATATGAACTAGGTGCCTTGACTTAAATGAACATAATTTTTTGGACATCCCAAAATTGAATAGTGGACAAAAAATATCAGACACAGTATGTATGCTTTTAATTACATTTTAGTGCTTGGCCAACCATAGGATTTCTGACACATTCAATTTTTTGCTTCTTAATTTGTACCGAGAACACCACTCCTGCTATTTTAGTGCACTTTAACATTTAATTTATCTTCAATACCCAAAATGACCTATTGAGAATTTAGTTACATGTTTAAACTTTCAACCTTTGATAACGAATATCAATTATTGAATCAGGACATTAATCCCCCTTAGAGGGCAAAAGGTCAACGGGTCAATTATGTAGCATCCCAATCTTCCATTCTGCACCCGCAATAGTAACGAGGGTTTTTCTACGTTTAACCCGTTTATATCATTTTACTCCTGGCAAACTGGCCTAAGGGATTAGATATAGGTTCTTACCTACAAATACAACAGATAAAATGAAAAAAGACAAAAAGAAAATGAAAACATTGAAAACCAACCCCATAATAACCAGAACTTTACACATAATAGTATAGACAAAGATTCCAATATGTGCAATCTCCCATCTGACACACATCATAAATCCCTAGGATACCTAGGGTGGCCCAAAAGAGGTGTCTCAGATCCAAGATTCCGCTTCTTAAATCTTGAGGCGGATTCATTCATCCCGCCTACCCTTGGGATTCATAATTTCCTTCTTGGCCTTATATTTCCCATATTGATAATTTTCACACTTTTGCTTACCCTTCTTTTCTAAGAATTATATGGTTTTGCTTTGTTCCGCATTTTGCACAAGCACTGGACTAGTTTTTAGAAAAATGAAAAAAATAAAGCTTAGACTTGAAACTACTTACAAGCTTCTTTTCTTGTAGCTGTCCAAGAAA
The DNA here is from genome assembly GCA_022606695.1 of Vaccinium macrocarpon. Taxonomy (NCBI): domain Eukaryota; kingdom Viridiplantae; phylum Streptophyta; class Magnoliopsida; order Ericales; family Ericaceae; genus Vaccinium; species Vaccinium macrocarpon. The sequence continues at coordinate 11,380,701 of CM040177.1, read as the reverse complement.
TCCATGCTGATTCATTGCACGGAAAACTAAAAAATCTGCCTTCCCAACATATTGCCTACATAAAACAAATGCCATAAAGTCAGAACACTGAGCATAGTCAGTAAAGGTACATGTCTGTGGACGGCCAAGACACTTTGGAGAATTTTTTTGTTGTCACATATTAGACAGTACTTGTTGTTCATGTGATCTTGAGATATAAGCCGAACTATTTGCATTGTTGGTGGCCAATTTGCTGCAAGCCTGAAACCATAACGAAAATAGATAAACAAAATGACATTTGTACAGAGAGATAAAAATAATAAAATAAAATAAATAAAAATAAAAACAGAGACGAAAAGACAAGAAAAATCTCATACAGCTGGACAATTCATTCTACTAGGGAGTTGCAACATAATAGCAAAGAGGGAAGCTAGATAAAAACGTAATAAAAAACCACCACCATTATCATTCGATACAAACCACATAACTACATACTAAAATCACAAAATTCTTTGCCGTTTTGCTGAGCAAAAAAGATAGCAAGGGTGATTCACTGCGTAGCGACTCTCCTTGAGCCTGACCAAATGAGCACCTACCTGCATGGGGAGCAGAACAAGAGGCGCACCTCAAGACAGGCTTGAGGCATTGCTCAACTCAAGCCCTCATAGGACACAGCAGCAAGAAGCCAGTGAGTTAAGATTTATAGGCAAAAGTCCCCCCAAATGTTGCCAAAGAGAATCTCCTCGAGGTTTCAGATAAAGATTGTGGTCGTAATACAGTACCACTGGCAATGAAGCGGTTCAGGGTGTAAAGGTCGTAGGGTAAAGGTGGCGTCCACCAAATCACTTGGGAGTAAACAACTTAAGACTACACCACCCTAGATGGTCACAAGTTAGCTTTCAAATGTGATGTACTATCATATAATGAGGTTATCTGCTTCGATGAATTGCAGAAACATCAGGACAATAAACTTATAGATGCATTGAAAGGATAAATAATCCTAATACTGCAACAAAATTTAGTGTCCTAAATCTTCAGGAATCGAGGGAAAAGACAATATTCTTTAAGTGAAAAGGGAAAAGGGTCTTTGAATGTTACAAAAAAAGACCAGTACTAAATGTTCCATGTATTAGAGGCATGACTAGTCTATCCAATGCAAGAATAGAGGAAAACTTTTTTCTATTTATATCCGTATGTAGATGTCATGACTTTTTTTCTTTTTCTTTTTTTTTTATCCGCAAATCATGAGTCATGACTTCAAGAGCACCGAACTGAAGCCAGACCAATGAACCATTCTGCCATGAAATATCATACCGAATAAATAAAAAAGAGTCAATTATTACCAATAAAAATATCGGTTTCAGGAAGAAAAACATTGTCTAATAATTACTGAGTCTATAGGTGTAAATTGAACCCAAAAGTTAACATGATAGAAAAGGAGAGCTAGGTACAATAAACTTCCCAAAATGCTAGTGCTATTGGAAGAAAAGTAAAACAAATTGAAACCAACTTCTCAAATTTTGGTGATCCGTAGACTTACGTCTCACAGGCCGATGCACTCCTATAACCCTGCCACACAAATATTAACAAGTAAGATTATAGATAATGAATTGATGAACTATTGAAATTATGTATCACATATTGACTTGACGGATCCGAATCATTATCAATATTTGTGTATTTGCATGTTAAGACATTAGTAAATGATTAAAATAAAAAGAACGATCTTTATGGAAAGTAAAAATTTATTAGGCAGATAATAACATACTTCCAGTCTTGTGATAAAAACAGGCTGGCCTTGTCTTTGCCCAGATAAATTACCCTGCATCATACATTGTTTCCAAAGATTTTAAACCCTAGAGAGAAAACGAAAAATGTACAAGGGGGGCTGAAGTGATCAAATATTCATTCTTTCAATTCAGTTTCTAAGTGCACTCACTGATGATGGAAATCATTGGAACTACATTAGTGGCAATAATTAGGATATTGTAACAGGGTGTTTTTGATACTTGAGAGAGAGAGAGAGAGAGAGAGAGAGAGAGAAGAAAACATTTGTATATTCAACATTAACAAATTACAACGAAGAACAAAGTTTAAATAGAGCCCTAAAACTAAAAAGACTATACTACCCTTAACATAGAAAAAAATTACAAAAGCAACCCTAATATAAACACCCCCCCTCAAACTCATAATGCGAGCCCAGAGAGCATCGAGAGTTTGTCAAGGAGGAAACAAAAACGAGCGGTAGTGTGCGTCTTGGTGAAGAAATCTGCCAACTGAAGAGTAGAGGAGACAAAAGGTAGAGATATAGAGCCGGATTGAAGATGGTGGCAAACAAAATGACAGTCAATTTCAATATGCTCCGTGCGTTCATGAAAAACGGAATTGTGAGCAATCTAAATGACACTTTTGTTGTCACAAAAGAGTGGTGTGGGAGAAGAGAGAGTGAGACCCATATTGGATAACAACCAGCGGAGCCAAACAACTTCAGAGGTAGCATGAGCCATGGCCTAATACTTAGCTTCGCTAGTAGAACGAGCAACAACGGATTGTTTCTTGCTCTTCCATGAGATAAGAGAGTCCCCAGAAAAACACAGAAGCCAGAGGTAGATTTCCGATCAGAGATATCACCAGCCCAATCAGCATCGGCATATGCCCGAAGAGACAAATCAGAAGTAGAAGATAAAAGTAAACACCGAAACATGATGCAACGAATGTAACAAAGAATACGTAGCAAGGCAGCCCAATGAGTAGACCGAGGAGCACAAACAAACGGACTAAGTATATGCATTGCGTAGGCAATGTCCAGCCAAGTGACAGTGAGGTAGACGAGAAAACCAACAAGTTCACAATACATGGTAGGATCAGCAAGAGGAACCCCATCTGAAGGCACAACTTAGCATGTAACTCAATGGGAGTATCAACCTTTTTGTCATCAATAAGTTGAGCTTGATGAAGAATGTCGGTCACATACTTAGTTTGAGTTAAGAGATAACCTTTTGGAGAGGAGGCAACCTCAATGCCAAGAAAATACTGAAGAGGACCCAAGTCTTTCATTTCAAATTGGTGAAATAAATGAAGCTTCACTTCATCAATAACCGCACAGTCAGAACCAGTGATGATCATGTCATCAACATAGAGCAATATAAGAATCAAACCATGAGGACCGCAGCGAACAAAGAGTGCAGACTCATGCATGCTTGGTTGAAACTCAATTTGAAGAACCACATCATGAAAACGAGCATACCAAGTGCGAGAAGACTGTTTGAGGCCATAAAGAGCACAACGGAGACAACAAAGAAGGCCGGTGGCATGTGAGAGCCCTGGAGGAGGACGCATATAAACTTCCTCAAACAAATGACCATTGAGGAAGGCATTTTTAACATCAACTGAAAGAGAGGCCAGTGATGCGTAGCAGCAACAGCAATTAAAAGGCGGACAAAAGTCATCTTGGCAACTGGAGCAAAAGTCTCCTCATAATCAATACCATATTCCTGAGAGTACCCCTTGGCAACTAAGCGGGCTTTGTACCGCTCCAATGCACCATCAGAATGAGTTTTAACTTTAAAAACTCATTTGCAACCAATGAGATTTTTACCATAAGGGAGAGGAACCAAGTCCCAAGTCTGAGTCTTATCAAGAGCAGTGAGCTCGTCATTCATGGGATGCACCCAGTTAGGATCATTACAAGCTTCTTTGTAGGAACAAGGTTCAAAGCAAGTATGGATGCGAGATAAGAAAGTGCAATATGAAGAGGAAAAACAAGTGTTAGTAAAACCAAGTCTTACCGGAGGATGATGATCATGAGAAAGATACCGACGTGCAGGCGGATCAGAGTCATCAGCAACAGATGAAGGACAGGGAGTTGGGCCAGTGCAACGGACATAATACTTAGGAAAGGGAGGAATGGGGTGGGAATCAGAAGAGGAAGATGGGAGATTAGGAACATCAGACACGTCAAAAATACGAACATATTCTTCCTCAAGAACATCCAGAGGGAAAGGATCTATATGCACGAGATCCTCTTTGGCAATAGTGATGGGATTGGATGGGAGAGAGAAGAAGGGTAAACGCTCAAGAAACGAAACATGCTGAGAAACATACAACTTTTTGGTCACGGAGTCATAGCAACGGTAGCATTTTTGTTGGATCCCATACCCCAATAAGACACATAAGACACTACGAGCACTAAGTTTAGTGCGGTCCTTCTTGGGAAAAAGGACGAAGCAAGTGGAGCCAAAGACACGAAGGAGGGAGTAGTTGGAAACCTGACCATAGTCATTCGTAAGGGGGAAAAACCAGAGAGAAGTGAAGTGGGCATCTGGTTGAGAAGTTACGCTGCAATGAGCACAGCCTCTCCCCAGAATAAGTCTGGCATAGAGGAGGAAAGAAGAAGAGACCGTGCAGTATTTCAAATGTGACAATGTTTGCGTTCAGCATGCCCATTTTGAGCTGGAGTGTCGGTACAAGAGGATTGATGAATGGCGCCATGAGAAGTCAAGAATTTTGTGAACTCACCTAGAGAGTATTCTCCGCCTAAGTCAGAGCGGAGAACCTTGATTTCTATCGAAAACTGAGTTTGAACCATGGAGTGAAAATTGCGATATGCTTGGTAAAAGTCTGATTTGCGTGTCAACAGATATACCCACGTAAACCTACTATAATCATCAACAAATGAAACATAATATTGGGAACCACCTTTAGTGGCTATTGGAGAAGGACCCCACAAGTCTGTATGAACAAGTTGAAATGGGGAAGTAGACAGAGGTACTTCGAGTGAAAGGTAAAGCAGACATTTTGGCAAGTTACAACCACTGCATTCAGAAATATCGCTGGCAAAAATGTTTCCCAAAACCCCAGACTTGAGCAAAAGATTCAAACGTTCGCTAGACATGTGCCCTAATCGAGAATGCCAAAGATAAAAGGGAGAAGAGTTCTGATCTAAACAAAAGGACGACATAACAGTTGTAGTAGACTCAATAGGAACATGTAAAGTCTCCAAAACATAGAGATCACCAACTCTATGCCCTATCCCAATCTGCTTCTTAGACACCCGATCCTACACAACACAACAAGAAGAAGAAAACAAAACATCAAAGCCAAAATCAGATAATTGACTAATTGAGAGAAGACTAAGAGATAACTAGGGAACATAAAACACATTTGGTATAGAAAGAGAAGAAGATGGGGTTGGGATAATAGAACCTAACGAGACAACAAGCATAGGAGAGCCATTTGCAGTAGAGATACTAATGGGACAAACCGGAGAGACACAATGACTTAGTAATGACAATGTAGGGGTCATATGGTGGGAGCAACCAGAATCAAAGATCCATGTGGTAGGTAGAATACATGTGGTATAGGAACCATGCAAACCTGAGTGAGTGGTGGTGATGGCAGATGCTTGTGAAGGACCTCCCCGAGTGAGAGCCAGAAATGTACGAAACTGCTGATAGTCCTCAGAGGAGGGATACTGTTGTGTACTGTTAGTCGCAGGAGCTGTAAAGGCAGTTGGAGGATGAGAATACTGTGGTGTGGGCCGAGAATACTATTGTGTGGCACTAGACCAATAATAGTAGTTATGCCTATTCAAATGAACACTGATTGCTCTGTCTTCTACCATAGTGATGAAACCAAAAACAATCTTCCAACAGAATACAAACACAGTGTCCTACTAGAGCTTAACCAGAGGTGCTGACTGTCCAGAAACAGTGCTAACAGAGGTTCAAACAGACCACAGATAGTACTAGATATAAAGTATAGAATGCCAGAGATGAGGTGAAGTTACAGAATACCGGAGATGGGTTCCAAAATACCTCAGATGTTAGATTCTGAGTCCCAATGTGCAGAATACAAGAGATAGATGGCCAAGAAAATACCTCAAAGGCTTCAAAATACACGATAGGTCTGCAAGTACCTCACAAAGATGCAAAACGAGAGGGACCCAGCGAGTTTCGAGTACAATCAGAGGTCGTTGGTGACTGGGTTAGCAGGTTCAGGACAAAGGAACAAAGCTCAGTCAGATTCAAGGTCGCTGGAGGTCTTCGATGTTTAGAAAAGGTTCACCCAGTAGACTTCGTGTTCAGAATACCTAGAAATACTGCAAATATGAACTGGAACAGGACTGAAGGTGATCGGAAAGTGAGCGCCGGTGGTCGTCGAGGACTGGAAAAGGGTTGTTGGTGATCGTCGACTGCTGGAAAGTGATTGTCGGTGGTCGGAAGTTGCTTAACAATGTCAATATTGCTGCAATAGATCGACAGGAGTGTGTCGAGACTGTGAGAGAGAGAGAGAGAGAGAGAGAAATCGAAGGAGGAGAGAGAGATAGAGATCAATAGTGGTAGAGAAATGCAGAGGAAAGAAGATTCATGCATGACCCAGCAATGGCTGCTGCTCTGATACCATGATACTTGAGAGAGAGAGAGAAGAAAACATTCGTATATTCAACATTAACAAATTACAAGGAAGAACAAAGTTTAAATAGAGCCCTAAAACTAAAAAGACTATACTACCCTTAACATAGAAAAGATTGCATAAGCAACCCTAATATAAAAAATAAAATACGAAACAAAACCCTATACTTTCACAGTTTACTCATAATACAAGAAATATATTAGTGTTGGTTGGACATAGTTGATGATTTTACAAAAGACAAAGCTCCTACAAGATAAAAACAGCTATCGCAGGATGCAGCAAACGTTACTTGGCACTTCTCTCAATCTATTGCATTGTAAAGTAGTTTTCCATTATTCTTTTTGCTCAAAAATCATGGTGGAGGGAATCATGGAAGCATTAGGATATGTGGTTGCAACCCTGCCCTTTTTTTACCAGACAACAACAGGGAACTTTGGTGGGGCAGACACTACTGTACAATCCTAGCAAAAAAAATTTCTAATCTCACTGATTAAGTGCATGGAATTGTTTTAGGAAAATAACACGCTTTAGGTGGCGTTGACCTTTTCAACCCAACAGGACTCGACAAAGATACTGTGTTAAAGGGCTTAGAGATGACATATCAAAAGGTAGGGTAAGTTTAGCGCCAGAAACTATCATTTTAAGGAAAAAAAAAAAAAAAGAAGTGAACACAAGTAATTCGAGAGAACAGATTTGAAGCATCAAGGTAGGATGTTTTATAATTATAGTTACAAATGATATCTCTGTTACTCTGGTTTTAGACTTCTAGGGTATTGGGGAGTTTCAAATAATGAGATAGTTCGATCACATTGAATTGGTGTGTAGATACATAGTGTGCATCGATTCATCATAGAGAAAAGGTCATTCAGTGTCTATAACTCAATACCACTTGGATGTGTCCCTGTGATTGTCAAACATCTTTGAATATTGGAAAACCATCAAAATTTTCCCACTAACAATGGGCCACAAATTACAAGTAGCAATATATCGACTAAAAAAGTCTTCTCCTAAATGTGGAATTAAGCTCTAGCCTCAATGGTAAGCAATGGGATTCCTACTTCCCAGAGAGACATGGTGGGTGTTTTGTTCGGGTGGTGGCGAATTAGGGCTATTCAGGAAGCCAGGGGGGAAGGCATGGTTGTTGTTTCCCCTAAGCTTTTTTTTCCCCATTATTATTACTCCCTCCGTCCCATAAAGTTGTATCACTACGAAACTACGTGCAATTTTCAAGCTAAAAAATAATGTATTTACCAAAATAATTTTTGAATTTTTTTTGCATCGTATAAAAGTTCTTGATGAGATCTATCAAACAAGATCCATATTGACTAAAAAATTATTTTGGTAAATACATTATTTTTTAGTTTGAAAATTGCACGTAGTTTCGTAGTGATACAACTTTATGGGACGGAGGGAGTATGATTTTTTTTTTTTGCCTATGCTTAAAGACAGGAGCAAGAGAACATTCCAGGAGTAGACCAGCTGGGTCAGAGAATCCAGGGTTCTCTTTGTCTATTAAGTATAGCTGGAACACAAGGGATATTTTCACTTTCACCTAGCTTGGACTAAATTGTTGATCAGGTGATCAACCTCAGTCTTCTGTGCTTTAGGCCACATTCTCTTACTTTCGTTTTGTTTCACTTGGTGTTGTTCTGTGTGTTTGGCCTTGATGCCCTTTACATATACTTGTCAAAAAGAAGAATGTCTCCTCCTAGAAAGAAAATAATCACAGGGACCATGCAAGTTCAGCAAATATTCATAACAGAGCATCATGGGTGAGAATCTCTAACATAAACATATGTCCCATGTACTTACGGGCATTACTTGGAAACAATGGTGATTATGTGTGCCAATGTTACAGGGGCTCGGGTGCACCATAGCATGCGAGTATGATTCTAGCATCAAGTGTCAGATTCGTCTCTCATGTCAAGGTCACCAAGAGAAGACTATGACTCATATGCCTCCAATAGTACGTTTGTTGGTAGGGTAAAATGGTGATTACATACTAAAATAGGCATTCCATGCATAAAATGAGCGTATTATGTGCAGTATATAAAAATCTCAACTACTTGTATGAAAAATGCTTGATCAGTGCACATTCAGCTAAGAACAGACAGATATCCCATGCAATTATTAACGAATCTAAGTAACTGACGGGGTACTCACAAATGTAAATGAGGCAATGCAACATAACTACATGAGAGTAAAAATATGCCGAAACAGTTGCATAATATTTAACATAAACATGGTGAAAATAGAAGTAAATTTCAAATACTCCAGTTGCATAGTATTTGCTACGGTTTCCACTAAAAACTACCCAAATGCTCTGCGTAATTAGCCAAAAAAAGAGAGGATAATTTGACATTGAAAAACCTTGATTCAGATAACAACTTCGTCTATGTACTTCAAAAGTAAGGATAGTTCAATGTTAGAAACCAACATTACCAATCTATCACTTACAACCTACAAGGTTTGACACGTAAATTTTCTTAAAAGCTGAAATTGCAGAGAGCATATCCAACTTCAATTCTCCATAATATGTTGGTCTTACCTCCCAAACTTTAACATATTTAGATTGTGCTGACTGCAACCCATTTGATGACTGTTGAGACATGGGCATATTGGCTCCTGAACTGTTATTGACACCAAGAGACTGCATTCCTGGTTGTAGTTGCTGATTCATGCCGGGAGTAGGAATCATTGTGCCAGTTCCAGAAGACATGCCAGATGCACCAAGGCCGCTCATCATGTTTTGATTCATGCCGATTCCACTCGGTACCATCTGAGGTCCAGGAAGATTACCTTGGTTCATGCCAGGTACTGATTGACCCATTGTAACACCTCCTTGGAGATTACCCAATTGTTGTGACATGCCCAGGTTTGAAGTCCCAGACATATTATTAGGTGTAGCAGAAGTGAATGAACCAGGAGCTGGGTTTTGTGGCACCTGTGCGGTTCCTGTGAGTGTCCCAGAACCAGCAATTGAAGTGGTAGCTGATTGGCTAGATGCTAATACAGTTTGAGCAGGAGGCACAGAAGATGCCATTCCGCTGGATATCATGTTTGACATGTGCATGGCCATAGGAGTCGAGCCAATTGATTGAAGTCCTATGGAACTTCCCCCGGAAAGGGCAGCGTTGTTCATCGCTTGCCGTGCTTGAGAGAGATTGTTCAGAATACTCACGTTTGCTGCAGCTGGACCCACAGGACGTAAAGGCTGGGCCATACTACTGACTATAGGTTTTAAATCTTGAACAATGTCATTATTTGAGGCCATTTCTTGAGAAGAAGATATTGGTGAAGATGTTTGGAAGCTTGGGACTCCTTGAGAAGTTGCACGAGGAACAGGCTGAATGTGCGGAAAAGAAGGAACAGTGCTTGGCTCCTGAAACAGTATATGATGATCTGAGCTCTACCACAATCCAATTCTCACAACAAGCATAATGCAAATAACCTTTTACTTTTTAGCAGCAAGCAAAAAGCAACTGAATAGGAGTCTTACAACTTTTACAGTTGCAGGGAGGATGTTTCCCAGAGGTATTGGTTGCCGGTTCATGATAGATCCATTTGCTGAAAAAAGAAAACATAAATGCAAAAGTAAACTTTCCACCAAGAAAGTTAATGAAAAGTAATAAAGTATTCAACAGTGGTAAGTTACTAGCGTACCAATCATTTGACTGCTGCCTATTTTTGGTTCATATTAGACGTTCCAGTAGTAATATACTCATGTAGACGTATTAAACTTGAAAGAATTGGCACTAGGATATTCCTTTCCATACCACTAATATTTTTTCCTCATACTACCGTATTCCACAAACTAACATATCTTCGCAAGATATTATCATATAAAGTACTATCAAGAAACTCAAAGCCTGGCCATCAGTAACAGAATTTATGAACATGAGAGAGAGAGAGAGAGAGAGAGAGAGAGATTGAGATTTGATCTTGATCATGCAATCAGGAACTAGATGAACAAAGGGTTGCTCCACATTTTCAACCACATAAGCACCGAAGACCAATAATTGCATCAGTAAGAAGGTTTGTCAAGATTCCAGATAAGATGATGCAAGCACAAAGGATAATTCAAAAGGAAACATTGACAGAAAAAGTTGATGGGTGATTCTGCCATCAGTGTTGCTCTAGCTTAGAGCCACTCAGCCACATGAGAAACAGGCTTCATGTAGCAAAACTAAGAGTCAGACAAATTATGCTTAATTCACAAGTTTTCTAGACAGTGAAATAGAATCCTGCACATGGATGATTTATGCTCCAGAAAACCAACAGTACACCAAGGCTTTAAGGTCCGATTTCGTCCCTTTGACAATTCCATCTAACAAGCTGATGAGGGCAGCAACAAGCAGTAAAGTGCTCGATGAGGGTAACTTGGTAATTGCAACAATCATAATCAAAGGGCAGCATGTCATTCAAGAACGGTCATTCAAGGGTCATCCATGGTAGTTCATAGGTCAAGGGTCATCATGAATTTAGTACTTTGCAGTAATATTCGTCTAGATACATTAAACACATTTCTACTTCATTGCATCTAATTATTAGTAGGTTCAATGTATGCATTTATATCTAGGTTCATTCACATATCTAATTCGATGTATTTTTAATTAGGTTCATTTCATTTAGACTTATAGGAATTAAAAGGGCCTTTTTCATGTATTATAAATTGGGATGTAATTTTTTATTTGGAAACATAGTTGATTAATGAATTGAGTTTACAAGGCTAAAGCCATTGTGATTGGGGTTTGGGCTTCGGTCGTTCCTCGCAGAAACCGCCTTACCCTTGCGAGGGTGAAGCACCTCTATCTCTCTTTCTCTGTCTTTTAATCTTCTTCTAATTCTTTTCTATCTTCTTTGTCGTGCGTTTACTCCGAGAACTATTCTTATTTCCCACCAAAAACCACCACAATTCCTATTGTAGACAGTAGTACTAAAGCATCCTAAAACCGTCCTACATCACAAGCAATGTCCGCAAGAGGCAACCAAGATATCTGTTCTCCAGAAGTAAAAGTATAGACTATGGCAAAAGAAAGTGCTAGAACATTGACCAAACTTAGCAACCATCATTTTGTCTGCAAATAGGAATGAGTGAATGGGTAGGGTCACAAATAAGGCTAAGATAGGAAACGTTCAAAACTTCAAGGACTCTAAAATAAGCCAGGTGAAAGTTTGGTTGACATGGATTTTAGCCATCCTGTACCTTTCCTATCCACAAAATCTAGTAATGCAACTTGATAAAAGCTCCAATTATCAAGACAAGGTAAAGTTCTTGTACAGCGAGAGGTTCAAATAGGAAAATAAAGTGGGTCAGTATGCAACAACCTGATGGAACAGTTGGTGGTGGTGGCCCTGAAACTGGAGGAACTGCAGCTATATCCATCTTTACAGGACTCTGACTGGATGTTAAACTTGTAATTCCGGGCCGACTTAAAGCAGCACGAGCCTCCATAAAATCATCCGAGATTAGAACAAGGAAATGAGGATTTTTCACATTATCAACTGGGGGATCAGCTGCATGAGGATTGCGCTTTCCCTACGATGACAATTCCAAAGAAATCATCACTTCAATAGGCTCATTCTGCAAGCAACTGTGAAATTCTTCAATTTTTATTAAGGGGGTTCCAGCTAGGGGTTTTGGGGGCTGGGGTGCCATAAACAGTGGCTTTTATCAAACTTCATACTACAGATGAATAAATATTTCTTATGTAAACAGACAACCAATGCTCTGAATGCTGAATGAAAGAAGCATGGTAATGTGCACATAAATCAAAATGATTCTTGGGTCTGCCCTCTCCGATGCCTTTTGGCTTTGATTTGAGGGCATGATTCTTCAGCAAACGCGACGGTATAGGGGGACCACTGTTTCAGTGTTATTCTGTGAGCAGCCACTTTGTGCATTCATTGCCAAAGGTTAAGTCTGTCTCCAATCCATCTATTTCAGTGGTATTCTAGGAGCAGCCGCTTTGTGCATTTATTGTCAAAGGTTAGGTCTGTCTCCTATCCATCCCCCGCCCATACCCCCAATTATTGGGGACTTAATGGGTTTTGTTATTGTTTGTTTGTGTTATGTAAACAGACAACCAGAAAACTCAAGTTGTGATGTGAGATGTTGAATGTTAGATGTCAACCATTGCAATGACGTAACAGGGAAACGAAGAAAAAAAAATCCTCCCTCCGTCCCAAATTGCTTGCCCTTTTTGGGTTTCCGTGCATTGTGCACGCAAAATCAAATGTATTAGCATTCAATTTTTTTCAAAAAATTTTACACCAATTTAAAGATCTCATTGAGTAGAAAAAAAATTGGTGTAAATTTAAAAATAATAATAATTCTCATAAATGCATTAATTTTTGGGTGCATTTCCCAAAAGGAGCAAGCAATATGGGAGGGAGGGAGTATCAAACAATTATTGAAGGTGTATGGCATTCTTGAAGGCAAGAAAAGGACATCTGTGTGTCATAATAACGATTAAAGCACTGGGATTTAGGGGTTTGCCTAATGGCAAGCTCAAGAAGGAGTTAATTGTTGAAATTCTTAAACATAAAGCTTAACTGTTTTAGCCTCTACAAATAAAATAATTTGACAAAATTTAAGCAATCAAAGTCATTCATCATAAATAATATTGAAGGTTTCAGTGTAGTCAACCAAGTGTTTTGGTTAATAGAAGACAACTGGACCATTATTTATCTTCTTATTCTTTGGGCCAAGGAAGGACTGATCAAAGTGTTTCACCATTTGTCTTCTATTCAAGCAGGACGCTGAATTCAGTTTATCTTTTGAACTTTAAAAAAGGGCAGTGCAAGTGAAGTTGATAGTTGATTGATTTAGATGTTGAATGGAGAAATTGATCAAGGTTTCATTTGGTTGAGAGGAGGGTTGAAGGCGTACTCAGGGCATAAATAGAATATTACAGTACAATAAAGATACCGAAAACATAAGCAAAATAATCAATTTTTCACTGTTCCTCTTCTATTTGAACTCATTGTAATATGAATTTATAAACAAAATACTCATTGGTTGCACTACTTGTTCACTAGGAACAGAACAAATCTATCACAAAAATGTTCTGATAAATATACTCCATGTATTAATAAATGACTGAAAACACATCTAGCTATATTTCGTAATTGTCTCATAAAGAACAAGAACGAGACCAGTCAGGATTACTTTGATGTGATAAGGCTGGCTTCAAGATTGAACATCTGATTTGTTATTTGATTTATTATCATATTTTCAAAAAATTTGCCTGGGAGCTTGCAGCCATTGCCCATCAATCAAGCACGAGACAAGGCGGGATAAAGTGTGAAATAGTCCAAATTTGATGGTTGGGGATGATAATCCCGGAACATTAATCCCCCACATCCTTCTCCGGATTCTCAATCCAGCATGTAAGTCCAAATTCTGGATTGCCTTAATTCTTGCATCTAAGGTTGTTTAAGGGGTTTTCGGAACCAGGTGGAAGAATACCAGTAGTTAAAACCATAGTTTTAAATCTCGGTATCGGTCGCGGTATCGGTGTATCGGTATCGGGGCATATCGGCGATACGTCACGGGAATCGGCTGTCTTGGCCATGAATTTTTTAAAATCATTCACAACTTATATAAACTTTTATGATGTACATTTTTTTTCTCTCATTGGGCATAATTTGGCACATTTTACACAATCTTAAGACATGTAAAGAGGTATCCTGAGAATTTTTTTTTTACGTTAATATATGTCAATATACTTTAATTGTATTGGGAGTTAATTGAATCACCCCAAAGAATATCTAGAACACAATTGAAGAGATTGAGACTACCAAGTGTGAAATTTCTAAACTAGAAATTTGAAATGAATTGTGAAGATAAATTGTAAAGTGTGTATCTATATTTGCATTAACGAGTTTTTTTACTCATAAAGAGATAAAGCAATTAAGCAACTCAAAAGAATTAGGTGACACGGTCGTAAATTTTTTAAAATCATTAGCAAGATGAATTTAACTTAATGATACACATTCTCCTTTTCATTGGCTTAATTTGTCAAATTTTAGGAAACCTAAAGACATTTAGTGCCTCATTTAATCAACCGAATCAACACAAATATAAAACTCAGCCATTTTTTAATCCTAACCGTCCATCCCAAATTGCTTTCACGTGCGTGGTGTAGAGAATAAAATTCCTCAACAACACAGCTGGACCCAACTCAGAAATTAAAGCAAAACAACTGGATTCTTCTTCTTCTTCTCTCATACGCCTCTTTCTCTTCCCCTTCATTTCTCTGATTCTCTCAGCCATGGCAGCGAGAGTTCTTGGAGTCTCTCAGCCATGGCAATGAGAGGCAATCTATGCACCACTCTCAGTACTCTCATCTGGAAATCATAAACCTTCATGCCGTTGCTTCAAATCGAAGAAGATCGCCATTCTTTTAAATGCCGGATCGATGGTAAGATCGCTGCTAACTTTACTCTCATCTCTCTCCTTGATCTCACCTTTCTTATGCAGGCGTAGTGTTTTTTTTTTTAATCAAATTGCAGGCGCAGTGTTTGCTGCTCTGTGTTTCTGTTTTTTTTTTTCCTAACCGGCTGAGACAGCATCCGAATCAGCCGAGACACCGAGATGTACTGGGAACCGGGCGATACAGGGTGCGATTTTCCTTCCCACCGCTATATCGACTTGTATCCGTATCGGAGTCTTCAAATACCAGTACGAACCGACTGATATGTAGTATGATTAAAACTAAGATTGACCATCATGTTTAACGGGTCTGGAAGGAGAGCGAGAGGACGTCTTTGGGAGAATGGTTGTACCGCACCCCAATGTCTTTCGCATAATAGGTCCTCTATAAGGCCCCGTTCCACTAAAAAAAAACAGTTTTGTTTTAAATAAAAAACTATCTCATTCCACTAACAAAAAACTACTTAGTTTTTTTGCAAAACTAAAAACCAAAAAAGCCAAAAAACGTGGAAGAAGTTTTTTTTTTTTTGCAAAACTGAACATACAAAAAACTAGTTTAATGGAACAAGTTAGTGGAACAAGTTAGTTTTTTTGCAAAACTAAAACATCCAAAAAAACCAAAAAAACAAAAAAACCAAGTTAGTGGAACACCCCCTAAATTTAAGGTGGATTATTACGTGATTGTACTGAAAAGACACAAAAGCATCTTATACAATGTCTAGATGATCTTATTCTTATATATATGTGGCGAAATATGGAAGCTTTTATAACCATGGTAACACCGTTAGAAATTATTGCATGGCCTTCAAAATCAAAGGACAACAAGCTTTTCCTAAAAGACCTACATGTCGTTACATGATTATTACTCAATGATTGAGTGTCCGTGACAAGATTGACAAAAAAAAAATAGACCACCACTTCCAAGTGCCCTTCCCCATTTCCAATAACAGAGTCTGCAGTAATATAAATATTGAGCAAAAGCTCACGGGGGTGATTTGTGTAGGATTTTCAATGGATAACCAAGTTGAGCCTTCAGTACTAATTACTAGGGGTCAGCTACATGAATCCGTGTTCTCCATTGAGCTTTTTCAAAGGCATCGTGTCCGTGATGCCCAAAAAACCAAACCTGGATCCTTTCGAACTATCGACTCTAAAGTCAATGTTGGTAACCATATCACTCCGCCTGACAACCACATCTACCGATCTAAGATAGAAATGTTCAAAACACCGTAATCTATTCTCTCTCATCTTATCTTCTATCGGTCCTACCTGTAGCATTCCGCAAAGGTTTTCGTTGATCATTTCAACGGAACAAGTAAATTGCAATTGTCAGCTCACATAAACAAGCAGATTGTGCTTAGCTATAATAGTAAAACAAATAGAAGGATCAACTAAAAGTGTCATTACCGCATTGTAGATTGATTTCAGTTTTGGGAGCTGCTTTGGACAAATGACTGACAAAGAAACAGAACACTGCAAGGAGAAGTAGTGGCAAGCTGACTGGTGATCTGCAACAAACATAAAACCATCCTTGGCAACCAAATAAATAACCACTCTGCCTACGTACCAGACCAAAAGATTTGGCAACTGTCTCAGCATCTGATAAACGACTTTGTGTTTGCGCCTCAATGTTTTCACCCTGTTCCAAATTCTGCACTTGTGGTCGATAAACCGGTGTGGGCAAGGGATACGGATTACTTGATGCAACTAGTATGCAGTGTCTCTGCCCAGTCACATTTTGTTGAGTTCGGCTTCCACTTACCCCAGAAAACATCTGAAAGACACATACGAACAATTATGCGCATAGACTTTAGCATATGCGCAGACAAAGTATCTACCAAAAAGAGCAGGAAGCTAATTTTCTGTTCTTTCTCGTCTCAGCTTGACATATTATGGTGGACAAGACATCTAGTCTAATCCTCAGAATAGCCAAGGCCTAGACACTCAATGGTGGGTATATGCCATCATAATTAAACAAGTACTCAGGCTACAGTTCGAAAATAGAAAGAAAAATGTTCCAAAATTCCATACTTAGCTTCCAAGATTGAAAGAGGGCATGAACTCCTATCACTTGCTTCGCAACATCATTTTCTCCAGTTTCATATGAATGAAAACATTTCACATGTTTCTTTAGAATGTGTTGACAATCAAATCACACGGCAACGTGTCCAAACCTTTAAAACTAATATCAAAAGATGTACAGTACTATTCATTCCTTAACCATAGTGTATAAAAATTAATAGCTGCCAAGGAATATTCAATGCCAGCAAAGCTTTTTACATGGCCTAGCACAAGTATAAACCACGACATAGTTAAATTGAGCCAGAATGAAGCTGCTCAGTGCTCAAGCCTCCAAGCCATTGTTCTCAAACTTCCAAGCTATTACTATTCAGTAGTATTGCTTAATTGTAAATAAATACTATTGCTGGTACCACAAGACCAAGAATGGCTAAACTCCTGGCAACACCACCACTAGCAACATTTAGAAAATAGAAAGAAATATAACTTTCGTTGCTAACAAGTCCTTGAATTGAAGGGTTATGGTCTACGAATGTACAGTACTTCATTTCTTTTTTTACCTTTCAAATAGTGTAAGGTTACAACCCATCCTGTGGGCAACAAGCTACTGTAGTTTGGGAATCAAAATTCCTATGTACACGACACCGGTAATGCTACATGTCAACTGTGTCACAAGCAGAGTTTTATTTCACCCGACCACATAATTTTGTCACCGCCCCCACATCCTTACAGGCAGCTAGGAACAATAAAATGCGTATGGTTCATAAGTAGTCACTGACAAATAAATTTAAATCTAGATTTATCAATTGTCTTAAATATCAACCGTCATGAACTGGATTTGGCATAGAAAATGTGATTACCTTATGGAAAACTTATTGACCAACCATACACTGAGAAGCCTGGATACTTACTTGAATATTTTCAGAAAGTACAGAAATTCTCCCACAGAAGTTTATTTAAGTTCCTCTTCCATTAAACAGCGTGTGGGCACTAAACATTAAAAATCATAAAACTGACTACTGCTACTATACAATTGCATCTATGAGTCACCACACATTACAGATAAAGCTACAGTTTGTAAGATGGCATCCGCCATCCAGTCAAAACTGCTACTTCAGTATGCAAAGACTGAAGATGGTATTTACAGGTAAGCAAATAACGAGATAAAACATTGATTAACTGCTTGCTTGACTCATGAACGTATTTGTACAAACTTTGGGGTTCAAATTGGGCCCAATAAACACAAACCGGCCCCGGTTTGGATGGGGTGGCAGTTGGCTTTTCCGCGACGTAACACTACCCGAACAACAGAAGCAATGAAGATTGATACATATTTAACAGAAAGTTCCGCAAGAACAATAATAAAGTGCAAGTTTTGCGCACCATTATAGCTTCACCAAGTCCTTCTGCAATAGCAGCATCATTGAATCCTCCACCGGCGAAGGGCATAGCAGACAGCCAATGCAAGAAAATATCAACATCTCTCGTCCAGCCAGTCCTCTGCACTAAGCAACCTGCATGGGAACAAGAGAACTCTCCATTTACAACCAACATTTTAGAGGAACCCAAACTACTTATTTTTTACTTCACAGAGTCAATGTCAGAATATGAAAAATTAAGGAAAAAGCCCTATTTAGATGAAACAATTTATTAGTTCAAGTTGGAGGAAGCTTCATGAATCCTGAAATGCAAAAATTTTATGCAACGTACATTATGCTCCTCAGAAATTGGACTTAAGATGAGAACTTCAATTTAAAAATAAAAGAAATTGGTCCGTGAAATTTCCTGCAAACAGAAGAACTTTGATATCTCTTGTATATGTTTGATATGCAAGTGAAATCACTGGGAACCACAAAAGCACGGGAGAGCCCTAGGACACATAAGTACATAGGGAGAGAATAAGTGAATCACATCCATAAATCCTAGACAATCGACTAGCTCTATGAGGAGTATAAACAAAATATGAAATAACAAATAAAGGACAACAATATCGATAGTGATTATTGAACCCCTTCTTCTGTCGGTGTGTAAATATGGACAGCTTATTACGTATCAAACCATGGATATTTAATTAGTTTGTAACAGTAGACATTAAACTAATAAAGATGGCAAGAGCAAACATAGGTTGATAATACGTATTTTGATGAAATGGTTAATTGCTATTTGCATATTTCCAAATATCAGAGCATCACAAAAACCAAGAAAAAAGGAGTTGCTTCAACTTGAGCACTAGCCGTAGCTGTCTAGCCTAAGAGTCTAAAAGGACCTGATGAACCCTGCCACCCCATTTCAAAGCAGCACCGTCGCCAGAGATAGGATTTTCACCCTATTGAATTCCTGATAGATCCATCAAAAGACTCAACATCTACCCACAGTTGCAGGAATCGCCAACTGGGAGTTACAACTCTGCTATAAGACAACAATTCCAAATTAGAGAAAGAATCTTGTTTCTGCTGAGGAAAATCTTGTTTCTGCTGAGGAAAATCTTGTTTCCGCCAGGAAAAATCACGTTGCCTACTAAGATGAAACCCTTGCACAATATTTATATCAACTAAACAATGCTACCAAGCAAGATCTGTTGCAGCCATCAGATTCTACAAATCTACGAACTTAAGGAGAAATGAAGCAATAAAAAGTGTAAAAGGTTGGTGGTCTACTACCATTGAGATCCAAAGTGCAACCCGCCAGTCCGCACTGGAAATTTAACCTCGACCATGGTCCAGGAACAACAGTGTTTCCTCGTGCTTACAAAAAATTCACAGTTTGGCGCCAACTCCAAATCCATTTCCTAAATGAGGCTTGGTTTAAAGTATTCAGCATGCTTGTGCCAAAGCCACATAAGGATGAAACTAAAACCAACCAAACTGAAAAAACAGGACCAAAAAATCAGTTTGGTTTCGTTTTTTCAAAGTATTGTTCCAGTTTGCTTTGTATTTTTCAAAAAAAACATTGAACTGGTTTGGTTTCGGTTTCATTGAAGCAAAAACCGATAGAAAACCTAACCGTTAGATTTATGCATAAGATATATAACGTATACATATATAGATAGGGCACAAAAAATAAACTCCTTAGCTTACTACCATACAAAAGAACTCCCTGGGCTAGAAGTGTTGTTGGGTTTGGCTAGTTGGGCTACCATTATTGTTGAGCCTGAATATCATAGTTGTCAGAATCATGATTCGATTCGCGATTTAAGTAAAAACAATACGAATCTATTGGTGAATCAAGGTTTATCTAGAATAGGTAGTGAATCATACGATTCACGGTTCGATTCACGATTCATGCAAAAATGATATGAATCAAGGTTTCCCACAATTATTACATTCAACTAAAGTGAAATCACTGTAGCAGTTTTACCTTAATTTTGCCATATAAACTAGTTTTGTACCTATTAGACCGTTCTTCAGGCCTGGTTTTCCAAAAAAAATTAGCAACCCAATAGCTAAAATCATGTTGATTTTAGCAAATGACTTCACCAGGTCCTAAAATCATGGAATTTTAAATCAAAAAATGAAGTGGTTCCGTGTATCATTTTTCTATTTTTTTCGCACCAAAATTAAAGTAATACTCAAAAAATAATACACAGAAACACTTAATTTTTTGATTTAAAATACCATGATTTTAGCAACTAGGTTGCTAAATTTTTTTGGAAAACTAGGCCTCAGAAGAACAGTCCATAAAGGCCCACAAAACGCTAAGAGCTTGAACCCTTCCAATGGAATCAACTATCTCCTTCCCAAAATAACTTTCAATGCAAACACTACGTCCAAGTGTGATATATCTAAACAAGAAAACTTGAATCACCAACAAAACGTCCGTGAAAACTGTGAGTTATGAAACTCTGTCTTTATTCCTTCTCAAATCCTCCATAAACCAAAAGGGCAAGTGGAACTTCCCTGAGTAGATCCTGAGGTTACTGATTAGCATGACCATTATGTCTCAAAGTAAAAAGGGGTCAAAAAATAGGAAGAGCCGAAGTTGATCGTAAGCCTTCTTGACATTTTAATCCCAACTGATATGATCATAAGCATCTCTAGCTGGAAGATGGCTGCTCTTCATTAGTACGCACTCGTATCCTCAAACTCATTAAATGCTAAAACCACAACAAATTAGACAACTTGTAATGCAGTTTAACATTTAAACTTACATTATCCCACCCACTTGGGGTGACTGAACAAATCCCACTGTATGGATACGAGGTGTCATATGTGACATCTACGAGCAACATTTCCTAGCGGTCTCTGTGGCCTAATTTTAGGGATTTCTTTGAGCCTTGTGTCCGCCTAGATTATTCAATATTGCATCTCATCTACTATATAATTTGAGGCACAAACTTATGGTCATATCCATACCTATGTAGTTGTGTACACACACACACACACAAAAACATATGTACCAAATGTATCCGTATTTTACTTTACTGAGAAATAACATATCCGCTTGTCTATGTCGTGCCGTGCTCATGCCTTGTATCCGTGTTTCTTAGTGTAAAATTGTTCACCAAGAATGAGTAGAACTCAAACCCCAAAACTAGCTATCAAAGTGAGGGTGCCCTCGTTTTTATTTACTTCATATTACTTTGGTACCAAGGCAATATGGGACTTTGCTTCACAACCTTCCTCACTCACAGTGTGCTCACTTGGCAGCACCTGCCGCATGCAATACTGAGACACGCACCCTACCCATCTTTGATACGCATACCATGTTACACAATCTAGGGTAAAACTCCCCCAAAAGCTAGTTATTGAAGTGAGAGTGTCCTCATGTCTATTTATTCATATTACTTTAGTACCCAGCTGATGTGGGACTTCGTTTCACTCCAATGTTCATGTTTGGGGTCACTTTGTTTCATACTAAAAAACAGAAGTTTAAAATCTAGCAACCTACAAAATATACCTACAAAATATAAATCAAGAATTCCCAAAAATGGGTTATTAATGGAGGAGAAAAACATACCACTATAGGATCCATGGGCATGAAATGTGACTAGAGAGAGCTCCACATTAGAAGCAGGTGGCTTCTGCATTTAAAAGAGTAAAATGAGGAGAAAGATATCACAGCAAGCTAGAGAATCTAATTTTGACAAAGAAATTCTGATTCTAGAAAAGAAATTCACCAATTTTTTATTTTATGCGATACACATACACTTATATCCCTAGAAGTTATACCAGTACAAACAAAGGCAAATAATGGTTTCCAAACAGCAAAGGCATGAATTAATAACCGGATAATTGCATTGAGCTGACAATTACTGGAACCTTCCCTTAGACTTTCGAAATCATACTGCAATTCCACTTTTTCTGACAATACACACAAAGCCCTCCTCACTTAAGTGACTCACTGACCGCAAATGGTAATGATGGGCAATGCTAATGTCCATTGGCTTGATCATTTTAAAGTACCAAAATTGCCCTTTTGAGCACGTACAGTTAATGTAACTTACAATCCTTTCATGGAAAAAACAGAAAAGATAATACTAAAAGTTAAATTCTATTATAGATTTACTGAAAAGATATTACTCTTATTTCCATTGATATATTTACTTAACAAGGTTAAGCATCTTTGGTCTGCACATGCACACAATTGAAAGCCAAACCGTCAAACAAATTTTGCAATGAAGTAACTCCAACTGTTGTAGCTGCTGAGACTGAGAACCAAAGCACTCATAATATGGCCGCTTACTACGATTCTAAGAACTATTGACTAGTATTTGTGGAACATCGAGCAGCTTCCATAGATATTGACACTAGACAACAATTGAGACGAGACACCACCATGCATCATATCCAAATAAATCATTTTATGTGAAGGAATTAAAAATAAATCATAATATGGCCCAGCTCACACTATTGTTTAAATAGGATTTTTTGTATGGTATTTTGACTGTTAAAAATACCATTTAGACAAAACAAAAAAACAAAAAAATCCAAGGTACAACTGGTGTTTTGACTTTATTCTGAAGATGAAAAAATTAGCATGAACTGGCTGGCATGTGCAGTAAAATCAACTCTATAAACATAAACATTATGATGACTGCTTCTGGACTCAATAAACTTTGGTCAGATGAAAAATGTGATGTACCTGTCCAGCCAATTCAGTAGCACAAAAAGTCCTGCATGGAACAACAAAGAGAAACAAAATATATTAACAATTAAAGTGATTCAGATGAAGATCGACAATTGTCATTAAGGCATGTCAAGCATTCAATCAGTCATAATGACGCATTTCCAGTGGAATAAAACCATGGATTTAAGTTGCTACTGTAACTGGTAGTATTTGTTACGGGTTTCGCAAGGACGATACAAAGGCTTCTCGCAAAGGATTCTTGAGAATGACTAAGAGCTGAAATACTTGGTCTCTCACTCATGCAGTTCTTCCAGTCTTATTTCATGAAACAAAAGACCCATTTGAAGAAATTCTCAAAAAGTCCATGCAAGTAGATAAATTGAGTTTTCATGCGACTGCAAGTCTGCAACCAGAACTAAGGATCACTTAATAACACCAAAAATTAGCTAAATTAGTACGGAACAACTATAAATGGTAACATTGATGACCGAATTGGACAAAAGCTGGCACTTTTAACACCTACAAAAGAATTCAACTAAACTTGATTTTTCACCAGCACATTGAAGCCCTAATCGCCATTCTAACCAGAAAATTCTCGGTACTGCGAATAAAAATTACAAATTCATTCGGTGGGTGTATTCTGAATTGGATAGAAGCCGTATAATTATTACCTGATGATCTTGTCGAGGTAGTCGGAAACAACGGTTTGCCAGAACGGACCCATGGCTGCAGTGCCTTCAACGGCGACGACCAGCTGTTTCTCCACCATTGCGCTTGCGGAGTGGACTAATTCGTGCTTGCTTCGAGGGAGAGGATTAGAGGGTTAATGATTTGGTGCTTCACTCTTCTCTTCTTCTGTGCACGTTCGTTGCATATATGGTTGCGAAGCTAGAGCTGATCAGTTAATTGCAGGTTCATGCCCAAGTTTTTTACTCCCTGGATTAGAAAAGTCCAAATCTGGAGAGATGAGTCCAAATGAATTGATTTAATCAAATTTAATGGGTGCGATATGTCTCATTGCGGCGCGGGTGGAACGGGTTTTGATGTACCCGTCTCCGTTTCCACTCGATTGGCGGTCAAGTTTTGGTGTTTTTAGAATGAGCTACTGTGCAGCGTGCTGCACAGCAAAACGACGTTATTTTGCTCTTTTTTTTGTCATCACTTTTTGCTGCCAAGGGCTTTGTTTGGCACCCCTCTTTCCCATTTTTTTTTCTCGTATTCTGCTGCCAAGGCCTCCGTTTTGGCCCCCTCTTTCCCCTTTTTTTATTACTAAATTAGAAATACGGATGATATGGGGCTTGCTACCCTGTTGATGACTGATATTGCTGTTGATGTTTTTATAGAAAGGGGAATGCTTACTGGATACTTTTGCTTCTATATCTTGCTACTGCTACTCATGTCTTTTAATGTCAATCACATTGCCACTCACAATTTTCTTTGGTTACCAGATTTATTTCACATGCGTTTTGTACGTATTTCTTTTTCGAGTTGAGCATTCATGCTCTCTAGTGATTGGTTTACTCCCGACATAATTAAAAGAATGCTCTCATGGGATATCATCACTCCCTTTGGGCCACCAGTTGAACGGCTTGTATACATAATTGTACAATATCTGTTTTCTTCTTTTTTGGAAGATCAAAGTGCTCCTTATTTCCCAGTTGCAAAAACTGATCCCAACAATAATGCGTCAGGCCATAACCATCAGCAGCCTTACTTTTGTTCTGCAGTAACCTTGCCAGAGCTCACAAGAGTTTTCAAATTCTTCATGATACATTGGTATTAGGAAAGGTTTTCAAAACCTCAGGAATTTTAGGGGGTGTTTGGCCACCTACTTTTTACATTTTGATTTTTGCATTTTCTACTTCTAGGTGCTTGGCACACTACAATGAAAACATATTCTGCGAAAATGAGTTTTTAGATTTTAAGTTTAATGAGTTTTTGGATTTTGAGTTTAGAGAAGAGAAGTTAAAAATAGGTTGAGAGGAGCTTTTTAATGTCTCATTTTCCACTTTTCCATTTTGATTAACCAAAAGACCTACAGAATGTATTCTGCACATATCTCCCAAACACTTTTACTATTTCAAAATGCATTATGCACATTTCTCCCAAACACTCATACCAAATTCAAAATACATTTTGACCATAATTCAAAAGGCCAAGAAAGTTGAAAATGAAAAGCTAAAAATAAGGCTCCCAAACCCCCTCTAAGGACGGTAATTTGTGGCTTCCTCCTCTCTCTCCTGAGGTTTGTGTTGTGTGGTGGAAGAAAGGGGATCTAGAAGTAACGTAAACAAAGGGGCAGGAATGAGAGAGAAATTGAGGGGAAAATGTAATATGAGAAGTAGAATTGGAAAAGGAGATCTGAAGATATTTTTGGCTTTTGGTCTGGAACTTCAAAACTGGAGAATACGTTTTCAAAGAATGAGTTTTCTCATAAGTCAGCCAAACAGGTAGAAAGAGATAATGAGAATGTGAAAATGCAATAATTAGTCGCCCAAACACCCTCTTAGTTTCTTCCACGAAGGTTTTGTTTTGCAGTTGCCCAATTTTTTTGTTGTTACTCTTTTGAATTTATATTTGGTTGCCCAATTCTTTGTGCGAGAAAAAAATGGGGAAAAAGGGGGCAAAAACGGAGGCCTTGGCGGCAGAATACGAGAAAAAAATGGGAAAAGAGTGGCGCCAAACAAAGCAAAACGACGTTGTTTTGCTGTGAGGCAAAGTAGCTTGCGCACAACACCTACCCCGCGTCCGACAACAATACAATCACACAAAACTAAGGGGTTGTTCCACTAAGGTGGTTTTTTTGAAAAAACTGATTTTCACGATTTTTTATGTGATGTATTGTGAGATAATGACTTGTCTCTGTTTTTAGAAAAAAACTATTTTTTTTGTTAGTGGAACATCCCCTAAATGATAGTTGAAAAAACTCATTCTCTGTCTAAAACTTGCACTATACCTTCTCCTCTTCCTTTTTTCCTACTAATGAGTCTCTTGATGTCCCCTTGTCAATGGCCTTCCATCGCTGCATGCCCCCAACCGCCGCAACCTCCACCTTTACGCCACCGCAACCATCGCCGCTGTTTTGTGCTCTGTTTAGCGGATATGGGTTTCTGAGCTACGATTTGGATGGGTTTTTCGCAATCGAGTTCCCCCAGAGCCTCTGTGTTGCCGCCATGATCTATCTCCCATCTGCTGCTGCTAAGGTCTGATGGTGGCTTTATTCTCTTTGATCGTCACACGTGCAATCACTTTCTCCGGCATCGCTGCCGCTTTCTATCCTCACCAACTAAATTATTTGGTCTCCCCGCTTCCAACCCCCTTCCCCGCCTGAGTAACTGCCCTCCTCTTTTTCTCATTTAGCCGATCAACTGATCTCCCTCTTCTTTCTTCCAATACCTAGTTGATTTGGCTGAGCCCGATCGACCCCCATTTCCCCTGTTCGATCAGGTTTTCTACTCTGCTTCCTTCTCTTTCTTTCGATTGGGTCGAGCTCCCCTCCTTGTTTGTGCTCTTCCCTACTCGATCCAACCAGCTCTCTTGTTTCAGGTGTGCACGTGGTCTGATCACAGTGAAATTGGGCTCTCCTTTCTCTGTTTCGGTTGGTAGGATGGCTTTCATCTGTTGGTATTTGGTATTTGTTGGAGTTGATCAGTTCTGGCTTTTATGTTTGCTTGGGTTAGTCCAACTAGTTTCTTGTGGTGGCTTGGCATCATCTCGATTGCGGGTGGCTTTCGTCTATGGTGGTTGTCTTGTGGTTCATTTAGTTTAATTAGGCCTGGTTTGACTAAATCCAAAAAACTAGTTTTTTAGTTTTTTTTTTCGTTTCGTCCTTATTCTTTTATTTTTTTGTATTTGTTAATTTTTTTGTTGATTTTTTTTGTTTCTTGGCTTGTCTCGACGAGAGAAATCTAAAAACTATAAAATTATTAATCAAACTTAAAGTTTTGTGAATAAAGATGAAAAATAATCAAAAAAAATTGGGTTTTTGCCATAATTTTTCGTATTTATTTACAAAAATTTAAGTTTGGCTAATAATTTTATACTTTTTCGATTCCTCTTGTCGAGACAAGCCAAGAAACACAAAAAATCGACCGAAAACTAACAAATGCAAAAAAAATTTGAATAAGGACAAAACGAAAAAAATAAAAAAACCAGCTTTTTTGATTTAGCCAAATCAAGCCTTAAATTTAGTTTTTATTTTCTTTTGCTTTTCTGTTTTGCGCACACACGACATGCACTCAATATGCTCCATTCTTTCTATCGCCGACGCCCATGGGCCCTTGTCTCTGGCCTTTTTCTTAGGTAATAGCATCTTTCGTGTATTGAGGTTCTTTTTTATTGTGTTATATTTTGTAGGCTTCAACTAGGTAGTGGCAACTTGGCTTGCTTAGGCCTTCGCCCATCATTCCCCCCAATGTAATGGTGATAGCACAAGTAGAATAAATTTTCTATCTCTTCATCGGGAAAAAAAATTCACGCAAAACTTTCAAAAAATAAAAACACGATTGTGTTAGTTATAAAAAGTTTTAAGAATGAATCTATAATTTTGTGCACTTATATTTGAATTTTTTTTGAATGTTTTAAGTTCGAACTTTTATACTTAATGAAGAATGTTCTGAATATTTTTTCATCTCATTATTATATTGGACTGCAAATTTTTTTCCCCCCAAAATTATGCTCTAATGGTGATTCCTCTAATGAAATTCTTAAATCTGCCACTCCGAGTAATTATGCGGTCTCCTTATGGCACTACCCCTCCGAAATCCTTTCCCACCACAGTAGTACATTTTTGGATCAGTAGTTTTTCCGGTCCGATCCGGAACCCAAGTTATGATGCCACCGGGTCCACTTCCCCGACGAGTTGACGTCTATAATATCGTCGTATCCTTAGGGCCCGATTGGCTGCAGTATTAGAGGGGGTATTAAGTTATACCCCATCTCCTTATTCCGGTCCCACCGTTTTATACTTGGTTTGGCACAAATTTGAAACCCGGATAACTTAATACCCCACCCAAATAATACATTTTATACCCCTTCCCCTCACTAATTAATAACACCCCTCCCCCCTATTACTAATTTATACCCCCTCATACCCCTATGAAATTACCCTCCTTATACCCCATTACCCCCAGTTTTTTTTTTTTACTGTTTTTAAAAAGAAACCGAATGGAATTTTAAATGTTTTATGAACTCTTGCTATTTCCTTCGGATCAAAAAATGAAGTACTTTTGTGGATATTTTTGAATTTTTTGCAACAAATTAAACTACTAATTGAGAACTTTAATTTGATACAAAAAAATTTGAAATTTTTTATATTTTAGAATTTGACATTGTTGGCTTGTTTTGCAATATCTTTCAGATCAAAAAATAAAGTATTTTCACATTAATTTTTTTACTTTTTTTTGCACCAAATTAAACTACAAATTGAGATCTTTAACTTGATACAAAAAAAATTTAATTTTTTTATACTTTAGAATTTGACATTGTTGGTGAATAACATAAAAATTATTAATTAGTTATTATTAAACACGTATAACTAGAAATATTATTGAAATGAATAATAAAAAATTAAACTTCATCCACTCAACTTTAAACTTCAAAATATTATTTAAATGAATAATAAAAAAATGATAACTGAATATTTTAATTTTAGATATAACTAATAAAAGGAATTACTTATTAAAAACTTTAATTAATTTAATTACTATTGTGTTTATGTATTTTTTTATCATAAAATCTAATATAACTGTTCAAGGGCAAATAAGTCATTTGTCAAGTTTTTACATCATCCACTCAACTTTATTCCCCTTTATCACAAATTCATCCAAACCACATACTATTTTATCCTCCCTTCATAAATGTCACGTCACTGTGGGTTCACCTTTACTAAATAATACCCATTACTATCTTATCCCATTTTAGAGCCCGTTTGGATGAGAGTTTCAACCCCAACTAAATTATCCGACCCCTCCTCATCCCAGTCCCCCTCCTCATCCATTGTTTGGGAGCCCCAAAACCCCTCCCCGACTAAATAATCCGGCCTCCCATCATCCCCCTTCCCCCGGACTAAACATAAGCGTTCTCATCCGGGACCGAGTTACCGGCCTACCCCTCTCGAACACCCCCACACAAGCACAAACCACCACTGTTATCGAGATTCAACCCAAATTTTACAAAACAAAATAGTAATTTACAAATAAAATTTTGGATTAAGAAAAGAAAAACCCAAGAAATTTGTTATTTTTTGTACCTTCTTAGACCCAAAACCTTCCTCACCAGAGGGGGATCACCGTCGTCGTCAAGTGAGAGAGGATATCAGATCGTTGTCGTCATCGTTGTTGGATCACCGGAGCTGCGGTGGTAGACTCTGTTGTGTGGTAAAAGAGATGAAAGGTTTGTTGAGAGAGAGAAGAAAAGGATTGGCACTTTGAGAGAGATACAGTTGTATATCAGAGGGATTTCGATATTTACAAGAAAGAGGAGGGGAAAAATTATATGGTGTGGCACACTTGTCCTTGTAATTGCCACCTGTATGCAATTTATTTATGTGTATTTTTTTTTAAAGTATGCAATTAGTTTATATGTATTTTTTTTTAAATTTTACCTAACAAAGAACTTTTAAATATTAATAATTTGAATTTATATAGAAAAATATTAGGACTTATTATAGCTTAATTTTTGTTAAGTATAACAAATTAATTATTTTTTAAATTATATAATTGATTTAATTAATTATCTAATATGGGCACATGAATGGGCAAATATGTCATTTAACAGCTTTTTACATTATTCATCCTTTTTATTCCTTTTTTTTATCCCTCATCCAAATCATGTAGTACTATTTAATCTTTCATTTTTACCTCTCACATCAATGTGGGTCCACCTTTTTTATTTAATCACTCCGATTATTTTATCCCATTTACTATTATTTAATCCCTCTCAAATTATCACGTCAGCCAAACAAGTCATTACTATCTTATCCCACAAAAAACATATCCCGTATCCAATCAGGCTTAGCGAAGAAGGAAACCGAAATGACTGGAAGAGAGCTTCGAACTGATTACTGAGAGCGACCAAAATAACTCTCTCTCTCTCTCTCTCTCACGTCAATGAATTGGGGCATAGTTTCGCAGTACTAGCAACCCTCTCCACAACTCATTCAAGGTAGTTTCTTCGCCGAATTTCGTATCTTTCATTGCTTCAATTGCTTAAATTCGCATTCCACACACACACACACACAATTGAAAGAACAGTTTTACACGCTTACGCTTTGCTGTAAAGCCGCTTTACGTATCGTCTGCATACCGTTCGTTCATTCTGATCTGATTGAACTATGTTTCCCACTTCTTTTTTTCCTCGTCCTCGGCAGTGAATTGCAGAGATTGCTTAATTTCGATAGCCTAGTTGAGAGAAAGAGAGAGGCTTTATTTTTTTTTTCTTCCGAATAACATAGCAGTATACATATATTGTTGGTGTTGCAGTGAATGGCGATGCTGTATTTTCCGGACCCTGCGAAGCTCAAAACTCAGAAGGTAACCAACCTTCTCTCATTTCTCTATACTTGTCCAAAAGGTGCATATTTTATTTTGTCCTCCCACAATTTAACGGTAAAACAGTGCCGGATAGAAGAATACTATGCTTGCTTTGATGGACGCACACGAGATTATGTGAACTCAAATACTCGATGGTATGCAGTGGCAGGACCTGGATTTACTTATAGGGGTGCCGAAATTTCCCACGAAAAAGAGTATGAGAAGTTGTGTTTCACACTTCGAAAAACTATTTTGCCTATGTATACAGACAGAAAAATAAGAAATTTTGAATACATAACCCAACAAAATCAAAATAGAACTCGACTTGTTTACAAGTCACGAGTCTTTTGGAAGCCCACTAATTCCCAATATTTTGGAAGCCAGTTTTTCCATCTCATTGACGTTTTTTTTCTTTCTCAAAATTAGTGTTTTTAAAAGAAGTGAAAGGGAACAAAAGCCCAATTTATTGGGTTAGATCACAAAGGGTAGGATAGCACAATAAAATATGTTGTTCAATGATAAAATTTAAAATGGAGTTTGGGCCTTGTGGTAGGGGTGCCAAAGTAAAATCCTTAAAATTTAGTGTATGTATATAATATATCACGGGGGAAATAGCAAAATAGTGTGAAGTGAAGTCCCACATCGCATGGGTGTCAAACTAATATGAAGTATATAAGCGTGAGGGCACCTGCACTTCATGAGCTAGCTTTGGGGGTTGAGTTCTACCCAAGAATGTGTAGCATGGTACATAGATCTAGTTGCGAGAGGTTTTGGGTTCAACTTTCTTTGTTTGCATTCTGTTTCTCTCATTTGTATTTTGTTATGCTCTTATCTCTCTCTGAAATAATGCATCTCCGCATGCAAGACGGAGTTGTACGCGAGGGAGGGTGTTAGATAACTTGATATACATTGTTGGTCCCATTTTCTAAGAGCTTAGGACTACTAGTAACTTAACATGGTATCAGAGCTAGGTACTAGAGATGGGTAGGGTAAGTATCTTTGCTTGCACGCGGTAGGTGCTCATAAGGGAAGTCCCACATTGATTGGGTACCAAAATAATATGAAGTATATAAGTGTCAGGGCACGCTCACTTCATGAGCTAGTTTTTGGGATGGAGTTCTACCTACGACTGTGTAACAAGCAAGAGGTTCCCTAGCACCCCACCCTTGAACGTAGGTCCACCACTTATGGTATGTGATGTTGAGATTTAGGCTCTCAATTCTCAAAGATGGGGTGGAAATTGAAATACCTTTATTAGTAGTGGTTTTGTATCTTCAGATATCGTGTTCCACATTTGAGTAACAGTTTCTCGATTTTTGACGTTGTTGGTTTTGTTGAAACATAGGCTGGGAAATGTATTGTTTGCTTTATTTGCATTTCCACTTCTCGGTTATGCGGATAATTTTCAACTGATGTCAAACTCATAGACTGCATCTCCATCAATTCCAAACACATGCATGCGCAGGCACAAACACTTGCGTGATAGCACAGTTAAGTGCACTGAGTTCAAATTTCCGTCTTAATGCAGCATCAGAGCTTTCCCCATGCATGAGTATTCACTGTGCGGTGTACTTAACGTATTCAAAGTCATTGTTTGATTTATTTTTCTGCTTCATGTTGTCTTCCTATTTCTTTTTATTGTTCTTGGGAATTGACTGTATAGTGACATTACTATTTCAATTACAGCAGGTAGGCCTCTAAGTACCCATGTTGTTTTGAACTTGTAACTGCCGTATTCTGTTTACTGATATGATATTCCTGTTGACAGATTGTGTTTGAAGACATATACCCAGCTCGTGATTCTGGCACACTTGAGCAACTGAAAGAGTTGAGTTCCAAGCGTAGGGCAATTGAGGAGTCCATCAATGAAAGCAGGTTCATCACTGAAGCTATTGCTAGGGAAATATCTGGGGGTTTGACATCTCACGCTGAACAGGTTACAGTACTCTATTCCTAAAAGGCACAATTACATTGCATTATATTTGAAACTTTGACATGGCTTCTCATGACCTTATTTTTCTTCTGGGTTTCTCACATTATTCATATCTTTCACCGTTGCCATTTTGGCTTTATCTCATGATTAACTCAAGTTTTTAAATGCTCCGGGTTTTTTATCTCAAAGAAATTTATTTGCATGGAAGTATTGAAACATCGTCAGACTCTTTGGCTCTGATATTGTTCAATATCCCTGCTTGATTGTTCAATACAGTGCCCTTGATTATTCTATGAATGAATGCAATGAATGCGTTGTTGAATGTTGATAAAGTACTTCTCTTTTGGTTCCTGATACTATTCCCATTGTAATTTCTTTATGATTGGCAAAGCTATTCTCATTAAGTAATTCTTTTTGAATGCATCAGGATCTTCACAAGTTGGAACAGTACTTACCATTGCTGGAAAACTTGGTTTACCATGTTGGCTTGGTTAGTGACAACCCACGAATGGTTCGCTGCACTTCAGAGCTTAAGATAAGATGGAGTAGCGCTCTTACTCCGTCGTCTTTCTTCTTTCTTACGGGCCCAAAGTTGTTCCAAATTGATAATTTGCAATTTGAGCTGGGCATGGCCCTTTTCCTTTATGGTGCCATGATTCGGGAATGGGCTTCAGAAGTTTTGTCTGTAGGTAAGGTGTTATTTATTCCATACATTTGGCTTCGTTAATTGAAACTGTGTGTATATTCTATTTACTTCCGATGCATTGTTGCAGATTTGGTGCAATCTGCAACCCTTTTCAGAAAAGCTGCTGGAGTTTACCACTATCTAGCTCTTGAGGTCCTTCCATGTTTGCTGTCTTCATCAGCTCCAGAAAGGCAACCTGAAGCTACCTCAAGTGTTTCTTCGGTTATGAGCCTCATTTGCTTGGCTGAGGCGCAGGTGAGTCATGAGTGCTTAGGTTTCTTCTCTTGTAGTTTTGGCCCTGTTAGAGAAACTTCTATTCAAGTGGCCATTTTAGCCATTCAAATGTTAGATTGAGAATGCTAATGTGTTTTCCTTCAATGCAAGTAGCCATTAGCAATTTTCGTCCAATTCAAGAAATGCTTCTTCAATTTGCTTCCAAAGAAGTCAAATCCCAATTGAATTTGTTGGTCTTATCAAGAGAGAACGAGGGAAGGGTATGACCCAAATTTGAAGGAAAGCCGAATGAAATTGAATAGATGGGCAATCATTTGGCCATTGCCATATTTTAGCCATGTCAAAAGCCGGTGGCGGACGAAATTTGTTTTTTTAGCAGCTCCATTGGACTTTCAAAAATGATAGGTGTACTACAATTGTCTCCAACATCAGACTTCCAAAAGTGAGTGTGAAGTGTGTGTGGGCTCCACACACCATGTGAGTGTGTTGGAGCCATGTTGGAGACCAATTGTTTTACCTTTATCATTTTTGTTGGACTTTTTGCTCTTGAATTCCCTCATTTGCACTTTAGCTTGAGAATTGTGCGCATCAGTTTTTATTCCTTTAGGTTGTTACTGTCTGCTTAATTCTTTTTTCTCATAAACCATATAATTTCTCAACAAATTAGGCTGTCACTATAAGGAAGGCAGAGGAAAAAGGAAATACGGGTCTTCTGGCAAAGCTGCATTTTGGTGTTGTGCAACTACTTGATGAAGCACATGTTATTTTGCATTCAGCAACCAAAGAGTGCAAAGACATTGCAGCGCGCTTTGTGGTATGTATGCATTTTATGTAGTTTTTAGACACGCACTTATTGTTATATTCCTACTTAATTTGCAGATATGTGAACTGATTCTATGAACATTCCCGATATCTCAACCTACGCTTGAGATACTGTTGAACATTGACGGAAAATGATTTTTGCAGTCCACTTTTTTCTATAAATGCACTTCAAAATTCATCTTGTAGTGTGTTTTGAATTTGGTGTTTTGTGTATTTAAACGCTAAAAGATTAAATCTGAATTGCATTTATGAGAAATGGAGTACAATGACCCCTTTTTTTTTCACGGCAAAAGTCACCACTAACTACCACTTAACTTGCAATCATTTCTCGACGTTATTATCCAATTGTGCAACTATTGATGTTAATTTTAGCTGGTTCCAACCAGCAGAACTGAAGGGCGCACAGCCGCCTCTGTATCAGACATTGATCTCTATCTTCATGTCTCCTAATTCCTAATGAGCTTCTTCAAACAACCTTGTGCTTTCAAAAATTCCAAGAAATTTGGTGTTCAGCATTTTGGGTTGATAAAATACCAACTTTAAGGATCATGATACAGAGTAGTTATTCCTGATCACTGGGGTGTCATTTCCTTTTATTTCAGTTTAAGAATTGTTGATTTTTTTTTAAAAAAAGATCTTTTCTTGTTGGTAAAAAAGTAGGTAAAACATCACAAGACTGGCAGCTTTGAGTGCCGTAAAACGGGTTATACTTCCTGTTAATTCTTGTTGCTCAACATAGATTAACTTAACACTCATACAAGAAGTAATACTTGCTTCTCTCTGTTAAAGGCCCTTCTCCTTTCTTTCCTATTATCAAGGACTAGTATTATCAAGTTGATTCTCACCTTGGTCTCAAAGTAGGATATTTCCCCTATTTAGCGTAGGATATCCCACATGGAAGTAATTTAGATTCGAATATTGTTGGAACTTAGAAGATAGACTAAGGTAGTGTGTTAGGTGGCTTGATGTTTAACGAAGTGGTTTTTTTTGCTAAGCTTTAACGTATTAGTGTTACTGACACTAACTGTAAGCAGAAAGTCAAACTAATTGCTAAGACGTTGGGGAAAATAGAAAGAACAACGATGAAAACTGATTCGAAGGAAAAGAGGAGACCGAGAAAAAATAAATTGCGAAAGAAAAAGTATTAGGACCATCAGATTTTTGTGATTTTTTTTAAAGCAATGATCATTCGTTCTGGGGATGGATGGGTGGTATGTATTTTATTCTTTGTTGGTAAATAAATGCCTCAGGTTATTTTTTCTCGTCTTTGTAGGATTTTATTTCATCAAGCAAAGCCCTTCACGAGTTAAGAAGTTATAAGTACCTTGCGGACAGCATAAAGGTTTCCGGTCAGATAGGTGTTACGATTGGGATCCTTCGTCTTGCGTTAACCAATGGCCAAAAGAAAATACCTGGGCAGGAGTCATGGCGATTGCTTTTGAAGGACGAGATTGATGAGGTGTCGGCACTGTTGAAGAAATATGAACATGAGAACGATTTTGTTTGGCGTGAGAAGATTCCTCTTCAGGATGAGTTGCCAATTCCGGAAGGTAAGAAAATTGTTAGTCATATAGCTTATCATCCCCAAAGATGGGAGAGGGCACTTGTTTTCAAAATATGACTTTATAGAATTAACTCTGTACAATGTGGTAAATAGTGGAGTAGTTCATTTTTGGGGAAGCAAAGGGTCATCTGGCTTCTTGGTGCTTCCTCATTTCCAGAGTTTGCATAAAGGTGGAATGTATTTTTGTGATGAAATCGTCTTCTTGTTTTCTGGGGGAGTGGCAAAGTTTTGTTCGGTTCTATGGATCAAGTGTCTGTGTTTCATAATGTGAATCGGTAGTGTGATTTGTTCTCCTCTCTGTTATTATCTGTGTTTGCATAGATGCATGCACTAGCAGAATTCAGGACACATTTTCAAGCAAGACACTGCTAGGGAAAACCCTTTGTACTTGTTGCTAATTTGCACCCTTTATTTTATCCAGGTCTCATTTGGAAACTAACGCAAACCATCGGATTGTGTGATTAACCTCACAATCTGAAAGTTTATTTGTATTAGATGAATGGCTGATGTCACGATTTAGATTCAGCGCTCAGACTATATCAAACTTGAATCCCGCCGAGCCATAATATACACCTTGTCTTGTCTATCGTCCTCAAATGTAGGGTTCTTTTTTTTTTGATCGGTCTCAAATGTAGGGTTCCATTCTCATAATGTTTAAACTGTCCCGTTTCCGCCATATGCAAATTTTCTGGTAAATTGAGAGCGAGTAAGGAAAGAATCCAAAAGATGAAGATAATTTTTTTTTTTTTCCTTTTAATCGGCAAGATGAAGATGAAGATAACTTTACAAATAATCTGAAGGTGCTGGTGAGGTGTTGAACTCTTTTGATCATTAAAACAATTCGGAAACTTTGCTGTTAAGGTCAAGTACAATTGCAATTCTAAAATTAAGTTTGTAGTTGCTTAGATTTTAGATCACTTAACAGTGTCAGATTCCTCATTTTCGTATTGTCATATGTAACTTTTCTCACATTTGCTATGGTTTTGGATAATGTTTATGGGGGTAAATTAAATGGCTCAAATAGGAGAGTTTGAGGATGACATTGAGATTAAGCAAGTTTATCAAATAAATACGAGCATTAGTGGTCTTAAAAAAGGTAAAATAAAGGTATTGATTTTGCTTACATTACATAAATTCTCTGATGAGTAATGACTCATGACCAATGAATCATTAGGAAGATTCCTTATAATGCCTCCTGGACCATTAGAAAGATTTTGAAGCTCCGGGAAGTGGTTCAACCTTGGATTACCTATATCATTGGCAATGGAAAATCCACTTCCTTGTGGTGATACGGCTGGCCATAATTTTGGTAATCCGGTCCAAGATAAGGTGGATGTGATTGTTCAACAGGGTGCTTGGTCTTGGCCTAGGCTTAGGAATGCTGTTATTAGGGATATCATAAACAACACTACTTCCTCTCTTAGACCTGATCCTACACAGGAAGACAAAGGCCATGTTCGGTTAGGAGCTTTGCTCCGGCTTTGTCAAGTTCTGTTTTGCGCTGACATCATCATTTTTCTCACTTTTTCCTTTCTCTCTCTCTCTACTTATTACACCTGCTTACATCATCAAAACTAAACTAAACTCCCTCAAAACTCCCAACCGAACAAGGCCAAAGTGATTTGGAATCTTAACCAGCATGGCCAGTATTCTGCGAAGTCTGCACGGCAAGCCTTAAGTGTTGTGTTTCTTGTTAACCCTTGGTACAACAGTGTTTGGTTTCAGCGTCATATTCTTAGATGGGCTTTTATCGAGTGGCTTTCTTTTCATGGATAGTTGTCCACCAAGGACAGGCTTCTTGATTGGGGTAAGCATGTTGAGCCTCTTTGCGTGTTTTGCAATGGTGTGGTGGAATCACATAATCACTTATTTTTTGTCTGTCCTTACTCTTGTGAAGTCTGGTCATCTATGCTTCAGAAGAATGGGATCGACTCCTCTGAACCTCGATCTTGAAAGGGATTGGGTTTGTAGTAACAAAGCTGGTAACTCCTGCTCCAATATTGTCTTTAGCTGCTAGCATTTATGGGCTGTGGAGGGAGAGAAATTGCCGGATATTTCAGCAAAAGGTGGTGCCTGCTGCAACTCTTCTTATTCAGATAGAGGAGCAAGTTCGAGACTGTATTTGTTCTTGGAGGAAAGTGAAGCGCTCAGATAAGTATAGGCTCATGGCCATTGCTTGGAGGGTGTCTCCCCGAATTTTTGCAGTTTAGTTAGGCTTGGTTTTGTTTTGCCTTTTAGAGGCTTGTCCTCTGCTGGTGGTTGTTTTCAACAGGAGTGTTTCCCTGTTTTGATTGGTTGTATGGGCTTGCCCTATGGATTTTAGTTTGTTTGCTCTATAAAAGTGATTAATTTACCCAAAAAAAATAAAAAATGACCAATGACCAAATTTTATGCAATCCTATCCTAGAAAAGTCTAGGGGTGTTAAGTAATCAAGTTGCTCAAGTCCAACTTCACATTGCCTCTTTAAAAGTTCGTTTGAAATCAGTTTGTTGTACGACCAAATTAATTTAGCTTGAACATTCTTTTAAAACTTGTTCAGCTTTCAAACTAAGCTTGAAAAAATAATTAATTACTCGACCTGTGATCATGTTAAAGCTTGAAAAAATAATTAATTACTCGACCTGTGATCATGTATACATGATTAATAAGTTCATGTCATTGGAAAACATTTTGTGATCAACTCAATCAAAATTTATTTGAACTAGGTTGTCTGAATGGGACCCGGTGGGTGCTGTCCCTTCGAGGACAATATGGGTGTTGGGTCGATCACGGCCGTCGTGGTTGGCCATGGATGGCTCAGATCACATCTTGTTCAAACAAATTTGAATTGTCCATTGCCAAACAGATTTGAGCTAAACATGGCTGATCACGGACGACCGTGATCAAAAAAATTTAGGGAGAAGCATTCATCTTTATGGATTGGTTGGTCAAGAAAAAAACTACTTCTTGTCTAGTCTTTCAAGCGACAATTTCATCAATTTTTTTTTAACTTTTTGCTGCAGTGACAAGATATCAAAAAAAAAAAAAAATCATAATAAAATGTTCCACAAAAGCCCCAAAAGGACTCTGAATCTTCAAACAAATGAAAACAAACCTTTTCTATGGTGCCTCTAGTGGCTTACAATTTAGGAGACTGCAAGAGACATTTAGGCCTTTAGATTCACTGAAGGGACGTATTTACATTATATTGGCTAAGATAACATATCCTTGATTGGCTTCAGAGTGATATCTCCATTATCTATCTATCTGCACCTGTAACTCCTAATGCTGGTCGTGCAGATAATGTAGATAACTAGATATGTATATCTTGACTTTTGAGCATCTGATTTTCAAAGTTCAAACTAATATATAAATATTTATTAAATGATCCTTATTTAGGAGGTGTTTTGGAGTCTTATTTTCAATTTTTCATTTTTAACCTTTTGACTTTTTAGATTATGGTCAAAATATATTCTGAATTTGGTAGAATTGTTTGGGAGAAATGTGCAGCATGAATTTTGCAACATGATAGTGTTTGAGTGATATCTGTAAAATACATTTTGTAGGTCTTTTTGTTAATCAAAATGAAAAAAGAAAAAGAAAAATGAGAAATCAAAAAGCTTTTCCCAACCTATTTTTAACTTCTCCTCGCCTTTCATCAAATTGGAAAAGAGTTTTGGGGAGAATGACTTTTCCCTCATCTCTCCCAAACAACAAAAAGCAAAAAACATGAAAATGAAAATGTGAAAAGCAAGGAGCCAAACACTCCTTTACATTTTGTTTATTTGGGTTTCATCGGGAGTGGAGCTGCGGAGAGGCCAGGGTGGTCCCGCCCCTCAATTTCCTATTTTGAAGTATATTTTGCATTTTTTTTTTGTAGATATTCTTAAAAAAATTACACAATTTCAAAAATAATTAAAAAGTAAGAACAATTTTTATTTCGAAAATAATTGAACGACACCATCCGATAATGATACTGCATTCGTTGAGTGATATGATAACAAAAAAACTCGAGATTAATTTTTTAATTTATCAAAACTATCACATTAAAACTCGAATGACTGGATTTAGTCTTGAAAAAAATCATCGCACGCAAATTTCTTTCATAATCCAACCTCCTCCGACTTCGATTTCTTTTTGGCTCCGCCACTAAGTTTCGTTTCGTCATGATTTTTTAGGTTATCTTGACCTACTCCTATTAATGTTCTTATCCTTCTACTACATTTTTAAGGAGTATTACTAAGAAGGAAGCCACCTAAAATATCCGTCCAGACTAATGTGAGACTTGATGTCAGAGAACACGCATGACAAAAAACACCTCATTCATTTTGTGCATTACTAAGTACTAACTCAAGGGTATTCGGACTACCTTACGTGCATCTTGATTAGTTTCTTTCCTAATTCGGTCAACAACAAATCATCCACACCGAAATTGAAAAAACAAACCCATTAACTAACCGGACTAACCATTGGAGCTATTCTTAGCTATAACTAAAGGAAAAGATACGTGAGAATTAATTAGTTAGTCGTGTGGAGAAGTTAAATTCATCTTTCTAATGGCAGTATATATTAGTATTCGTTTTTGCCCTTAGTAAATCCATCAACAATGGATAAATAGAATCAAGGTGACAATAAAAAAGAAACGCAGGTAATGGACGACACTGTCAACTCTCTCGAGAGGCCAATCTATGCAGTTTTCTCTCCATTTTTAAATAAGTCTCACATTAGTAGACGGTGGGATTCATTTCACGGAAATTATGTGCAGGTTGTTGAGTAATTGTCCCATATTGATTGGGGTTGGAATGAGGGATTCCTTAATAACATTTTAGACCTCTTCATTTATTGCCAATTGACTTTGGGATTTGGGGGTGCTGGTGAGCGCCCCTGGAGAGCACATTCGAACCGTCCATCTCGGCACTCGATAGTCTGGATTTAAATAAACTCTTCCAAGGGAAAGTTAAACTCTTCCATGGAAGAAATCTGGATCGTTCAAAATGCTTTTGGATGACTCAGATGTGCTCTCCAACGGCGCTCACCAGCACCCTGCTTCCTTGGCTTTGAGTTGAATATAAAATTTTCACATAGTATCAGAGCAGGTCCATTTCATCCCAAATTTTATAACAAAAAATTATATCAAACCCACTATCCACACCCCACAATGACGACCCAAGAAG
Source organism: Vaccinium macrocarpon (assembly GCA_022606695.1). Taxonomy (NCBI): domain Eukaryota; kingdom Viridiplantae; phylum Streptophyta; class Magnoliopsida; order Ericales; family Ericaceae; genus Vaccinium; species Vaccinium macrocarpon. The sequence continues at coordinate 11,339,862 of CM040177.1, read as the reverse complement.
TCACACCTGACAGACCTAAATGTGGTTGGAAGTGAGGGTGTTAAAGTAATCCCACATTGATTGGATATGGAATGAGAGATTACTTGATACACCATCCGTTCTTTTTTAAGTGAGTAGCTTCGTAATTCTAACTTATAAAGAAAGTATGATCATTACACCTTTCTCATCAATTTTTATTCACTTTCTACTATTGTCCTTAATGGATACATCATCATTAAATTTTATCCACTAACTTTTCGAAAATGAATCTACTTTTAAGAGTAAAATAAGAAATGTACTACTAACTTTTTAACATCACACTTATTTAAGAACATCTAAAATAGCATACACTACTCTTTTTAAGGGATGGAGGGAGTAATAGTTAGGACCTCTCCACTCAGTCTCAATTTAGTTTTGAAATTTATATAAAGTTTCTACATGGTTTCAAAGCGAGAACATTTCATCCCAAATTTTATAATAAAAATTAAATTTAGCCCACACCCCACAATAATAGACCTAAAAAAAGGACTGCACAATGATAGGGCCTAAAAAGTGGCCACATGTGACAACTCGGGTGTGGGGGGGGTTAGAGTAATTGTCTCACATTGCTTGAGGGTTTTTTTTTTTTTCCTTTGATGATGATCAAGTCAAGGCAATTCATATTGGAACCATAAAGGCAAAAGATTTCATCTCAACATATAGGACTGAATCAAAACTACCAAAATCTAGAGGTGAGAAATTGTAATAGAGCACACCAGCTCGCAAGCCCAAAGACACATATTGCGCGGCAGACCAACACAAGATCGGCGTAGAGTCTGTCATCGATTTAGCAATAGAGAACCCAACGAATACCTAGCTCAAACCATTAGCAAAAGATAACAGATGAAATCAACAAAAAAGCACCCTCACAAGAGCAAGAAATCCCATGAAAGGGATAGAAAGAAAAACAAAACAACAATAAATAAAAAAACACAAGAAAAACTAACTAAACTCCGGTCAAGCACTTGTTGCCAGAAAACGCCGCCACGAATCGGGTGGCTTATTCGCCGGAGGGGAGTGAGCCACCATTGTTTCGCCTTTCCGTCAAATCTATTTGGAATGAGAGATTACGTTACATATGAGACCTCTCTATTCATTGTCAATTAATTTTGAGTTGGATATAAAATTTTCACACATATAAGCTGGTTTGGACATTGGAGTTATAGAAAACACAATTAATTTGTTCTTGGATGTGAGAAAAGGAAAATTGGTGTGGAAACTTTTGTGAAGAAATTCACAGGCATTTGGTTAATTAATCAAGGCATTTTGGCCAACTTCCATATGGTTGGATGTTACCACATGTACCTGATATCTTCCATTTAATTTATTCATTTTTTGGCCCAAAATCTCTTTTTTTTTTTTTTTCACATTTGCCAAGTGGTGGGCCCGGTGACCAACCGGTTGCCTTTTTTTTGATTTTTTTATTCCAAAATTTTCTCATATGTATATGAGATTTTGTAGTTCTTTTTATTGGGTTTTGGTGTTCCAATATTTATTTTTGTAATTTTCAATATGAGTGTTTACTTTCATCAATATGAGATTATGTGTATATATATACGAATTGCACACCATATGCCAAAAGGTGATGTGCACATTGTAACATTACTCCTGAGCTGCCATTTTCAAATATAAAATATAACCTCTATATTTCCACATGCAATTATAAATACACATCCATATGCAGTGGAATCTTGGACAAAGGAAAAGATTCAAGGGATTGGAATCACTCTCTTTTGTGCTCATTACCCAGAAGATAACTTAAACAAATGGAGAATTATACTTGGCCAATCAATTCATCCATGAAATCACATCTCTGCATAATAAAAATAAAATCCCATGATTTTTTTTTATTCTGCATATATGCTACATATATGCACCGAATATTCGAAGGGTTTTATATTAAATTAAGTATTATTTTCTTTCACACAAGGAGAGGCTTGTCTTATTTGTTTAGTTGTTGGCACAATGTTGACATTGTGTTAGTATATTCTTTTGGCGGCCTATAGTTATCTCCTTGGATCCTCCAGCTGCCACGTTTGCATTAGATTTAAATGAAATTACCTGTACCAATGGCGAAGCGCCACGTTAGGGTGCTAGTGGACAAGTTGTTTTTAAATGCAACAAGACTAGCTAGTGCCACCCATGACAGAACCGGGCCCCTGCAGTGCAACAAATGCGTTGAAACCGTGCAAGGTTGGCTTATTAGCCATCCGGATGTTATTCTCATCCATGAAAGAGTTTTATTTAAATTCATACTGTCGAAAGCACATTTGGACGACCCAGATTGCATTGCACCATCCTGTTGCCCAACTTCACACACCCTCATGTTCACCCGCAGGTTCCACGGTGGGTGGTTTTAGACTTTTTGTTTGACACAATGCCATGCATTATGGCACAATTACCCCGTTAAGAAGTCAAGATTGACAATATCATCCCTCATCCATTAAAGAACTGTACAGATCTTATACTGGTTATTTTAGTCGTTCATTGTATAGGTATTGTTGTGAGTTAATTCTTTCAAAAAATTACATTGACATGACATTATTATTATTATTATTCATTTCAAAGGATTAGGTTTCCCGCAAAAAAACTACAATTAAATTACAATGACTGTCCATTTTTCTCAAAGACAATTCTAATTTGAACAAGTCTTTGCTAATGTACGATAGCCGTGATTTATGTATAGATACAAACCTTGAAACTTAAAAAATAAATTACTCGGATCATGAGATTGTGGGTTTCCTTACGCATCACATGATTCCATAAGTAATTGCAGCTAGCTAGATGTACATGGCATACGTAATTGGGCATAAAAACAATTGAGTTTAGAAATTAACTATTAATATTTGTTTTGTTAATCAAGCTAATTTTGTCTTTAAATACTCAACAACAGGAACAATTAAGGCAATATTACTAAATGAAATGCCTTGACTATTCGAGGGTCGTTTTTTTGAATTCTACCTATAGTCTTGTCCACATTCATTTACCAACATCATGTTAGAGCAGGCCACAAGTTCTATCAATTTTTTTTTGTCGCCAAAAGTTTTATTTTTTTTATAATCGGATGTCCAGGTTAATTTGTGCAAATCTCGACTAATTTCTTATCAGAATTAAGTATTTTTAACTACATTTAGTAATTAAAACGGGTGGAACAAGTCGTCTTTGACCTCCCAATAGCTGTTACACTTGACTCATCAATACTGCTAATAATATTACACAGAATATTCGCTGCATATTTTGCTGGAATTTCTCGAGTGAGATGCTTTATTAAAAAAAATTAAGTTTTGACCTTAAGTTTATATTTGTTAGATTCGTCTCGTTGAAAGGAATCTAGACAGGGACAGAGCTAGAATTTTACCTTTGCGGTGTCAAAAATATGTACTTAAAATAAAAAGACAAACTACATTATGAGGATGAAAGATAAAAAAAATCTAGTTGTGGCGAGTTCATATAATTCAGGGATAAAAATTTGTGTTCTATATAATAATTACATTCTTTGAAATCCTTGTGGTGGCGCCCGCCACCACTTGTCTCCCTCTGACTCCGTCCTTGAATCTAGAAACCACAAAATCTTGACGCAAACTAACAAATGCAAAAACAAAATTAAATAAGGATAAAATGAAAAAACCGTTTTTAGTTTTTTTTTTTGCCAGGAGCCCATCTGGGTGTTCGCCATCAAATTTTTTCTCATGACCTCAAAATTAATTGGTAAATTAATTGGTTGAGTTTTTATAACTTGATTACAACGATTCAACCAATTGTACATTTGTACTTGTATTTAATAAGTCGAATAATGAGCTAGGCATTGCCCAACCACAAAGTACAAAGAATATTCGCAGCACATTTTGTCCCAACTTTTGTTAGAGTACCGCCTATAATCGTTCCTGATGTGGGTAATTTGGAAAAAACTGATTTTTTTGTTTTTTTGTTTTGTCCTTATTAAAAAAATTGCATTTGTTAGTTTTCAATCGATTTTTGTGGTTTCTTGACTTATCTTGATGAGAGAAATTTAAAAAGTATAAAATTGTTAGTCAAACTTAAAGTTTTGTAAATAAAGACGAAACATAATCCAAAAAACTAGTTTATTTTGGTTTATTTTCTGCTTTATTCAAAAAACTATTACTTTTGACAATAATTTTATACTCTTTGGATTCGTCTCAATGAGATAAATCCAGAAACTACGAAATTTTGACGCAAAATTGACAAATGCAATTTTTTTTTGGAAAAGACCACCAAAAAAAAAAAAACCAGAAAACCAGTTTTTTAATTTAGCCAAATCAGGAGGAGTTTGAAAGGAATGATGATGGTTTGAGCTGGGTTTCCATTTGGGCTCTCTTCTGCTAACTTTTGATTGGATTTATTATCCTGTCTTGTAGGTTTCCGGTCTGTTCTGACAGCTGTGTCTAGGAGCCGATGGCCTGTGTTAGTCTAATGTCGTGCTTGTTTCATCTGTTAGTGGATTTGGTTTCCATCCCTATCTTTGATGTAATCGGTGTCGGATGGCTTTGTTAATAAAATATCTTAACGTGTTTAAAAAAAAAAAGTATAGATTTGGTTTTTGGTATCAAGAAGTACTGTAGTGTCCCTCATAGATTAGGATCTATGACCTCAAGATTAGCCAATTGAGTTTTAATCACTGCACCTGTGGTTCAAACAAATACTTGTATTTGACTGAAACCGGCCATCGATCATTGAATCACTACACATAGAATATTCGCGTATTTACGAGTTGCTACTATTATAGGGTATAAAGAATATTCGTTGCACATTTTATCGAACATCCTGACATTTGGCATTACAAGGTCTTGCCTCTCAGATTTGAACCAGTAATCAAAAGATTATAAGCTGAGGTCTAAACTTTGAACCAGTAAACTAGTTAATGTTTGAACATTGTTGTCAATCATAAAAATTGCGGTAAACATATGGGTACAGACGGGAGTGTCCAGAAAATGTAATGATCGTGTTTGGGGACCCACTTTTGGGTCCTACAAAATTTTAGCTCAATCGGACAATTAGAAGTGCTCGAACCAAATTCTCACCGTTTCAATCAAAAAAAATTTGGATCAACTACTTATGCATATCGGATTGAGTTGATTTCTCGCTAGACCCCTTAGAAAATTATTTTGAGATGAATCAACAGTTTAGATTGCCCATGCGGGACTCACAAGTGGATCCCCAAATGGGATCTGTGCAAATTCTGTACCCATATAGTCTGTACCCCTAGCATCCTATACTTTCATTCATATATTTCCATCCAAAATTCATTTGTGCACTTTATTCCTCGTTTCGTTTCTTTTCTTTTCTTTTCGGGCTCTACATAAATACAGACCCGGTATATATATATTGCTTGACACAGCTTACTTATATGTGAGACTAGAGACTACGTAATTTACCAGAATGAAACTGGAAGTCTATTATCAGGAGAATAATAATTTGTGTTTTGAAAATAAATTGAGAAAAAACAACTTATTTATGTAAGGAGAGATTTATAAAGCAGCTACTTATTTAGACCATCGATCTGTTCTTAAATTGCTTGTTACTAAAAATAGAGAAAATGCCCCCAGAGGATGGCAAAGTGGTCATACCTTAGAACTTAGGAGTTTGCTTCTACCTAAGGTTTTATATTCGATTTCCCTTTCCAGTTAACTCTTGGGGCCTCTGGGTTATGTCCGGTCATTATCTCTAGAGTCCAGAATTAGTTGAGGTGCGTGAAAGTTGGCTCAAGCATCAATTATAAAAAAAATTTGGAGAAAAAGCAAGAAGATTCAGACCTGATTGGGTGAATCATTTCTAGTTGTATCTTGGGGGAAAAAAAATTGACTTCTACGCAACGTATCCAGTTTTCGTAGTGTGGACACCTAATTTTCCCCCACCAAACAAAAAATTAGTAAAAGAGAAAAAAATCCTTCAATCTGAACTTTGCAATTCCTTCAAGGGAGAGTGATTTGATCATGACATGAATTTTAAAGGAGATATTTTTCAGTACCGAGCCGCATCACGTTCGTGGTGTCCGAGCACGCATCTCGACTGTCTAAAAATATTGTGGCTGGTCCAGATTTGAGAGAGAGTGAGAAATTTGAGCTGTTCAAAACACGAGATGTGCACTCCGCATTACGTGATCGTGCCCGCTGGGCACTACAAAAATCCCCCTACTTTTTGTCCTTGTTATCTAAATAACAAACAGAAGCTGGGGGTGCTACACAGCCAAGTGTTGTACAACGTGTTGTGCACGCACATCGTGGCCGTGTGGGCCACTTTCCGGCGATCCAAGACGTTCACCGGATACATCTCGTTGAATACTATAAATCTTTTAAAAATCAACTTGGCCGGATATTGTTAAGTGTCTAATCGGAACACAAATAGATTGAAATGAAATGGAACACAAATGTACATAAACACTAGAACCAAATTAATAAACCCATTTTTTCCCAATCTATTTGTGTTCCGATTAGGTACTTAACAATATCCGATCAACTTGATTTTTAGTACACTTATAGTAATCGACGAGGGCTATCCAGTGAATGTCTTGGATCGCTAGGATGTGGCCGGCGCGGCCGCGTCTTGCTGCTGCACCTTTGTACCATGAAAGTCATTTTTAAGAAACAAGTCATTTTTATTTCTCCACCATTGTACCATAAAAGAATTGTCTTGGATTTTTTTCTCTTTTGGTGACTCGAATCTCAAAATATTTTTTTTTTTAAAAAAGAAAAAGATTCAACTCGCCAAATTGGTAAAAAGTCTCAAGTTGAATATAAAACTTTATTTTCTCCGGAAATCGGGCAACACCAATGAGTATTTAATTTTGAATAGAAGTGAAGTGTGAAGACAAAGGTTTTTTTTTTTTTACTTTGCTTCAAAAGTAATCGTCGAATTGGTAGAAATCTCAAGATGAAAATGAAAATTTGTTTTTTCTGGCAATCGGGCAGCAAAAAAGAGTATTTTTTTAATAAAAGTGAAGTGCGAAGACGAATTTTTTTTTATTTTTTATTTTTATTGAGTCAAGATTCTTATGGTAGCCTTGGTTAAAAACTACTAGGAGTAAGATATTTGATTCATCGAATTGGTAAAAATTGGTAAAAATCTCAAGTTTAATATGAAATTTTATTTTCTCCCGAAATTGGGCAGCAAAAAGAGTACTTTTTTTGAATAAATGTGAGGTGTGAAGTTGAGGGGTTTTTTTTTTTTCTTTTCGCCCCGAGTCAATTGGTAGTTGGTAATGGTTGCCGGGCTTGAGAATTGAGATGCAGATTTTGAAAAAAAGACCCAGGTCGTGTAACGCTCATCTCAACTGTCTAAAAGTATTTTCAATGGTTCAAATTAAAATAAAACTCTTTAGGAAAAGAGTTATCTTTTCCATGAAAAAGTTTTCTATTTTAAATCCGAATCATTAATTATTGTGATAGACGGCTAAGATTAGTAATACACCTCTATAGCGCAAAATAGGCGCTACAGGGACTCCAGACTCCATAAAAAGAACAAAAAAAAAGAAGGAGAGAGGATCATCCCCATTTATTCTCTCTTGTAAAAGAAGCTTTTTAGACTTTTTAGGTTTTCCCACAACAGATTCATTAAAATGTTAGCTTACTTGCAAAAGGTATAGTGGACTCTAGAGACAGTTGAATATTAGTGCATGGTCGGTATTTAACAACCACGTGCCTTCCATTTAACCAAACACTGCATAAAAATTGGGATTTTTATTCATTTTTATGTGCAAACAGCAAGCCTTGTTGATCAAGTTGTAAGCTCCCTTTGACCTAAAATTTTTGCGATCTTTTCGCACAATCTTTTTGTTTCTTTTTCCCTCTTAATTTTAGTAGATTCACGTCAAAATTCTATATAATATATTTCGTCTAGATGAGATGAATTAGAACAGTAAAAAAATACGAAAAAAGTCGAAATTTTTTTGTGTAAGATGAGGAAAAAGACCCAAAAGACAGACTTCGTCAAGACGATTGATGTTTTGTGGAAATTATATTCTGATTAGGGATGGGCATGGGGACGGATCGGAACCGGAGAGTACTATCTCCACCTCCAATCCCCAAACCCTTTTTCTATATCCATCTCCTACCCAATCCCTAACGAGGCTTTATTTCCATCCTCCATCCCCACTCCAAATGGGGAACGGAGATCCAATCGTTTTTAAAAAAAATAGATTACTAGAAATATAGAATCTCAATTATAAATTAAATGCTAAAATCAAGTTACAAGTAGAATTGTTGAACGTGCCGGGCAGGCACGAGCACGACACAAACACGGTAAGTTTATCGTTGGCACGACACAACATAACATAGTATTCATGCGTACGCGTAAGTGTTTGTCAGCTTCAATTCAAGTTGCATAAAGTATCAACTGGATTTCTAATTTGAAAACTAGAGGAACCACAAACAATATAGCATAAAAGAGTATTTAAGTAGTGTGATCTTCAACTTCATATGAAACATTAAGATAAAGTAAAGTACGAAAAGTAAACTCAATCGAGAAGAAACTTTACACAATTGATTTCATCAATAGGAACAACAAAATCAATGGCTCGACTGAAAAAATACAATTTTTATTTTATATTTTTTGTGTTTATTTTAAGGAATGCATATGATTGATAGTTAAGTAGATGTCAACGTAGTTGGGATGTATTTACATTATAGTGATGCATTTTTTATTTAATCATATTTATTGTATTACAAAGGTCAATTATCAATAAAATGTTGGGTAAATTACACTGACCTCCCCTAAGCTTACTGACATTTTCACTGACCTCCCCTCTGGTTTTGAAAATTACGTTAACCTCTCTTACTTTACAAACTAATATACACATACCTCCCTTGCCGTTAAAATTGACTTAACGGTGTTAACTTTGAGTGATAGAAGACTATTTTACCCTTTATCACAAACAATTTATGTTACATTATCATTACATATTTTATGTTAACACATATTGACGAAAAAAAGTAAGATATCAAATTGGACAAACCTTAAATAATTTTTAGATATTTAAATAATTTTAATCCCTTTTTTTAATATATAGTGTATTTTTTTCTTTTAATTTATTTAAATAATTTTCAGCCCTTTTTTTTAACATATAGTGTATTCTGTTTCGGGGATCAAATCAGATTTGAACGGTTCAGAGGAAATGACCAAACCTAATTCTAATCTAAAATTAAGATCTGAGGGGCTATAGTGTGAAATTATGGCCGTCTGTTCGGCAATCAAAGATCCGAATTAATTTAGATTATCTTCAGGTAAAGAAAAGTAGGATAATTTCATTTTAATCTAAACCGTTGATTTCCGTACAGATAGCCATGATTGCCCACTACAACGGTATAGTGATTACAATTATAACTACTCAGTCAATGGGATAATGAGCTAAAAGTGTTCCACTAACAAAAAACAGTTTTTTAAAAAAACCAAGACAAGTCATTCCTTCACAATACATCATATAAAAAATTATGAAAAACAAATTTATTCTAAAAATTGCCTTAGTGGAACACCGCTAAGAATTCTGAAAGAGAATTTTGAAATAGTAAAAAAATTGTTTGCGTAGTTTTTAAAAAACAATAATGTTAGAGGTACAGTAACAACGAGAATTTATATTTTATACACAACAAAAAAGAAAATTGCACACCTGATACCATCAAACTCTTACCAGTAGGTCAAATGTATCCTCTCCAGTAAATACGAAATAAGTTCAAGTCTCACAGTTACAGAACCAAGAAAACAATAAAATTTAAGATGTACATAATACCAAAAGTAGTGTCTATAGTTCTCTATAGTGTCAACTATACGACAGAAGATTATTACATAGTAACATAACACATTGGTGCGTAAGGATCGAGTTACAGAATGTCTACATCACTCTTCACATAAGCGAAAAAAGACTAGGAAAAACTAGAAAGCCAGTGAGGCTGTGGCTGTATGCGCGGAGGAGGAGGTAGCCGAAGAATTGCAACGAACTCCACTATCACGATTGCGACTAGCCCTTTCATTGGAATCCATTTGCTTATATTGCTGCCTTGGTGTCCGAGATTTTGCTGTCTGCGGTACAGGAGGTGGTGGCGGCGGAGCTGGTGGTGCAGCTATTGGTGCATAGATACTAGTAGGGGTGGGAACGCTTGATATTTCCTCCCCCGGGCTGGTGGTTGCCACTGCAGCATATTCCGGTGGCGGAACCCAGATTCCCCCCACCACTACAAACTGGGGCTGGGGTGGTCGTGGATTGTTGTCGTTGTGAATCGAAGGAGTTGGTCTCCTTGTATGCAAGCGATATTTCTGTAAAAATAAAAAAAGAAAAAGAAAAAGAAAAAAGAGAAAAGACAAAAAGAATCTTTAAATCGATATAGGTTCTAGGGAAATGACGTTAGGAAGAAAAGAGAAATTGAAAAAAAAAAAAAAAACCATCTTCAAATCGATATATTCCAAATTCCACTCCCTCCCTCCATAGTTTACCCCACATATTCATAATCGAAACCAGTGGCAGATGCAGGATTACAAATTTGACTTGTCTTGTGATGACCACTATTCAGTAATTTTATAAAAAAAATCCAGAAAAGTACTACAAATAAGAAAAAAACTGGTGAGAGGGCAAGGGCCAAACACCCGCTCGCACCACCGGTCCGCCTCCGATCCAAACACCGCATTGAAAATGGTTACATGATTGATCAATTGATATGGCATACATGTCTAAATCAATGGCCTGAGGATAAACCTTCGGCCAATAACAAACACTGATGAAATTTAGTAGTTTTGCCACTAATGGCCTGTCTTAGGTTGTAGAATCAAGTGTCATGTTTTTGTAGGATATATATTCTTTTTTGACTAAGAAAGTTGTTCCCCAATCAAATTTGATGTCCCAGTGAAAACTAACAAAAGCTTATACAATATTAAAGTCGCTATGCGTTAGTCGGACGGCGGAGAGGCGCTTAGCGCCTAGGGGCACATAGTCGGCCTTCTAGACCTTGTAATTGGCTATTCGGCCGCTTTAGGCCAATTTTAATCTAGGCGTTGAACCCGTCCTATCACCTAGACAAATACTAGTCTGCCTCCAAGGAAGGTGGCCGACTTTTAGGACATCGGCAGAACCCAAATCGGGTAATATTCCATCAACACCCACACAATCATCTACACATGACTTGGAAGTGAATTATTACCAACCAAAATTTGGCATACCAAAGACTTAAAGTTAGAACCGATTTAAGTTAGCTTTTAGAGTTGATGTATTGTGAGAATTTTCTTCTCGTAAAGCGTAATAACTTAGTTTGGAAATAAATCAGTTTTTGGAACAACCCCTAAATTCAGTGGAAGCTCAATTTTACTAACCTGTAAATGGCTCTTGACTTCATCATTAGTAAGCCCATCAACCTTCATTAACTCCCTAATTTGCTTGGGTGTTGCCACTGCCCAAAAGGAAAAAAAAAATTGAAATAAGTAAAAGCATTTCAAATTTCAGACTAACGATTTTAATTTCCAATCTCTAAATACAGACCATGAGAACCACCAAGCTGTTGAAGGGCATTCAGAAAGCGCCTGTGCAGCTCCGGGGACCAGCACCTTCTAGCCTTCCTCTGAGACTGCCCTTCCTTGTCTTCTTTATTACCACCGCCACCACTACCACCACTGCAACCACCAGCAGTTTCAGTAGTGGAGCTCGTCGGGGCGGCGGCGGCAGCCGGAACTGAACAAGGTGAATTAATTGTACTAGTCCCACTACTTTTCTCCTTAAAAGGATGAAAAGCACCACCATTACCATTTCTCTTCACCTCTATAACTGGCACCTTTCTAGGAGATTCCTGAAACAACAAAAAGAACAAATCCACTCTCCAATAAGCCAAATTAACTAAACCCACGTCAGGATAAGACTTTTAGAGCATCCAGACTCAATAAAAATTGGGTCAAATCTAATCTCAATAACACCTTTTATAAATTAACAAGTCGCTTTTTAAAAACTCACAAAATCAGACTCTCCATTTAGGAAATTAAGAGAGAAAATTGTTTTAACCGGTGAACAGTGCCTCAAAGAATTTACCGAGTTACTATAGCAAAGTTATGACTTTATAACTTTTGCAGAATTACAAAAAAATTGTTGAGTCTGATTTCGGGGTTTTTTTTCCCTCTTTCACTCAACAACTTCGCCATCAGGGGATTTGCCTCCCCTAATGAGATGCTCTTAGACTAGATTTGGCCTTAGGGTGAGTTCTTGAATGGATTTTATCAAAATTTGATAAAATCAAGCCTTTAATTTTATCTATTCGTGGAAATAGTTGTATTAAAAAATCTAAAATTTTATCTACTCTCCCCACGAATGGATAAAATCAAAAACTTGATTTTATCGAATCTTGATAAAATCTATTCAAGAAGTCACCCTTACTTATAATTAAACTGTTTTTTTACTAAATTTTTCATCTTTTGTAAAATTTAGTTTTTTGGGCGCAAATTATTGATTCATCCCGATGAAAAACTCTAAACTGTAAAAGTTATGACAAAAAAGTTTGAAAAAATTCACTGTAGAGTTCCAAAAAAATAATCCAATAGATGCAACTTTTTTTAAAAAATTAATTTTGCCTTTCAGTAAACTTTTTAAAGTTTTTTTTTGCCGTACTTTAAACTTTTAGAAGACCGAATCAATAACTCACAAAAATTTAACAGAAAAATAATAGTAGTTCATAAAAGCTTGAGAAAAATAGAAAATTAATCGGATAGTAAAGTCAGGCCAAACCCCAGTAAAAGATTTGTTCTTTAGTACTAGCTACCTCTTTGGGGAGTAGATCTGGGGTCTGATTCCAGAGCTGAACAGATTTAAGCCAGTCTGATTTCTTGCACGATTTGTCAATGCTCTTGTCATGGTCGATTGTGGGTTTTTCAGATTGCTCATCGTCGTCCTCATCCTCGTCCTCATCATTATCAGAACAAGATGAGTTCCTCTTAATAGGCATAAAATCCTCCAGAACAGGAATTTCGCTCGACGTCTGCTCAGAAAATCCCGATTGCTCTTTAAAATTCTCAGTACTAGTCCCACACAGCTTCTGTTTGCACGACTCAATTGCTGCCAAAACCAAAACAAAAAAAAAAAAAAACCAAGACCCCAATCAAAGTATTAACTACCACAGAAAAGGATCTACTTTCCGCGATTCTGTCCCAAATCGCTTGTCCGCTACAGAAAAAGAAGTGCAATTTTCGGATCACTTTTGCGTATAACTGTTGAATTCCTTGAAAATTACACGACTTTTCATAAACCCAAATGGGTATTTTGAATAGGTGTACCTTGGGTGACGAGTTCTAGACAAAGAGGAAGCTCCCGTTGGAAAACCTGGATCTTGCGACGCTCCTCCTCGAGAGCCTCAATGTATTCCTGACATCGCTGGGTCTTCTCTTCTTCTGCGTTGGTGATGGTGGTGGTGTCGTGGCTGTGAATCTTCGCGATCATTGCTAAATTTGTTGTCGGCGTAATGACCGATCAATTTCTATTGATGGATTGACGATTCAGTCAAAAATGCTTTTTGGGAGGGGGAAGAAATAGTTGGGATTGAGAGGTTTTGTCTGAGGGAGGATATTAAAGGGATCTAACTAGAATCAGGAATGGAATAAACTTGGGATGAAAGAAAAAAAACTGAGGAAATAATTTAAGAGAGAGAGAGAGAGAGAGAGAGAGAGAGAGAGGTGTGGTGTGTCGGCGAAGGGGTACGAAGTCGGGGCGTCGCGTACCTAATGAATCTTTAGAGGGGAGAGAGAGAGAGAGAGAGCGAGTTTTCCGTGCGGAACGGGGATAATGCGGTACGTGTGAGCATCTAGCCGTCCATTTCAATATTTGACGGTTTAAATGTAGAGAGACGGTTTAAATGTAGAGAGAAAAGTAGGAGAGAGAAAGGGAGGAGCGAGGATATCGCTGTGAATTTTTGGACGGTCCTGATTTACTATTCGAGTATCACGTGGTATACTCATTCGGTATCAAAAAAAAAAATTCGGAGAGAGGTTAGTGGATTGAATATTCGAGGGGCTGATTCCATTTCCTTCCGCGTCGTTTCTTCTATGTTCCCTGGCAGTGACGTCACCCATTTCAATCGGATAAGATCAAAGACCGTCTCTCTCTCCTCTATCTATCTCTATTTTCTCTTTCTAAATTTAACAATGGCGAGGTGGGCCGGGTTCCGGTAAAAAAGAGAGAGAGAGAGAGAGAATGTGAACCGGGTGAGAATCAGATCTGTCCAGTGTCCAGTGCGGTCAAGTTTTTCAGTTGTTTCATTCTGGATCCACAAAATAGATCGGACTTTTTTTTAAAATACAAAAAAAATGGGGTGTTTTACTAACAAAAAACTTTTTTTTTAAAAAATTGAGACAGGTCACTCTCTCACATTGCATCACTTGAAAAACCAATTTATTCAAAAAACTAGCTTAGGGGTGTTCCACTAAGTCAATTTTTTGAAAAATTTGATTTTTCACGATTTTTTATGTGATGTATTGTGAGAGAATGACTTGTCTTGATTTTTAACAAAAATAATTTTTTTTGTTAGTGAAACACCCAGTGGAACACAAATTTAAAAGACGTTTTTTGGATTTCTTTTATTCCTTAGGCATACGCTATTCGCTCATAAAGAAAATGAAATCAGATCAATTTGATTTTCAACGTTAATATTCTTCTGATCGGGTGGACTTCATACAGTTACACATGAGTCTACACTAAGGCCTCGATTGGCTGTGGATTAACATGGGGTCTAAGTCACTCCTATACCCCATCCCCTTATCCCGGTTCCACGCGTTAGTGAATGATTTGAAATTTTTTTGCCAACCCGGATAAGTTATACTAGGGGTGAAAGAAAAACCGAAAAAAAACCGACCGATCGGTTCGGTTTTCGGTCGGAAAAAAGCGGTGTCGGTTGACTTCGGACCGAACCTAACCGGACCGAAAAATATGCTTTCTCCCTCACTAAATATTGGAAATAGCTCGAAAATGTCTTGGATAGGACCGTCCAATTCCATAGAGACCGAAGAAGATCTTGATTGTTTTGGTTAAGAAAGATATCCTTAAGAAAATATCGTTTTTCATTAGAAAAAAAAAGTATATTAATTCGAACAAAATTTTGGCTGAAAATAGAAAATCTTATTTGTTAATTTTTTTTATTATATATATTAGAGGTTCAAAAACTATGAAAGCATCATCAATTCATGACTTCAAATTAAATGTTAAAAAAAATTTAAAAGCTTTTGTGATTTTTTGCATCTCAAAATTTGACATCAATAAACCTCCATCGATATTGAATATGGGTGCCATTTTAAGTAGTAAAGTACAAACACTTACTGTTTGAATTCCAAAATGTCAAAAATAGTTTTGGCACAAAGAGTCAAATTTGAAACAAAAGTGAAATTGATTCATACTACTATTAGATTTGACACTTCATTTGACATAAAGGTTGGATCAAACGAAGATCCTAAAGTTACCATTTATATTCCACTAGAATTTGAAGTCATGGGTTAGAAATGCAGATGCTCTTACCCTCTTCATTTCTTAATTTTGGAGGAAGTTCCAATTTATTTATTTTTAATATTTTGACAAGCAAAAGAGTAATTTTTTTTAGTTTTCTTGGCTTGGCTTAATAAAACAGTTGGCTTATTTATTTTTTTTGTCCTTATTCAATTTGTTTCTCATTTATTAGTTTCATGTCAATTTTTTTTTATGAATTATTGGTTTATCTTGACAAAAATAACCTAAAAAGACATTTGTTTAGCTTATTGTTGTCCTTATTCAAAATATTTGAGTTTCGGTCATAATTTTTACCTTTTCAACTCTTCTTGTCGAGACGATATGCTGCAAGAAGCTTCCTATTTATTTGAGCCGAGGTATAAGTGAGGGAGATAAGGGAAGGAGGAGAGGACAAGGGAGGAAGGTGGAGAAGTAAGAAGCTGTTTGTTGACAACACCACCGTAGGATTAGCTTATCCGGTGGATAGAAAGACTAAATTACCCCTCAAACCATTTGGTATTTATATGCAATCCAATGATTTAATAAAGGCAAAAAAGTAATTTCTTACATTATCAAGTGCGAAAACACAATATTTGAACCTTAAATTCATTCTAACTTTTTTTTTTATTTATCGCAATCTATATTTATAAATTTACAATTTTTTTTAACTTTCTTTAAATGAAATTACACAATTAACCTCCAACATAATTGTTTCTAATTTATTTTTCACCCATAAAGGACAAATTTTTAAAATAACATAAATATGGCCACAGTGGAGATTGCAACTTGATAAAAAGTAATGTACTACCAAATTTTCTTAGCCAGTGATTAATTATATCATCTAATTGAGAGATATTGATAGAATAGTATGATAAATACTCGAGATTCCTTCCACTCAATTTTAAGTGGGTCGGTACTTATTTAAGCGGGTCGTTTAATGTGATGTTTATTAATTTAGTACTACTTCTTTAAAACTTGGATGAATCTGGACACTTTTTGTTTAAAATGAGGATTAAACCATTTTCAAAAATAAATTGAGGATGAATCAATGCAGAAAATGTATGAAGATTCTTTTTTTTTTCTTTTCTTTTTTGTTATCACCAAACTAGGAATGGAGCTAGAAATTTCATTATGCAGGGGCGAATTTTTTTTTTTCAAAATACTTTGCAATGATGAGCTTATATAATTCATAGGAATTTTTTTTTTTTCTATAAAATATTTGAGGTTTTTTTTTTTGAGAATATCTTATTTATGGAGGTTCCGTAAATGGGGGATTTCTTTCAATTGAAATTTGAGCAAATCCGCGCGCCCATCCCAGAGATCCAACTACTGGGGGTTTGGGCAGTCTTCTCTCTCTCCCCTAAAGGCTTTGCAGATGTAAAAAATGTAAAAATTTCCGCTTCCGGTTGGATTTCGGGATGGGCGGGGGGGGATTTCTACAAGAATCCCCCAATTCTGAACCTCCGTAAATAAGATATTCTCTCTCTCCTTTTTTTTTTTTCCCTACAGCAGCGTCCCCCTCCTTGGCTCCATCACTGCACCAAACACTATTATGTTTACAGCGTATCAAAAATTCAAAATTGAGGACGAATCAATGCACAAAATGTACCAAGATTCATTGTAATTGTTTTGATGAAATTTTCCTTTTCTTTCGGTACTCATGTTATACACGGAACATGACTACATGAGGTTCCTTCTTTCATTTCTTCTTCTTTTAGGAAGCTTTATAATTTTATTTTTTTTGAAGTGGATATGTTTAAAGTATAAAGCAGAAACACAAAATATGTTTAAAGTATAAAGCAGAAAGACAGTATTTGAACTTTAAATTTATTCTAATATTTTTAATATCGCACTCTTTTTGTATCCGTTTACACTTTCTTTTGTCTTTCTCTAATTAAAATTACAAAATTAGACTTCTATGTAATTGTTTGTAACTTATTATTCGCACATAAAGGACAAATTCTTAAAATTACATAGATAAAGCCATACTGGAGATTGCAACTCGATAAAAGAAAGTACCAAATTTATTAGCCATTGATTAATTTCATTCTTTAATTTTGAGATAGTGAGAAAATAGCATGTCAAAATATTTCCTGCTCGTTTGGTTTGTTGTCTTATTTATTTACTTTTTAAAAATTTGGATGAATCTAGACACTTTTTGTTTAGAACGAGGATGAAACCATTATTTAAAATTTATAGTTGTCTCTAACTTATATTCCACACCCATAAGGACAATTATTTAAAATTACATAAATATAGCTATGACGGAGAGTGCAACGCAATAAAAGGAACTACCAATACAACTATAATGGAGAGTGCAACTCGATAAAAGGAATTACCAATTTATTAGCCATTGTTTACAGATCAAAAATTTATTGGCTATTGTTTAATTGAGAGAGAGAGAGAGAGAGAGAGAGAGAGAGAGGGAATGTAAAGGTCAAATATTCAAGATTCCTTCCTTTTGTTCGTCCATGGGTTGGCAATGACGTCACTAATTTTAATCAGATAAATTTAATTTGCTTATTTAAAATTTGGATGAATCTGGACACATTTTGCTTAGAACGATGACGACATCCTTTTCAAAAAACATTGTTGATGAATCAATGCACAAAATTTATTAACATTCATTTGATTTTTTTCCCAGTTATACTTTTTGTTTGTCTTTATCAAATATATACAATTACAATCTTATTGTTTCTACCTAATTTTTCATACATCACAGTAAAGTTTCAAGTGTATTTTTTAATGAATATTGGAGAGATTCATTCCTTCCTCGTTGCAATAAGATAGTAGTAAGATGGTTTGGTGTGCCGTCTTATTCGTTAGTATTTATTTCATTAAAATTATCTCGATGAATTTGAAAACTTGATTTTTTACAATGATGATGAATCTATACCCAAAATGTACGAACATTCATTCTGATTTTTAAGGTGCTACAATGGTGAGGTGAATCGAGGCTGACTTCTCACCCTACTTTTAATTAAAATGAGAGCACTAAGAGAAAAGATTTCATTTTGGCCTCGTTTTATTCGTGGATTAAAAAATAATGGGGTTGGGAGTTCTGGTATTGGTAGTCACTAAAATATTTGTCTTGAAAATAATCTATCTCATGTTTGATTGATGCGGAATTAACTCCGGAAGACGAGAAGAGAGAGGAAATTTTCATAATAATTAATTGGGGCATTTCTTTTCTTCTTTTTTTTTGCGAGTTTTAATTTAGGTTTTTACTGCCTAGGAAACATTTAAGGGTATTTTTTTTAATGTCTTTTAAAATGAATTTTTCGCATGCTCTTCTAATACCGCTCAAAATTAAAGTCCTCGGATTGGAGTATTTACTGTTTCAAAAATTCAATGTGTACACACACTATACGTGCGCAATATGCACGGACGGTGCATCTTAATTGTCTGTGTGTGTTTTTGACAGTCCGGATTTTAAAAAAAAACTCTTCCATGTAAGAGTTTTTTAAAAATCTTGACCGTCAATTCCTGAAATGGACGGTCAGGATGTGTTCATGCGCATACGTTCATGTGTGTGTACATACGCATAGCTTCACCACAAAGAAAATGCAAAATGTAATATTAAATATGCTGTCACCGATGAACTTTTTTTTTATCGGGAAAAGTCACATTTTATTAAGAGAGAGGGGAAAAGGATTCCAACAAAATGTTGGAAATATAGCCGAAGGGGCAAAGCCCTAAACACCCGAAGGCCTAAAATTATTGGTTAAAATAAAAAATAGCCCAAGGGACAAAGCTCTGCACACCTAAGAGACTAAAATGCCCGGATGAACCAATAAACCCCAAAATACCAAATAGCCCAAAATAAACAATGAAGTCTAACCCAATTAAACCCAAAACCAAACCCTAATGCACTGTTAAATCGTCCATGTTGCCAATCTGCCACCTCCAAAACCACCAAGCGCCGCATGCCAACACCCCTGAAAGAATGATCTCGTCATTTCGTATTATGCTTAGTATTTACCGTCATTTCGTGTTTTGCATTAAGATACCATAATCACATTTCTAGGCATTTTTTTAATTTTTTGTTCTTTCGGTCTTGCTAATGAAAGCCCACAAAGTTTCCATTAAACACAAGAAAAGACAAAAGAAACATATCCTCCAATGCACTTTTTACATTTTCCAACATACTTTTATCTACTTTTACACACTTTTTACACATTTTATAGTAAACTTTAACAAAAGTCCATTGGGCTTCTTTTAACATTTTCCCTTTTAAAAGTAGTACTATAAGCCAAAAAGAAAAAAGGTCGGCTATTGGCAGGAGTTGAAATACGTGATGAGATTAAAACAAAAAAGAAGTTCCGTCTGTGACTCGGCTAGTCATGGACCAGACTAGAGCATGGGTACACCATTTGTACAGTCCAAATGCACATCACTCTGGTGTGACAACTGACAAATGAGGAGACGCCCAAGTGGTGTACCGATAGCATTTCGAATTTTTAATGTTTTCTTCTATCGTACAATTTTTGCATCAATTGACTATGTGATAATTTTTCATTTACTTCTTTGATTGATCCCTGCACGTTGGGGTAAATGGTATATTAGTGGGTGCCCTTGTCTTTGGTGTGATTTTATTTTGTTATTTTATCAATAAAAGTCTTCATTTTTATTTCCAACCCAATTCTTCATTTTTATTTCTACTTTCTAAAATTTCATTAATTTCTTTTCAAAACTCAATTTAAACTTTAGTTGTTCAAAATGTTACCAAAATATATTGTTGAGTGGCCTTGTTTTAAAGGATCGTGAATATCTGTTCAAGTATGTTACTCCCTCCGTCCCTTTTTAAATGTGTTACTTGGGATTCTGTGCCATTTTCAACGTCTTATAACTTTTAATGTGAGCCTCAAAACATATGCATTATGGATCTTGTTTGATAGATCTTAATTATTTCTATTATACAAAATTTTCAAAATCATAAAAGCTATTATAAATTAAAAGTTATAAGCGGTTGAAAATGACACAGAATCCCAAGTAACACATTTAAAAAGGGACGGAGGGAGTAATTTTATGAATATAAATTAAGATACAACAAGTTACAAAATTTTAAAGGAGAGTGATATTCCACACCTCCCAAATTGATGTCTACATCCTTTTTTTTTTTGTCTTTATTGAAATTTGTGTAAAAGTTTCACTAAAAGACCAAAAAAAAGTGTAGATATTGATTTGGAGAGTGTGAAAATCCATTACCATTTTAAAGTGCATAAATAAAATGAAGTATGTGCTTCGTTTTTTGGAAGATTGTTGATACATGAAGAATGAAAAAAGATTCTTTATTTTGGAAGGAAAATGGATTCTCTATTTTGGAGGAAGAAAATAAAACATAGTTGATGTGGACCCGGGGTGTTAGTAATCAGTTTTGGTGATCGCATCCGAGCTGTCTATCTCGGCAATCGACGGTCCGAATTTTTCTGTGGAAGAGTTAACCCTTTCATTGAAAAATCTGAACCGTCCAAAATACTTCTGGATAGCTCGGATGCGATCACCAACACCCCCTATTAATAGTTGATGGCCATTAATTCTCAAAATGAAAGAAATGAAGGAGTGGTTTGAGTCATTGACATAAATGCATTGATTTCCATGTCACACTCTTAAGGGCTAGAAGGTTTGTGCTACGCACACCATGCTCCTTTATCTTTTACTATTTTAATGAAAATACTAACCATAGCCTTTAAGGCAATGGTTAATTTATACTCCATAATTATCAAAAATTATATTGATGTTCGTAAAAGTGTAATGATATCTGTGAAATGCATACTATAATTCAAATTAGTTTGGTGTTGTATACATATTACTTGCTGTTTACATATAAAATTAACAAATTCAATAATTAATTGACACGTAATGGGAAAAACCAAACGTTAGCAATTACTCGTCAATACAGACACACTGGATTAAAATAACATATTTGAATAAATACGATGGCGTATCGTGTTCAAATGTAAAACAGTTATTGGCAGTTACAAAGCATCGTTATTGGAAAGAATTGACCTCGAAGCTATGGGATTAACTGCTAAATATATAAGTTCCACGTGTGAACTTGGGAAGCAAGGCAAATTGGCAGTTATAACACGTGGAGTACTTATAGAAAGACAGTTATTCATCTTAACGTCTAAATCATTTGAGTTTGTTTAAACAACTGTATAGATTCAAAATCAAAGCTTTTGGAGGAAGAATTAGAAGAATTCAAATTGGGGCGTGGAAAGAAGAACAGCGCCAACTTGAGGAGTGGAAGTTAGAGTTCGAAGCAAGCCAATGTTCAAATTCATTGAGCGGGAAGTTTGAATTGCAAGTAGCGTCTATAAATAGAAGAAATTGAAGAAGTAAAACCCCCGGACAAATCTTCAACAAATAGCTATCAAAAAACTGATGTTTGGTTTGTTCATTGGCAAAGTAGCTTAGGACTTCGAACTCAGTTCGAATTAGTTTAGGATCTCGAACACAGTTCGAAGTAGGTTAGGAAGTAAATTAGGAAGTAGTTAGAATTAATCTCGATTGTTCCTGTAACAATCAACCGTTCGAAGTTCTTGTATTTGAAGTTGGAGACAAATTTCGAAGTAAGTTTACCTTTGATTATTTAATTGAAGTATCTTGTTTCTCTTTTGTTCTTCGATTTCCTAAGTTTGTTGGTTTACATTTCTTCACTTGTTGAAAAAATCCTCTTAATTGAGGTAATTGAACCAATAAAACACAATCGCCTGATTAGATTTGGTTTTTCCAAAGTTAATCTGAGGGAGGAGATTGAAACTCTCTCTGGCACGCTCACACACAATTATTTTCCATTGCAAAGAAGTAAAAGAACCAAACACTTGCCACCTAGTGAGTAGTGATTAAAAAACTCTTTCTTTAATAATAACAGTTTTATATTGTCAGTTTCATTGAGTTAACAATAAAACAAAACTCTTACATAGAAGAATTAACTCTTGCACACAAGAGATTTCACTTTTTGAAGACTTTTACACTAAAGAGTTAACTCTTGCACGCAATAACTCCCTTAACGACAGCTCAATGGTCGGATTGTAGAATTTTCCTTTTAATAACTTATGTGTCTAGACAAACTTATATATAAACTCTGTTAGAGCATCTCCAATAGGCTCTCAAAATGACCCTTGGTGAGGCTTTAGCAATTCATTGTTTAATTTTGATCTTTAATGGACTCTCTAAACAAACTTCCACATATGGTTCCCTAGCATGGCTCCCCACATGTAAGGTATTCACAGTGCACTCTCTTGAATTTGACTATTAAAATAACTCCTAAATTAGTCACATAAGCAAAAAAGAGGTCCAATTTCGCATGTGAAAGATTTACTAATTTAGGAGTGTGAGAGGACTCATGTAGACTCTCTAAAATTGATTTCTAGACTATGTTCTAAAATTTATTTATGGATACAAAAGTAGAAGTGGGACCCCCATTTCCTCCATTCTTCTCCTTCTTTCTTTCTCTCTATTCTCTCTTTCAACTATTGAAGTCAAAGTGAAGGAGTCGATTCGAGAAGTTTCTTCTACGGCTTAGCAGGATGTTGTTCCTTCGGCTAGTGTGCCAGAAGTTCTCGGCCCTTATTTGATGGATGAGTTTCCTCCTTTTTTGTCCAAATGTGTAGTTGCACCACCACAGCCTGACCTTCATCTTAATGACAAAGCTGGGGATGTTCATGCCAACGACAAAGATGGTGCATTTTTCACAGGTGGTTTGTCAGAGCTTTCCCATCCTTCTAAAATGGAAGAGGATTCATCCTGTTGGTTTGGTTGTGAGTTTGCTCCTACTACACCTGAACGGGTTACGAATGAGGCTTTGGGAGCCAGGGACTTACAGGCTAAGCGAGTTGCGGTCATCTATAGGCGTAGGCTAGAGGAGCCAATGCTATGCGTTGAGGTCATAGGAAGCAAAAGAGTAAGGCCAAAATGGTTGCTAATTGTGGCACAGGTGGCAAAGGCATTCAAGGTTGCACTCGGAGGAAACGTATATGGGAAATGTTTATTGAAGATTGCTATGTTGAACCTCACATTTTCCGTATCCCTCAACGGTGTAATATCTGTTATTAGTCTTGTGTCTTGAGCCTAATCTTTGTTTTGCAGGTATTGATCTTTGCGTTGAGGGATTGGTTGTTTAGTTTTAGTCTTGGAAGGGTGTAGCTTTATCACCTTGCGTAGATTGTTTTCTCGGGGCTTTGTTTTGTTTATGCTTGCATTTGAATGGCTTGTTATTTATTGTATGGACTATGCAACTATGTGTTGCACTATTTTATGAATGGAATGATTTTTGCTTGCTAAAAAAAAAGTTTTTTTTTTCCAAAGTATTTCCGCTTAAAAATAGCTAATGCTTTAACTAGTCAATTTGAGCACATACATGCTCCTAAATTGACATATTCAAAAAATATATATAATTCGATATACATCAGTAGGTGATTAGCGGGAGAGTTAGTGATTAGTCTAGAGGAGGTCTAGAAGCTATTCATAACCCTAAATCCCAAACGCCCCTGTCGAGGTTCGAACCCTAGTATCTCTTGTGGGAAAACCTGAGATAACCGTTAGGCCACAAGCCCTTGGTTGACATATTCAATATTGAACCCTGTTATTTATGCTTGTGTGGACACTTTAGAGCCTAATTTATTGGAGATGCTCTTATGCCTTTAAAATGGGATTCATCTCCCGTTCAACAATTTAATCCGCATCCTTCGAAAATATTACACAAGTATAAACTAGATACCCATGGAATATTCTCGCACAAAATCAAGCTAATGGAATATCAGTAGGCTTTGTTACACCTTTAAAATGGAATTTATCTCACGTTAAAAAAATTAATCCAAATCAAATCCTTCATAATATTACATAAATCTCAACCAAAGACCCGTGGAATATTCTCGCACAAAATCAAGCCAATGGAATATCAGTAGCTCTCCGTTACGCCTTTAAAATTGGATTCATCTCCCTTCCAAAAAATTGATTTGAATTCTTCGGATTATTACACAAATTTCTATTGTATGCTTCGACAATGGACTTGGAGTTTTTTTTTATTTTTTATTTTCCCATCTTTTAAAAGTTTTTCTTGACAATATCTCAACCATAACGGCATTTACAATTTCCTTGAAAAATATAGTACTACCTTTTTGTATGCATGCCACCAAGCTGCCATCATACATCCATTGAACATCAAATGATTTTGTAATGGAAATTAAGTGATAATTACAAAAATAAACCCTAATAATCATCAATTACTGCTTATCATAAAATAAAAAATTACATCAATTAACCCACAAAATTAGAAATCCCACAAATCAATCAACAATTAGGGAAGATGGGTCATGTTTATCACTTTAAACACAAGGCTATCTAATTACTAGAATTTTACTACTGGGGTACGTACAAGACGAGTACATGAGAAATGTATAAGAGATTAATGGGTAATTAATTTATCCCAAATAAGATAAAAAAAAAAAAAGGTCGAGATGTGCGTAAGTTAATCCAGACAGTCCTAACCATTTTGTCCCCCCACATTTGAGTGGATTCACGTGCCACACATGTACCTTCTCTTCAACTTTCTCCTGTCCCACAAATTTTTTTGGAATAAGGCTTTGTTTGGCTAAAATGAAAAAACTAGTTTTTTGATTTTTTGGTTTTGTCTTTATTCAAATTTTTTTTGTATTCGTTAGTTTTAGATTCGATTTTTGAGATTTCATTGCACATGCCGACGAGAGGAATCTAAAAAGATAAAATTATTAGCCCAAATTTTTAAGTTTTGTGAATAAAAGACGAAAAATGATTGAAAAAAAACCGATTTTTGGATTATTTTTCGCCTTTATTCACAAAACTTAAAATTTGGGCTTAATAATTTTATACTTTTAGATTCCTCTCGGCCGGCATGCCTAAAGCTAAATCACAAAAATCAACCGAAAACTAACGAATGCAAAAAAAATTTGAATAAGGACAAAATCAAAAAAAACCAAAAAACTAATTTTTTCATTTTAGCCAAACCAAGCCTAAATTAGACCTCATAAGATGGAGTTAAAAAAAAAAAAAAGACAAGCAAAAGTCTTGGTCGGTCACGCTCACCCCTCCACCATCATGAAACATGTGTTCTCTACCGTACAAACCTAACCACAGGCTAATCAGTTACAGCCCGTTTGGATGAGGGTTTCAACCCCTGACTATTTAATCCGGCCACTCCTCATCCTGGTCCCACTCCTCATCCAAGGTTTGGGAGCACCAAAACTCCTCCTCGACTAAATCATCCGGCGCCCCTCATCTCCCTTCCCCCGGACTAAACATAAGCAGGGGGGAGGGGTGCTTATGTTTAGTCCAGCTTCTCATCCGGGGCCGGATTACCAACGTACCCCTCTCTGAACACACTCACACAAGCACAAACCACCATTGATCTAACAAGTTTTTACCCAAATCTTACAAAAAAATAGGTTTTTACAAATACAATTTCGGATAAACAAAAGGAAAACCCAGAAATTTTGAATTTTTTTTTACCTTCGTAGACCCAGAAAAACTCAGAAATCCTTTTCGTCAAAGCTCCGATCGCCGGAATTCCATGATCGGCCGTCGCTTCACTTCTCCAAACTCGCTGGAGATCGCAAGTGATGGATCGCCGGACTTCCTTTCTTGAACTCGCCGTTGCTTCTCTTCTTTTTTTGGTCTGATGATGATAATGGAACATGAACAGGTTCCAGAAGTTTTCGATATTTACAAGGCTAAAAGGAGAAATTTATTTGGTGTGGCTGTGCAACACCCAATTCCATGATCCAACGGTGGGAAATAAAAGAAGTGACAATGGATGGGAAAAAAATTATTTGGTGTGGCTGTGGCAATACCCAAGTAATAGTTCATGTGTAATTTTAGTTTATATAAAAAAATTATTATGACTTATTATTAGGCATATGAAAGGGCAAATTTGTCTTTTGTCATGATTTTATATTATCCATTCTCCTTATCCCTCTTGTTTTATCCCTTATCCAAATCGTGTATTATTTAATCATCCCTTCTTAACTATCACATCAATGTGGGTTCACTCTTTTTATTTAATCACCCTGACTATTTTATTACCCCTTACTATTTAATCCCTCTCAAACTAATACGTCATCCAAACGAGCCGTTAGGTAGCCCAGCCCATGCCTACTGTTCCCAATCCCCCAAGTCGGGTTGAACCCAATACTAACCACATGAGTGAGAAGTATCAAATATATAGTGGTAAATAATACTTCCTCCGTCCCAATTTGTTTGTATATTTTGGGAAAGTGGGTTTTTAAAGAGTGTAAAAATTTTGTATTGACTTTTCTATTTTACCTATAAATCCAGTTAATATTACTGTGATCAAATTTGTGAGGCTAATTTATTATATGAAAGTTAAAATATATTCAATATGGATCTTATTTGATAGATATCAATTAATTTTATTATACAAAGTTTTCAAAATCATAAAAACCGTTATAAAATAAAAGATAATAGACTAGCCAATTAAAATGGAAAAAATACTTTTTAAGGGTAAAATTGGAAAGTGACCTAATTTTGATGGATATTTTTAGAAGTGTGACAAATATTTTGAGACATCTCAAAATGAAAAGAAGGACCAAGAAATTGGGACGGAGGGAGTATATATATATATAAATTTCTAGTCCAAGTCCTCCCGGAAATAAGAAAAAGTGTTTTTTTTTTGTTTTGCAAATTGTTTTTGGAAAATACGAGTCGTCCAATGTTTTCAAAGGTCCAAGCGGAAAATCTTCAAAAAAAAAACAGGAAGTACTTGATCTAAATAGTTTTTCGCAAAAACTGTATTTACAGTTTTTTTGAAAAACTGTTTGGATCAAGTCTTTAACGGTATTTTTTTTGAAGATGTTTCACGTGAACTATTGAAAACACCTTCTAAACACATTGAACGGCTTGTATCATCAAAAAAAAATTGTATCTTGGAGGTCCGGAAACAGGATTCCTGTTTTCCTTGCTAAAAGGTGAATATAGATTCACGTGACAATGTGCTCTCCTTTTATCCTAAATTACAATGCCCACCACAAAAAGTTATTAAAATATTTATTTTTACTATCATGTCAAATTAAAGAACTATTGATGTTCCCGTTTAAAAAAAAAAAAAACTATTGACTATATATAAGATTTTTTTTTTTCCAATGACAATTGAGAGTCCATGGACCTCATGTGTACACGTAATATAAACCACTTTGGATAATATATATGATTAAAATACAAAAATAAACAAACATACAGAGGGGTCAGGGATGCAACGGTGCAAGGGGTGTTTGACACTGGCACTTTTCGAATTTTCTTTCTATTTGTACTATTTTTTTGATTTTGTTTTTGGTAAAATAACTAAAGAATAATCCCCACAAAACACGTCAAATTAGTATTCTTACATCTGCCATTGCAAACATATATATAGTCATGTATAACGATACATAGCAATGCTATTTAATGGGCAAAAAGATCTTTGCCAAAATTTCATTTCTGTTTCAAGCTCCCATCAATGAGGGGTGACATAAAGAAGCCATAGAGTTGAGGTTGAAGTTCTCAATTCTCAAAGTTCCATGTTTAGGTCGAGCAGAGCTGAGGTAAAATATCCAGCAATGCTATATGCAAGGAAAGTCTCGCAAGGAATCACGCAAGGAAGGTTCTATGAGTTTCAGTACGGATCCCGAATGACTAATTTGAGCCACTCAAGAATTTTAGAAACACATTTCGAGTGTACCCACTAAAAATAAGCTCCATCTCCATCCGATATGTTTAGATACTCGATCCAAACTTTCATTTTTTTCTTTTTTCATCCTAGCCATTCAAAAATGAAAGTTTGGATCAAACATCCACACAGAGTCTTCACTGCGTGATTCCCTGCAAATCTTTCTTTTCACGTATCATTTTTATTTCAGATTAGGATATCTCATTTCACGGAAACAATAATGATTGAGTTAATAGTACAATTTACTCTCCTCTGATATTGCACATTTCAATCTTTTCACTTGTATGTCCTCGATTACAGCTATAAACAAGCCGAATTGAGCCGAACTTTATAATATTTAGGTTTGTTCATTAAGTTTTTAAACGAACTTGAGCCGAGCTCGAACTCAATGAAAATTTGACGAGCCGAGCTTACCGAGGTTAGGATCGAACTCAAACTTGTTCACGAGCCTTAACGAATGAAAAATATTAGATATATGTGCTGTCATACAAGTTATACAAGTCTAGAACTTCAAATAAAATTTTATTTTGTTCATAAAGAAGTCTATACATATAGAAAATTATAAACACATGTTAAAATTTAAGTTTATAATACTTTTTTAAAGTTCATACATGTTCAAATTATAAACTTTTCATTATGTATATGAAAGTTTAGACATGTTCAAGGTTATATATGAAATTCTTATGAGATATTCATATATATTCCAAAGTTCATGTGGCTGTCGAAATTAATATTGTCGAGTTGGGTTAGAACCGTTTATTAAACGAATCTTAAAATTGAGGTTCGGTTTAGTTAGTTTAGTATTCGAACCCAACTCAAAATGGCTTTACCAGGAGTTAGCCGAATAGTTTGTGAACAACTTCGGTTCATTTACTTTTTATCATCCTCAATATGTAATAATCTAACCATTGCGTATTTTGTCGCATTGGATATCATTATCCGAAGCTCATATTTGGTCTTACGATGAGCCCTTGTAGTAATATTGGTGTAATACACTATACTCCATTTGTTCCAAATTAAATAATGATCAATTATGAAAAGATGTATAATTTTCGGATCAAAAGATAAAATACTTTTGAGCGTAATATTTAAAATGAGAAATTTAATTAGACATTCTCTTTCAATATTGTCCTTAGGATATCACCCTATGACATTTTAATCTTTATGATTCCATCATGAAATTTGAATTTGGACTATTGTGCCCCTATTATGTATTTTAGTAGTATATTATGTAATAGTTTATATTTCTAGAAATATTCACGTTCTATTTTGGTATTTTCATGTAATTGACACCAAATTAAAGAGCTCAATGAGTTTTTTTTTTTAATTTGGTGTCAATAAATTTAAATTTTTTTGCTCAGAAGCATTTCATTTTTTGATAAAAAAAAATTGTACGTCTTTTCGTAGTGGAACATTATTTTGGAACGGAGGGAGTGTTACAATATTATTTTATTTATTTAGAAAGGAACTGGAGAAGAATTTGGATCGTTGGGCCCCCTTATCAGTTTCGTAGGTATTAGCAGTTCTTCGTTCTTGGGCCTTTAAACAATGAGGATATTTTTGTTTAAATAAAGGCTTTGAATTGGACTTAAGGCCAGGCCCATTGGTGCCACCCAAGACCAAGCTCGGGAACTTGGATCCAGGGCCGGTCCCCATTTTTGGTTGCCCAAGTCCGACACCTTCCTTGGTTTACCACTTAATAATAAGTCACAAAAAATCGAAAGACATACAAGTGTAAAAAAAATAAAAATAAATCAAAGTTGAATTATGTTTTTAGATTGAATTGCATAACAAAAAAAATCAGAATGTAACTCCGATTATAATTCTTTTATGATTAGCACTAACTTATTCAAATAAAACAACTTATTCTTGCACTTTTTGAAGCAAATTCTTTTGTGTTTGTCTCTATATGAAAAGGATTTCGTACTAAAGGATAAAGATCATTTGATATGTTCGAGAGGGAAACAAAATCCTAACTTTGATTGATGAAAAAGGTGTGAGATCCACGGAATCATATCACTTTTTGGTAAGCATGATATTATTTTGTGGTAGACCCCATCACTTTTTGATAAATAATTAAGCATGACGTTACTTTGTGATAGATCCCACCCCTTTTTTACCAACCAGAGTGAGGGTTTTGTTCACCCTTACTAGGCGAGAGTGAACAAATTTACACTCGGAAACAAAGGATTTCATAAAATAAAAAATAAAAAAAAAACGTGCACGGTCTTCAGAAGAGGGAAAAAAATTGATATGTCCGAGCGGCAAACAAATTATTTGCTGAAAATTTCTACTTTTGTCTTTCCACCTAAAGATCAATAGATCATTTAGACTCTGAAATTTGATTTCATTACATTTTAAGATTTGTAAATGGATAAAATTTTATTTTGGTCGTTCTATTCAGGGATTTTAAAATTACGAAGTTAATATGTTTAGATAGGTCAATAGCTTCGTGGAATATATTGTTTTGTTTAAGTAGTGTGCAAATTTTGAAGAATTTAAAGTAACTCTTTGGAATTTTCAGAATTCTTGCCATCAATTTTATTTATTTTTCCCTGTTGCAATAGAACTTATGGATAGATATCACAAAATGATCACCCAATATTAATGACTACGAGGAAAATATTTCAAAATCTACCAATGTTAGTTTGAACTTAAGAGTAACTTTTATTCGGATTGTTGCTCTATCCTTTTAGATTGTATCGATCTTTTGATGCTCGGTCTTTGAACCATGAGTCAAGTTAATAATATTCAGCTGTTTAGTGGCTAATAAACCTTTGCTCTGTTGATGCTCAGTCTTTGAACCATGAGTCAAGTTAATAATATTCAGCTGTTTTTCTGTGAAAAAATAAAGTTTGAACTTAAGTTATCAAGGTTGATAAAATCACAACGCTTGATGTTTGAATTCTTACTAATAATACTAAGTGCATGCCCCAGGTTGTTGCTGTGCAGCTTCTGCACTGCACAACAGTTGTTGCACGTAATCCAGTTCATCCATTGCTTGGATGAATGACCTAGATTTCAAACAAAAGAGAAGAATTGTTTGTGCAAACAATTTGTTTTCAATCTAAACCGTTAAAAACACTTGTAGACGGCTGTGATTGTGCGCAATAGCTACTGTGCAGAGGCCGCACAACAGAAACCCCGCGTCCCTTTCTTTACATAGTTATAAAGCACCATACTTCATTTTATTTTGGCAATGCCTCTAGGTTTATGCCTTAATAACTCAAAATTTTGTCTTCCTTGTATCCAGTGACAACCTGTAATTGCAGGAAAGAGATGGTTCAAATAAAAATTTATTCGAATAATTTCAAATTTGACCAGCGGTCAAAATGCAACAAGATATGTGTGTGTCTATATATATATATATACACACACACACATGAATACACACACTGGTTCACCAGAAATTCTCCCCTTGGTAAAACGTACTACAAGAACATGCATTTAGTTACTGTTTCATTGGCACTGGAAAGAGAAGATGTACTGTAACATGATCAGCAACACTATACTAGGGCCTCCTTTGGCTAATTTGGAAAAACTAGTTTCTTGGTTTTTTTTTTTGTTTTGTCTTTATTCAATTTTTTTGCAATTGTTAGTTTTTGGTCGATTTTTTGTGGTTTCTTGGCTTGTCTCGACGAGAGAAATCTAAAAAATAAGAGTATAAAATTATTAGTCAAACTTGAAGTTTTGTGAATAAGGATAAAAAATAATCCAAAAAGCTAGTTTATTTTAGGCTTTATTAAAAAAATATATTACTTTTGACCATAATTTTATACTCTTTGGATTCGTCTCGACGAGATAAATCCAGAAACCACAAAATCTTAACGCAAAACTAACAAATGCAAAAAAATAAAAATAAAACAAAAAACTAAAAAATCAAATTTTAAAATTTAGCCAAAGGAGGCGTAGTTTAATGAAGTAGTTTTAAACTGGCAGTGGCACATCAAAAATCACATACGGAATAGCTTTGCATGTTTCCCTTCCCCAAGTTTTCCTTTTCCATACTAGACCATGAACTAGAAACCTTTGCTTTTTCTTTCCCATTTCCATATCACACTCTTACCAATGTTACAATTGAAAAGAATCCGGTACGTGTGCTGCAGTTTTATTCCTGGTCCAGGGGGTGCTGTGCATCTGAGATTTTGGCACCGTGTTTTGCACCTCTCGGTCATCCGATTATGTTTTGGTAGATCCAAATGTGTTCAATAATTTTAATTTAATTTTGATTTATTTTTACCAGTAAAAAATCAAAATACATCTAGGCCGTCCAAAATGCGATTGGACGGCCGAGGAGTGCACACAGCATCCCCGGATTCAATGTAAATCCAGATTTGCCCCTCCCCCACGAAAATTTATAGGTTGAGTAGGAGTGAAAGTGTAAATATGTATTTCTAATACAAGTATGCGACAAGTTTTTCTGATAAGATCGATATCCGAGTCGGCTTATGAATACCTTAACTAATTATGGAGGTTCTGATCTCACCGTGTATTTGCAAGGAGGTCAATTAAAGATGAACAAGACCCCAGAAGAATTGATAATAGCAAAATTTCACACGTGAGATTTTAGTAGAGGGTAAACTGCTAAGTTTCGATACTTGACCACCAGACCCCTTGGGTTTAATTATGCAACAAGTTCGGACGTGGGTTATGGACCTTATGGTTTGAATGGTCAAAATGATGGCATATTAAAACAACTCACTGAGTTTCCAAATATAGGTCCATGAAAACATACTGTTTTAGGCAGTATTGGATAAAAATAAATATATATACGTTATGGGTATCATTTTAAGTAAAGTTTTTTAAGTTTTTCTATATAATAACTCTACATTTTGGGCACTAATGGTCGTTGCTTAAAGAGCGTGAGGAGATTCATGGATGAGGGCTACCTTTTGATGGGCTATGGTCTATGGACGGTTAAAACTCTAGTGATTTCCTGATTTTTTTTTCTCAACCGCCATAGATGTCTGGGCCAGCTTACAAACATCTCAACTAGTCTTCTCCCAGATTCTTTCAAAAGCTGGCTATCTACGCTGAGACTTGTGGATTCATACGAAATTACTTTATTGCAGCCTGATCCTAAGAAAAGAATCTTAATCCAAATTGTATAGGGAACAAACCCACTAATCAACCAGACTTACTCTTAGGCCCTTGATTGATAGCATTATACTCCAAAAAGGGGTACTAGATACAAGCAACATTAATTCCAGTGGTGAACTTGTTTTATATTTTTGAATTTAATCCATTAGAAGTAGCAACTGGAATATGGAAAAAGTTGGACAAGTAAAAACCAGATCAAATAAAGTGAAATGAAGAAGTTCAGCTGTCGAGGGAGATTGTCCATGAGTTGTCATCTCTCCGGATCTATTTTCCCAATTTGAAAGAACATGAGCCTGCAGAACCTCTTTGATATCAAAACAGTTACATGCAAGTTTTGATTTTATCAACTGGAGTTAATTAGTGACATGAAAGCATCTACCTGAACATCAAACTGAAGTGTTTTCTGTCTACTATCACAAACTCTTAGGATCTTGTTGGATACTTAGAATGGATTTCAAATGAAGGAATTTCAAGTGAGAGATGAAATTTTTAGCTTATATAGATGACCATTGAATCGAGAGTGAAAGATGAATTTATTTTTTTTTTCACAAAAATTCTATAACCATGCCCGCTAGCTTACACACGCATTCATAATTAAGTGGAGGGCCCACACATATTGTTTCGCCAATTTGTGTGGGCCCCCACTTTTGTCTGTAAAGTATTTGTGTAAGTATTTTTTTTTTTAATGATAATTCAATTGACCTTGCTTAGTTGCTTTACACATATTGCACCACCAGTTTTTTTTAAAAAATATTTGTGCGAGTCTCCTAGCTAGCTAAACAAGCCTGATCATGATTTTTTTTAATGGAAAATGTTAAAAGAAACCCATTGGGCTCTTGTTAAAGTCTAACAAGTGTATTGAAATATACGAAATATATATTGAAAATGTAAAAAATGTATTGGAGGGTGTGTGTGTGTGTTTTTTTTTTCCCCTGTACTTAATGAAAGCCCTGTGGACTTCCATTAGCAGGACCGTTTTTGAATTTGTGAGATCTTTCTTTTGTGAAGGGAAAGGAAATTAGTGAAGTGATCCATTTTCATAAACTTGAAGTTATATTTTTTGCTATCTAGAATATGTTTGGGACATGGAAGGATGGATGACCTTAGAAGTGATTTTTTCTACTTTTAGGCAAAGCCTGAATGGGCCTAGGCTGGCTTAGTGATGAGCTCATCTGTGCACAGATGTGAGAAATGAAATTCCTTATTAAGGGACTGGACATCTCAAATCTCAATAGGAGAGTACCAAGGAAATAGGAATTAATTAGAGGCCTGACAATAAGACAAAAAAAAGACAAAAAACACACATTTCAGTATTTTTTTTTTCTCTTTTTTATACACTTTCAAATATTTTTACGCACTTTTTATACATTTTAATATATTTTTTAAACTTTAACTAGAGCCCAATGAATTAATTTTAGAATTTTCCTTTTAACAAGAATCAAAATGGTAGAAATCTGTTCAATTGACATTCCAATTTACAAATTTACCGTGGATTTTCAGATTGAATTACAGGATTGCAGCTCGGTGGATTAAGGTTATGTGACTTGTCAATTTCATAAATATATACTACGTCATATCATCCTGCACAGGGGCTGACATGGGGCATATAATCCTCACGACATGACACCAGCCCATACCCTTAGGCTTCCTTCTTCAATAAATTTTTGTTTCATAAAATTTCATATTTTATGACACTTTAATTTTAACACATACTCCATCTGTTTCATATTATTTGCTCCATATGGAAGTTCGTGCATTTTTCACGCAAAAAATAATGTACAAGCATAACTCTTTTTTCAACAAACTTTACACCAATTTAAAGATCTCATTGAGAAGAGAAAATTGGTGTAATTTTTTCGAAAAAAGTTCTCATCAACACGTTATTTTTTATGTGAAAATGCACGTACTTCCGTAGGGGACAAACAATATGGAACAAATGGACTAAAATGTAAAAGTGATTTTATGAGATTTTCATAAAATCTTTTTAAAATCTATAGGAAAATCACGACATTTTATCAGTTGAAAAAACAACTTTATTTTATCACTCACCCATAAAATATTTATTTTGTAAAATTTTCATAAAATATACCTAAAATCCATCAGAGAATCAATGCCTTATATATAATCCGTCAATCAGGGATGCATGCCAAAGCCATCCAAAGCAGTCCAATCAGAGAGACAGTTCTAGAGAATTGGTTATTAGTATAATCTGGGGCTACAGGGGCATTTTAGTACATGTGTTCTGTTTTATGGAGATGAATTTGGGTTGATTTGGGTGAATTGAAAAAACTAGTTTTTAGGTTTTTTTGGTTTTGTTCTTATTCAATTTTTTTTTGCATTTGTTGGTTTTCGGTCGATTTTTTATGATTTTTTGGCTTGTCCCGATTTTTTGGATTATTTTTCATCTTTATTCACAAAATTTTAAATTTGGTCAATAATTTTATACTTTCTAGATTCCTTTCGTCGAGACAAGCCAAGAAACTATAAAAAATCGACCGAAAACCAACAAATGCAAAAAAAATTTGAATAAGGATAAACTAAAAAACTAATTTTTTCAATTCACCCAAAGCAACCTGAATTCTCATGGTTTAAATTTACAACCTATAGTACGATATTGCACTACAGGATCTCGTCTGTGTCTCAATTGAAGAAGTGTCCGGAGGATACCGTCGTAAGTACCCATTTTCAATTGCACGTCGTGGTTAAGTCCAAAACAAAATGTGTATATTCCAATGCATGTTTGGTATATGAAAAAAAAAAAAAAAGACTTGATGCACTGTTCCATTCTTATAAATTTTTTTTCTCCTGATTTTCATGTTTTATTTGTTTTTACAAATTTTTGTTAGATTCAAATAGATTTTCAGGATTAATATCTAAAATTAAAAAAATTATGACTAAAGGCAAAAAAAAAAAAATTCATTGAAGAGGGAAAAATACCAAATTGCTGTCTTTTTTTTGGTCCAAAATATCGTCTCATATGAATTTTTTTCATCTTCGGTCAGCGTTGTAATCTCCCAATCTTTTTCCTTATATTGACTCCCTGGTCCTCAGTTTTATTACCATCTCAACAAGCCCCAATCTCTCTCTCTCTCTCTCTCTCTCTCTCTCTCTACACTACAACCATGCACACTCCCTCTTTCACAAACACATCCACAAGTGACAGTGCTGCCTACTTTGAACCAGATGATCAAGAAGATGAAGATACTTCCACTCTGCTCTCCCTGTCCCTTGGCCTTCCAGGCCACCAAATCTCCACTTCTCACCCCACCAATTACTATCCCCACTCTTCTATCCAACCACCAAATTACCAAAACCCTAGTAGTAGGAGTGGTCATAGTCAAGAGGGCGTGACAGTAGCTCTTCACCTTGGGCCACCATCTCATGCAGGAGCCGGCTCGAGTAACCCTAACAGCTCTGGTGTTCTTCCACAAGGACAATACTGGATTCCTAGTCCGGCCCAAATCCTTGTGGGTCCGACCCAGTTCTCTTGCTCTGTCTGCAACAAAACCTTCAGCCGGTTTAACAACATGCAGGTTTGCAACTAAAGAATCATCTTGAATTTATGCAGTCATGATTTGAATCGAGAGGGGGCAATTTGAATTTTTATTTTTTATTTTTTCCTTCTGTAAATTGGAAAATCACCTTTGGTTTAGGTTTTTCTAATTTTCCATTATTCTTTTTTGAATAGTTAAGAATTAAATTTCATGAAATTGTTGATACCGTGTATGAATGACGCGTGAAATCGTAATGCAGCAGTAAATCATTTAACTTAGCTTATTAAGAGTAATATTAGTTCTCACATTTTCTTCCTCATGTGGGCAGTTTTATATCTAGATTTTGATCCAAGGAACTGTCTTCCTTGGTGATTGCTTTTCTTTTTGGTTGGCATCTTGCTAAATTGTCTTAGGTCTGGTTTGGTATACGATTAGCTTTGAGCTCTATTTCAAATTTGTTGGGTAGCTCTTCGCTGTGATGCCATTTTTTTTCCAGTCCTTTTAATCTCTGTACCTTTGTTCAAAGGTTAATAAAATCTATTCTTTTTGCTGTTTCCCCCCAAAAAAATTCTTGCATTTAATTATTTACTGAGCTCGTTAAGAGTAATATTAGTCCACATATTTCTTATGTTTTCGGTAAAATTTTACGTACTTGAGTCAGTAGCAAAAAAAAGAAAAACAAATTTGAATCCTTTTTTCGCACGGAGCCAGGACCCTGTGGGCCTTTTAATAGCTCCGCCCTATCTTGTATGAAAAAAATAGCACAAATGATCCAATTTGGTGTGCAAAATGTTTTTGTTATGAGCCCTGTTACGAAACAGAAAAAACAAAACAAGAAACGACAGCCGACAACTGAGATTTATGATTGTTATTGCCCATTTGGCTACTGTTTTCTGTACCGTTTCATTTTTTTTTTCTTGTTCCAAACACTTTCCGTTTTGTTATTGCCCATAATTTTTCACGTTAATTTCTACTCTGTAGAGTTTAACATTTATGGTTACTCCTATGAATTAACAAAGCATATAGTACAATACAGTTGCACACATTGCTTTGCATTTCTCTTTTGTCCCTAGCTATCTATAAATTGTACTAAAATAAATTGTATTTCTGTAGATGCATATGTGGGGACACGGGTCACAATACCGAAAGGGACCAGAATCACTACGAGGTACAAAACCAGCATCCTCTCTCCTAAGACTCCCATGTTACTGCTGCGCAGAGGGCTGCAAAAACAACATTAACCACCCAAGAACAAAGCCCTTAAAAGACTTCCGTACCCTCCAAACCCACTACAAGCGGAAGCACGGCACGAAGCCGTTCGGGTGTCGTAAATGCGGCAAGTGTTTCGCGGTGAGAGGGGATTGGAGGACTCACGAGAAGAATTGTGGGAAGACGTGGTTTTGCATTTGTGGGTCTGATTTTAAGCACAAGAGGTCGCTTAAGGACCATGTGAGAGGGTTTGGGGAAGGACATGAGGCCCATAGTTGTCATGATCGGGACCAGGATTATTTGTTTAGTGGGGGCGACGGCGAAGATGATGATAATACCCGTGGGGTGTTGGAGTGTCCCGAGCACCACGTAGCGAATAGGGGCGGACTGTTTTGAGGCATGTGATGTTTTCTAGGGTCCTTATTGTGGAACACGAGACTGTTGGATTGATCACACTGAGACACTGCGAAACTGTCCGGAGAGAAAGAGAGGAAAATGACAGTGATGAAAGGCTTGGTTCTGTGAATTATTAATGTTGAAACTGCCAGTTTGATTAGCTATCCTTTTGTCACTTGTATGTTTGTACCAATTCAGGCAACCACCTCACTTTACTTGTATCTCCATTAATTCTGAATAACTACTTTGCATACTAACCAGGGGCAGAGGAAGAGACGGTAAATTTTAACAGGATGGATATAATATTTTTTAGAATTTTATATTTTGTCCCTTGTATATGGTACTTCCTCAGTCCCAAAATTATTGTCCAGTCCACAAAATTAGAACTTGAAAATAATACAAAATTTTCAAGAAAAATTCAATATATTTTTTTTAACAATTTACTAGATATCGACGAGTATTTTTAATTTATAATTTTGAAGATTTTCTTTTAAAAGACTTATTATGTTTAGTTCCTTGTTTTCCGGACCTGACAAAAATTTTAGGACGAAGAAAGTACTCCATTTCTTTGCCCCAAATACTAGCGTAGGGCTCAAGAAATGACAATCTCTTACCACTATTGCTTAGAGTTGTTGTGCACTGTTATAGATATGCAACTCCAATAGCTAAATAATCACTTTTATGAGGTAAACACCGCTTTGCATTTCTAAGTCGACTCATTTGCAAGTTTTGATGAGCAAAAGTTGAACCGCTTGGTGAAATTTTATCCTAAATACTTTTCAAGTACTAAGCGTTTAGTAATTTCAAATCAACTTGAGAATTTCATCATTGATATGTGGTATAGTGTTAAGTTTTCAAACTTAAAAGGATCATTGGTGATGTTTTTGAAAAATGGTTGAGGCCCGAAAAAATATAGGGTATCCATTGGTTTTCGGTTTTTGAACTTTGAAAAAATACAGAAGAAAAAACATTTTCTGCCAATGAAGATTGCGAAAAATTGACTTCGTAACCGAATGGGTGACCAATGGTTGCATGATAGCTTGATTGTATACATCAAAAGGGAGATTTTTGATAGTATCACAAATGAGGCTATTATGCTATGATTTCAAAATATGAAAAATCGTTGGGGTCATTTGTAAACGTTATTATAGGTTTTAAATGGATATCTTCTAAGCTAATTTTTGTTGGCATTCAAGTGTAATTTTTTGTGATTGGTTGTAGACGCAGTTAGATTGCATATTTAATTAGCTATTTTTTATTTCGCATTTCAGTTTATCTTTTGGGGGATTAATTGTAAATGAAATTATATATTATTAATAGATATCTACTTTAACTCCTTTTTATTTTGTATTTTGGTGTTTTTATTTATTTATTTATTTATTATTATTATGTTTTAAGAATTTAAACCTCATTGACATTAAATTCTGACTCCGCTCCCGCCATTGGCGGCAGCCAATTAAAATATGAACTTTCTCTAAACGAGTTGGTAACAACTAACCCGGGTTTCGAACATGATATTTTAGAAGGGAAAACCCCCCAAGTCCCAGCAGTCATTTACAACAAAAAAGCCAAACTTATGGGATCTTCTTTTCATTTGCTAATGCAGAGAGTGTAAGTAGACCAAGTGTTTAAACTACACGCCTGTTATGGGTAAGTGACAATAATGCGCCACATAAGTTGACTTGTGGTGCGGCATTGATTTGTGGCTTCTGCTGTTGTTTTTTTGCTAGCTCTTTGTATTGGCTTGGTAACTTTTTTTTAATAATTGAGAGGTCCGGGCCAGTTTACACGCTTCTCGATTAATTTCAAATTGGCTTAGTAATTAACTTACCAATCAACCAGTTGGTTTTTTGCTATGCGTTCGGGTTTTAGTGGTGGATGATTGTCAAGTTCCGTACGTAGATGCCAATATATTTAGGATGCTCACCTTCGTTGTGATGTCGTCATAGTTAGAGTCCGTTTAATCTTTGCAACCGATACGACAAAAATTAATAAATTCATTTCTTTGCGCCGATAAAAATTAATAAATTCCATTCTTTCTAAGTGGCAACCTGCTACTTGACGAACTGATCATGATAAATATGGTCATTCATCCTAGTAAGTATAACCACATAACGTAGTACATATTGCCTTAGTAAATGGTATGTATAAATCCAGTATTTGTGGTAAGCGATATGGGTGATTTTTGGTGGGAGAATTGCAAAACCATCATGCACCATACTTTTCGTGAGTGATTTTGACAAAAGGGCTTTGGCCGGTGATTCACTCATTTATCTATCGAAGGGTGAATATTTAACGATAATCATGCTTCCATACCACTCGGGAGCATCGTAGAAAAGTTCCCATATGGGGGTGTTCAAGTGAATTCAGGATCACTGCAGATAACAAAGACATGTGTACAGTCCCAGTCTCAGATTCCACTGTTCATCACTTCCTTTTGGATTTTTGCTACACCTCTCTCTCTCTCTCTCTCTCTCTCTAGATCTGTATGTGATACTGTGATCATGACCTGCTTCTACGACTACTACAGCTGCGACTACCACTTTCACTGAGCCCTCCTCAGTCCAACAATAAATGGGTGGACCATGCAGCAGTAATGCTGCACCTCTGTATTTGGGGTTTCACCCAAACTTCTCTTTTTTTTCCTTCTCAGATCAACCAACAAACACATACAGTACAACGTTTTCGTGGGTCTGGTCTTGTCTTCTTTTGTGATAATATTGTCCATATATGCTCGCTGCACCATCTTATCATCTCTATTTTGTTTCAGAAATGCTATGAACAAAAAAGTTTACATCGAACCGTACACACAAAATGTGAGTTTTTCTTTAAAAATGTGTTTGCAAAATACAACTTCATGTTCTCACATTACTCACATTTTGTGTAAGCTTCCGTGTAAACTCCGTTGGGCATTGCATTTGTGATTTTGTTTTGCCCTTCTTTTTTTTTTTTTTCCTGTTTTCTAGTTCCTTTTATCTTTCACGTTTCTGTGTTTCTTACTTTACTAGTCCTACTTTCTTTTTGGTAAAAAGTTATGAGGGTACGTTGCATGGATGTAGTATTAAAGAATATTAGAGAAGCATTTAAATCTAGAGTGAGATCTTCTCCTACAGTCTAGCTCTCCCTGCTTCCAATTACACATCAAGCCTAGGGACAGGAGTGCCTGATGCGATGATTTGCTCAATGCACATCGCATGGGCCTCCGGTCCAAAAGCGAGATCCAATCGAACTGCTCATTTTATTCAGCTTGTCAAGTTTTTCGTGTATGTCAAAACTTACATTGATCGGATGTCAGTAGCTAAATGATTTTTAGACATTTTTTTCGTAAACTTTCATGCAGAATTATTCTCGCCATTATTATTTTTCTAGACAAATGTGTTTGTCAGAAGAAAAATGCTACTCCCTCCATCCCATTAAGTTTGATCACTACGAAACTACGTGCAATTTTCAAACTAAAAAATATTGTATTTACCAAAATAATTTTTGAATTTTTTTTGCATCGTATAAAAGTTCTCGATGAGATCTATCAAACAAGATTCATATTGACTAAATTTTTTTTTGTAAACACCTTATTTTTTAGCTTGAAAATTGCTTGTAGTTTCGTAGTAATCAAACTTTATGGTAATTTACCTCAGTGTGGGAGCAACTATGAAGCACAATCGAGCCCTGATACAATACATGAAAATGAACATGAAAAGGCTGATGGATGAGATTTGCCCGAAGCAAAATCGAGTCTTGGTACAATACATGAAAAGAAAACATGAAAATGTACATGAAAAAGCATCCAATGGATAAAAGATCCATTCTGATAGATGAGATCCGCCCATCAGATGCCTTTTCATGTTTGAAACACTTTCTCAACACAATCTGAATAAACTTTTATTTTGATTTTCAAGTATTTTATTCTGAATAGGTATAAAAATGAAGTGCTTATGTGTCTTGTATAGTAAAATAATAGTGGTGTTTAAGAAAATTGAAATAACCACTAAATTCATCTGATCTGGACTGAAAAGTAAGGGTCTAGTTCTACGGTTCCTAATTTATTACATGAGGGAGGGGGGAATAGGACTCGATCCCGGGATGCAGTGTATGACATCCAAGAGCTTTAACGCATGAGCTAGCCACCACTTGCGTCTAGTTCTACTGTTCGATTGGTCTGATTATCAACATTAAAATAATGGTTAGAACTGAATTGGACCTTTTAACATCAAGGATCAAGTAAAAGATCCCTTACTTTCCTTCTGTGCGGACCTCATAGCCCCCAATTAAATTTTGATGATCCGAACCATTTAATGAGATTAAAACAAGCTTTTAAAATACTTCACTTCTTTATTTTCATTTAGTAAGTTAATTTTTTTGAGGGGTGTAAGTTATTATTTCACCTCCATGTAGAGTAATGATCACTTTTGCTAGGAAATTCTATAGCTAATTGCCATAGAGCCATCGCTGAATTTGTTTTCTCATTTTTGGACTATTTGAGTACTGGTTAAACGTTGTTTTTCGTTAATTTCGGGATTCGCTTTAGTGATGGTAGATTGTCGAGTATTTTTAGGATGATATTTGATTCTGAATATTAATGAGATTCGTATGATTGTGCAATAATTCTAAATTATTTTGTGAAGAAAAATGTTTAAATGCTAATCATGTAGAACTAAAATCAAACCAAAACTGGTTAGGTCTTGTGATTTTAATTTGGTTAGGTTCTAAATGTATATTTGTTAGGGTTTTGTTTTCAATTCTTTAGAAGTTAGAACCGTTGTTATCGGTCCGGGTACTATATTTGTAAAGAACCACGCTAATCCGGACCGTGTGCACAAAATCTGTTATATGTCGAATTACAAAACCAATCGCATTTCTGGGCCTAGCAAGGGACGCATACGGAGGGCCATTAACCCACCATCTCGTTCTGATGGGCTAAAAGCTCCAGATGGGCTGCGAAATGCTGGTTCAAAGTCTAGAAGCCTAGCTGTTGGCAAGGCTAGAGCCTACTACCTAGATAGGATACAACTTACAGATATTGGGCCCAAAGGCCTAGGATTAAGCCCAACCCACTTGGGCCATTGGTGAGATTGGTGCCTTGTCGATGCCTGATAAGAGTGCAAAAGAGAACCGATATTGCCACCAAACTGATTTGAACCGGTCTATTTGGTTAGGTTCCACGGGTCATTGGTCTAGTTATAATTCTAAAAATTTAAGAACCGGTAATTACAGTTCTGTTACTGGTTCTCAATTTAAGAACCATGGTTAGAACTGAACCATATCATATAATATTAATACACCCACACACTGTAAGGACCCGTAAAATATTGTTATTATTTTATTTATTAATATCGAATAATGTGAGAAGTTTATCATTAAAATAAAATAAAAGATAACTAAGTGTTGAGACATTTTGTGTTAAGTTTTGATTGGGATTTATTTGGTTTATACTTGCAAATTTTGGACTTGGGGTGTAATTTTGTGAGAGCATTTATGTGTAGTGTGTAAGGGAGGAGAGAACATTTCTCCTCCTCTTATTTTT
Source organism: Vaccinium macrocarpon (assembly GCA_022606695.1). Lineage (NCBI taxonomy): Eukaryota > Viridiplantae > Streptophyta > Magnoliopsida > Ericales > Ericaceae > Vaccinium > Vaccinium macrocarpon. Next base: position 11,295,976 of record CM040177.1, on the reverse strand, counting down.
TCCACAACCATATTCCCCCTCTCTCCTTCCCCCTCCATTTTTCTTCTTCTCCCAAGCAAAACCTCACCCATTCACCAAAAATCCTTCACAACCCTTCACTAAAATCAGTCTCTCTACGCGTTTCCAAGCTTGGTTTGTGCTCGTTTCGCTCCGGGAGATGAATATTTGCTTGGAGCTTGGAGTAGGAGAAGCTAGGGTTTGAAAATCTTCCATTGGGAGCCCAAGCACTTTTGAGGTAGGGGATTTCTATCATTTCTAAGTGCATTAAGGTGTTTAGTGTGGGTGTTGTAGCACCCTTTGGCAAATTTCTTCTCATATTGCAAACAAACTCAATTTCTTTTTTATTTCTTGATTGTGGTTGATGTTTGATCCGAGATTTGATGATATTCTACGTACATTAGTTGTTGATTAGCTCCAGTGTATCTCTTGTTGTCTCAAATTTGACCTTGGAAGTGTTTGGGTTGAGCCCCATTGTGATTTTCGTGAGAAAACCAGTCAAAAATCTGCTCGTAACGTTCGGGTATCGATACACCCTTCCTTGGTATCGATACCCATAGCTTCTGATCTCAAAGCTGTGTAACGGTATCGATACTATCCTTTCTTGGTATCGATACCGGTAATGCGTGGCGATATCGATACCACCTTTTATTGGTATCGATACCGATGGTCCTAAAACCGAAATTTGTTCCTTTGACCCTAGGTGCGTCTGTCTCGGCTTGTAATTCAACGTAATCGCATATTTTACCCTAAGACTCATTGATAAACGTGTCCGAAGCCTATCTTTGGTTAATTAGCGATCTTGCGCTTCCTCGGAATACGAAACACGCGTTTGATACATTGGTGACATTTGTTTGACACATGAAACTAAGAATCGAGTATTGGTTGGTGGGTGTTGGATTTTATGGAATGTGAAATATCAAGGGAGATGGGCCGGAATGACCACGGGACCCTCACTGAGGGGTTTTGCGAGGATGACCGCGGGGCCCTCATAAGGGGTATGCCCGGAATGACACGGGACCTATAAGGTGTGCTCGGAAGTTGATAAGATGATCAAACTAAACGACACGTGGATTATGTAAGTGAATTGGGTACACACGAAGTATCGGGTACGTATTAGACACAACGGCATATCAGTAGATCTTGGTTGGATGTTATGGGATTCTAGAGGGGTTGTTCCCTTTCTTTGTGGCTTCCTAGGGTATATTTTCTTTGTAAATCTCTGTCTTGCTGCATGCACTCCATTAGCATCTCATTACATTTAGACTTGATAGACGTTTTCCTACTGGGCTAGTGAGCTCAACCTAAAAATTTTCAGGTGATCAGCAAGGAGCATGAAGTCCGTGGCATAGAGTGTGAATGCATACATTTCAAGAGCATCAAAGGAGTTACTTCATCATCTTAGGATATATATAATGTTTTGATAAGATGATTCTGTAACTTATTCAAATGTTATCTTTTGACAAAGACCTTGTAATATTTAAAGTACTTATTTATAGTATTTGGGAACACGGGCATCCGCGGTTTGTTACGACATTAAACTTTGATTTGACTATGGAGTGTGTTGACCTCCACGTGGAATATGTATCTATATAGTGTATTTATGGAATTTTGAGGACGTGACACACACACACATGTATATATTAAATATATTTATACATGTACAAAATTATGAATCTTATAAAATCCTATAATTATTTATTTATTTTATGAGTTATTTTGGTGCTCTAAATTCTAAATAATCTTTTGAACTCATGTGTTGTGGTTGTGATAAAGTCTTCCAAATCTTTTATGAGTTATAATTGATGCACGTATATTTTCGAATTCCTAAACCAAGCTACAATTAATACTTTATCCATTCCAAAATGTTTTTTCGGTACTCAAACGAAGCCTTTAAAATAATTTCCAATTTTCAAGAAAAATTTTCTAGAAAATTTGATTTTTTAAAATAATTTAATAGATATCAATACGTTATTTAAAAAGTTTGATTTTTTAAAAAAAAATATAGTATTTTTAAGTTCTCGTTTTGTAAACCATACAAACATCTTGGGATGGATTTAGTAGATCGTTTAATTATCTGTATTTTATGTTCACAGAGGATTTAACCACGAAAGTGTGTGTGTGTGTGTTTTTGTTGGTATTATTGAAAGATCACTTTTGATAGGTGCGCAATATTGTAAGTATAAGCGCCTAAGTAGGGGGAGTTAATGCGTTAGACGTGCGATTTAATGTTTGATTTCCGTTTAATGCGTGCACAAGGGTATTCTTGGTATTTCCTGTAAGTTTTCAGGTATAATGGCTTTTGGCTTGTGTGATGTGCATGGCTTGAAGGAGTGGAGGCGCGGGAAACGAGTCTTGGAAGTTGGATTTTGAAAGTACAAGCTGAAGGAGTTCGGTATCGATACCCCTTATGTCCCTATTGATACCAATCAGTTAAAAATGGTGCAATTTCGTTCCAGAAGGTTTAGTATCGATACCTCTCAAACCAGTATCGATACCAAAAGCTTACGCGGTCAACGCTCCAGTCAAGGGAGGATAAGGGTTCGGTATCGATACCCCTCTTAGAGGTATTGATACCGAGAGCTTATGGCCGAAGACTTTAAACTACATCGTTTTGTTGGTTGACAAGCTAACCCTATAGCTAGGGTTTTCGGATTTTAAAAGGAGGAGACTTAGATTTTCGTTTTTCTGGCAATTTCTTCTTGGAGTTCGATGGCTAGGGCAAGTTTTCTTCTTTCGGTAACGTTATTATTGATCGATTTAATTCCGTTTTCTCTGCAGATTCCATCATTGTTTAAGGTTTTAATTGTCAATCTATTAGCAATTTTTCTTGTTGAACCTTAATTACCTTTCGTTCTAAATTCCATGCATAGATCTAGGACTCTGGTTTTCACGTTAACCTTTATTATCATGCTAGCGTAATTTCTAAATGTGGCCATGGGGTGAATAACACGCTGTGGCCGGTGCCGTATTCGTTCACCCAATTTTGTATGGTTTGTTTGAAATCTTCATATCGGGATTTCTAAGAACGACCGAGCTCTGTCATTGTCGGAACCCACACGAACGGGGATTGGGTTACGCAACTCATTCTTCGTGGCGTATGGGATAACACAAACAGTGTCTCGCCCCCAGGAGAGAAAATCCTAATATGGAGAGATAATCGTTAAGGAACGGAAGGGGTGGAAGGGTTCGGGACCGGCTACGTGTGTTAGGATCCCGACGGTCGCGTCTACTCTTAATTATTAATTTAAAATCCAGAATTTCTCCTTAGGACATCATAATTAAACACTCAATCAACCGGAAGGATGGCTACCTAAGAGACAATTCAAACTAGTGCCCCGTCTTCTAGGATTAAACACCGACTCCGTCTCTGAGGATTCGACTTCGGACTTCAGAATATTGTGCTACGTCGGGTTATTGGTTTTGTGCTTGGGACTGTTATTTCCTATACTGAGAATTTGACAAGCAACTTTACAACACTACAATTTTTTTAGTATTAAGGACATTAGTATTTGTTGGGTGTGTACTTGACAAAAAAAATTAAAGGAGGAACCAACATAAAAACACAAACACAAACACAATAAATAAGAGAGACCAAGATATACATGGTTTTGCTTACAAATGTGTAAACTCACTCCACGGGCAAAAGTAAGGAGGCGAAATCACTAATGCAAAGAGAAAAATGCATAAAAAGCTAGAATGATGTTAAAAACAAAGTCTTATAAAGAGACTAACCAACCAACCCCATGGATCAAAAAAAAAAACCAACCCCAAAATACTCCATCCGTACAATTTTTATAGTCGATTATTCCATTTTGGATCGTCTTTTAGTAAGTGTGCATTGTGAAAAGCCAGGAAATGGCTACTACACACATCCAGTAAAGGTGTATACCATAAGCATCTATTATATGGTTCATATCGTGTCATCTCATCAGCAATCGTAATATTTTTTAGTGTTTCATCACTTTTCAGCAATACGATTCATACCAATTTATATGTTTCATAACATTTTGGATCTTTGGGTTCATCTCGTAACTTTTATATATAAAAAAAATGTAACTTTTATTAATCGATTTGTGATTTTTATATTGTCGCATTTTCCAAAAAGTTAATGGTTAAAAGTTGAGTTATTACAAGCATCAATTTGACCTTTTGAAAAGTTAGTGGGTAAAGAGTTAATGAGTAAAAGTGGAAGATGATTTTGAAAAGTCGAGATTAAAATTAATGTGAAAGGTGTAGGGTTAAAGTAAAAATTGACGTGAAAAGTGTAATGATTATGTTTCTTTAATAAGTTAAGTTTACGAAGCAACATACTTCAAAGGACGAAGGGGGTAGCTCACAAAAACTTAAGCCTGGTTTGGGTAAATTGAAAAAAACTGGTTTTTGGGTTTTTTTTATTGTCCTTATTAATTTTTATTTTTTTTACATTTTTTAGTTTTTGGTCAATTTTTTTATGGTTTCTTGGCTTGTCTAGACAAGAGGAATCTAAAAAGTAAAAAATTATTAGCCAAACTTAAAGTTTTGTGAATAAAGACGAAAAATAATCCAAAAAACCGTTTTTTGGATTGTCACATTTGTCTTTTCACAAAACTTTAAGTTTAACTAATAATTTTATACTTTTTAGGTTCCTCTTGTCAAGAAAAGCCAAGAAATCACAAAATCGACCAAAAACCAACAAATGCAAAAAAAAAATTGAATAAAGACAACCAAAAAACTAGTTTTTTCAATTCACCCAAACCAACCCTAAAGAGGGGCAACCACCGAACCAGGAAGATTTGACAAAAATCCAAAGGTTCTATTAAGCATCCATGTGAGAGCTCTCCCAAGGAACGGAACTAAGAGCATCTCTAATAGTCTCACCAATTTTTTTTTATCATATTAGCTAGAAAAAGTGACAAAAATTATTTTGGCAAGCCACCCAAAATGCCCAATACCCAATAGCCTTACCAAAATGCCAAAGTCGTCTTACAACTTGTCTGGCTCGTGAGTTACACGCGCGCAAGTAGATCTTACTCGCCGGCATGCGCCACCTTTGACCGGTGCGTGTGATGGCTCTGGAGCTCCGACAACGATGGATCTTGCACTAATCGTCTCATCTCGACGTCGGCTACACTGTGGGTGTCTCAAAATGATTTTGGTATAACTATCCCAACAATCCATTTTTTTTACGCGTGAGCGACTGAGAGAGAGAGAGAGAGAGAGAGAGAGAGAAAGGGTTGTTGGCGATCTCGCCATACCTCGCTTGGTGTGGCGAGGTACTATAGCAGCAATTTATTTGCTGAGATCATTGCCGAGGCTGCTGGGTGTTGTTTTCATCTCGCCATTTTGATCTCGCCGGAGCTCTTGGCAAGACCAGTGGAGATGGTCTAACAAGTGCAATCAAGCTATATTTATAGTCAAAGAACTCGGACCAGAAAAACACTTCTTCCCAAATTGATTTCTTGCACCCCAAGTCCTTAAGCAACAAATCTCCAAACAAAAACAACTGAGAAATTCAAAGTCAAAATCGTAGACAAGGGATCGCGGCTTCTGTCCGGATGGTGCACACCAAATCGTCCCAGATGAAATTTTGGTCATGTTGGATTTAGAGTTTTGTTTTAGTTTTGTTAACATTATTATTTTTCTAATTTCTTTCTCCACTCATTACACATACTTACATCATTAAAATTAAACTAAAATACAAACCAAACACAACTATTATGTTTTTAAAATACCTAATGGAACCGAGAAAGGACGCCACATTTCGAACATGTGTCGAATATTTTCTCAACTAGAGATGTGACTCCATTTTTTGAGAAAATTTTGGGTGCGGATTAAATAGTGACACATGGGACCGGTGAATTTTCTTCCTCACTGCATTAATATGATAACTGGTATACTTTACGGAAATTGCTAGGATGTCTCCCTGGCAGAAAGGAGACTGAATCCTTCTACTATGCCTGCGTTAATCTTTTGACCACCGAAGTTACCAAACCCCAATGTTTTGAACAAATCTTAATTCTGATATTAAGTATAAAATTAAATGGTGAATACACACATGCATATGATATCCTCCATTCTTGGCACCTCACAAATAGCGATATATACTTATATATATATATATATATATATAATGAATATGAAAATACATGTAATTAAAACTCTACTAGACACAAATACTGTGTCCGTCACTAATCGAGATCATTACCGCAAAACCCAAACATCATTTATTCATTGCAACTAGCTATCAAGTGAAACACCAAAAGACAAACATTGTAATCTAAACTAATTAGAGTACTAAAGACTCAAAATTGAAATGCTCAAATTAAAAAAAGACAACCCTACATTCTCCCATCCCTTAGTTAGTGAAGTTGGGAATAACGGCATTAGGCTTAAGAGCCTTCGCATCCGCAGAGGCCGCGGCCGACGGCGTCGGCGCCACCGGCTTCACGGTCAACTCCGCCGGCAAATCCTTTATACCCTTCAAGTAAAACGTGTAAAACAGCTTCAGAGGGAACACAATCTGCTGCAGTTTCACCGTACCATACGCACCTTCAAAAATCCCGGACCCACCAGTCACCGCCAGAAACGTGTCCTGGTAAGTCAAGTACGGACCCTGGACCGACAGGTGTCCGTAATCCCCAAAGTAGAAGCTGTATATCGCCTCGTACCGGTCACCTTTCTTCTCCGGTACGTTCTGGATCAGAACGCATATTCCGGCCGTGATACCCAACCGTTTATTCAGGTCGCCGGTGTACAGCTTGTTACTGAACGGGACGAGGTCGCCCAGCGAGTGGACCGATTTCTGACTCAGTGGGAGGTACGCTGGGCTGCCTCGGTCTCCCTCGTTCATCTCGTAAACGCTCAGTTCTTGGACCTTAGCTGAAACAGAAACGGGAAATTAGGGTTTCATTTGATTTTCGAAAATTAGATTTGGATTGATGGACTTATCACGATCATTTTAATTATCGAAAACGGGAAAAAGATTGTTTAGTATTAGGGGGAAAATACTTACGAGGATCAGGGTTGGGCTTGAACCAGTCGAAGAAGAAAGCTTTGGTGGTGAGCCTGTTGGAGGGTGCTCTGGTTGAGAAGCCATGATGGGTTGTTGAGATTTTGAGATTTGGGGATGAAAGTGGACGATAGAGATTGCAGGGTTTTAGATTTTGGGTAATTGAAGACGAAGATGATCTGGGGTTGGATGGTTTTACAGAGGGGATTGATTTGAGAGAGCTAGTAGAAGCCATTGATGGGTGTCTAGAGAGAGGAGAGAGAAGGGAGAGGTTTTGGAAAAGGTTCAGATATGTCTAGCTATGGACAAAGAGTCAATTCATGCGAGTGTGGATTTATGGAGTATCTAGTAAAGTGCATAGTGTGGAAACAGAGTGGATGGTGCGACATGGTTTGTCATGTGACTATGTGAGGGATTATTGTTGTCTTCCATATGGTTTGTTATTATTTTTTTTATTAAAAAAGATGTGGAAATTAGGAATTAGTAGCATTTAAGATAAGTATGCGTAATATGTAGGGACGGAGCCAGGGATAGCTACGAGGTGAATACATTGCTATAGAAACAATAGTTTTTAAAATAGTTATGGCGGTGATCAACACCACTTGTCATCTCTTAACTCCATCCTCGGTAATGTGATTTAACGTTGTTTATATAATAGGTTTGACACTTAATTGGTCCATTGGTAAAATATTTTTTAGGGAGTGATTGATGCCAGTGGGACCTTAGTTTGCAATTTGCCATCCTTAGGTCTGATTTTTCATTTGATAAAATGAGAATCTCATAAAATTAATGGGTTGATTTTAGAAAATGCAAAAACCATTTGCTAAATCATTTACTAAAATCAACTCATATAAATTCATCACTTGTCATTATTTTTCAGTATTTGATTTCTCGATGCTAACATTTTCAATAGAGACGATAAACAGTAATTTTTTCTCTTTTATATTTCCTCTGTCTCATTTTATTTGTTCATTTTAGAAAATTGTGTCAATTTTCAATTACTTATATTTTCAATCTAATTTTTTTTTATGATTTTAAAAACTTTGTATTTTAAAATTAATCAAGAATTATTAAACAAAATTCATGTTGCATATTTTGTAAAATTTATATTAAAAGATAAAGGCGATTAGCCGTTGACTTCAAAAATAAAAAAAAATGCGACTAAAGAATTATTTGTATGCAATAAGTAGCATACTTCTGTTTGCACAGAGATGTAATAAGGCTTAGTTTTTCATTTGATAAAATAGACATTTGTTAAAATTAAGTGGTTGATTTTATCAAATGAAGTGGAGATGTGATTTTATCTTTAATGAATTTGGACAAGTTCATTGGTGATCACGTTATGTAGCTATACTTTACTCAATTTCTCATTATTCTATCTTTAAAAAAAAAAAAAAAAAACATGTGCAAGATAATTGCGCAGATGGCCGTATTGTTTATGTTCTCTGATTCAATGAACTGAATTTGTCACTTTCAGAAAATAAAATAAAATAAAAATTAACAAGATTTGCAAGATTTGGAGTTTAGTTTTGACCAGGTCAAGAGTCAGCCTAGTTATGAGGAAAGTTCTGGTGAGGTGGATAATGTAGGCTGTGTTTGAATGGGTTTTGAAAAAAAAAATTTGAATAGAATTTTTAAAATAGTGTTTGATTGAGTTTTTGAAAATGAAAATAATGAGACAATGATTAGAGATAGATAGAGAGAAAATAAAATAATGCCGTAATGAGTAGAGAGAGATTTTTTTTTGAAAAGATGAAATCTTTTTTAAAAGAATTTTTGAAAATGGAGGAAAAAATGAAGAGCACAAGGCCGTAACTTCTCAAGCAGAAAAGTTTCTCGAAAAACAGACCCAGAGTCATCGATGATGAGTTTGCTTCTTACACTATTAAGGGTTGGTTTTGGTGAATTGAAAAAATTATTTTTTAGTTTTTTTTATTTTGTCTTTATTCAATTTTTTTTTTGTATTTGTTGGTTTTTGGTCGATTTTTTTTGTGATTTTTTGACTTATCTCGACTAGAGGAATCTAAAAAGTATAAAATTATTAGTCAAATTTAAAGTTTTGTGAATAAAGACGAAAAATAATCCAAAAAACCGACTAATAATTTTATACTTTTTAGATTCCTATCATCGAGAAAAGCCAAAAAATCACAAAAAATCGATCGAAAACTACCAAATGCAAATTTTTTTTGAATAAGGACAAAACTAAAAAAACCAAAAAACCAATTTTCCCAATTCACCCAAACCAGCCCTAAGATTTAATTATTCAAGTTGGGTGGAAGAAAGAATTTTTGTGAATCACCTGGTTTCGGTGCAAATGCTTGCTTTTGACCAGATGAAAGAAAGAATTAATTAAAATTTGCGTAAACTGGTTCGAACACTTAATTCTTGAACAAAATAAAAGTATTCACAAAAGACGTAGAAAATTTGAGGCTACTCTTTGAGACAAATTAGGCTGGTTATATTGGAGCACTCGTATGTATGTATCTAACTTTCAGAACAAGGGATGGTGCTGTTCTCTCGAGGGGCAACATGGGTGTTGAGCTGATCATGATCGTCTGTGGTCGGCCATAGACATCTCAGATCTATTTGGTAGCAGACAGTTTAGATTTATTTGGATAAAATATGATATAAGCTGTCAATGGCCGACCACGGCCGTCTGTGGTCGGCCAACACCCTTACTGTCCCAAAAAGGACAACTATGATGACAAATTAATTCAGATATTAATACACAATGTACAGATATCAATAAACTTTCACAGATATTAATACATTTTTTTCAAATATCTATGCATTTTCTACATATTATTCTCCACTTATTGAGTGGAGGTCAGCATTTTTCTGCATCTGTCTATTTAAATAGTATGCACGTTCTCGTGTGACATTAAAAAAACTAGTCAATTGTAAGTCATAATTAGGGTAATATATATTAACAGGGAAAGTGGGGAAGCATCTAAAGTTCCAACAAACCAAAATTTATCGATTTCTGCTAATTTTAAGGGAGACATATAATTAGAGAAAGAGAGGAATACCCATGGTGTTGGGCAGCACATGGCCAAAACCATGGAATAATTGGTCGGGAGAGAGGAAGAATTTGCTGCATTAGCATAATGGTAAACTCCCTGGAGACAGCTCCGACTCCGAGCACATGCTTATGACTTTTGCCAAGGCAATGAAGTCATTGGAAGATATGGAAAAGAAAGAAATACTTACTCCTAGAAAATTTTACTTTTGTTTGGTTTGCAAACAAGTGAGGGAAAAATAAAAAACAAAGTTTTTTTTTTTTTGCAAATGCACATTTTTTTTTGTATTTCCCTCGAACATTTTTTTTGTTGCTAATGCATAATATCTTGGGCCAATTTTTGTGCACCTCAAATTAATTTCTATAACTCTTTCACATGCATATGCATCGGGTGAGGTGCCCCAAGAGTTTCTAGCAAGAAAAATCGAATTGAAAACCTTTAATAGGGTGCAAACCTTTACGGCCTGTTTGGTAGGATCATATAAAAGGGGGATATAGTTTTCACCCGGATATATATATCCGGGTAGGTTATATCCATTGTTTGTTCTCTTTTTGTGTCCCGGATAAAATTCTCCCGGGATATGTATATCCCTTTGCAGAGGCCATATATTTAGACACACTTCCCCCCTGTCTAATTTATATCCGGGTACCAAATGACCAACACACCCCCTTGGCCCACGCAACTTTCCTTATGCGCAGAGAGAGAGAGTTAGGCAAGGTTTGGCCCACCACTGCCATTTGTCACATAACGTAGGAGAGAGGGAGTAATGCTGAGAGAGGGACTGCCATTTGTCACTTGACCGCAGGAGAGAGGGAGTAATGCTGAGAGAGGGAGTGATGAATGGCCCACCATTTTTTTTACTTTTTGACTTTTAATTTGGGACAAAAATGGTATTTTACATTATCCAACCCCTCATATCCCAAAACTACAACAACAAAACAAACAAAGTAATTTTTTTATCTCCCTTCTAAAATAATACCCCTCCAACTATATCCACCTCTATATCCCCCTCTTATTATATCCCTCTTCCCCCCTCATATACATATCCCTTTAACAAACAGGGCGTTAAGTCTCAAGTCAAGACTACTTGGCAAACCTCTTGAGATTGGTTCATTCCTTTCCTTTCCATAAGTTCCAAATGGGCCTTAAGGATCATCAAAGTACTCATGGTAGGCTCAACGGAGCACCGTTCAGGTCTCCTCAAAAGTAGGGCGCGACAAAAAAATGATTGAGCAGTGTAATCCGGCCCGGGGCCGAGCCGTCCGTGCATTTTGGATTTTAACCGGTGGATTAATGGTTTGGACACGGATTGAAAAAATAGTAAACCGTGACTCGCGATCCCAGGACCGCGGATTTTGATTTAGCAGTGGATTAACCGATCCAGGACCGTGAGATTTTTTATTATATACTCCCTCAGTCCCTTTTTAAATGTGTTCTTTGGGATTTACATTATGCGTTTTCAACGGCTTATAACTTTTAATGTGAACCTCAAAACATATGCATTATGGATCTTGTTTGATAGATCTTAATTATTTCTATTATACAAAATTTTCAAAATCATAAAAGCTATTATAAATTAAAAGTTATAAGCCGTTGAAAATGGCACAGAATCCCAAGTAACACATTTAAAAAGGGACGGAGGGAGTATAATTTTTTAATATATATATATATATATATATATATATATATATCTATATACACACACATAATTTTACACAAACTTCTACTACACAGACTAGGGGGTAAACTGTGATCTCTTTCAAAACTTGGATGTGTATTTTTATTGATGACCCATTAGTGTGAGATTCCAACGAAGACATCTTCTCTAATTAGCTATGGGAGCTATTTACTTTGATTTTCTATTGTTTCAAGTTGATGTGTTAGTTTCAAAATAGGAATTAGCTGTAATGAACTACTGTGTTTGTGAACTTGTGTTGTCCTTAGTATTTATAGAATTTGAATAATGTACTTTGGGATGCTTCTTGATTTATTTTTATGCCAAATTACGACTACCGTAAATAATAATGTCTTATATAACATGTAATCTGTGGATAAAACCGGAACCGATCCGTGACTCGCGGATCGGATTGGAACCGAACCGTGAGACTTTTGGTCCGGATACGGATTGTATTTTCTAAAAACCATCACTCGCGGATTAGGATTGGATTCATGCCAATCCGATCCGATCCGGACCGTGTACACCCCTACTCAAAAGGTCAGGGATATTACCCCAATCCCATCTTATTTTATCTAATTAGCATTATACCCATTTGATGCACCGGATAAAAAAAAAAATACTAAAACATGTGGTCATTTTTCTGTTCCGGTGTTTGGAAACATGAATACCGCTAGTTGATAGGAAAGATAGTTTAAGAAAAAAATCAATGTAAATTTTGTGTCCCATTTATCAAACGCATACAACGCTAGTTGATAGAAAATATAGTTTGGGAAAAAAAATTATACTAAAAAAAAAGAAGGTAAAAGTTGACCCAAAATTAAGACATTTCACAAATAAAAATATGAACGCCAATTTATAACAAAAAAAATACTACAAATGACAAATTTGAATAAAATTTCATTTAATCAAGGAAACTCGTGGGTGTTGAAATTAACTTGCAATTGTAAAAAAAAAGTGAGAAACAAATTACAAAAACAAAAACCAAAAAGTATTGATCTTTATTTAGGAGTATCATTCTTTATCTAATAAGTAAAACTCAAACCCTAAATTCCCCTAAAATCAAAGCCGCCAACAGAACTGTATCAAAACAGACATAAACTACATAAATAGAACATAAAATAGTCAAAATTCAATTACACTTGGATCATACAAATCATTTTGCAAAGTCAGCCAAATTGAACGGCTCTTCGTTCCCAGTCCAATACTTTTACCTATAACCTTGGAATCTAGAATTTCACTTGCTCAATGAAAAATGAACACCTTTACACCCTTGAACAACATAAAAAATACAGAGGTTCTTTCGGAAGGGAAAATGCCACTAACATTTTCTCTTCATCATCTGTACATGGTGATACCCAAAACATTGTAAGAAAAACTTACGACATGTTTTTTTTTTTTTTTTTCACTTCAACATTTTGTCAAAATTTCAGCACCGGTTCTGGTAATCAAAATGGTATGCTCAAACTGCGCTGCAAGACAGCCATCAGCCGTCAAAGTTGTCCAGTTATCTTCCCATGTGATGCATTCTGTACTCCCCAGTGTAAGAATTGGTTCTGCAGTAAAATATGCAAAAAAAGACGTAAGCAAAAGGTTCATATGCCAGATTCACATCCTCCAGATATATCTTTCTGATCAAATCAAACCCTGGCAGAGAGAAAAAATTTACTCATCCTCCAAGGGCTAATTAGAATTTTTCTCCAAAAAGCTATTTAGCAGGTCTAACTAAACCATAATGACAAGTAATTGAATGGATACTCTGTATACTTTGGCCTTGGGATTTCTGGAAAACGCCGCAAAGAAATACACCCTTAATAGGCAATCTTCAACCGGAACATCTACTGGGCTATTGGCTTAGCTAAAGGACAAAAAGAAAAAAAAAACGCAAATATCATCTGCATGTACAATGCTAAGGCACTTACCAATGGTAAATGTTTGACCTTCAACCATGTGACCAGGCTGGTCATTCCCTGCAATAAAATTCGAACTTGTATTTAGAAGAGTGCATTGTTAGTGATGGCATAAGCTACATGCCCAATTAGGGCATACAATTTTGCATGCGTGTGTGATGTCATAGCAGTGTCAGTTTGCCAAAGGATACAATCCTTGGCTCATGGTTTTCAAGTGCATGGAATATGACATGTTCACAATAAACGCACAAACTCACTGCTCAGTAACCAATGTTGTTCAAAGTATATAGACCGCTTGCAACTACAACCAGAAAACTTTGGGTGTGTCGAGACTTGGGACTTATGAAAGGGAAAAAAGAGGAAGGTAAGCATGAGAGAAATTTTAGGTCTAGTAGTTATTTTCATCTGTTAGGTTTTGCAAAGATAACAAAAGCAGAATAGGAGGAATGATAAGGAATCAAAATTAACAAAAAGAGGAAAGGATGAGGAAAGGAAGAGGAAGAAAGAAGAAGAAATGAAAGTGAGGAAAATAATTTCTTTTCCTTCCAAACGCAAACCCTCATCTTTGAAATAGGAATCAGGGATTACTTTTCGTAACATGAAAAGAGGACTGTGTTTTACAACTTACCCAGACTAAAACATCAAGACCCAGAACCACATGCAATATCTAAAAGAAACTAACAAAGAAAAAGAGTAAAGGAAAAATCGAAAAAGAAAGGGGAGAGAGAGGAGGAAATAAGATTTCACTTCTTTGAAAATAAGTCTCAATTAATAGAACCAAGCAATTCAAAAAGAGTTTCTTCATCAACATATAGACTGATGCCATCTACTTATTTGGGACAGAGCAGCCTTCAACAAGCATTTCAAAAAGAGTTTCTTCATCAACAAATATACTGATGCCATCTACTTATGTGGGACGGAGTCTTCTACAAAGCAGTCTTCTATAGAGCATCGTATTGCACTTAGTGAAGTTACAAAGGAGTAATTCTCCCAGTTCCTACATTACTATGAGATTATGCATTCATACTATACCAAAGAAATAGAAGCAAATGTTTACTCACGGTGATGAAATATAAGGGGTTCAGAATGAAATACTGTCCCAACGCCATGGCCAACGAAACGATCGATGACACCAAACCCAAATCGTTCAGCATGTTCACTGAGACAGTCACCAAGACAAATAGTTGAGAACAAGTTAAGATACCAATAAAGCCAAGATGTCACACAAATTACAAGAATAACCTAATAAGTGAACACCAGAGCAATGATGTCATTCCTCCAGAGGGAGTGATGATAACTGTATCTATTACCATGACAATTTCCAATGAAGTGATAGCAATAGTTTGGACAAAACACCAACCACCTTCAACCCATGCGGGCCGTCTCTGAAGATCATTCCAAATGACTTTTAAGGCCTAACTCTTTCTTTACAAGAGCAATCAGGAAATGTGTCTTGTGGACTATGAATCTCTTTCCATGCTTGGCAGCTCTCTAAGGTGTCTATCTGTCTTAAGCTGGATCTTCCCCAGGGTGGTCTAGGATCAGATAGGAAAGAAAAGAATTGGGCTAACATGCACTTAAACTTTGCAAATTGCGAGTGGTGGTATTGAAAACTTTCCTAAAACAGGCAGAATTCCTACATCAGATGCCTAAATGGCGAAAATTGACTCACAGGAAGCTTTATGTCTCAATTTTGTGGATTTGAATGACGAAGCCACGTCCAATCTAACATGGCCTTCCCACGGATATTTGATATTATCTGGTGACTTAAATTTCAGTTTCTGTTCACAAAAGAAGTGGTGAAATCTTCCAAGAAGCTTCCTTTTGTTATTCTCAAGCCTATAATATTAATTTAGCCACTCAGATGCATATAACGTCCCTAACCGTAAACAAGTGTTCTGAGCTCTGTTCATCTACATAAAAGGCACTGGCCTTAGCTATGGGTTCAAATAAAAAAGATAATTAAAGTATAGGTTTGCAACTCAGAAAACTGTTATTTTCTATCCTATCTAGAACTCATAGTTTCCCTTTATTTAGTCCGCTCCTGCAGCCCGCAATGAAGTACATTGAAAAGACCAACACCAACAATAATGTGAAATGGAAACGAAGATATGGTCACAATAAATTGGCGTTGGCACAACATTTGTTTTGCTGTGCTTTGTTGGAGACAAAGGAATTCTGTTATGCCACTGATTTTTTGTTTTGGACTCTAAGGAAATGGTGACATTTTGGTTGTTTCAATGGAACAACACCAATAACATAACACATCTAGTCCTCAATCATTGGGGGTATGTGCAGGGATGATTAGAGCCAGACCTAATCTTTGGCAATACATACTCAAAGTGGCTGCTCTCATAATGCCACTGAAACACTGGCCCCAATAAACCTCAAGAACCGAGGAGCTACAGATGTTTTGCTGCAGAACCATACTCTCAAATTAAAGTTGAAAGGCATCAAGAGGGCAGACCTAAACAAAGCCGAAATACATAAAAAAAAAAAAAAAGACCACTAATAATTAAACATACCTAATCCTTTTACCAATCTTCCTAAACAAAGCGCCATCTTTGCAAGCAGCAATCCCTTTGTGTAAGCACTCTTCAGTTACCTGCCATAAATGGCAAAATGGAAAATAAACAGAATCATACTCTGAATCTCTAGTTAGCTGGATAACAAATTGAAAGTGAAACAACAAAAAGAACAATCAACAAGTATTTACTACTAAAGTAATACCTCGACAAGCCTTTTCGCATTATCACTAACATTGTTGCCACAAAGAAAAGTCTTAGATGTGTCCCCATGATAACCCTATTGAACAAAATAACAAATATTGCATGGAAGTCAATTCAAAAGGAAATAGTATGAAATGATCTAGACCTGCACCTTAGAAAAGAGAAGAAAAAATATGATCCTTTGACTGACTTGTGCATTAGATGAAACTAGTGAAAGATAGTTCAACACATTAAATAATAAATACAGTTGGGTTTTGCTCTTTGGAATGGTGTCTGGGTGGTAATACTTTTCCATGTACATTCTGTTTTTTCTAATTTATTGTACGAGAGTTTTATTGCACAAGGGTAGTGCAGCTTGTGCCCCCCAGCATGTCCTAACAAAATCTTCTTGGTTCTTATCAAGGAAAAGTAAATTTGAGGATAAGCAAAAGTAAAACTTGGAAAACTAAATTTGAGGATAAAGAAAAGTAAAACTGGGAAAACTGAGTACCAAATAAAGGCATTCACATTGTCTACTGGAAAAAAATTCAGTAAAACTCAACGACCTTTTGCCAATTCCTTGAATTGGCTAAACATTTCTTTTAAATTTGAGGATAAATAAAAGTAAAACTGGGAAAACTAAGTACAAAATAAAGGCATTCACATTGTGTACTGGAAAGACATTCAGTAAAACTCAAAAACCTTTTCCCAATTACTTGAATTGGCTAACATCAATCACTTTCACCACTGTATTCTATCAAGGTCTATAATATCAGTTAAACTGTGAGCTAAACATTTCTTTTTCTTTTTCATAATGAGGTTAATTTTAGTCTTCCCATCCCATAACATCTAACCTTCAGGATAGTGTTGCTCTTTTTAACAGAGAATTAACATATAATGGATTCAGAGCAATTGCAAACATACAAAATTTCAAGTTCTCAAGCCTAAGGATCCACAAGATCAGCGAGAAGACATTGCCTTCACAAATAGGTATCTTTTACAAGACTCAACAGATTGTCTAACATCTAAAATGTGCACAGCAATGTAAGAGATTTAGATTTCAAGGGAGCTTTCAGCATGAGAAAATATAACTGAAGAACACAAATGAAGAAACTGAAACATCCAATTACATAACGCATAGGGTAAGATTGTTTCAAGGTGATCACCAATTTACGGGAATGTTGTCAGTATTCAGTAAAACAAGAACCAAACTTACATTTAAGTAGACTGTCACGTCAATGTTTATTATGTCGCCGTCCTGCACAGGAGATGATTATTGGTGATGAACAGATTCAATTGTAGTAAGTGAGAGACTAGGCAGGGAAACTGAGATACCTGTAGTTGGCGAGAATCAGGTATTCCATGGCACACACACTCATTAACTGATGTGCATACACTCTTTGGAAATCCCCCATAGCCAAGAGGCGAAGGATAAGCACCAGCGTCAATAATCATTTGGTGCACTGCTTTATCAATTTCATTTGTTGTCACTGATGGCTAATGAAGATATAAAATGATGTAAATAGCGAGTCATAAAGACACCTCCAAGTATCAGTTGAGAGATAGAAAGATTATGATACCTCCATTCCATAATTAAAAGGACCGGTGGGGACAAAAAAAAAAAACAATTTCAAACTCAAAACCTACATCATACAGGACCGATCTAGGGACCAGAGGGTGCCGCCTTTTGCAAAAACTCCAGTCATATGAAACAGGTTGATGGATGAAAATGATCAAGATTGAAGGTCATGATGGGGGACGTAACTAGGCACCACCCAAGAGAAATCCTAGTTCCGCCCTAGCTCATAAAGACCATAAGAACGAAAGTTAAATACAATCCATTCCATGTGATCGAATAACTAGTTCACAGAAGTAGGACTGTTATAGACAGCTTTACAATGAAAATGAATGATTCTGCCCACCAAGCATCCTTTCGGCCAACACGACAGCCAATATACCAGATTGCCTACCATAATAAGATAATCAATATGAAATTCCCATGTTTCTTTGCAGATCCTACTCTACAGTCCGCATAACACAGCTTTCTCTTCTAACCATTGTAATCCACCATACATTTCCGAAATGAAGCGACATATACAACCTTGTGAGACAAGGCTAGGGATCAAAATTAATTCCAAGAATGCGGCGGCACTAAGTTACTGCCTTGCAATGTTCAAAATCATGGCCATATGTCAACTACTAAGACAATTGTGCATCTATAAGACTTTAATTTCATGTGCCAGAGACGGGAGTGGGGGTGGAAGCGAGAGCGGGTGGAGGGGCATGGGGGAATATAGAAGTTCCTGAGGTTGGGAGAGGGAAAGGAGCGTGTACATATATCATGAAAATAATATAGCATACATATACACTTTAAAAGTACAATCAGGAAAATATGGGTCACGTCCACCATATAAGAAATTGACTAGTGTTACAACATACAATATATGGTTTTATTTTCAAGGTATCATGACTTCAGCTATATATATGAGTTCATCAAAGGCCAATTAATAAAGCCAAGTGATAAATCCCTGTTATTCTATACAAGGATTGTACAAAAGCTCCCATCTTTGTAAGGAGAGAGCTCCTATCAAGCTCTTTAGTTGGGAGTGCAGAACTACCCTCCTAAGTTGGGAGTGGCACTATTTTAGAAGTTCACTGCTATTAAGTTCAAGACTACTAACACTTCCTAGCTCACCACTTTCTACAATGGAAGTACAAAAAATGATACTTCCTCTGTCCCAATTTCTTGGCCCTTTTTGGGGAAGCGGGTTTTTATGGTGTGTGAAAATTTTGTATTGACTTTTCTATTTTGCCCATAAATTCAGTCAATATTACTGTGACCAAATTTGTGAGGCTAATTTATTAAATGAAAGTCAAAACATATTCAATATGGATCTTGTTTGATAGATATCAATTAGTTTTATTATACAAAATTTTCAAAATCATAAAAACTGTTATAAAATAAAAGATAATAGACTAGCCAATTAAGATGGAAAAAATACTTTTTAAGGGTAAAATTGGAAAGTGACCTAGTTTTGATGGATATTTTTAGAAGTGGGACAAATATTTTGGGACATCCCAAAATGGAAAGAAGGACCAAGAAATTAGGACGGAGGGAGCATCAAGACAGCCCAAGTTGAAAGCCCATATCTTCTACTACCCTCAAATACCAGAGGTTCTTGCTCAAAGTGTGGGACAAGAGACAAAGTTCGATTGTATGCTTTGAAGCAAAGCTCAAGCAAGGGAAACTCTATTTTATAGACAACCTAGTGCACTATGTAGCACCGACAAGGACATACGACATGACACGGACGTGACACTGACACTCTTGACATCCAAACTTCAAAAAATTGGAGAACATAACATGTTGGGGACACTTTTTAAATCATATTTATCATCCCATCATTCAAAAATATATTCCAACAAAAAAATTGTAACTTCCATTTTTTTTTGTTATGGTGGCTTTTGCTATAGAGGTACAATGGTTATCTGTTTAAACATGAGATTAGATGACAAATGTGAGAATTTTTTTGAGGTTTACACAGGAGCCCATTTTGGGTTTATGGTACAAAATCAAGAAAGGGGGTTATAATTTCGATGGATGTCATTTGAGGAGGGGATGGAAATATTTAAAAAAAAAAATCCTACTCATTGCTAGGTGCCGAGTACTTCCTGAGCACTCGGCCTAGGCGATGCGGCTGCCTGGCTAGCGCCTAGCGAGTTTTAGGACCTAGCCAAAAAGTATCCAACACAGGTACGTGGACTCCGACGAAGTGTCTGTGCTACATAAGCGAATGTACTCCTATTAAGATCTCAGCTGTAATGGCATCACCACTTCAAAGTGCTGGTTACAAACCACCCAAACTACAACCAAATTCTCCTGAAAATCCACCTACCTGAAAGGGAGATACTGATGCTAACTGAAACTATACTACACTATACTGGCTCATTCATTCAAGGTCCATTAGCCAAGCCAATCAAATTGATAACGTGTATGCTAAATTCTCATTTGATGGGATATGAAAACTCAGGCAGAAGATTAAACTAAGTAAACCAAATTGTTAGCTCGGCAAAAAAGGTTAATCTTCAAATATCAACATCTAAGCAAGCAAGCATAGAATTCCATCAGCAGAGTGGAAGACAAGTGTATCCTCAATCACATAATATAGAGGAATCAAAATCGCAGACACAATACGGATGAAAAGAAACACATTACAAACCTCATGCAACTAGAATGCAAGGAAATGTACATTCAATATCAAAATACAAAAACAAATTGTGTTTCTTACCCTAACCAATTTCCCAGCAGAATCCAAGACCCGAGCAGCAAGCTCACATGCAGCCCTCATGCAAACGATGCCTTCAGAATCAGGAATTTGATGTTCGCTAGAGATTTCTGGTAACAAGTTGGAACCCACATAAGGAGGCTTTGGTATATGATCAGGCACTGGAAGCTGTTGGGATACCTTTCCACGTCTCAACGGTGGCCTTTTAACGATTTTTGTAGTTAGAAGCTCACGCTCTCTGTACACAGTATGCCCATTTTATATCAATCAAAAAGGCCACTTAAGAATAGTCCAACTGTTACAGAACCAAAAAAAAATCACATGAACACATAGCGACCATAACATATTAACATCAGATAAATATGCGATGAAACGACTTCTTTCACTACGGCAAAACTCATCCGCCTACAGTTGGGGATTAATAGGTTTATGTGGACAAGAAAACGACATTTCAATTTCTACTCTGTAGAGCTTGTATCGCATACCACACCGTTGACCATTTACAGCATTTCAACAATAGATTCAAGAAGAAAATAGAAATGGGCAGGGAGAATTTGGGGTTCTCACTCGACTGCTTGGGATGAAAAAGAAGCATAGTGTAATGAAAGATGATGTCATTGCCAAAGTTTGACTAACTAGGAAAATTGAGTATTCAAATTTCAGACAGAACTTCACACTTGCTATCAACTGTGATTATGGCTCTGACCCTGATTTCTACAAGTAATCCCTCCATATTCCAACACACAAAAAGACGAAACCCAACAAATCTATACCTTCAGTGCCTTTCAAATGCTAAAAACTTCAGAACATTCTCTACCCCTAATATTTTCAATATCCAAAATCACAATTGAAGCTTCAAGTACCCCCTTCGTGCTTTAACTAAAATCAAGCAAATGCGTCCAAACAACCCCACAAAATGACTTCAACTACGTATGCATCTAGTCTAATATCTATCTATCTATCTACTCTAATGGAGAACTCATCTTTGGTGTCATTTTTTTGCGATTGTGTATACTTTTACTGTTTCAATAATGCCCCTCTCCCAAATCAGTTAATGCACCACTTATAACTTGGTAAGGGAATTTACACTGGGGAAAAAGAGTAATTGACTAGAAAAACCTTATCATAACCAGTTCATCATACACAACCACCCTGAAGATGCGCACACACAGTGTGCCCACCTTCTATTGTCATAACAGGAATCCTATTGCACTCATATTTGAATAATACCAGAAACGAGATGTTAACATGAGGAGAAAAAGTAAATAAGTTCAAACGTTTCAGTACCAGAAAGTACCTCCTAATTTTAATGGCTTCCTCTATGCCCGAAATCCTCTTTGCTTCAACAACAAGACGCTTTGCAAGATTGGATTTTTTCCCTTACGTTGAGCACAATTAGGAAAACCAAACCAAACCCATTAATCAAAAAATGAACAAAAGTGCTTCCGTAGTGTTAATTTACGTAGCTTAACTAATAAATTCCATACCAGAGAAAAACCCTGATGAGAAGTTCAGTGCGGCCCTCGTGATAAAATTAGGTGATGATGATGGCAAGTGTTCTCCGTAGAGAGAAGAAGAGAGTTGCAGAGATGTTGAATAGGAGAGTGAAGCAACACAAGGCATTTTGGAGAGGGAGAGGGAGAGGGAGAGGGAGAAAGGGGTTTGGTGGTTGGTTTGTAGGAGAGGGGATAACGGAAGCTTTTGAGGGGCCAAATGGGCTGGGCCAAGAGAAAAATGTCCGAAACGATTGCTGGGGTAATAGAATTGTATGGGCTGTGGTATTAAAGGCTGAGAACTAAATGAAAATGTGATCCAATTGATTTTTGGTTATGTGCATGTGATTTGACTTTAAGATCACATCAACACCTTTCATTATAATTTCTAACTCTATTATTTTGGCCTATGAATCATTTTTTTGCACGTTTATTTGATGATTCCCGATAGAAGGAAGGAAATTTTAACTGAAAAACCGAACCGATTGACCCGCTAAACCGAGCAACTAGATGAATTGGAGCAATTGGAAGAAGGTAAATTTTAATGTGCTATTTCTCTTATTTTTATATGGATTGTTCAGTCATCTACTTTTTCCTATCCTAACTTCTCACTCTATGAATTTTAAGTTTGGTTAATATTTTTTCACTTTTTAGATTTTTTTTTTTGTAGAGATGAAACAATAATCCACAAAAAAATCAACGCAAAACCTACAAATGAGAGAGAAAAAATTGAGTGTCTTTTGTGAATTTTTGTAAGATTTTGATTGTAATTTTGTTCGCACTAACCAAACTCTCAACACGCTACCAAAAGTAAGCTAACTTAGGGCTGGCATTTGTACCATACCACGCCCAAACACGATCAAACTCTCCGATTATTGATTCAGAAATAATACTTCCTTCGTCCGTTTTTATGTATGTTGCTTCATAAATCTAATTTATTAAATAAACATCATAATTACGCGTTTCGCATCAAATTTTACTCCATTTTACCTTTCACATTAATTTTTACCTTTACTTTTACCCATTAACTCTTTACTCATTAACTTTTTAAAGTAGCGCAACAATAATTGCATGAACTTTTACCAAGTAATTTTTCAAAACACACTTATTAGAGCAGTTTCAATGGTCAACAAATGGCATGAGCCATTCCCATTTTTGGCTGGGAATGGTAAAAAATCCTAAACCAATAGTGTGCCATTTCCCCAACCAAAAATGGCTTCACACCCATTTTCAACCAAAAATGGTCCAAGCCATTTGTGCTGCCTCGCCAAAATAACCACCAAATTCTTCCCACCAAACCTTCCAGGCAAAATTTAAGTTCTGATTCTAAATTTTTTTGGGCTCCAATGAAAATATTTTTTGGGCTTTAACATTAATTAGTGTTAGCGCAATGTAATGGGGCATTTATCAGCCACTCCAGTTTTTGGAACAACTGCACCTCACGCTCCACCTAAACTCGTCAGCCTGCTCATCCCGCTCAACTGCTCATCCCATTCTCAAGTCGCCGTCGATTCCCCTTGCTAAAGTCGTCAGTCTCCTCTCTCTCTCTCTCTCTACCCATCCCACCTAAATCTCAGGGTGCCCTACAAAAGTGTCTAAACTTAAACCCTCGGATACCTTATGAAAGTACCTAAAATCCTAGGGTACCATATGAAAGTTCCTAAACCATTAAAAATCCTATAATAGGAAAATGCACCCTAAACTTAAATATCAGGGTACCCTATTGAAGTGTCTAAACCTCAACCCTAGGGTTCCATACGAAAGTAGGGTTACCATATGAAAGTACCTAAAATCTTAGGGTATTATGTAAAAGTGCCTAAACTACTAAAAACCATATACTAATAAGAAAGTGCACCCTAAATGCCTAGACCCCAAAAAAGAGTGATTGGCCTTAATGGAGTTAGTGGTAATTAAAAAGAATTATTAGAGTTAG
Source organism: Vaccinium macrocarpon (assembly GCA_022606695.1). Classification (NCBI taxonomy): domain Eukaryota; kingdom Viridiplantae; phylum Streptophyta; class Magnoliopsida; order Ericales; family Ericaceae; genus Vaccinium; species Vaccinium macrocarpon. The sequence continues at coordinate 11,271,963 of CM040177.1, read as the reverse complement.
TGGTAATAAATATTTGTTTTTTGTACCGGCCCGTAATAAAACCCAATGTAATTAGTCTTAGCCCAATTGATAGATGTATGCCCAATTTCATACTAAAAACAAAAACAAAAGCCCAATGCGCAGAATTCCACCCATCAAATTTCAACATGACAACACAAATTGCAACACAAATTGGGCTGTTGCACACTTAAATTTTGCTCACTACCAATTCATTTCCCACTCTAAAAAATTACAGAATCACATACAAAAAAGGGGAAAAGCTTTCGCTGCAGAGTTAGATATAGCAATTTGTAATGCCTAAATATGCATTAGCCAAGATCCGATTATTGGTAACTTGCAGACGCAATCACAGTTTTGGAGCGGGTTCTAGAAAATTATGGTGCGAACATGGGTGTATTTTTTTTATTTTAAATTTCATATGTAATGAAGTGGAGTTTATTTAACTTCAATGAAATTTATTCAGTAGTGCAGTTTATTTAACTCAAACAAAAATTATTAAATGGTAGTTGGTGAATGGTAATTTTTTTAAAAAATATATAAAAAGTGAATGGTTATTGAGAAAAGGATTCAAGAGGAATTATTGAAAAAGAATGTCACTGCAAATGACAATGCATTGTTATAGCAACATTACTGTTTTTGGCCAAATGACACCATTCACACCTTTTTTTTTAATGCGAATGGCTTGTGCCAAAATTGAACGTACTATCATTGGAATTGCTCTCATAGGCTGGCCCTAAATAGAATATTCAACAATTAAAATGGGTCGAAAGGAGTAAAAATTTAAAAAATAAACATAAGTCAAAATAAATAAGTTAGGCCAAACATAAATTCATCATGTCTGGTTCCAAGAGCAAAAAGTGCTAATCCAAGTATACTACTATCAGATTTACTGTTGCTATCAACTTTTTTGGGACAAATAGGGGGTATTTGTTTCGACTTTAGTTGGGCCCCCAGTTAGTTGAGGGTGGAATTGGTCTGCAAAATTAATTAAGGTGTGCGTAAGCCAGCCCGAATTTGAGTTATAAAAAAAATTGTGCAGATTGAATGTCCTTGCACACCGAAGTGAATTTTCAGTCGGAAATAGACACTAATCTTGTAATTACCAAAAAAAAAAAAAGAGAGAGAGACTAATTTTGTAGTTATTCCAAAAAAAAAAAAAAAAATAGAGAGAGAGAAGCCTTTGTTTGGTTTAGCTTTTGTATTCCAAATTCTGTTGTAGCAAGTGAATGCAATTCGTTTTCTTAATTTTCCTATATTCTAATTACTTTAACTTAGTTTTCCTTTGGTTGATCTGGCGCCGTTGCACTAACTTTTTTTTTTTTTGTCATTTTTGTTGGTTTTGATTTAATATATGTGAGGAGAATAACCGTAAATTCTATACACACACCTCTCTTTTCTTAGTATTCACAGCAAAAAACCTAAAGAAAAAGCATGAAGTCCACCTTGCACTCACTTTAACCGTCTATTTTGTAAAAAATAATGTGTACATCATAATCGCAAAAATATTGTTTAATTAGATAACGGGAAGTGTTTGATTTTTGTCTTAAAAATGATGGACGGTTAAAAATTCAATTCACCAACACACAATTACACATGATCTTGGATACTACGAATTATGAGACAAAAAGTACGGTTCCGGCTTCAACCTTCGCAAACTTCACCACGAACATCCAGCTGGACATTCAATCTGCAACAGCTTCACACCCCAACATCACACGGGTACTAAGAAAAGAGCAGGATGCGAATAGAATTACCAACTAATGATATGCATTAAAATGCGTGAAAAATTAAAAATGCCTAAAAAAAGTTCAAAAATCTCCACGCCTTATCATCCATCTATCCATCTATATTAGTATTGCATAATGACTTTTCACGAGGAGGGCCGTGAGAGCGACAAGTGGCAAGAATTTATTTGGTTGTGATTCAAGTTTTCAAGTCATTTGCATCAAAGAGAACTATTTTTCGAATTCGAAACCCATAAATCTTGCCTTTATTTGATTTCTAACATCTTTAGTTCTAAAATAATTGTTTTTTTGTTTGGGGTGATTATTTCCTAATTTGTAAGGATGAGATTTAGTTTAAAGATGTAAAAATGGTGACAATGACTTCAAATTCAAATAGAGTTTGATAATTTAGGAGAGCTCTCAAGGTTAGGAACGAAAATAGTCAATATAATTTTCAATTTCAAATTTATTTTGATTAGTATATTCTGTAAAAAGAATAGTTGACGAGTAAATTTTTAATTTCAAATAAGTCAATTCGAGGGAATGGCTACCAACAATGGAAACAATCAACTTGAGAACAAATTATTTTTTGAATTTTAAACACTTTATGGGAACTAAGGCTTACAGTAAAAGGAATAGCCCATGAGTAAATTTCAAATGCGTCTAATTTTATAGGGAATTAGTAGCAACCATGGAAACAATAATCAATTGGAGCACTTAAATTTTGAAATTTTAAACACTTCTTGAGAATTAAAGGCTTGCACTAAAGTACTTCCCATCTTTCTCACTCCCTTGGCATACTCTTTTTGCTGAACAATTAGAGTAAATTTTTTAAACATCGGGTCATTCGAATCCACCTTGGGTCATTTGGATCTCGAACGAACCCCCTTTCTTCCACCATCTTCTCCTTAAAAACGGATTGAGCAACCTTTTCGAAACTTTCTTGAAACCTGACCTACGGTACCGCCCTTATCATAATATATAGATGAGTTACATGTTTGAATTATTGTCATCCTTTTTTGTTTTTACTCATATCTTGTGTTTATGTTCATGTAAATTCTTGGGCTCTCTTCATCTGCGCCAAAGTCATGGACCCATTCTAATTAATTAGTCATGGATCCATTCGTGTCAATTTTCTTAAATTTATCTAAGGGTTGCACCATGCGTGTGGAACAAAATTCGCATTCAAAGGTAAGTGCCAAGCTTATATAGTTGTCTGATCTATTATCCATTTGTTATCCTCTAAGATTTATATTGAAGTTTTTCAATTATTTACTTAAAAATACTCACACTAAGTTATGGATTATACATTTGGTACAGCTTTTTACAAGTTAGAACAAATGTTCAAAGAGTTCATAACTCAATAAAAACTTTTGGATTAAGCAACTTAGCCTTATTATAATTTTGTTTGTTTTATGTATCTGAACTCTTTTTTTGTTTTCGAATACAGTAATTTGATCGCATCAGTTTGTTAACACAATGCAAACTTAGCACATTTCAATTTTTTTTTATCAATATATGCTGATTTTGTATTAATAATAGTAAGCAGTTGCTAGATTGATCCTGTAGTGCTTATAGATATTGTTTTTTACTATAGTCGATAGGTCTATCAATTTATTTTCTTTGAAAGACAAGATGGTCACTCATTTCTTTGTTATAAAGTTTGTTTCAATTCAATTCAAACTTAACGGGAAAAAAACCTTTAAGTAGTTGTCCGATTGTGTTTTGGCGTCACTTATTGCTTTCTTAGAGTTTGACACAATGCCATATTCTAATTTGTTTATCCCAAGAAAACTTAGCCTATTTTGTTCTTCTTATTTTAGCTATTCGTAATGTCAATATGTGTGTTTGTTGTCTTAATGGTCAAATAGTACTGTAGTGCATTTTAACATGAATATTTAGATGAATAGAAGTTGTTGAACCAGTAGCTCTAGATTGAGAGCCAGAGGCATCGGTAGTTGAGGCATAACCAGTTTTTAGGCTCTCTCTATGTGCGCCAAAGTTATTGATCCATTCTTATTTATTTGTTGTTTTTTTAATCACATAGTAAATTACTTTTACACAATTAAAAGCGAGGAATTTGATACAAAATCAAGAGTTGAAACAAAGGAGACAACTTTTTGAAGGCGAAAAATGAACAAAGGGTTTCACCATGCGTGGAACAACTCCACATCCAAAGGAAAGCGCCAAGTTTATATAGTTATATGTTGTATTATTGATATGTTAATTTGTTCAAAATAATAACCCATTTGTTATCACTTACAAGTTATATTTTAGTTTTCTTAAATATTTACTTAAAAAATTAAACTGATGTATTATACCGCTAGAGGTGATAGTTGGAAAAAGAATGTAAATTATAATTTCAAATAATCATGTAACATAGTACAACGTTAGAATCTTTCGGGATAAAAACATTTTTAATGTTAAAAAGTATATATCAAGAGTTAAATTCTTTCTTGTGTTGCGATTCCGTGCATTACACGAATTTGATGCTAGTACAATACTTAAGAGGACCAGAAAATTCAACTCTAAAAGTCAAAAATGTCTCTCGACTACGGAAGAAGATTCCATTAGTACGTACTCTCACAAGAGTATCGTCGAGTGGAGATTTCTTCCTTGAATGCCCCAAACATGATGACAAAAAGGAAAATACAAGGAAAGACTTGAGAGCTCTGGAGCTAGTGGTCAATAAGCAGAAATGTAAGACCGAATATAATTGCCGACCTATATCATAGCTTCCTTATATATGGAGTTATGGATATACTATTAGATTTTTTTTTAATGTTCGATAGTCCGGGATGTCTGGGTCAACTTACACACACATCAACTAATTTCCTTTCCAGTCTGGTTAAGAGGCAACCCGTCCACCCCGGGATTAGGAGATTGACACGAAAATTATTTTCTTACGGCCTAACCTCGAGAATAGAACCTTGATCAATTCTATGGAGAGCAAGTCTACCAATCAACGAGACGTACCACTGGGGCTATGAATTCTAGATCTGAATATCGCTGGACTTGTAATTGCTCTTCAAACAAAATTCCGTATGTCAAGTTGTCAACTGGTCACTGACGAGAAATAGTGAACTTTATTGGCATTGAATTTGTAGGCAATTTGTCTGTGAACCCAAAATTTGTTTCCAAAGATGGATGCACGTTCATCTTGGTCAGGCGTACGAAGACCGCCATCCAAAATAAGCAGCACCACAAATTGTGCATTTTTCTGTCGAAAGTTCTGAGCTTCTAGGATAATTTAATTCGTTTGACAATTCAGTGTATCTAAAACTTGTATATTTAGAGAGATTGTAGGGAAGGTCAGCGTTTAGAAGGAATGTTGACTTAATTCAAGGTTGACCTCTCAATCCAATGATGACAACTGTCACACACAGCTGCACGACACGTGGTAGAGTCGCACATGTGAGTCCGTGCAAGTGTCACTAGTGCTGGTCTTTATAAACGAGGACCTTTGCGCACCTTGCTGTGAAGCTCAGTAAGGACTATACATTGAACCATGGGCCATCCAAACATAGAGAAAAACCCATAGACACTACAATTAGTGCGACCCAGAGAAAAATGGGCGAGAACACGAAAGCTTTATATATTTCCCAAACAACCGTATGCTCAGGCCTAAGGCAGAACCTGAGGGGCCCTATGAGGCTTTGCTACTAGCATGAATAGGTTATGACCTTACCCAAACTGGAATGGAAAAGGATCAGACGTTATCTATGAAGTCAGGGTGTATGGAAGGGACACTTTGTCCTCGTATTATTGAAAACACCTGGCGCCTGAGTACTGACCCAAGGTGTCTCTAAATATGAGAAAATCCTTTCACAATTCCCCGAGATAATTGATTTGACAAAGTGTGTCATTCTAGCTAGAAAGAGAAAATGGACAGTCACTAATTTTGGAATGAGAACATTCTTCCATTGATATATCATCATCCAATTGATCTCTGTGTATCACTTGGGTAACCCATGGATTAATCTAAAGTTCCACTGCCTTAGTATCCTCTTGTGCACTATTGCTCTCCTCTTCACTCTTCCAGATCACTCCATTCCAATCATACTTCCATTCCGATCATACTTCTAATCGTTGCATTTCTACCTCTCCAGCTCATACTATTTTTTGGAATATTGACTCAACAAAGAACCTAGCTCTCTCACAAAGATAGATACAAAAGGTGAAGCATAAGATGCATAATCAAACTTGAAGTGTAGGTCACACTTACAGTGAATCTCGTTTATATAATTTTTAAAATCTGTTTATTTATTTATTTGATGCATGAAATTAAGTATATATGGAGCCAATGCAGAAATTAAACAAGGTTGACTATTAGTGGTATACGTACAATATCAAATTGTTGCGGAAGCTACCAGGAAAAACCATGAAGATCATACTGAGATTCACCTCAATCGATACTATGTCCATATTCCATTAATATTTTTGAGTGTGAGAAATGTTGGTAATCATGTATGGTTATCTGCATTGAGCATTCCAATAAATAAATAAATGAAGACTGAAAATACTAATATTTTTGTGGATTAGAGTGAGGTGGCCACAATTAAGTATTAAGTACTAATATATGGGGTTAATTTTATGCCTACCTTAATTGACTCTATTATTGTCGACTTTAGCTTAACAGTTTTGACATTGTTAGGCAGAACAGTTAATTAAAACCATGATCATTTTGATTGGCATAACCCATCCTTCATGCAACCGGAATGAGTTTAGCAAAGATTATTCAATAAATTAATTAAGCCTCAAGTGATTAGTACTACAAGATTATGAAAATGATGGTGAAGAAAAAGAATATTAATTAAGTTTAGATTGGTTGTTAGGATAAGAGTTGGAAAGCAACATTGATTAATTTGGCAGTCTTTGGGTCCTGGTGGCATTTGATCATCGATTTAAGGGGTGCCACTTTACAAAAATCCGGATTTACCAATTTTATTATTATTTTTTTTTAAGAAACGGAAATTATCATAGCAGAAGTTGTAAATCGGCTGAAACAGTACTATATATAGAGTATAATGGGGACGCCCTAAACATGGAGGGAAAGGGGATCACTAAAACCCGGTTCAACGATTAATCACTAATTTATAATCTGCTAGGGTCGATCCACACTGAACTACAGTAATAAAACCATAAATGAATTAGTCTTACGAATTTGAGTCGATAACTATCACAAGTCAAAGATCAATATTTAAGCTGTTTGGATTAAGAATTTGTGGAGCAAGGGGAAATAAAAAAAACTGAGGAATCATACCTTCAATTTGTGAAGACAAATTCATCACATATTTCTTTTTGCCCCACAGATCTCTCTGTTTTCATATTCTTTATCCAAGTAAAATCTCCCCAAAAAAAAAGTAACTTATATTAACCAAATTTCAATGACTTATGTAAGCGACGTGAAATGGAGTTGATCGAGCAACAGCTGTAGGTCGGCGAAAAGTGAATGAAAATGTAAATGCCTGTTTGTATTAATTAATTAGAAAATACCCGGGGGATCACACGAGGCAGAGTATGTGAACACAGAGATATTCAGGGAAAGCAACAGAAGTGGAAAGCATTGAGCACCGAACCCAATACTACCTACCAAACATGAAAAATGGAGTTTAAAATTTTTTAAAAAACCTTTCCAGATATGAACTGCAGAAGAACAAATTTCTATATAGCCCTCCTTTGCACTCTGTTTTACACCTAAAAAGCTCATGACCTGACCTGATCAGATTGATCTCTTCTTCGATCTACAGCCTCTCTGTCTAAACATAAAATAATGTACAATTTCACTTTGCAACTTGCAACACCACCACCTTCCTTTCCCCTTCCCCCAAAAAAAAAAAAAAAACACTAAAACCCAAAAATATATATATAAAAGAAAAATGTTACAAAGCTCCAATTACCCTTGACTTCTTACTACACTCAAAAGCCAAAAACTCCATTTCCCTAATCCTCTTATTATCCCCACAACTTCCATTGGTCCCAATAATGGTCTCAACACCACCGCCACCACTAAATATATTCACCCCAAATAATCTAACCATTCCCATCGGTTGGACGATCGAGGGAGGGGTCTGCTGAGACCCCTCCTTCACCTTCCAATCGATGAACAGCTGCTTGTCCGTGCCCGTGGACCGGTGAAAGCTCACCACGTCCCCTGCTTTTAGGCTCTTTTCCTTGACAAACCGGCTCCACCCTTTGGTCAACACGTAACTCTGACTGCTGTTCCAGTAGGAGTACCTGAACCTCCACACTTTTCCGGCCACGTCTTTGAAGTTCAACAGTACCCCCTTCGAGACGCTCCCGTTGTGCAACGGGAAGTGTTTCTCGGCGTGCTGTTTCGGTATCACTAACCGATTCAGCTTCCCGACGTCGCTCGGGGTGACCGCCTTTTCGAACAGTTGATCGGAGAGGCGATTAGAATCGGAACCGCCCAGTGAATTGGCAATCTTGTAATCCATGTGGTTACATTGCCCCGTCACGCTTTTCCCGTTGTAGCTGCGCCTGCTCTGCTCCAGCTCGTCGTTGTACGTGTGCTTTCGGAGCATATCCACGATTTCGGCTTTCGAGTGGGAATTCAAAAACGCGATCTCCACATCGTCGTTCTCGGATAACATATCCGAAAACGACTTGAAATTCGTGACAGCGTCGCGGCCACGGAAGCGTTGGGCCGCCACGTCATAGGCCCTGGCAGCCTCCTCTTCCAGATTGAACGTACCCAGCCAAACCCGCTGGTGTTTCTCGTAAATCTGGGACCCCCAGCGCCCGTTGGGCTGTGGGACCACGCCCTTGAACCTCGACGAGGGGAGTTTCCGGGACTCCGCCTCGACGCCGCCCTCGGCGTCGAGGATTACGCTCGCGCCGCTGCCGACGCGGCACAGGCTCTGGTCAGGCGACTTTGTTGCCGGTTGAGGAAACCGAGACTGGGGTGTGGTGGTTTGAGAGTCGGTTGTCGTGCTCTCGTCAGTGCAACTGCCGTCCATTTTTGGTGGTGTCTTTGAAAGAGAAACAGAATGTATTTGTGGAGAGAGAGAGAGATGAGAGAAAAGAGTTTGAGTTTTGCTACGTAAGGGGTGGGATATTTATAGGAGGTGGCATAATGCGTATGTCTCGTGTGGGTGTGGTGGAATATTTTAAGAAATATTAGTGCCACATATTTTTGGTTGTAATAGTCAAAATCATTAAGTGTGACACGTAGGTGTTATGTGGGCAATTTTAACTCTATGGACTTGGTGTATGTTGTTATTGAATTAAATAAGAATGCTGCTACGTGAACATATGCACGTGTACAGACGGCGTATCGATGGTGTCGCCGATGCTGTTGTGGGTTCCATCTGGTCAATTCGAGCCTTTCATCCTTCTCAAAATCAAATTCCGAGTGGGCTATCATGGGAACCAAGACAATCGGACGACTGTATGAACTCGATCCAAAATCACCCCATTTCATCCAAAAAATGGGGTAATTTTGGATCGAGCTCATACAACCGTCCGATTGCCTTGATTCCCGCATCCCACTCGAAATTCGATGCTGAGAACGATGAACGGCTTAGATCGACCGTTTAGGACCCACAACGGTGTCGGCGACGCCATTATAACTCTGTCGGTGCATTTGAGTTGGTGCGGAAAGAATTACTCTACTGATAAATAATTTCATATTAAAAGAAATGCAAAAGGGTACTGGGGAATGGAAAAAAGTTGGTGAATTTTTAAGTGTGTGAATTGTAGGTTCATTTTGAATGGAGAAATCTTAGGCATGCCTGTCTGTTTAGGTCACTGTCTATCCCTCTGGATGCAATTCAAATTTTGGAATTTGTTTTATGAGCCTTTCTGTAATTACCATTGTTATTAGCAAGTTGGTTTGTTGATTGTTACACAAACCGTGTGTAGTTTGTGGCAAATGAGGATGTGAGAATGTGGGTGAGGTGGGGTCAACCCAAGAAGGGAAAGGACCAGGAAGATTCTTGGAGTGAGAAAGGGACAGATAGAGAGACAGAGAGAGTTACTGGGGGAGGGGTGTAGTAGTGGTAACTAGTAATAGGAAAACCAGTCGGTTGATTGGTTTGTTTGCTTTCTACATAATTGACCAGCGTTCAATTTTTGATGTCAAATCGCAAGAAAGTAATTTGTCGTGAAATCCTTGGTACCAGCATGAATGGCTTTTGACCGGATCGGAAAGAGAGTTTGTTAAGGTACATGTAAGCTGGTCCGCACGCCTTCGGGTGAAAAAAAAGAAGTAACTAGTATATGTATGTATGTGTTGTGGGCTGTGTATGTGAGGTAGGTCCCAAAATTTCGCAAGTTGATTGGGGGGAGGGGGGTTCACATGACTGTTAAACCGCGTTTTAGAAAGTTCATCCCCCCTGAGCTTTGGCTGCTACTGCTGACCATAAGCATGGTGGCCTTTAATCTATCCCTCTCTCTCTCTCTCTCTACAACTGCCCTATATTTATTCTTTGTTTGCTATATCTTATCTGATTCTGATACTCCATCAAAATCTTCTTCTATTTTTGTTTGCAGCTTTTAATGCTGCAAAAAATGTATTTCCAGAGATAAAGTTTAGAGAGAGACGAGGGGGGTACTACAACCTGCTTCCACTAGTATGGGTATCATGGGCCAATGCTAATAAGGGGATAGACAGGGTGAAAAGAGTGTGTCCACCTGACTGACTGGTGGTTAAGGCATGAGACGTACGAGTTTGTTCTCTTATAATGTTTGTTTCGAAACCTTCTAGGTGGTATAATATCTTTGAGACCACTTTAAATAGGACTTTGCCCAATTTTAATTAGGCTCCCGCCAGTAGGAAATGAGACCAGTTTATCCGGTCTGTCTATTGCTCGGATGGACGGTTCAGATTTTATCTTGCATACACAACAATAAACGGTTTTGATGAAAATGTACCGAGCTGAAACCTAAACTGTCCATCTAAGTCGTGAATGGCTCAAATGTGCACAGTACCGTGTTGTGCCTGAAATTGCACAACAGCAACCCAGGTCGAGTAATTATCTGCTTCCACTAGTATGGGGGGTGATGGGCCAATGTTAAGGAGGGGGATGGATAAACTTGAAGACAAAGGCTCATCTAACAAGAAAATACCCCATAAGTCTTAGCTGGCATGATTTGATTCGTCCTTTTTTGATCTTTTCGTTTGTCCTTTTTTGGCCAGGTTCATCATAGTATATCGCAAAACAATTCCTTTCTCATTTTCCTAATTTTCCCAACTAGTGACTGTCACTTTCTTCTTCCATTAATTTTACTGTTCAATCCCTAATCACGTAAAGTGTTTATCGACTACTTTTCAATGTATTGAGTAGTCAAGTATAGAGCACTTCCCAATTAATTCAAAGAATGAATTATGTGGCTTCTCTTAGTGTCACGTACTTCGTACATATTGTGAAGAATTAGGCATTTCCAATTCTCTATAAAGTGAATACAAACTGTATTTTTGTTGACATCGTAAAATACGCATCTAGTATTGTGTCAAGTTTTCTAATTATGAAATGAGTAGGGAGAGAATCGAGAGAAGCAGCACACGAAACGGTCACTCAAATTAAGGCACACAATTTTGCAAAAACATAACCTTTTTTTTCCGTATTTTTCTAACGTAATTCAGTAGTTGTCAAACAGTAGAGCATCGTTCAATCTGAGATCGATTGCACAATTGAATGATCATGACACACTTGTATCTACTCATTGTCTCTTGTACTTGTAGACTCATTGTTTTGAATATTGGCCCAAAAAGTTACTCCCTCCGTCCATAAAGTTTGATCATTACGAAATTACTTACAATTTTCAAGTTAAAAAATAACGTGCTTATGAAAATAATTTTTGAGTCAATATGGATATTGTTTGATAGATCTCATCGAGAATTTTTATACGATGCAAAAAAAAAATCAAAAATTATTTTGATAAATACATTATTTTTTAGTTTGAAAATTATACGTAGTTTCGTAGTGATCAAACTTTATGGGATAGAAGGAGTAAAAAATTCACAACCGCTACACCTGATTTCTGTGACGTTCCGTCAATACGTCTCGATACCAATACATCAATATTGCGACCGATGCCTTTATTTAAAACTATGCTTTTAGTTGATCAACGGTGGAGATGGGCTAAGGAGAATGTAATCCTATGGGCTAAAGACCTCGTCACATATGACATGCATATATATACTGGTCAGAACGGGAATCAACATGAAGTGATAATTTTTACAAGTTGATTTATTGTACGGACAAATCCTGAAGGGCCCACATGCAACTTGACGGTTGGTGTAGTCTTCCATAGGAAATTTTGCTGTGGTTTTGTGGTGATTAGTCGGGCCCCACTTTGAAGATTATTAGATTCCCTTCCTATTGACTATATTTGCCGACTTCTCTACTATTTTTGCCTTCTCATATAGTCTGCTACTACTGTTATTAGGTCAAAATGTGACAACTGTGTTTTAATTATTATTTTTTCTTGGCGCAAGAAAATTTTCTTAATATTTGAAAAAAAATAAAAAAGATAAAAAGGGTTGTCCGAGAGATACCAATAAAAGGAAAAGAACACAACAACATTTGAAAGAAAATGCCGCAAAACTAAGACCTAACAAAACTTGGGCCTTGTTTGGAAAGGTTCTCAAGAACCGATTTTCAACATCATTATTCAATTATTATCCCTATTTTTAAATACTATTCTTATTTTTCTCTCTATCTCTCTCTAATCATTAATACCTATTTTTTAATTATTACCCCTATTTCTCCCTCTAATCATTACAAAAACCAAAACCCAAAACCAAGGGTTGTGTTTGGTTTGGTTTTGGGTTTTGGTTTTTATAATGATTGTATGTATAAATAAGGTGTAATAATTAAAAAAAATAGTGATTAATGACATTGAGAGAGATAGATATAAAAAATGCTAATAATATTTAAAAATGTAGAGATAATAATGAATAATAATTTTAGTAATCCAGGCTTCTTAAGAACCCAAACCAAACAAGGTCTTGGAGTCTCAAAACAAAAGCATCCTAACACCATAATCGGAGAGAGCGCCACAAAACCACCCAAAACTAAAAGCTTTGAACTAGCACAAAAAATTAAAGAAACAGGAGACGATAACCGAAAAAAGCAGCAACAAGGCAAGACCGCGGCTTCAAAAACCAGCTCCAAGCAAACAAGATCCCGGCAACGACCAGAAACAGATGGGCAAAATGTTAAACCCATTATTTGGCCGCTATCCGTTTGCAGTCCTTGGATCGATCACGCCATTTATCACAACCATTGGATTGCTGTCAAGAGCCATTTGGATTAACAATACTTGCAACAAATAGCCCCAGCTATTTTCAAGACCAAATTTGGCCAACGTATTTATTATTTATAAAACCCTTTTTTTTGGCTCGCACAATGGCTCCCCACGACTCGAGGAAGGGGGGTTTTTTTTTCTGGTCTTGAAGCGGCTTTTGGCCCCCAAAGTGGCCCTCCGTCGGAGATGCTCTACTCAACAAGAAACAATTCTGTTTTTATTAATGTCTCGTGTTTATTCTAATTCCACATGATTATTTGTAGAAAAATAGTGATACAAACATAACTTGTGAACGTATATACGGTAGAGGTACGGTATAGTTGTATGGGGCCAGTACAGAAATCTTTTCGTCGATCTTTTCTGTTCTGTTTATTGTCACTCCCCACAAGTGGGAAATGGAGTGAGTGGATGTGGCTGGATGGGCATGACATGGAAGCATGCATGCTATCATCAGTAGTGGACCCTACCTTAAGTCATGGAACTTTCACTGTGACAATAGTCATATCTATCTCACAGATCACAACAGCTCACCTGATGCTTCATCTCTCCACCGGTACATTTTGACCCAGTCCACTTCTTCTCGAAATCTCCTCTCCCTGACAATAAAATAACTCTTTTACCCCTAAAAAAATGTATTTTTTTTTTATCAATAACAATATATTCTTAATAGTTAAAAAATTATTTTATTGTTAACTCAATGAATGAATTGATTTTAGAATTTTTCCTTTATTTTAGGCTTTTTGAAATTTAATTTACGTACCTCCATGAACTGATGAGTTCCCTTCTACTAATGGAATTGATGAGTTCCAAGCAGAGGGTGTTTGACCTATGCACTATTTCAAATTTTCTTCCTATTTTATACCACAATTTTCGATTATTTTTTTAAAATTACTGAAGGGTGGTCCTCGTAAGCCAAGTCAAATTCGTAACGCTGCATCCGTCACTGTTCCTAGCCATAGCTGTTGTAGACCATAATTTTTCCAGTCGAAACATGCGGGGTCTATATTAAGAGAGACTCTGCTAAGTTGCATGAGGAGAGGGAAAAAAATACAGAAATAGATGAAAATGAACAGATTTGGACGTAGATGTGTCTGTCACTGTCCGATACATGTGAGTCTCACATAGTATATATTGCGTTCATACAAATCGGTCGCTGATACATCTATGTCAAAATATCTGCACTTTCGTCGGACTCTGTACCGGAAATAGTACCTTACTTAGTTGCAGGGGAAAACAAAAAAAAAAGAGACAGTAAATGCATCTCTTGCTTTTCTTTATTTTTATAGGTTCATATTTAGTGTTCGAAGAATGTTTAATGTGCTGTGGCTAAAATCTTAACGAAGAAATTGAAATTTTATTCTGATCAAAACAAGAGATGGAGCTTTTTTCGACCTAATAGAAATATATTACAGTAGTAATTTAATATCTATCCTAAGAATATTGATAAAAGCAGTTTATATTCTGGTATAATTCTAATTTTTGTTTGTTTTCCTGTAGGATTCTAATTATACATTTTAATACCTTTCTCATGGTTAAAGCTTCAAATTTGGCATTTTGAGTGTCTCAAACCAATTAAGTGGTGGGCTCTCTCATTTCATAATATTCCTACCTCTATGCATTATCTTCAATCCATCACTTGCATGGTCCCCACTAGATGATATATTTATTGGTGTAAAAATCCCTCAATAACCTAATTTAACCTGAAGTTACTTTTTTATCTCACTTTTCTTGACTAGATAAAGCTTAGGCCTTGTTTGGTGCTCCTCTACTCATCATTTTTTCCTTCTGTTAAATCATCATCATCATCATCATCTTCATTGCAAATTCTTTTAATTGGCCCGTACATCTATCTGGTTTATCTCTATGACTTGTCTGTGACTATGCTTACCCCTTTTCACAAGGATACATTTCTTTCTTTCCTCCTTTAACATCTACTTAATTAATCAATTTTTTTTTAATCTACCACACCTTCTACGGAATATTAGCATCACTATATTATTTTATAAATGATTAACCTTATCTAGTGATTATGATTATGTTAGTAGCACAACCAAACAAATTGTAAGGAATTTGTCCAGAATATTTAAATGGAAATTAAGGAGGCTTTTGGCATATTTCATCATCAATTGCCAAATTTTATTAGAGGGCCTAGAATATATGCCCAAGGGAAATGCTATGGTACACACCTCCTATATGGCATAATGGTTATATCTCGTAGTGGTTCAAGGTTAGGCCGCTTAGTGGTTCGGTTAATGGTGCATATGGTACACACTCTTTAAAGGTCAACATAGGTCAAGGCCTGTAGGGGCATAACTGATTATTCCTCTTAGTGGTTCTAGCGCAACTAGTTATGTCTGTTAATGGTTTTGTTATACTGGTACATACCGTATGCATCCAAAAAGGGGTTATTCTGTAGCATTCCCCTTGCCTCAAAAGCAAAAGTATGTCTATTTGTGTCAGCATATTTCCTATTTATTCGAACCTCAAGTGATCCAAATCACATAATGCGTGCGTCCGAGAGTTATTACAATTTACAACGCCTTTCAAAATAAACCCAAACTATTAAAATTCGAGAGATTGAATATTGAAAGCGCAAGCGTAAAACAGACTTTGAGAGCGGGAGCAAGGGTTGCAATTAACCAATGGTGTGATCATCATTTGGGTGAAATGGTAATTTCATGCATTACCCTTTTTATTTTCTTAATAATCAGATTACATGCATTACCTTGTTTTCTACTTTCCCACTACCTAGGTTTTTCCTCAGTTGGAGATGACTTAATATATGACTTAAGATAGGTACACCACGTCATATTCCACAGCCGGATATATTTAAAAAAGTGCCATGTCATATTTAAATACTAAAAAGAAATTTTCACACGTTGGTGACGACACCAAATTATAAGAAGGGCTAATTATTCTTTGTCCTTTAACGATTTCAAAATTTTTAATTCGTCCCTCAACAAAATAATTGTTCATCCCTACTTTAGAAGATCATTTATAAAAGAATTTATACTAACAAATCAATGCTTCTAATTCAACTATACTTTTAAGATAATTTGTTGCATAGTTATGTATCGATATCTTCTGGCTTAGTATTTTTCTGGTATTATTTATATGTGGGACACACCAAGTACATGCGTATGTTTTCTAAAATGATATCAAAAAAATATAAAAGCTGCGATTTTGTTATGGAAACTATCTATTTAGTTGGGCTTCTTGAGCTCACTCATTTAATGGGAAAAATATTGTTACTAGATACCGATAGGTATACAAGTAAAAATATATTATATTTTAAATTTTGATATTTTTTAGAGACCTATCAATTATATATCGACCAATATAACTTTCTATACAAACGATCTTCCCATTGCTACCTAATGAACAATTACTACATAAATTCAATTCACAGGTGAGAATCAAACTGAAATTTATGGAATAGGTTAGGGAGGTAAGAGATAATAAACCCTAATATGAAACATTTTGATTTGGATGCTTTTTAAAGAATCTAGAATTGATTACACTTGCATACTATTCTGAGATATTTTGTCCATAATTTATTGTCTAAAGCATGACATAGATAAACATGGATCTTGCTTTTATGACGATTTTTAGACTGGATGAAATATGAGATAAGACTTTTGATCTTCTGATGTTAAAAGTGTTGAAAGAGTGATCAGAATCTAATAGTAGGGTAGCTTGGTGTTTTTATGATGCAATTTTCACTGTTTCATCATCACTCCTCACAACTTTTTGTTAATTGGGTGTTTTTTTAATTTTAATTAGTCCAATTGATTTGTTTTCATTGCCACATCATTGTGCTAAGTTTTATATGGGTACCAACTTAATATATTGAGATGCATATACCTAGGCCTTGTCTCCAAACGATAAAATCAAAATTCGATAAAATCAAATACTTGATTTTATCAAATGAGGAAGAGGTAACTATAAAATCGGGATAAAATAAAGATTTGATAAAATCAACACTTGATTTTATCAATGAGAAAGAGGTTTGATAAAAATCAAGTGTTGATTTTATCAAATCTTTATTTTATCCCGATTTTATTGTTTGAGAAACAAGGCCTAGTTATAATCCTGATTTCAAAGCTTCTCGACTTACCTTTATTTGAGTTCAATATTTTTTTTTTTGTTAGATTAAGTACTTTTCCGTTTCATTTTGTCTAACTTTGAACTTCTAATCGTCCTAAAATATTTGTTGATTGTTTTAAGTTGGGTCACATTCTATAAAATTTCTTCTTCTTCTTCATTTTTTTTTTTAAAACTACAATGCAAATGTTTTTATAACTAGTGTCCATAGAATCCCACCTTATTAACCCTATGTGTGTTATTATTATTTTTAGAACAAACCCTATCTATAGATTAGGGTTGCACGAAAATATGCCTTGTGCATAAACTACTCTCTTTTTTTTAATTTATTTTTTTATTATATCCCTTTTTTCCTTTAAGATAGGCCTCTTATCCCATTTTTTGCTTAGGGCGGCAAATCGGATATGGGCATGTATTAATAAATCAATCCAAACCGAGCTTTATCTCCCAATCAATTGGAGTTGGTTACATGAATCCTTTTTTTCTATTTAGCCCTGTCAAGTGTTGTTGGTTCACGTAGACCTAATAGACTCAAATCTTTGCGCACAACCGCATCTAATGTCAATTTGAGTCTTTCCCTCCCCAGAGCATTACTACCCAAAATTATCTTATCCGCTCTCTTAACTAATGCATTTGTTGGTTTATTGTAGACATGACGGGCATGTATTAATATTACGGATGAAAACATTCAAACGTATATACAATATATTTTTTTGGTACTTCGGAAACATTCAAACGTATATACAATATATCCAATGTGTTTAGAATGTATTTTCAAGGGTCCCCGCAAGGAATCATAAAAAAATGACCGGAAAAAGCTTGATCTGAGTAGTTTTTGATAAAACTGTACAAATTTAGTTTTTTTTTTATCAAAAACTGTTTGGATCAAGCTCTTCCCGATCATTTTTTTTATGATTCCTCGGGGGGACCATTAAAATCACATTGGACGGTTTGAATCATCAAAATTCAATCAAGAAATGTGAGGTCCTGACTAGAAGATTGGCATCTGTGTGTGTGTGTGTGTGTGTGTGTGTGTATATATATATATATATATATATATATTTACAGGGTACTTCTGGTTCGGACTCCGGACTTCCGGACCTCGGTGATTCAAATATTTTTTTGATGATCCGATCCGTCCAATGTGTTTAGAAGGTGTTTTCAAGAGTCAATGCAAGAAATCTTCAAAAAAAATACCGGGAAGTGCTTGATCCAAGCAGTTTTCGCAAAAAATATATATACAGTTTTTTCAAAAACTGCTTGGATCAAGTCCTTCTTGGTATTTTTTTTTGAAGATTTCTCATGTAGAACCTTGAAAACACCTTCTAAACACATTGGATGGCTCGGATTTTCCAAAAATAATTTGCAACTCAAAAAAAACCATTATTTTCTTATTTACGGGAGGTGTGGACTAGAAAATCCGGCTATATAGAGTCCGGTTCCGGTCAGGACTCCCGGACCTATCTTAGGTCCGGAATTTTCACTTCCCGGCCATTTGGCCCTCCCCGGTATTTTTATCGAAAAATGCTCAGATGAAGCCCTCCCCGGTATTTTTTTTTGCCCATTTCTCGAGTGGAACCTTAAAAACACATTTTAAAAACATCCAACGGTTTGGATCCCGGCCAAATGGCCGGAAAATGGGAGGTGCGGACCTAAGATAGGTCCGGGAGTCCTGACCGGATCCTTGTTGTATATATATATATGTTCATATTTTTGTATATGAACATGAAGAACACTTCTAGAAAAAAATGTTGATGAAAGGGTTTGTGTTGGACTGTGTTCCGCGTCAACAACACGCATCATTCCTTTTTCCTTTTGTTATTGTTTGTTTATTATCCTTCACGGCCGACTTGGGGCTTATTTTCAACCCGTTCACACGCAACTTCGACATCAACAAAAACAATACGTACTTCTTTGCATATATATTATCTCCAAAAATTTATTAACTTTTAATCTACCAAAGAGATTAGCATGCAACCAGATATAATAAAAATCTAATTAAAAAATGGATTAAGGGGACCAGGGCCGCAGGGGCGGACCTAGGGTGCAAGCCGGGACCGGCCGGCATGCCCACCAATTATCGCTATATTTCTACTATATTTTAGGTTTTTTTGTAAAAATTATAAAGAAAAATCTTCTTAAAATTTTGTTATGATTAATTTATAAATGAATGTGATTTAATTTTTTTAAGTTAGGAACCTTGCGTCCGCCAATGTCCGGAGGGAGTGGTTTTATACGGGGAGATCTTTGAATGTTGCTCGCCATGATTTCTTTCTACCGACGTGGACAACGACCAACCTTTTCGGGTCAAACCATGTGATCGAATCATCACTGGACGTAAATTTGTGTGACCTTAATCGGACATACTAATACAAAATTAGAGGAGTTAATTAAAGGAGCTAAGTCATTACCGTCCTTAAGCATTTGGACACCAAGTTGGAGTAGTCCACTTGTAACTTGCAACAAGGGTTACATGCATAAATGACTTTTCAAACCCTAGGTAAACCTCACCTCTTGAAATGACCTATGTTCTATACAAAAAATACACCAAAGTTTTCTGTTACCCTTTAGACACTTTTGATAAACATATTCATTTTTATTTAATAATCAGTAACCGAGCTAATCTTAAGAGACCAATTACATCGTATATTTTTATTTTTATTTTTGTATCATATATCCCTCAAAGGGGATAAATTAATTACTCAGAATTGCCCAAGGGACTACAAACCACAATTTGGAGCTCTTGATTGGGTAAGATAGACCTCAACTTTGGGTGTCCGTAATCCCATCGTCTACTAGCGAGAGCATCATATATAAAATCAAAATCAGAGCAAAGCACTATATGGCCTCGTCCAAGAGGGGTTGACAGCACCTCAAGAGATATCAAACCGGGGACCTTAGCAAACAAAATCCAATTTCTTGACCACAGCGGCGACTCTAGGATTTCGGAAGTAGGGGGTCAATATCAACATCAAATTTCTACCTCTACCAACCGTTAATCAAAGAAAATATCACAGTAACGGCAACTAAAAATTTTGTTAAAAAAAAAATCACATTTAAAACTCAACCTAATGAACAAAAGATATTATCAAAAAGCATAAAACAGTTTTTTCTGTTTACAATTTTCACCACATACGAATTTTTTTTTACAAAAGCTTCTGCATTTGCATTTGACGTGATCTCGACATACTATCAAATAATCCCTTTATCCCAAATTGTTGCTTCTACTTCACTTTTTGAACAATTGAAACAATTATCTATATTTTATAATCTATAATTTTTTTATGATTTTAAAATATGTGTTTGATAAAATTAATTGAGATTCATCAAACAAGATTCATATTAGATATATAAATCATTAAAAATCTGACGATATGAACAATTTTTTTAGTAACTAGGAGCAACAATTTGGGACGGTAAGAGTATTTCCTTACCGACACAGATCAACCTCTCCATATCAAAAGAACAAAATGAGTAACTAGAATTTAAACAAGCCACACAAAGAGAGAGGATGAAAGTTGGAGAATTATCCAATAATGTCAACCCTAAATTTATGGGGGTTCATTTATGATTTTCCAAAAAAAATTAACATAGTAGTAGTATTTTTTTTTGCCATGGGGTCGGCTGACCCCTAACTCCTATCTGTAGTCGCCCCTGCTTGACCACAAAACCAATTCCTTTGAGTTTTAGGTTAAAACATTCAAGTGATAAAGTTTAAATGTAACAGGGTCAATATATATTGGTGTTTCGTGAAATATGCACGATTTAATTTTTGGCTGTAGTTTCCTTCATTAAATTCCTTTGAAAAAAAAAAAACTGCGGCAATTACGTTAGCTCCTGTCTAGAAGAAACCTAGTCTAAAGCAACATTGCATGTTGTCATTGAGTACATCGTAAGGTTCTACTTGCGTAACTAATCAAGCCCAAACAAACAATAATGAGGCGTGTTTACTTTTGATATAAATGGACCCTCAATTAAGGTAGGTACCGGGATGGCTCTGAATTTTGAGAGGCGTAAAGCAAAATTTGTTTAAACGGGCCCTTAATTTACTTTGCATAGTAATAAATACTTGAGAAAAAAAGGGGAACTTTCATCTAGAAGTTATTACAATTATCTAAGAGCATAAGTACTTAAAATCGATAATCCATTACAATATATAAAAAACTTTCAATTCCAACGTATATTCTTTCCATCAGTATCGGTAAGCTCATCTTTACTCAGAATATTTTCAAGATTTGCACGTTAAGACATTAACTTTTCATCATCAATAGAAGGACAATCGTTGTTGGCGAGAATATTTTAGAAAATAGTCAGTAGGTGATGATCTTTTAACTTATTTTTTTTTGATACTTAGGGGCCAAATTAAATCATGTTTGGGTCTTTTCACTTGGGCCTTATTTTAGATTGGACTCTTAAAATTATTAGATTAATTAATTTTTATTTTTATGCAAGACTAATTACTATATGAACATATATAATTTTTTTAAAATTAATCAAAATTTGAGGACTTAAGGTGGTGTCTTTACTATCTTTAGCCCAGAGTCAGCTCCGGGTGGCTACCCTTAACGTGGGTAAGTTGTTTTTTTTTTTTGATCCATGGGTAAGTTGTTTTTGTTGACTGGAATTAAAACACATCTCCTTCACCATTCCATTTGGTCACCATTGGGACCCACCAACTCCTGCATGCCGCATAACTCACCTCATTGGTCCAGAAGTTGTGACATGTAGCATTCACCTTCATAATTTGATCAGTGAAAAGATAAGGAACGCAATCGGTGGCTAGCTCATGCGATAATGTTTCATACTGTATTCCAGGATTGAGTCATATTTCCCTCTCCCCTATATAATATATAAGAAATAACGAATGACAAAAAAAAAGATAAGGAAAAGTAAATGATAAGTTACTTAGGTAAGTTTTCCAATAGAAAGCCTTTCCATAGCTCATGAGTTTTAGACAAGTCGTTTCTGCTGATTGAAGTGTTAGTTAATGCATGGGAAGAGATTCGTGTTTTTGTGTAGATTGTACAATATGGTAAACGAGGCTTAAATTTGCAAATAGCTTCAGATCAAAAAAAAGAAAAACAAAAGCAAGAGATTTGCAAAGGTTTATTTACCTTTTTTGTCCCCAATGTATGGGCGAGTGGCCAATTTGGTCCCCAATGTTTAAAATTGTCCAATTTGATCCTCAAAGTTTAAAATGTGGGTCGATTTAATCCCCAACCCTAACTCCGTCTTGAGGGTAAAATGGTATTTCACCTCATTAAACATTTAAAAAACACAAAAAACTGTGAACACATGGGTTAATATCTCTCTCCCTCAAAAACCCACTAAAATTGAAAGGAGAAGATCATATGAAACCCAGTTCTCGAGGAACAAGTTTCAACCAAATTTTTTTCCTTATTGGAGGGTGACTTGTGGGAGGTTGTAGATTGGTGGGGTGGTGGAGGTATCCATGGTTATCAATCAGAATAGTACCGCATAAGGATTGCCAAAGCTTGATTTGCCCTTTTGAGCAAGATTAGATTCAAGGGTTTGGAACATCGATCTGAAGCAATTGCGGTTGGATTTGAGGGAAGAACATTAATTGTTTTGAGTTTTTTTCACCTGGGTTTGGAGGGGTCGAGGTAGGAGATGACGCGTGGCCGTTGGTAAGGTCGATGGAGGGCATGTAGGTTCCCGTGAAGAGATCCATTTTGTTGACTTTGTTGAGGTCTAAGAGAGTCGTGAAGCTCTGGCTGTCTAAGAGGACGATGACGTCTGGGTTGGGGGAAATGAAAGGTCCCGGCGGCATGTTGGCTTGGAACCTGTCGATTTGTATTTCTGGATTCGTCTCGGCCTTGGTTTTAAAAGTACTCTTGCCGGTCTTTGAGTGGTCCGATGAATGGGAGCCCGTAGTTGCGGGGATTTTTCGGATCAGGAGATTTGTGGGTTTTTCGACATTCACCAGCCCCAATGGTTTTTCTGACAAGACAACAACGCAGATGATGAGGCGGTGGGTGGAGCCGTGGAGGAGAATGGTTTAGGTGGTAAATTTGTTGATCCTTGTGAAGGAAATTGGAGTTGCAGAGAAGTGGACACCATTAGTGAAGGGTTTTGACTAATTTTTTGTTGTTTTGATTGGGGTAAGCATAGAATGAAAATGAGACGTGAGGTGAGACAATGAGATGGAGGAGATTTATTATTATTATTATTATTATTAATATTTAATGAGGTGAAATACCATTCTGCCCTCCATTTTGACGGAGAAGTGGACAGAGTTAGGGCTGGGGATTAAATCAACCCACATTTTAAACTTTGAGGATCAAATTGGACAATTTTAAACATTGGGGACCAAATTGGCCACTTTCCCATACATTGAGAACCAAAAAGGTAAATAAGCCGATTTGCAAATGCTTTCCCAGCGTTTTTAAATTTACAGGAAACACATTTCTTGGGAGTTCACATGCATCCAACCTTGCAAAAACCAGAATTAATTAATTTTTTTTAGCCAGAAACATAAGGCATTCATTAAAACGGCAAGTGCTACAAAGGACATCACTAGTCCAAAAATACAGGAAAAATCACAAAGAAAAATTTTAAAAAAAAAAAACCCGCAAAAATACAATAGTAGTAATGGAAAACCCACGAGTCCACTCAAAACTGGAATCAGATTTGCTGCATGTGACGGTGGCAGAGTTCTACCAATAGCAATAGAGGGCGTTGACGGCATTCGCAACTGCAGGGTTTGCTTAGCACTAAGAAAAAATATTCTTCACTGTATTAGAAGTAAGTGATCTAAAATTATATCAAGACCCAATTGATATGTAATTTTTTTTTTTTCCGATGTGAGACGTAAAGAATTCGTACAGATATTTGGCCTCGATCAGCTTCCAGAATTTACTTTTAAGACCGCAAAAATCAATTCAACGGCTTCCAGAATTTACTTTTAGTGAATTTCCGTTATCATTGTATTTCACTTTCACGTACTCGATAGAGACTGCCAAACTTAATTGGATTTTTCAATTTCTGTCCCATCCCAATCTTTTTAATGGTCCTTCAACAAGTCTTTTTGATTGACCAACCCTCATTTTTTGTTTTCATGTTTTTTCAAAGAAAAATGAAAAAGGAAAAGAGGCTACTATTTTGGGTGATTATGGCATGCACCACTTGATTCATAACATTTTTTACGAAAATTTATGTAATATTTTGTATAAAAAAATTTATAATATCAATCTTTAATTCAGAACTTTTGTACAAACAATTCATATATAGCATTAATTTAAAAATATTATGAATTCCAAGGCTGCATACCACGCACACCTAAATAGCTATGGTTCTGTATTAGTGCATTTCCCATGTGAATAATGCAACTTTTATCGTGTTTGGTGGTTTTCCACCCAGCTGAGCATTTTGTTATCAACTTGCATTTTATTTTATTTTTTTGGCAAAAGATAGCTATTAATTTATTTTTTTGTCATTCGTTGCTTGACTGACCGGGTGAATATGAATTAAACTAAAGACACGTCCCAAGCGTAGAACTCTCGACCGGTGTAGCACAATATCTAGAAGTACCAGAATCGAACCACAGAGACGGACGAACGGTGTTTGACTCAAAAGTGGCAAAATCCTAGTTTATCCTGACTCTTAGGTAGCCACCCCTTGTGCAATTTTGTTGATTTATTAATTAAATGAATGAAGTTACTCAACTATGAATATAAAAGAAGAGTGCAGCTGTGGAAACTCCAGCGTCCGCTACTAGCCCCAACCAATATTCACTTGGGTCACATTTCGCTCAAATGATCGATTTTAAAATATGAAAAAGTTTCTTAACAAATGCACACCACCTGTCACCAGTTTTCGTGTGCAGTTGAGAGGAAGACTCTGGATTCCTTCGCCCCACTTACAAGGACTACAACAATGCTCGGAATTTGTTCGTTAGATAAAAATTTCATATCCCAAAATTGCTTAAAAATTTAATTATGTCGAACCCAAGGTGAAAATCGATTAGTCTAGTCACGGGGCGTCTTCGCACCGTGGTCACACTCTATGAAACTACTCACTCAGGCTTTCAACGGATGCAACAAATATATATTTAGAACTAAACATGATTTTAGCAATTGAAACAAAAATAAAACACGATATCACAGGTTTGCGGCAAGAGAATGGATTCGAACACCAAGGAAGAATAAGAATTCAAAACTGGAAAACCTGAAGAACTTGGAATAAACTTGAATCCGAAAATAATCCTAAGCACAGTAGCCAAAGTTAAGAAAATAAAACGTAAGTAATGAATTGTGTAACCCTAATTTCGAGTTGTAACGGGGTATTTTGATTAGAACCCCCGTTATTACAATTAAAATCCTAAAAGAAAACGAAATCGCATCGCACGAAGACCAAAACGCCACAGTTTCAAAGCCAATTAAGGCTCTCAGTAGCGCTCCAGAACCAATTAGAGCCGTTTTGACTGGTTGACCTCCCTATTGACCGTTGACCTCAAAGCATCTTGGTAGCGCTACACCTATTTTGGTGTAGCGCTCTCCAAGGTTCTGTTCAGCTTGTGAGCCCTGTTGTGCCATTCCCGAGCGCTCGGTCAAATTCCTATAGCGCTCCCGATGATACTAACCACTTTTAAGAAATTAACTTCACCATGTAGTCTCCACAGCCTTACAC
Organism: Vaccinium macrocarpon; assembly: GCA_022606695.1. Classification (NCBI taxonomy): domain Eukaryota; kingdom Viridiplantae; phylum Streptophyta; class Magnoliopsida; order Ericales; family Ericaceae; genus Vaccinium; species Vaccinium macrocarpon. Next base: position 11,246,212 of record CM040177.1, on the reverse strand, counting down.
ATGTTCCATCCAGCCTTTCCAAGTACCTCTCATTAGTGCCAAAATATCTCAATTTCCTGCAAATTAAGCACAAATACAAAATTCAACCACGTGCATGCATTAAATAGAAAATGAGGATTAACCGCACGTCTAACGCGCTAATTCTATCCCATTTAGGCGCTTAAATTCACGAATTTCACGCACCTATCATTCGTCATTCCTAATTTATTGCATGAGGAAGTGAGGAATGAAACTCGATCCCGGGATGCAGTATAGGGCATCCAAGAGCTATACCGCATGAGCTACTAATTTAGGTTAGCAATTTTATTGTCCACTATTAGGAAATTAATTAAAATCGGGCGAAGCATTTACAGGCATGCCCAATACATGAATTGGTAACACGCCGATGGAAATCTAATCAATCAATGCATGAATCTTGTTGAAGATTGAAATCTCAAATTCTCAATCAACCACAGAGAAGTTCGGATCACTCGTACAGCAAGAGGAAATTAACAAAAATATATAATAAAAAAAAGAGAGTTGTTAATTGGAGAAAAATAAATAGGAAATAAAAGATACAAAGAAGAAGGTTGTTTAATTTGGTAGAAGTTGTTCTAATTGTCCAACAAAAAATTTTCTCTTGCAAATCAATGATAATGTATATGCAACTCAATCATCAAAAAATTATCAAAATGAGATATATTAAGCCATAAGTCAACCTCCAAATTAATTTGGTCCCAGCTAAAACTCAGAATGAGTATATTCTGAAACAAAAATCAAGAATAGATAAGTAAAATTAATGTAATAATTCGCTCCAACTGACCTGTTAATTCTTATTTTAACTATGTGACTTAAAAGGTTAATCTCGAGTTATGTGTAACTGGTGCTATTTTGTTGCATATTATACCACTTTCTAATTTTCCACGGATGGAGGACATAAGGGGGTGTCACAATTAAAATTATAATTAAGGCTTCAAAAATGCATTTATCTTCAGATACTTTAGTGGCTATGTTGCCGACATGGCACTCACAAAAGTCAGATATTTGGTTTTAAAGTTTCAGGCCACTTGGGTTTTCAGTTGGGATATTAATTTGTTCTCTCCTGTTGCAGATAAGCATTCATCGTCCCTCTACGGTCAAATCTCCATCTACCCACTTATTACCAGTACAACACAAGTTGCAAATATCATCTTTAGGCTTAGTTTCTATTAAGATATTTTCGGTATTTTTAGATTGGACCCGGGGTGCTAGTGTGCAGTTCTAGTGTATGTGTCAAGATCGTTGACCTTGGCAATCAACGGCTATGATTTCACCTCGACAATGGATAACTCAAATTTATGAAGTGCCGAGATGAAATCCCAATCATTAAAAACACAACCGACGTATCTGATGCCGCACACCAAGGGTGCATTGCAAGTTGTCAAATTAACAGGTCATTCTTCTCACATACATCAATTGATTTGACAATTTATTGTCTAAAAATACCAAAAATATTGTAGTGAAAACTTCAAAGAAAAATCAACTTTGTGCTTTATCTTCCTATAATTGCGCTCTAAAATTTTGCGAGGTTTTAATACAAACAAGATTGCAAAAGCATTTTGCATTTTTAACTTTTTGAATTATGGTCAGAATGTATTATTGAATCTGTATGTAAAATGTGGATTCAAGGGCACTGCTGTCCCTCAAAAGGGACAAAGACTGGCCGTCTCCTCGTCGACTCCTCGGTCACTTTCCGACGATCGGAAACGTTCACTTCGTAGAGCTCGGTGAGTAAAACAAGTTTACCAAAAATCAGTTCAATCGGATATCATTAAGTGTCTGATCAGTACACATATAGCTCGGAAATTATGGGTTCGAGTGGGTTTAATCTAGTGTTTCGGATGCATTCGTTTCATGATAAAAATGTTCCGATCAGGCACTTAATAATATCCGATTGAACTGATTTTTGGTAAACTTGTTTTACTCACCGAAGCCTCTTAAATGAACGCTTCGATCAGTTTAAAAAGTGACAGGAGCCTACTGTCTTGGGGATAAGACCTCGCCGCCCCTCAAAAGGGGCGGCAAGCAGTCCTCTGAATCCGTAAAATGTTTGAAAGATATGTACATAATGCATTTAATAATAAGAGTATTGTTTGGGAAATGTGTGCATAATATATTTTATAGATCTTTTTGTTATTCAAAATGAGAAGTCAAAAAACTAATTTCTTTGTACTTATCACTTCTCTTTTCTAAACTCAAAAGCTAAGAATTCATTTCCCATAACTTCTTTTTGGTACGTCTACCCAAACATCTAAAATGAAAAAAAAAAAAAAAAGCCATCCAAACACACCCATAAATTTCATGATCTTTTATCGAAAATATTATTTGACGGTGATATTTTTGTGTAAGAAGAAGTCGTCATCATGGGTGTCATCCGTCAAAATAAGCTTCATTGTTTTGTACACCAGAAATTTATTAATATCATTAAGTAGTAGATTTATTGTGGGTTTTGGGAGGAGACTTGTTAAGTAGATCGAGGTCAATCAAGTAAATTAGAAAATGCCAATTGCAGATTCCCTATGGGCAATTTGTGGACTTTTTTTTTCCCCCTCCTTTCTCTATGTAACGCGTTTTCAACATTTCTTTTTTTATTTTTTTAAAACAAAAAATTCAAGAGCTGTCATGGTTTTGTCTGCAAGTTAGAAGTTGCTTGGAAGTGTAGTAATCCCTTCGCATGTGGTTTAGAACTACTTAAAATATCTTGCTAATATACTGTATCCAGAAAGGTCAACAACTTTGCAATCTTTCATGGCATTGTGAAGAAACAAAAAAAAAATTCCTGTCAACCAAAATTTTGGAGTGCTTTCGGTAAAAAATCAAAAACAAAAAAACCATTTTCGTCCTTTCAATTTTTTTTTTTTTTGCATTCGTTAATTTTGCATTAAGATTTTGTGATTTCTGGATTTCTCTTGACGAGACGAATCTAACAAGTATAAAATTATGGTCAAAAATTCAATTTTTTTGAATAAAGCCAAAACAGGTGACCATAATTTTATCTGTTAGATTCGCCTCGTCGGTATAATCCGTAAAACCACAAAAATCTCAACGAAAAATAAAAAAAAATCAATAAGCGACAAATGATTTTTTGGTTTTTTTTTACCCAAAGCACCCCTTTCTATGAAAAGAGATCAATGAATACGATTCTTGTATGAGTTACTACGACATCTACCCTAACTGCAAGCCCATAAATTCTTTAGGCTCTGTTTGGAACATGAGGAAGGAAAGGAAAAGGGAAGGAAAATAAAATGAGAGGAAAGTAAGACGAAAGTGAGAGGAAAATTTTACTATTCACAAAACTTAATTTTTTTAATTTTCCCTCCTCTTTCTCTCCAAACCAAACAAGAAGAGAGAAAATTTTCTATTTTCCTTCCTTTTTCCTTTCTTTCCCCATGTTCCAAACAGAGCCTTACAGCGGGCTGGCAGCGGACGAGATAGAATGGGCGGGCACTATGAACCAAGCCAAGCCCAGTTCTCGCTAGTAGGCGCTGGTAACTTGCTTTTACTTTTCCTAAGAACTCTCTCTCTCATTCCATCGATGTTTGGGTCATTTGCGTACGTACTAGGTTCTTACTCTCACCGTTCCATAAAGTTTAATCACTACGAAACTACGTGTAATTTTCAAACAAAAAAATAATGTATTTGCCAAAATAATTTTTGAATTTTTTTTGCACCATATAAAAGTTTTCGATGAGATCTATCAAACAAGATTCATATTGATTAAAAAATTTGTAGCGGCCGGTTCAGAGGTCCAAAGGGACCCCCCGCACCCGAGTAGTTCAAAGAGGCCGGGACCTCCCATGGGAGAGCCGCATTCGTCGAGGGGGATTTTCCTTCGCAACACTGACCGGGTCTGGGGCACCTCGCCTCGGGGATACAAGTGCCTCGGATGTTCCATCTCGGGAACCTGATCCATGAGGGCCCCTCGGCAGCGCCTCGGAGACTCAATTTCGAGCGCTCCTCAAGGGCCAAGTCGATTGACCTCAATGCACACGGGGGTCGCACTCACCGGTGGCGGGGATTTCGATCGAGACGCGTCGGCGATCCCGAAGCTAGCCGCGTTAATGGGTTCAACCACCCCACTTGCAGACAGATTATGGCGAAGCCACCAACCCCGCGGTCTTGGCCACAGGAGGGCAATGGGGGGATTTGATTGATGGGAATAATCGCAGGTGACGACTTCGGGAGGCGCCGAGGATTCCGCTGACAAATGTGTGTGATCCGCGCATTAACGTGGCGGTAAGGATGGGGGCGCTGCGGAGGCCCCCGGTGGCAGCTGACACGCACCCCCGCGCTATAAATGTGCCTTCGCCCCTTCGCAGTGGGTCCGCTTTGACTCTCTCTACATTAAGCATTGGGTCGCACTTTCTCTCTCTATTCTCCACTAAACTCCACTCCCAGTCACTAACTTTGCCATCAGAGTGCCTCCCCGGACCGCCACTGTCTGGGCTAGGCACTAACGTGATTGTTCCCTTGTGCAGGTCGTCCCTCCAGCGTACACCAGCACCACTAGCCCTCTCCTCCAACGGTTTCCCAGGACCCCGATAAGGTTAATCCCGATTCCTCCATCACTACACAGTACCAGGTGGCCAAAGAGGTCATCCCAGAGAAGCGCCTCCCACAAAATTATTTTCGTAAGTACGTTATTTTTTAGCTTGAAAATTACACGTAATTTCGTAGTAATCAAACTTTATGGGACGGAGGGAGTTTTTGGATTTCAGCATTTAATAATGCATTTTTAGTGTCAAATGATTGCTGAAAATCGAAGACCTACCTTAATCCATAAAAAAAGGTAAATGAAATCCATGCTAATTGAAGTATCCCAAAAACTATGAAAATCAAACAATTACGAACTCTCGAAAAGATAATCCAAATCAAAATTGAGTTCTACATTATAATTATTAATTAAAGAGACATAAAAATAACACCTTCGGTAATATCAGGCATTACGTGGCTGCATTTATATCAATTCGTATACGTAAATAACGTAACCATCAAATTAATACAGTAAAAAAAGGGAACTGATTTTGGGGCTCCCTTTTTTTATGCAAGCACTCTAAAATTTAATGGAGTTACAAAACTACCATTTTCAAAATATAAAAGTTACTGGGGACACTCCATCCCAAAATTATCTCCTCATTTGCTTGAGGTACTCCTAACGGAAATATGAACCAAGCCTCTCTCCATTGGCAGCGGATCCTCTGTCTGAAGCTGCCTGTCTAACACCTCTATCTTACGCCCTTAGTGCTGTCATGTCATCTATATCTGCCCTCCATTAAACCCACCAACTCTGTTGACAGCATTGTTAAGTACTCAACGCAATTGTTACTTTTTTTTTTGGTTTTGCAATATCCTTTGGATCAAAAAAATAAAGTATTTCCACATATAATTTTTTATTTTTGTTTGCACCAAATTAAAATTCTAGTAGAGATCTTTCTTTTGATGGCAAAAATTTAGAAAATTATATACGAAAGTATTTTACATTGTTGGTTTATTGAGTTAGCTTTGTACTATCTTTCGGATAAAAAAATAAAGTAAATCTGCACATAATTTTTTATTTTCTTTTGCAGCAAAATAAACTACAAAAGAGATTTTTAATTCGATTCAAAAAAATTTTAAAAAATTTATAATGAAAAGTACTTTACATTCTTTGGTTTGTTGGGTTTAAATTATTTTCGTACAAAAATTTTCAATTTTTTAGCAATGAAAAATAAATAAAAATTATGTGCACAATTACTTTTTTTTTTTATCGAAAAAGATATTGCAAAGCCAACTCAACAAGCTAACAATGTAAAATACTTTCGTATACATTTTTTCCAAATTTTTTTGCACCAAATTAAAGATCTCTATTAGTAGTTTAATTCGGTGAAAAATAAATTTTTTTTCCCACGAAAGTACTTTATTTTTTTATCTAAAAGATATTGCAAAGTTGCTTAACAAGCTAACAATGTAAAATACAGCCCATATCTCTCTCTTTCTCTCTCTCCCTTTTCTCTCTCTTAATCCAGACCGTCCAAAAAGTGTTTTGGATGGTCGAGATATGCGCTTGGGCACCACATAGGATGATGCCCGTTCGGCACTGAAAAACCCCTCGATAACAAATGAGGAAAATGAGAAGAGTAATTTTTTTTAGAGTGCCTGAAGTAAATTATAGAACTTGCAAAAGGGTAGTTTTGGAAAATCATTGTAGCTTGGAGCCCTTCCATCAATTTTTGGAGTGCGATTATCAATTTCCTAAAAAAATTATAATTAAGTATCTTAATCTTACCCCACGGATTACGACAACATGCAGAAAATTATTATAAGCACATTTATGTGTTTTGTTGGTTTCCATCTGTGGTATTGTTTTTGTTATTGAATTCAATCATTACATAATAGTCATTAGTTTTCCTTACTCATTACTCATTAGTCAGAATTCCAGCTGGGAAGTGGAAATCTCACTCAATGGGACCTTCGAAATTTACGACAAGTAGTTAATTAAAGACTCGAAAAGTCATTGTTTTGCATTAAAAAAATTCCTCAATAAATTCCATTAAATAAGAGTAGTCAACTAGGGTTTATTGCGCCCGTGCATTTTATGGAGTCAAACCTCCAAAACTTGATATTAACAAAGCCACGTAGCCATCTAAAATAGAACATTCGGCTACTAATTTTACAAAGAAATAAAATAAAATAAAAACAAAAACAGACAATAATAGTTAGGTCGAGTCTCACTTGGTGAACAGCTCTCCTCTATACCGTCTCTATGACCTAGTCTCCTCTCTCTCTCTCTCTCTCTCTCTCTCTAAGTTGACAAATTGCATGGAAAATGAGACAAAGAAGTGAGCTGGCAGATGGGTTTTGAGGGAGTGAGGTCTTTTAGCCGTTGGATACCGATCGGTACATGTTTTTAAAAGTTCTGAGAACAGGTCAAACAACCGATTCTATAATAATCGCACTTGAGTATTATTGGATAAAATACCAGTACTTTTTGTATTCGGTCCTATGCATACACCTCACACGTAATTATCATGTGCATGTGTATATATACCTTACCCAAATGCATAAGCGAGTGCAGCCACATAATATTTTTGGTGGTGTCACACATGAAATCGTCATGAAATAAGGAGACAAGTTAGGTTCACATTTCCTCCTAACTTTAAAGCATGCATTTGACATTTACAACTGATCATGAACAGCAGAGGTTTCTTTTCGTATGTATGTGCTGTTTAAAAGTAAAACATACTTCACGTTTGTTTGCACGCAACTTATCAATCCAATTAGGACATAGAATTGTATAGACCTTCCACATTTGATCAACTCAGAAAGAGGAAATAGAAATGGTTATTATCGAACCAGCTTTGGTTGTATTGACTCAATGAAATTCATCTTGTCTTTTCAGTGACACTTGTTCAACGTTGACAGGTCATCATACGGAAATTCTTCTAAGTATGTGCCGTTGAAAAGTAAAACATTAAGCAACTTTTCAATCTAATTAGACCACAGAATTGCATTAGATATTGCATGCATGCAAGCAGAGGAAATTAAAAGAAAAGGTTAATTAAATTGAGTATTGATGTCCAAGCTGCCTGGGTTATTGACTTGTTGGTTTTGTAAGCTAAAGCGAAGGATAGGGAATTGGAATACTGTGCAGAATTAGAGAATACTAACATTTCCAGTTCAAATTTACAATGGAAATTAAAAGTAAGCAATGCAGTATGTATTTTGCATACAATTTATCATAGTTAGAGTTTATTTTAGATACCTTACCACATACAGTAAAATAAAAGTGAAGTAAAAAAAATGAAATTTATTTTACTGTATGTATTATGTTGATAAAGAGTTTTACAGGAAAACTAGAATCTCTCCTTTTTAGCAGTACGTATTTTGCAAGTAAAATGTTAGTTGAGTTCACAATTTAAATTCTTGGTAACTAAACACAAAAATGACAAGTTAATTTTCCCATTATTTACCGTCCTTTTTGTGAAACTGAATAGGGCCTGGGCGTCAAAATAAGTCTCCCCCAACTTGATCATTGAGTTATAATTTTCAGGGACCACGAATGCACTAGTACGCGAATACCACTATGCAGCACCTGGTATTCATCAAATGCCCAAAATTGGGTATGATACATCTCTGGAGTGACGCGCACTTGATTGCCGTAAATCAGGCACCCTGTAGGAATGTTCGTTTTTACATTGTGATGCATTTCGTGATCTTTTTAATATTTGTAATTGCTATTCAAAGATGACGTTCTTCGGTGTTAAAAAAAAAAAAAAAAATCTTCTTTTGCGCAATGTGATTTTATTACATTGAATTGAAGGAGATACAATGCATCCTACAAATAATGTTGTGTGTTTTTGGAGACCCCATTTCTCCTTCAAATTGTTGCAAAAAGCCAAAAGCTCTAAAGTCGCATTATTCCTTTTTAGTTTTGTTAAAAAAAAGAAAAGAAAAAAGAAATGGCGTGCCATTGCAGTACATCACAGTATCTCTCTTTCTCTCTCTGCAACTTGTTTTGTGAACACGTCCGAGGTCCCCATCTTGACGCGGTTCAGTCTGCAAGTGGATTTTTGATCAAATTCTGTGTTCTCCTTTACAAGGAGTAATTCAGAACAGTCCTTTTCTTTGCGCTCTGATTTTGGATGAAGCCTTTGGCTTGTTGGCGTGCTGTCCCTTCGAGGACAATACATGTTGGCTGATCGCAGCCGTCCGTAGTCGGTATCAGCCCAACATGTATGTTGTTCCTTTGGGACAGCACGCCCCCGGCTTCCTCCTCAGATTTTGGTTGCAATTATAGTCAACCATTTCTTTTTCTTTTCTTTTTATTTATCAATATTGAGAATATAAATAAATGGTAAATTAATGTTACAATACACACTACTATTTGGGTGTGCACCCCTAAAATATTACGATTTTTTAGTATAAAAGTTAAGGCACACACCAATATGTTAGAATGAGTTTAAGGGAAAATGTTATGAATTTTATTGCTAAAAAATTACGAGAAGCAAATGTGAAAATGTTACGAATTATATTTCTGAAAAGTTACGAAACGCACCGAAATATTATGAATCTTTTTGAGGTGCCACAATTTGGACCAAATTGCATAAATGATATACATTTTAAAGAGGTGTGCATTATAGACTTTCCCTAAATAATAAAGTTTCCCCTCCCAAAAAAAATTAATAAATTTTTAAATGAGTTGGTGGTTAACAATTTAATGAGGTTGTCCAAAATATTTTGCCTCAGCAAGTGTTGGAAAAAAAAATATAATGACGTGTAAATGCATGAGTAGTTTTTTCGAGAGTGAATTTTGGACGTAAAAAAAAAGAAAGAAAGAAAAGAAAAGCTGTGTCAAGCGTATAACTTAAAGAACAGAAACGAGTAGAGAAGGATTACGAGTAATTGTCTTGGAACAAAGAAAAAATGATTGAGCACATAGAAACCGGATATATCCTATCTTACAGAATTAATGAACACATTGAATTTGATTCGAAAATTGAAAGTGAAAATTGAATCAGGACCCATGTTACCTTATTTCTCTTTAAGAGGCCCATGATTTCTAGACCCAAAACCAAGTCTAATGTTTTCAACATAAGGCCAATCTTAGGACATCATCTATTAGCGAGAGCATCACATAAAGTTAGAGTAAAACTCTGTATAACGTAATCTCAAAGAAGTTGATAAAACTTCAAATATATCAAATCTGAGACCTTACTAGTGAGTAAACAAAGTTAAATGTTTTGACCACAAGGTCAATCCCTAGGGGTTTTAACTCGATCCCTAGGGGTTTTAACCATATTAGCTAGTATTTGATTTCAAACCATATTAGTAAACATAAAGTCTTTTCAAACCAGACTGGGTAGCAAACAAAGTTAAATGTTTTGACCATATTAGTATTTGATTTCAAACCAGACTGGGTTGGATACTGTGAATTAACTCGATTTAGAATCATGTCTTTTCAGTGACACATATTTACGGTGGGTGGAGGCGTCCGTTGCGAACAAATGAATCCCTTCCTTCCCAAATAGTCACCAGTTGGTCTATGTACGTCTCATCGATCTTTCATTCATTCAAGGATGAATTTTTCATATTCATAATTTTATTTGAGTCTGAGTCTTTCCATCTGAAAGGGTAAAAACAGGGGAGGAACTATGTAAGGGCTGGGGTTGGCCCCGGCCGCTTCCCATTTTCCTATGTTGGAGTATATTTTTTTTTTAAAATCTAAAATTTCAGAAATAATTAAAAAGCAATAATATTTTTCACTTCAAGAACAATAAATATGGTAAATGATACCGTACAATAATGATACTGCGTTAAGCGAGTGATATGATTACAACAATTAATACTCGTGATTAATTTTTCAATTTAACAAAATCGTCCCATAAAAACTCGAAAGACTGGATTTAATCTTGAAAAAATCATCGAACTGAAGATTTCTTTCATAGTTCGGTAGCTTTAGCCCCCTCCAACTTTGCTTCCTGGCTCCGCGACTAGGTAAAAACACAAGTTTGTTTCGACAGACTCAAAGATTATAGTGTTATTTTTGTTGGGCATTTGATCAAGTAGTGCTAGGAGACAAGCGTCCAATGCAAACCATAATTGTACCATAGAGAGAGCGAAATCTATCTTAAGTATAGAGTGTCACACTGGCCTTTATCATCATATTGTTTTCGTCGAGTTTTAGGTTTTGAATTATGATTTTATTGAATGACAGCAGGCCCTGTAGCTACATCTGAGCCATTCATGTAATTAATAGTCCAAATTAGCAGATGAACTCTTACTGGTAAGTGTTTGTTTACTGGTAAGTATAAACAATCATATTTGAATCATTGATTGCCAAAATTGACGGCTTGAATTAGGGATTAGCAGGCCTGCCGTCCCTTGAAGATAGAAAAGTACCCCATTCCGGATACATCCAAGGAAGGGAAGGGGCGCATGATACAATGCATCGTTCAAATAATGTGGGTTAATAATTTCAAGACCTCTATTTCTTCTCACACAAGTTGTTGCAAAAAGCCAAAGGCTCCAAAGTGGCATACTTTTATTTTGGTTAAAAAGCAGTGGAGCCATTTACCAGTATATCATGCATGTCTCACTGCAACTTGTTCTGTGAAAACTTTTGAGGTCCCCCTTCTTGACGCGGTTTAATTTTGGCATGCTGCTGCAGTTATAATCAACCATTTCGGTTGCATTTATAATCAACCATTTCTGCCCATTATCGCACGTTTGTTTCTCTTGGCAGGAAGTGCTTTAAATAAAAAAAAAAGGACCATTGATGACATGTAAATGCAGAGTAATTGTGGAAAAGAGAGAAATACCTGAGCTGGCCTGGTCGCTTGGATATCAGAAAAAAGAAAACTCAGAGCATAGCAGCGAGATATACAAGAGATAAGTACACAAAATTAGGAGTAACTGTGTAAAAACAAAAATATTAAGCACATAGAAACCAGATACCTTATAGAATTAAAAAAAAAAAACTACTACTAGTAACTAATGTATATGCATAATTGAAGCCATCAATTTCCAAAATTAGGAGTTATCCGAGTTTTATACTCCCTCCGTCCCACAAAGTTTGACACTTTCACTATTCCAGCCCTATGAAAAAAATGATTATTTCTTTTAATCTGTAATGTTTTATATAAGCAATATGGATCTCGTTTGATAGATTTCAATTAGTTCTTTTGAACAATATTTTGAAAATCACATAAAACGCTATGAATTGAAAGATATAAGCAATTTAAAAATGGCACGCACTCCCGAAAAGTGTCAAACTTTGTGGGACGGAAGGAGTAGCTCCGAATGTTTGGAAAAACAAGAAAAAAAAAAATCTTTGGTTCCTATCCGGGCCCGTCGCGGGTCTGAATTCTGTGTTCACCCCAGAGGAGGGTTGCTTATGCTAATGTAGAAGAATGGCGATCCAGTGGACAATGCCATCCATCAACTCTTCTAGTTTACTCTGCCTAGAGGCCTTGATCAGAAGGGCCTGGATTGCAGAAAAACTTGGGATCTCGGCCCATATATATGCTCAGTCTAGTACTTTTACATTTGGGCCTAGACCCATTATTTCTATGTAAGACGGCCCATCACTGACGGACCCAAAAAGAGGGATCATCACGGTCCATCATTGACTGACCCAAAAATGGGGATCATCATTTTCATATCACTTGGAAGGGAGCCCAACCCAAGAAACGAGTGTGTGGCCTGTATCACTCCCAAATCAAGCAGCCATTCATCACCACAAAATATACCTGACATAACCGTCACAAAAACAAAAACAAAAAAAAACCAAAAACGAATATCAACACAGAGAGAGAGCGAGAGTATACTGATCCAAACAACTGAATCGAAAATCCAGCCATTGGACGGACATGGCAACCGTTGCAGCAGGAGTAGGAGGAATGGGGCTTGGAAGAGCAAAGCTTCATACCCTTAACCCAAAACCCCCTTCTCTATTTTGTGGGAAAAAGGTCAAGCTCAGACCCTCTTTTGAATCAAACCCACATGGAAAATCGAAACCACTGGCTGTGTATGCCAGTGGAGGGGAATTAATGGGTTTTGTTCACAATCTCTTTGTGGGTGTTGGAGTGGGACTTCCTTGCACTGTTATGGAGTGTGGTGATATAATATACAGAAGCACTTTGCCCAGATCAAATGGAATCACGCTTACAGTCCCTGGAGTGATTCTAGCACTGGGTACTGTTTCTTACCTGTGGGCCACCCCTGGTGTGGCACCAGGGTTTTGGGACATGTTTGTTCTTGCTTTTGTTGAGAGGTTGTTCAGACCCACTTACAGGAAGGTTAGGAAGAATTGAATTTTGAGTGTTGGGATGGTTTATTGATTGTTATTGTAGACAATTTGATGTTTAGTTTCGCGTAATGCTGCGAACTCAACTCCAGACACGAGAACGTTCAGAGTGGTTAGATGCATATGGGTCCAGATAAAATTTGTGTCTGGAGTTAGTGTTTTAAAGTTTTGTTCCTTGGACTTTTTTGTTTGATTTTGGGTTTTTATGTGATTGATAGAATGATTTTGTGCTGGGGAAGAAGTTGGGCGAGGGGGCTTTTGGTGTGGTGTATAGAGTTTCACTGGCTAAGAATCCCTCTTCAAAGGTATACACTACTTGTTTGATGAAATTCCGCTTTCATGTTTGTTGATTTTATTGTTCTTGTTCTATTTGCCACTTATGAAATAACCCTTTGCTTCCTTTGAGGAAAAAGTTTCATACGATCATGCATAAGTTTAGGGGTGGAATCCGAGTTTTTTCATCCTGGAGATGCCCAACTATGTGCCTATGTCCACCCACCATTCTACTGATGGACTGGGAAGGGTGCCACATCCATTTTAAAGTTGTTTGTGTAACACAATCAATTAATGGATAGGATACCATAGTATATTTCAAGAACTAGTATGTTGTGGTAAAAGTACAAGGTACTACCCCAAGAACATGGAATGTTGAATGGAAAGTAATCTCCTAGCCTGTAAAAGTATCAAATTACTTTCATTGTTATTAATTTCTGTAAGATTAGGGAAATATCATCTTATGTGGACTATGGAATGCACAATAGATTTTATTTTGAACTGTAAAATATATTGGTATGTGTATGGTTTCAAATGTTGGGAAAGGACCACTATAAATTGAAGAATTATTTGGGAGTTTCATAGAGACTAGAGAGTCTTTTAGCACATATATTGCTTTATGTGTAGGTCCAGTAGGATCTATATAAGTTGAACTATTTAGGGGTACATAATCAAATCGTTATCAGCTAGTTGTTGCATGTTTGTCCATTCATAACACGAATGGTGATTATATTCTAAGTAATTGGAGCTTATGCATGCTGGAACACTAATGTATGCTTTTTCGTGGTTGCTAGAAAGAAGGTGATCTAGTCTTGAAGAAGGCTACTGAATATGGTGCAGTCGAGATCTGGATGAATGAGCGCGTTCGAAGGGCTTGTTCAAGTAGCTGTGCTGATTTTCTGTACGGATTTCTTGAGGTGTTATTCCAGTATTTGTAGACTTGTAGTACTTATATGATATGAAGAGAAGCGTGTCTTGATATATTCATAGTCAGGAAAAGCGTCACTCATTTCTTAATGCATTTTTAGTTTTTGAAATGAAATTTTTTGCTCATAACGTTTCAGAATTCATCAAAGAAAGGACCTGAATATTGGCTCTTATGGCGGTTTGAAGGGGAGGCCACGCTCTCAGATTTGATGCTGAGTAAAGATTTCCCTTACAATGTTAGTGCTGTCTCGTATGAGTCCCTCAAAATCATCTCTATCTCATATTGTAGTCTCTACAACAATAACAACAATAACATAATCCATTTAGTCCCCAATAATTGGGGGTATGGGCGGGGGATGGATAGGAGACAGACCTAACCTTTGGCAATAAATGCATAAAGTGGCTGCTACCAGAATACCACTGAAATAGATGGATTTGAAATAGACCGAACCTTTGGCAATAAATGCACAAAGTGGTTGCTTGCAGAATACCACTGAAACAGTGATCCCCCTATACCGTCGAGTTTGTTGTGGAATCATGCCCTCAAATCAAAGCCACAAGGTATCAGAGAGGGTAGACCTAAGAATCATTTTGATTTATGTGCACATTACCATGCTTCTTTCATTCAGCATCCAGAGCATTGGCGTTGCACAATATATTGTAGTCTCTCTACTTTGGAATTATTCGATGCCTTCTATGAGAATTGCATTGTTCTTTCAAGTATAGGTGCAAACTGGTCTTTGCTTCTTAATGAATGACAGTGGTTTTAGACCATAGGATATTTGATTTTCTCTTTCTTGATCATATTACCATTAGTGTTGGGTAGCTTGGTCATTCACAGGGGTACGTGGGACTGCTGTAACAACTTGAACCAGATCCTATGGAACAATTAAAATGAGTATACGGAAATGTCAAATGACTACGATCACAGTCGGTTATGGTGCTAGAACATATTAGACTCCTTTTCTTCTAGTTGTGTTCTCCACCCATAGATTGAGTGTACCATAATTGCAACAGGCTAGATTCCCTGTTGAAATTTAGTGGCATGTGTTGCGTGTCGCATATAATCATACATTGTAAATGTTCAATCTTCCTTTTAGGTTTCCATACCCTCCGAAATGAGAATTTGTTTCCCCTTAAGCACTAAGCCTATAGGATTTGTAACAACCCTCCCCAGCTGACCTGCTAACTCTTAGCCTAATCATGTTGCTCGAAAAGTTAACCTCAAGTTATACGGTAGTTCTTCGGGGTAGGTTATATACTATTCCATTTTCTTTCAACCCACCAATGTTGGTCTAGGGGGATGTGTGTTGGCCCAACAAACCTTCCCACGGTGGTCATGGTGTAGTATTTAGTTCTGCATAACACTTTGCACTTACTTCGGTATTCATGAGGTAGCTCATGCAGATTCTAGAGGTCACCCACACAATGTAGACCAGGGTTGTGCTCTGATAGCACCTGTAACGACCCACACCAACTTACCTGCTAACTCTTAGCCTATGAAGCACGGGTACTTCTAAAACCCCAAAGTACCCATACCATACCCGCATCGAGTACTGGTACTTCATGGGTACTTCAAAATATGTACCGGGTACTCCAAAAACGTACCGGGTACTTTTGAGTTTATGGGTACTTTTTTGGGTACTTTTGGACCAATTCGTAAAGTTTTCAAAACTTTAGGGATCCTGCATGGAAAAAAACTCAAACTGTTGGCCTTAATATGCAAGAACTCAATGCGATAGTCATAAACTCTAGACCACAAATCAAATCTAGTGTTTGATTTTGGAAAAACAAGAGCACGGTTGACTAAGCTTTTGCTCTCCATCTTGAAACCTATATAGTTGCATGCACTAAAATTAGGCTATTGCACTTTATTTCATAGGATAATGAGTCCATCAGTACGGGTTCAAGTTCAAGTGCTAATAGCTTTTGTTATCTTGCTTCTATCTTTAAAATATGTTATACTTATGATATCTAATGAATCATGCCAAAATTGTAAAAAGATATACATAAAAAAATCGCCACACCCCGCCGTACCCGTACGCTACTTTTTTGGGTTGTTGCTGTATCCTACCAGTACCCGTACCCCGTACCAGTAGCTGTGCTTCCTAGCTCTTAGCCTAACCATGTGGCTCAAAAGGTTAACCTCAAGTTATACAGTAGCTGCTCGTGGTTCCTTACTATTCCATTTTTAATCAACACAACAATGTGGGACTAGGGGATGTTATAGGATTGAACTGTGTTTTCCGTTTTATTTCTACTGTCCCTTTATTATCACAGGTTAGATATCATTTCTTTCTGATTTAAGTTCATAGACCACAGAGTTTTTGGTGAATCCTTACAATGCCAGTCTCACGTTGATCATGTTCTCTGTCAGGTGGAAGCAATGATTCTAGGTGAAGTACAGGCCTTACCAAAGGGGTTGGAAAGGGAAAATAGAATCATTCAGACAATTATGAGACAACTACTATTTGCATTGGATGGTCTTCACACAACAGGGATTGTCCACAGAGATATAAAGCCACAGAATATTATTTTCTCTGAAGGTAAATGGAATTAAGCCTATTTCCCCGGTTTCTGAGGTAAATATTTAGCTGTTTCTGTGTAATCTTAAACCAGGATCTCGAACGTTCAAGATAATTGACCTTGGTGCTGCAGCAGATTTGAGAGTAGGCATCAACTATATCCCCAAGGAATTTCTTTTAGACCCAAGGTACCTTTCCTTTCCCTGACATCACCCACATAGCGAGTATCCTCGCTGTAATGACAGATAGAATCTTCGGTTGAAGTTTGTTACTGGTCAGTTTTTCTGCACTTTACATCATTTGGGTGTTCGTCTTTACTGAAATATATTCCTGTTTCACGTTTTCTGATTTTATGCGTTTTATGAATGTTGATGCTATGTGTGGGTTTTTCCCAGTGCATTAATCTCCAACCCCAACTGATTGGCCCATAAGGCATAGCTTGGGCAGGTCTTCTCTACCCACTTTCAATTTAACAATTGATTGAGTGCAAGGATTTTCATGTTGCAAACTAAGAGATTCTAGTTCAACCGATAGTTTTAAGCTATTTGAGAAGTTGCAAAACTCTACTGCTATATTATATTTTGAGAGATTGTCTGGTGGCCAAAAGTGATCATGTTTTGAGATTTCGAGATTGTCTCTTATGAAAATCAGACTACTGGAAATTACATTTGGCCCTTCAGGGTCCAAAAAGTTTGTAGGAGTTTGTCTATCGCGGCTAAACTCCATTCAAAACTAGGCCTGAAGCTGAATTTGTTCATTTTCTCTGTACGATAGTCATAGACCACTTATAACTTCATTTCTCATACTAAGTAGTTACGAGTCTTGTGACGTATGATGTATTATCCCATTTATTTTGAAAATGTCTTCCTGACCTTTTTGTCCCTCGTCTTCTCAGATACGCAGCACCTGAGCAATACATTATGAGCACTCAAACTCCATCTGCACCTTCGGCGCCTGTGGCCACAGCTCTTTCCCCGGTTTTGTGGCAGGTCCCTTTTCATTTGGAGCTCTTCCAGCTTCATTGAATTATTTTTGTTACCTAGATTTTTCTTCATGTTTTTTATTATATAATCCTTTGACAGATGAATCTACCAGATAGATTTGATATCTACAGTGCCGGCCTTATATTCTTACAAATGGTAAGTGACTTATTCCAGATGTCTCTGCCAGATTGCCACTCTTGTTTAGGTACTTAGACAGTCTCATTTGATTACTTAAAAAGAGAAAACCATCCATATTTATCATGATTAGGCCAAAATTCTCCTTATTTTGACAATTAGTAGTGTCTAATATGCTAATAATACATAAAGTTCTAGAATGAAATAAAACTTTAAACTTCTACTATATGTTCTCTGCATTAAATATTCACACGTGTTGTGCGGAGGGCCACCAAAGACTCAACACACCAAGAATGATTGATGCTTATGACTATTGAATCGAAGAACCAAAACTAATGTGGGAAGCAAACCAAACAAACAAGAGAGAAAATCAAACAAAGATTTTACGTGGTTCAGCTTACATTGGGTGTAAACCTACTCCATGGGCATTCAATCAATGGCTTCTACTAAATCAAAGGCAAATGAATGCTCAAAAGAGTTGCAAAGAGGTATTCCTGTAGCAACCCCCTCCCCAATCTAACTAAGCCCAAAGGCAAACTCTCTCCCAAACCCTAATTTAGACTAATATTTTATCTCCTAATCAAAAGCGCAAAATAAAGATCCCCAATACCGATATTTATACTAAGAGATTGGTTGCCTAACAAAAACTAACCAAATTACACTTTTAACCCTCTCAAAATCCTAGAAACCGCCTTCCCGGGTCGCAAAGTTCTTGAACAAATTTGACCACCATCCGGACAGAAACAACCAAGGCTTCAGAGTCAAAACCGTTTTCGACCGTCTAAATGGCCGTGACCCCGTCTGGACGAAGCTGGCATATTGAACTGAAACTTCACAATATGCTAACACCTACAAAATCCATACTTGTTTGTAAATTTTTGTACGTACTATAGTAAATTCAATGTGCACGCAAAATATGGCAGATGAAACATCCATGCTGAAACAAATGAGGTGGCAAGACTTCATGAAAGATGAAAACGTTATGTTTTGTGAACTCCTTTTTCAAAGAAGATTAAAAACGAAACTCAAAAGAAAGCTGTCAAAGGCTGTCAATTCATTCTGTCTGTTATCCGCATTTGTCTTCCCATACCTTTGGTGAGGATTCTATCATATAAAAGCAAGATGTTAACTGATCTGTGATAGTAATATGTTTTGCTGGGCACGGTATTGAAAATCAGATCTCATTCTCGTACATCTGTAAGCTTGTAGATGCACAGAATGGGAGAGGTAGCAAGACAAATGGAAAAAGCACAAAAAAAACACAAAGGTCCACAAATTTTGAGTTTCATCTGGGAAGTTCATAATTCAGGATCTTAGTATATGTGTGGTCTAGATTCAGGATAGCTTTTGAATTGTCAATTCATCTCGTCCGATTTGGAAATGTGGCTCCAATCAAAGTCACTTGCTAAAAGTTTCAGGCACACTGAAATTTTGAGAATGCCCAGTATGTTGGAAACATGCAGGGATGTTGTAATTTAGTTAGCCATACTAGAAGTAGAGACATAGTTTATCTGGCAAAAATATCTATCATCTACTGATAACAAATATGGAGGTGCTACTGGTTTGGGAGAAATTTCTGAGTGTGCGTAGGGTACATTTGACGTGGTACTCTACCGCGCATCCGGGCCGTGCATCCGTATTTTGGACAGCATATGTTGGGTTAAAAAAAAAAATTGAAAAATGCCACTTGCACATCTGGGTCGTCCAAAAAACGGATGGAGGGCTCAGATGCACCGAAAGCTACCGCCACGTGGTACCCTACCGGCATTGAAAATTTCCCCCTGGTTTGGTAGTTGGGCTGTTAATTCTACTCAACATTCTGACAGTTTCCTTACACAGGCATTCCCATCGTTACGCAGCGACGGTAATCTCATACAATTCAACCGTCAACTAAAACGATGTGAATACGATTTGGTATCATGGAGAAAGACAGTAGAACCCCGTGCCAACCTTGAACTCCGAAGGGGCTTTGAATTATTAGATTTGGATGGAGGAATAGGGTGGGAACTTCTCACATCAATGGTCCGGTACAAAGCTCACCAAAGAACCAGCGCAAAAACTGCTTTAGCACATCCCTACTTCGACAGAGAAGGCCTTTTAGCTTTGTCCTTTATGCAGAATTTACGGTTACAACTCTTCCGAGCTACACAACAGGATTATTCGGAAGCTGCTTTGTGGGTCATTCGGTTAATGGCAAAATCAGGGACAAAGCAAGACGGTGGCTTCACCGAAGCTCAGCTTCAGGAGCTCAGAGTCAGTATCCAATAGATTTGCTTCAACCTGTTGTTAGAAAGCTGTTTCTGAATACATAAACTTCATCATTTTCAAATGTATGATTTTTTGGTCTATCATTTACAGGAAATAGAGCCTAAGAAGAAGGCAAGTCCACAGAGAAATGCTCTTGCATCAGCTCTTCGACTCCAAAGGAAGCTTAAGAGGACAATAAATGAGAGCATGGACGAGCTTAACAACAGCAGGAAGAGCTTATGGTGGAGCAGGTGGATTCCCAGGGAAGAGTAAACTCTGTAGATAGATACATACAAGAATACTACTTTTCTTGATTTTCACTGTAAATTAATTTTTGTGCAGCCCGTCGTTGCATACTGATTTGATGCAATATAATGATATCTATAAAATTAAAAAAAAAACAATAAAATCAATGATATACAAATTTTGAGTCTTTTCTATTCACGTTACTTTCTGTTCCAGTTAGAAACTATTCTGAGAGGCGGGGCAAAAACAATAAGTTAGCGTAGCCATTTGGATTCATTTCAATTTCTGTTCTGCAGAGCTTGACTGAACTAAAAGAAGTGTCATTTGCTGATAATATGTACTGACTGTGTCATTTCCATCATTCCTAGATTTCAATAAACAAAATAACTTAGATTCGACGAAATCTTTTTTTCTAGGCACATTGGTGGCCGGCGGCTTAGTGCCTCAAGGAAACGAGTCGTTTGATTTACTTGCGCATATCATTTCCTCACTCATAACCAGACTATCAACAGATCCATTGAGCATGCATGCAGTAACGTGCTAATACCTGTTTGTGCAGTAAACACAATGTCCAGACTGTCAACAGACGGAGCGTTCGTAATGTGGATCGTATAGTCAAAATGATAATAATTTACTCTTGACACTCTTTGGGCGTGTGCATACGAACTTCCTCTCAACTGTGCAACAGTCTATCGAAATACATGATTTGCGCTTAAGATTACAACTGTATATCTGACCGAACCGTACGAATCACCAACGTTTCCAGATGGGTAATTTTTGTTGCCAATGCTTAACTCATTGCCACCGAACCGATGCGGAAGTTGATTAAAAAACAAACGCCAAGTGCAAAGTCAGTGATGGGGAAAATAATTAAGTATATGATGATTTCAAACCTTAGAAAGGAGAGTAATGTGTTGTAGTAACAGATTATGTCGAGCATTCCAAGGGCAAGGGCCTTGTCAGTCACGAGACCTTCACGTGCAACCCTGACCTTCTTGTTCGGTACTACAACTATTGCCATTTTTTTAAGGTTTATAGAAGTACAACAAACGCAGCATGGGGAGGACTTAAAAATAAGCCTGGAACACTTCGATTATGGTGTTTTTTTTGTCTTCTGCTTTCATCACTTGTTGTCTCCTTTGATCTTGCTGGAATTCACTAAGCTGGGGTGCCTCTCCCTCCATAAATAAATCACAAACATGTGAGGTTGAATTATTTGGAATGTGAATGGGATCGGTCTTTAGACCACGTTTAGGGCTGCAAATGAATCAAGCTATCAATGTTCATTTGAATTGATCACCTACTACCCACGGAACCCATGATCGAAGACCCGAATGTGTTTTTCAAGCTTGTAGTATCTATAAGCTCAGAATTTGAATTTGGCTTGATACGCATTTCATATTAGAAAGAACTAAGTTAATTGAGCCGGATTGTTACGTGATCATCTACAGTCTTACCAATGAGAATTCTCGGTACTCGTGGGAGATTGATACTTTGATCGAGGATATCAAATTATGGGCTAGATCAAGATCATGGTCATTTGTATAGTATTGTCGTGAGAAGAATAGAGCAATTAATTGGTTGGCTGCAAAACCTTTGATCGGTCTGAGTGTTTTCAAACCGGGTTGTATTCCGCCTTCTTTTCCAGGATAGGCCTTGTTAGCTTTGTGTTATTTGGCGTCCTTTTGAAAAGAAAAAAAAGTTTTCACAACCGCTTTCACGTGTATGCAGTGAGACATAAACTCCAACACCAATGCAGGAGCAATAAAACCTCCTACCTAGAGATAACTGTGTGGTGCTGAGGGACAATACTCGCCAACGGAAAACTTATTGGAAGATTCATTTATGTACACAAAAATATTATACTAATATGAATGATGAACTCCATAAAAAATTCCATCCGCACGAGCAGGGAGCATTCCTTTTAACATCAAATTACTTATAATAACGAGCATTTAAATCAAAATTAATGACAGCTTACATGACTAATTTGTTTATTAGTAGAACAGAGGTTAATGGCAGTTTGTGAAATCAAGCTGGATATTGGCTCATTGCTTTTGTTTTTTGTTTCTTACGTACGGATTCTTAACCAGTCAGTAAGTTATTTGGGTTTCGAGCTGTGATCATCATAAGAAAAATATACTATTCTATTCTACCACTTGAATCTGTGTTACAACTCATAACCTTGAAAGAATTAATCAATACGGGCTAACTTACGAGCACCTCGACTTATTTTTCCAGCCTGATCAAAAGGCTGGTCATCCCGTATGGGACTAGGGGATTCACGAGAAATAACTCGCTTGCGGCCTGACTCTGAGAATCGAACTCTAGTCCTGTTTGTAGGAACCAAAACTACCAACCAACCAAACTAACCCTCGAGGCTAATCAGTCACTTATTTGGGTTTCGAGCTAGTGTCATTAGAGTAATGCAATTATTAGTCTGATTGAATCTGGGGTACAACTCATAACCTGGAATTACTCCAGTTTTCTTGGGCTCTTAATTCTTTTCCTTTTTCAAAGAATTTGGCACGATATTTGGAGGTTCACGTGAGGGTCTTGACCTTGTTTTTATCCTTTTCCCTTGCCAAAACTAAAGTAGCTTACCTGGGAATTCAACTGCACAACTTGTTTAGGATTCTCTCTGTTGGAGATTAAATGCTCCCATGAGCATCGTTTGCATCACAGGATACTTGAAGGAATAGAAACCAATAAATTATGCTCTCTCCGCGTCTTATTTTAATAGTCTCATATTTCATTTTGGACCGTCTCAAAATTAATGTCTTCATTGCAAAACTAAACATAGAATCGTGATGAGATTCCATTTTTACACTTGTGTTTAAATGAAAATAATATTATTTGCATCAATTAAATTTGAAATATCAACTATGCTGGATTCCGCAAAAGTACAATAATTAATAAATAAATGAAGGGTATAATTGAAAAGTGCAATACTTTTTGTAGTAATTATTTGGCTCCCTTAAAAGGTTTGAATCCTTGAAAGAAAATATAAAAATTGGGGCGGAGGGAATAGTACAAATTTGCTTACAAGACAAAGAAAAAAAAAAAAAGAAGAAGAAGAAGAAGCAAAAATAGACAATATTTTGCCTTTTTTTTTATTATCCTTCCTAGATTTTTTACATGTTCTGTCTGTTTCTTTTTTCACCTTTTTTTTTATATAGTTTTTTCCCTGTCAAGATGAATCAAAAAGGTTAAATATTTTGGCCAAAAATCAAAACAAATTTCGTAATAATGAAAATAAGCCACTGTAAGAAAAGACAAGTTGAATTACTTGTGTAAACTCAAGCAAGCCATTTTTGCCTATTCTGCCACTATCTTTTCTGATGCTCTGTACCAAGTTAATTCGATGGGAATACTTTAGCTAAGAATAGAATTTTTCCCAATTTGACATTATCTAAGCTAAGAATTCAACTTTCGAATAATTCCTAATATGATACGTTATCCAAAGTTATTTGCTTCACGGGAGTCTTTTCATGATCGTATATACCTATGTTTTAAATATCGGTACTAGCAATACGGCTAATTAATATGAATTGGCCAATATTGTACGACGTCAACTAATATATTAAAAGGTCCATCGATAATCTTGACACTTATCAATCAATACCTAAAATCAAGATTGATAAATAAAATTATGCTTGCTTGCTTATATAGTTCGACTTCGATTCTTAAGATCATATATAGAAGATAAACAAAATTAGTGTAATATCAAAACTAAGAACCAACACAATGTCTGGAATTTGTCATACATAATCAGGCAAAGAAATTCAACAAGATTACATATGCCCTTAACAAATTTGTAAGATTAATTGTTCCATCTTTATTTAATTGTTCCATCTTTATTTAATTTGTTCAACTTGCTGATCATCTCACATGATATGGCTGAATAGTCAATTTAAAACCCAGATCAATAATTCAGATGAGGCATCTCAATTATACCAGCTACTAAAAAATAAGTTTAGTGAAGGCAGTTAAGATGAGGAATATTTCTTAATTAAATTTAGGGTTCAATATTTAATTAGGGTTTCAACCGAAACCCTCCTGTAATTTCCAGTTCACGTGGATCCAACAGAAGAGTTGAAGCAAGCTAACAGACAAATAGATATAAAGAAATATAAGAAATTCAAAAATTATTAACTCAATGATGAAGATCAAATTGAAGGGGGGGCCTCTTAAACAATACAAGTATGCTTCCTTTGGAGGGTAATGGCCGACCCAGCCTGTTGGTGGTTGATCATGCCTACACACCCTTGGCCATATGGATGAGAAAGAGAAAGAGATGGATGGGGTGCCCAATTGTTTGAATTTTTTTTTCTATCATAAGTAATAAAATTTAGTTATTAGGTGGATTAGGATTCTCACAATTTAAGTGGATAAGGATTCTCACAATGGGCTATTTACACTATAGGGTTGTTGTGCATAGGTTCTACCGAGATCTCATCAGCGCAATCTGACTCCATCACTTTATAGACCTCGTTATGCACTTTATTCATCTCAAAAATTAAGTTAATCGGACATTGACAACTAGTCCCACGAGACAGATTTATGTTATCGGATCTCAATCAACATATTTTTCTTTTAACTAACAATGTCTGATTAAGTTTTCCCTAACGATAACTAATCAATTCAAATTTTTAATAAAACAGCCCCGTTGCGTTCTCTATAAACTGAACGATTTGAATCACAATAACATCTCGATAAAACTCAATGTAACGCACTAAAATCTTGTAATGCATTAGCGCACCACGAGAACCCCATTAGTCAAGTAGAGAGCATGGAGTCAGTGTGGAATCTCAAGGGTGGGAGGAGGGTAGGACCCACAAAGTATTATTATTATTA
This sequence comes from Vaccinium macrocarpon, assembly GCA_022606695.1. Classification (NCBI taxonomy): domain Eukaryota; kingdom Viridiplantae; phylum Streptophyta; class Magnoliopsida; order Ericales; family Ericaceae; genus Vaccinium; species Vaccinium macrocarpon. Next base: position 11,221,217 of record CM040177.1, on the reverse strand, counting down.
TTATTATTATTATTATTTTTGTCTAATGAGGGCTAGAGGAGAGGGGGACACTGCACGCCCTTTGATGTCCCATCGTTGGTTGTTTACTAGACCAATGACAAGTCATGAGGACCACAACCCCATCTACTACCTCCCTATATAAACAACCCCTCCACCTCACAATTTCCCTTCAACCTCAGAACTTCAGCTCAATTCAACCCAATTTCACAAATCTTCAGAAAAAATCCTGCATTTTCTCTCTCTACTCTCTCACTAAGACAGCAAAGAAGATGAAGGTGAGCAGCAGTAGTAGCATGGGAGGGTCAAAGAGGAGGATGGCAAGCAGAGGGCTAGGAGGAGTCCTTAAGGAGCAAAGGACCAGGCTTTACATCATCAGGCGATGTGTGGTCATGCTTCTTTGCTGGCATGATTAATCCTCCTTTGACATCGACGGCGGCAGCGATGAATGCGTCTTTTTTCTTTGTTTCTATTTAATTAGGAGTGTAAATAGCAGCGGCGGACCGGGTATTATTAGTTAGCTAGAGAGACTCTTGAGAGTAACAATTTTTGGTCGAATTGGCCTTTTTTTGGGCTTCCTGTAAATCGGATAGCTTGGATGAATTATGAAACCTATGGTTTTTTATTAATTGATCGAGTTACGGTGTTCTCTAATTAATTCTATTTGCTTTTTGGTATGTTTTGTTTGTGTTTGAACCATATGGTCAAATCTACCTCCTCAATAGTTGTACACGGAGATTTGTTTTGGCATTAATTAAAATTTCCGCAAATGAACAGTGAGATTGAACTTTCTTGGATTAGTCTAGGATTCGGAAATGTTAACACAGACACCTGAGTTTATCAAAAAAAAATTAGTTGTGATGAGTTTGCAAAAAAGGGATAATTAAAGTTTCAAATAAACCGGACTGTAGGAATTGTTTAAATCTTTTGTACCCATTTTTCTGTATTGGGATTGCAATGCATTTTGGGCCATTGAATTTAAGTCATTTTCCTAAGTTTTTTATTTTATTTTAAATGATCTAATAATGGTTGAAAATGTACTGAAACATCACTCGCTGATTAAAACGCATATTGCCTTTTTCACTAGTTACATGTAGCAAGTCAAACTAGGCAAATTTGATCAGCTCTTATATCAAAGAATTTTTGGAAAAGTTTCAATACTCGCTCCCTTTACGAATTTTTTAGCTTATTTTATGAGTTTTTATTGTTATTTTTAAGATTTGTGGCTCGTTTTACTTTTGAGTGTACAGTTTGCCCCTTACAAATTATATACTACCAAATTTTGTGAATTTTTGTGGCCCGATATATGAATTTTGTTATTTTTTGTCGTTTGAACTTTTTTGGTTACTTTTACAAATTTTTGGGGTGTTATTTACAAATTTTGGTAATGAATTTGCGGTCAAAAAGATACTGAAAGCTAAAGATGGCTCAAAGTTATGAATTTTTGTGATCCATTATGAAGAAATTTTGGTGTTCAATTTTGAAAATTTTCCAGCAATTTAGGATTTTTTATGACTTAAAATACGAAGTGCATATCATATGCCAATTTTTAGGGGCATCTACCCTAGCCTTGTCCCAAGAATTTTACATCATGTGTCACAGCATCAAACAGTCTTCAAGTTATTTGATTGAATGCCTATCTGACCGAGGGCTACGTGTGGGTCTTTATTAGCAGAAAATTAATCAGGATAATACAATTTTTGTCATCAAAATATCCCAGTGGAGATGATAATTGATAATTCAATGAGCATGAGTTATTGGTGGACCCATTTTCTTTTGCTCATCTTGTGAATCTTTGCAGTACTCCATAAAATCTTTGACTAAAATCATTAGATGATCGTTGATGGCTCATATAAAGCAGACCCAAGTTTTCACCTATAATTATTTTGAACCGGAGAAAAAGCAGGATAAAAGTGCCAATTTTTTTTGTTAATAGGGTCCCAATTGACACTTTTAGATCATTATATGGGCCCAAAAATCATCCAAAGTAGTCTTTACTAATAATCAATCTCATAATCACTTCAATTCCAATCACTAAATCCGTCAAAAGAATCTCAATCTTCAAAAACTGTCTAATGATGTGTTAAGAAAAGCAGTCTTAATTACATCATCGCATGCTTGTGAACAATCGCGTGCCAAAAATCGTAATTACTTGAAAGATTCTTGATCATCTTGCTCTTTCTTCCTTCTTCCTTTTGTTTTTCTTTCCACTATTACATGACAATTGAACTTCATAAAAATGCCCCGCTCGAAAAAGTAAAAGCGTGATAATACAGTTGGAACCACGTTTGTTCTTTCGAGCTATTTAATTTGTGTTTTGCTTTTTACCCTCTACATTAAAAATCGAGACTCGAGATGCAAAAGTATCATCTACCAAACCAAAACCATTAGTATCTAAGCAAAGCTTTTCTTCTTTTTCCTTTCTTTTTCCTCTCTTCAATATTACTTTTTTTCTTTTTCCATGACGAGTCTTCCTCATGGTATTTCTTCTTGTGGAATAATAATAACATCTATTATTGTTTGACACAAAAAAAAAAACTTTTGACAAAGAACATGTTATGGCATGAGTTGTTGGATCAGAATCAAACCCTCTTGGTTTTAGTTTTTGTGATTGAATGATAGAGAGAACAGATGAATTGTAACTCAGGTGTGTGCAACAATATTATGCCCTAAATCAGGACTAATAATTTCATTAAGATCTAGTGATTATTCACTCACTCACTCCAATAATTAGCTCCTGGCGTTTTGTGGGAAAAATAAATTCTTTTGTGGGTCCTTGAATTATTGAGTCCAACTCATATTCACGTGTGCCACGTGTACGGGTAGAAAAGACCTTGGAATCAATACTGTAGACTTATATTGTCTGTTTTGACCTTTTGTTGCTTACAATTGTTGCAAGAGAAGGGCTAAAAATGGAGAAAGGAAGAGCGGCAGATTGAGGTTGTCTTCTGGTTTGTAGAGAAAGTGGCAAAGGTTTAATTTGTTGGTAAAAATTAGAAAGAAAAATGAAAAAAAGAGGAAGGGTTTATTTCAGTGAGCTTCTCCTAGGTTTCTCACAATTACATATACCTCTCTTGGAGAAATTTCTAAAATGTCACTGAAGTTTTTTTTTATTTTATTTTTTACTAGAATCAGAATTCTCAGTCCGTTACTTAACATGTTAAATTTATTAGCCATTAAATAATAAATGGTGTCAAATTTAGCCACTAAACGGTGTTAAATTTTAACCATTGAATAATACGAACATTCTTACATTCCTCAAAGTAAGAGGCCCGCGAAAGCCCCAGCTCTCGACCCAAATAAATATTCCCATCATGAAAAGCTCAGGTTTTATCCATATGATTTACTCCTACGGATGAATTTTACTCTTAGCAGAATACTTTGTAAGGTTTTGTTTCCTTACATGGTGATTTAATTCTGCATTATGAGAAAACTTAGTATTGATACCATGCAACGATTTCAAGAGTTTTAATTCTTCAATCAAGAGAACCAGAGTAAATATTTTAAAATATCACCTAACGTAATACTTTTCCAAATTCATATTGGACCATCGAGTGCAAAATCTGACTCCTCCCCCTAATCAAAGTTTATTCTTTCCTTCCATTTTGCTCCTTATCTTTTTGTTTAGCTGCGTTCCACTAAGCTCAACCTTTTAGATTTTTAGATTTTTTTACTAATGACTGTTTCTTAAAACATGAAAAGCTAAAAAGCCTAAAGATCTACTTAGTGGAACAAGTTCTGAGCCTAACTTTTTCGAAATAAAACTAACAAAAATCATTTTCACGTATTTTATGATAACAAATTTGAAAATATGAATCAGGGGAATCAAAATGCCGAAAGTAACACAAGGGCATACAGCATACTAGCATACCACCACCAATATTGACGCTGACCGTTAAATATGCATTACCTTCTAATTTAGAACAGAAAAGTTAATTACACTAATTATATAAAACTATTACATTAAATATGCATGATGCAGGACAAGATATACACCCCTATCACTTATGGAAACGTTATTTTTGTAACAATTTTTATTTATGACTATTTTTAGCATATTTATTTATGCCGCCTATTTTGCACGTTCCTAATTTAGTTTTGGTTAGATTTTATTTTTATTTCCTTTTAGCAAATAGTCTAGGTTTCCATGTAATGTTTTGCTTGGTCACCACTCTAACTAATTTCCTTTTAGCTAGGACTTCTACTAGTATAAATAAGGATGTAGCCTATGGGCAAACTTACCTTTTAGTCAATAACAATTTATGAGTTAAATCTCTTTCTTCTTGTGGATTCAAGAACTCTTAAGGAATCAAGACCTATCATCGTTTGCAATAGTAAGCTAACTATTCTTTCGTGAATTATCGCTGTGTCAAGTGGTATCAGAGCAAGATTGTTTCTAGCTCGATGGCACCAAACAAAATAGAAGATACACCCCTAGACGTTGTTCAAGGACTTGCTGATCTAAAGGAGATGGTTGAAGAACAACAAATGCAATTCACAGATTTTCAAACAGAAATCCATGAACCGTTACTTGCGACCTTAGATTGTATTGTACATGATGTCCCCCTAAGTGTAGGGCTAGGTATCGCATAGCATAATAACCGGTAAGACCAGGTCGAATCCACAGGGACCAAACGCACCCAACATGAGAGTTGTCTCGCGAATGATGGTTTTAGCCTTAACACGGTAAACTTGGCTTTTGGAGTTTGTTTGGTGGAATTCTCTCTCTACCTCTAATGTGATTGAAAACGAAGGTATAAACTATAAATTAAAGATGGCAAGGTCTAGAGGTTCATACACCCATGACTAAGGATATTCAATAGCTCTCAACTATAACTCAAGTGAGAGACAAAGTCACTTGCTCTCACTCGGAAGATTTAACAATGAAGATCATTTTGACTCTAGAAAATGGTTTTACCAATGGGATAAGTTATTTGAGACATTTTTACAAACACTTGGAGTGACATAGTTCTAAGCATCATATGTGGCAAGTAGTCAAGCCCTTGCCTACACAAGATCAAAAATGTTAACAACTCCTAGTTTTGGTATATAAAATTGAACCTACCCAATGAAAACCAATCTTCGTCACAAAAATGAGATTTGTAAATGGAAAGAAATCCTCTTAGCCAAAGTGACATAGCTCAAAGCATTGTATGTGCCAAGTGATTTTTCCACACCCAATCAAAGAGGTTAACAACTCTAAGTTTAGACCAAAAATAGAGTGATTAATCCATTCACAAACCCACAATAAGCATATAAACGTGAGAAGCCATTGAAACACCAAAGTCATGGAGTGATATTCACCCCATGACCAAGCCTAATCTACTACTCAAACATGATTAAGCTAAACATTAAAGGAAATATGAAGGAAATGCAAAACATGACAAAAATGAAAATAAAGTATAGATTTATAAAGATTAGAGAAGTGCTTACAACATTAATGAAGGAGAAAACCTTAGTTCTTGAAGATTAAAACCTAAAATCTAGAGAGAAGGAGGAGCTAATTTAGACTAGAAAAGTAACTAATGAGGGAGAGGTAGGAGAGAGGAGGGAGGAAGGTATTTATACTAAAAACCCTTTGCATTGGCTAATTATCCCAAAACCATACTATAAGTGGAAAGTTTCCATAAATGGAAGATATTAAAGTAACAAAAAAATCTGTCAAAAATCGCCAAGAATGAGTCTGGACCGATCCACTATGGGAGTGGATCGATCCAGAATGCTCTGGGGGTCTTATGGATTGGAGTGGATCGATCCACTATTGCTAATGAACTTTTGGGGTGGAGTGGATCGATCCAGAATGCTCTAACCATGTTTTTTACTTGAGTGGATCGATCAAGTATTGGGAGTAGATAGATCCACTATGCTCTGATGAACTATTGACTTGAGTGGATCGATCCACTATTGGGAGTGGATAGATCCACTATTGGTCCAATGATCCTTTGGTCACTCCCTTGGCCTTGCGTGTTTCCGGATTTCCTTCAAAACACTAAAACAAGTTGTGTAACCCTTGGAGAGGTGTTTCTTGGTCTCGTGCATGCTTGGTTACTCCCGGATTCCACCGGGAGTTCTTGTGAGCTTGCGGCACGCTTTCAATCCAACGACGCGACTTGTGACTTTTCGCACGCCCGGGCCTCGACCGAATCGTTATTTCTTGGCTCGTGAGGCCCGGTGTTGGCGTGCCATGGGGCACGTAGCACTCGATAATTTGGGAAGGTTCCAATGTGCTCAAAACGCACTTATTTGCTTGTTTAACCTGTAACTTAACAAAAATACAACTACACGCAAATCAAACTTTTAAGGCGCGAAATCGCGTGCGTGTGTGAGATAAATGAGCAAGATAAGCCCCGATTATCTACAATATTGGGGGCTTATCAACCGTTGCGGCAGATGTCTTTACGCCTCAATTAAGGAGCAGTAAGGGTTGAAGAAGATCGCGCTGTGGGAGTTACCCAACACTGTCATCTTAACCAGAATTAGGAAAGCGCGGTGGGATTTGCCCAACGCCAACCTGATAATCAAATAGTAGTTGGGGAATACTCGACTAACTGTGTTGATAGTAAGGAAATAGAACCCGTTTTTAGGTATTATCACAGTTTACCTAAATTAAGTGGTTTGAGTATTTTGAAGATAATTTTTATTGGATTCTAGCCATCGAAAATTTCTTTGATTATGAGGGAATTCCATCCAAAGAATGGTGGAGCTTCTTCTTTTTAAAACTTACAGGTCCAGCTCTACAATGGTGGCTAGATATGCAATCTTTAGGAGATCTATTGGGCAAGCATCGTATTTGCGATTGGTCAAAATCAAAGAATGTCTGACGAATAGATTTGTGTCATGGAATTATGGGCAAATTCTGGAAGATTATTGTATGTCAAAGCAATAAAATACAATCAATGCATCTACCAATAATGTTGTTGAAGAACCTTTTAAAGAGGAGGTAACTCAAGTTGATGGTAAGAAAAATGATATGGATTTGAGTGATGAGAAAAATAATGGTATTGTTGTTGGTGATCAAGTTGTTGAGGACCAATACAATTTTTCACAAGAAGAAAGAGATTTAACTCAGAAATTGTTATTGAATAAAAGGTAAATTTGCCCATAGGCTACATCCTTATTCATACTAGTAGAAGTCCTAGCTAAAAGGAAATTAGTTAGAGTGGTGATAAGCCCCTAATGTTGTATATATCTGGGCTTATCTCGCTCGTGGTGATCACACATACGTGCATTTTGTGCCTTTATACGATTGATTTTGCACGAGTTGTGTTTTTGATAAGTTTCAGAAAATCGGAGCTAAAAAGGCGTGTCCAAAGCTCCAAATAATCCCCGGTTTTATCCGGAAGTATCCAAGATCCCGCAATGCCGTGGAGGACAATCACCGAAGCTTAGAAGTCGATTCAAAGAGCTTTGGAAGGTTCAAGGAAGGCCCGGAACAAAGGAACATAAAATCTAGAGTTATGAGGCTCGAGGAAATCCGACCAACCGATAGAAAAAAACTCATTTCTCTCATTATATAAAGGCCATGAAGATGAGGTCAATTGGGTTTGAAAGTAGACTCATAGAGCTTTCCAACGGTTCAAGAATCACCTAATTTCGAGTTCGGACGAAGCCAGGGCGTGCCTGCAAAGTTGGCTAAAAAATCTGCCCGAACAGATGAATCTGGATCGACCCAGATGTGGTGTGGATCGATCCAAATACCTCCGGCCATCATTTTTTGAGCTCTTTTTGCACTTTCCTTTTATGGAAACTTTTGTTTAATGTGTGTGCTTTATTAGATATTATGTAGAGAGAGAAAGGGAAGACTATATTGGGCTCTCTCCTCTCTCCTTCTCCCTACCTCTCACTCTTTCATTTTAGTTTTAGTTTAGCTCCTCCATTGGAGGATTTTGAAGCTTTATCTCTCTAGATTTCTCAAGTAAGTTTTCATTTCTAGTTAATTTGTCAAGATTTATTGTTGTAGCTACAATCATTCTCTCTATATAAATCTAATTTATTTGTGTTTTTATCGGTTAAATCGTGTTCTTCATTTCCTAGCTAAATCCTTCTTAAACTCTAGTTTTTATTGGTTGTTTTTTATTTCTCTAAGATTTAAAGTTGTTGGCGAGTTTGTTATCATCATTAAAAATCACTTTTCAAAGTTATTGGTCATGTTTATAACTTCCTTAATTAAATTAATTAGTCTTTGCCTAATGAGTGAGTAGTCAATTAGGTAGGGTCATGGGGTGATTGACTCCCCATGATCAAGGTTAATCCAGTTCCTCGCGCAATTTAAAAAAGGCTTTCAACATTTGTCGAGCAATGAATTGGGATTCACTTTTACGAATCAAAATTAGGGTCTCAGAACCCCCTTTTGATCGCACGCCGCCGTGGCTTGACCACTTGGTACGTGCGATGCTTAGGGATAGAGCGACTCAAATGTTTGTCTAAATGGCACAAGAATCCTATTCTTTGTGGAACGCATTTTTCTAGGCGATGGTTTAGTTGCTAAACCATTTGCTCCAGTGCACCTAATGGTGGCTTGAGTCGATTACCGAGCGTGAGGATTTCGTTAGCTTTGGTTGTGATCGTTATGAACCCCTAGGCTTTACCTTTGTTAATTTAGTCCTTTTAATCTTCCGAGTCATTCACGAAGTTAAGTGAATTCCACCCTAAAACTCCAAACGCCAAGTTTGCCGCTTTAAGGCTAAAAACCTCACTCGCAAGACAACTCTCATGCCGCGTGAGTTCGGTCCCTGTGGATTCGACTCGGTCTTACCGGTTATTATGCTACCGCCGACCTAGCCCTACGCTTGTGGCGACACTCTCTACGACGCAATCCAAGGTCGCAAGCAAGTGGTGACCAAGCAAAACATTACTTGGAAACCTAGACTATTCGCTAAAAGGAAATAAAAATAAAATCTAACCAAAACTAAATTAGGAACATGCGAAATAGGCAGCATAAATAAATATTCTAAGAATAATTGTAAATAAAAATTGTTACAAAAATAACGTTTCCATAAGAGATAAAGGTTTATATCTTGTCCTGCATCATTATATGACACTATTTTAGTGTATGACTATATTCATGTATTTAGTTTCCAAAGAAATGATTTATCTTATCAACCCCTCGTCCATAGGCAATTGTCAAATATAGTAATGTTTTGTGAATAAACGGTCAGCAAGAGCACTTAAGTCATATAATGTGTGTGTGTTGGTGCCGATGCGTAGAGCAAGGATTGATAGCAAGAACAAAGGCTATTTTGAAGGATTATGTGACTAAGGTCAACACCCATCCAACATATACTTTATACGACAAATAGTTCCAGGTGGATAGTGTGAGGGGAGATATGATTAAATAACAAATACTGCTCCATCCATCTGTCCTTTGTTGGTCTATTTTTACTACTTATATTTTTCAATTCATAATGATTTTATGATTTTGTGGACTTTGTATAATATAACTAATTGAGATCTATCAAATAAAATTGTGTGATTCACTATTCAATTGTTAGAAAGGACGTAGGATTGGAAGGATATCATGATTGGAAATAGACATTAATAGAACAACTAAAATAATGATGAGAGGGAAAGATTATGGATGGCCTAGCAGGAACCCTCGGGATAAGGGTGCTTGAAGGAACCCGACAATGTTTAAAGCAAACTAAATGGAGTCCCTGAAGGGAAGTGTGGCCGGAAAGACGCTAATTGAGAGGTGATATTTAGAGCAACCTAAACAAAGTCCCTGAGGAGAAAGGCTGCTGGAAGGAGTCTATAACTTAGTAATGTTTAGAGCAGCCTAAACAGAGTCCCTAAGGAGAAAGGCAACCGTAAGGAGTAAATGAAAAATGGATGGATGTTTATATATTATTCTTGTACATGAACTGTAATGAATTATTTACGTGTAATGTATATATGGATTAGAGGGGTATGGATTATCTATCGAAAGTCATTCTCCCACGGTGTTATTGTTGGTCATGAGGTTTCATGACAGGTATTGAGATAGAGGGACGTGGGTAGACTTCCAGACGAAGGACCAGGTAATAGAGCAAGATGAAGCTGGGAACCCCTATCCCAACTAGAATCTCTATTATTTATTAAATTTCAATTCTAGTTATTTATTTCGTTTAAGACTTAAACTAACGTATTTTAGCCATGTAATGATTAAACTTATCCTTTTTCTATTAATCAAGAGATTAATGTTTTAATCGATTTAATTAACTTAATATTTTACTAATAATTGATCAATTAATGCATTTAAAAATTAGGGCTGAAAAATCCTAGTTTGCCTAGGTTTATAGATTTGCTATGTTTTAATATTTTAAAAATCATCTCACCACTTAAATATTTAATCAATCACACAAACGAAAATAGACAATTGAAGAACATCAAGATATACGTGGAAAAACTCTAAATGGAAAAAAACAACGGGAATGAATCATGGACTAGAAATATCGTATGATTACAAGTATTCTTACTATTGATTGTGTATCCTCACCACGAGTCCTAAGAGCTACTTGCTGAATCCACGTTCACCATACTCCTACATAATCACGGAATCTTGAATCCTCAAGCCTTTCAAAGATACCTTTCGGACTCCACGAAAGGGCTTAACTCAAAGATTGAATGTTGATGAAGTAGTTGAAACCTCTTGAAGATGATCGATTAACACAAAGATCTCATTGATAATTACAATCCTTCAATATGCATAAGCCTTTGCCCTCAAATGTATTTGGAAGTGTAAAAACAAATGTCTAGAAAAAATGGCTGCTCTCAATGCCTTCTAAAACCTAATGTCTTTGTATTTATAGAGCAAATGAAAATGTCACTTTCACTCAAGTGACTCTGAATCTCGCTCGAGCGAACCTGTTGCTTCTTGAACGAATTGCACATCTCCAATTATGTTGTTTTCTTTTTCTCAATTTTCTTTCACCCAAGATCCTTACTTTTCCCAAATGCAATAAGTCCATAATTCTTTCCAAGTCACAATCTTTTCTAAACCATAAAACCATATGACTTAATGACTACCTCACTCAAGTGAAATACAAACACCCTAGAAACTAATAAAAAGAAAATGTCAATAATAAAATGGGATACATGCATTGTGTGTTTTGACATGAAATTGTCAATCATAAAGGAACTCGGCCTGTGGAGCTTACAGGGGTGTCATAGACTTGTATCGAACACAGGACTCAATTCACATGTGATTACATTTTTGTTCATTGTAATTTGCAATTTACAATGAAATTGTATAACTATGAAATTAGCCAATTGTATTTTTCTAACAAAACCTAGCTACTCTACAAAAAATCTTGCAGCTAGCGACGTGGTACGAATATATACGGCCTTGTTTTACCATTGAATTAAAGAGGAGGATATTCATATTTACACAAAAATAAAAATAAAAAAGATTCCTGGAAAGATTTGACTTAAACAAAAGCTTATCCAAAATAATAAGCTAGTTTCTGGTTCTTTCTTTAACTAATGTAGTGGACCAAACGACTTGCCCCTGAAGGCCCAACTGATTGTTGACTAAAGCTAATCACTCCAGCCCCACCAAACCAAACCACCCGTACGAACTGGACCATCTGACTGGCTCGACGACTCGGAACCGTTTGCCCTAAGAGTACACGATTCTTTCTAATTTACTCTTTCTGTACTGTCCCTCCACCGCCCTCTTCTCATTTAGGCACTAAACCGTCAAAGTACCTTTTCAGTCGTACTCCGACAAACAAGGCACTAATACGGGTGCTTGTTGTGCATGATAGGCTACGTCCCAACCACCAACTACCGTTTAGGACAAGATGTCAAGCACAATTTCACCTTCAAGAATAGCAACCCCACAAATTATAAAAGCTTATCAAGAACAATAAGCTAGTCACTGTTTATTTATTTATTTATTTTTTTTTTTTTTGGGGGGAACTACATCATATGCCAAATTTTGATGATATTTCTATTGTTTGTAAGGTGCAAACCTAATCTACCATGTTCCACATATATTTGATGAGATATGGGTCTCAGTTAAGAATTTCAAAAAATAGGGGAATATGGTGAGTTAAAGGAGTCCTAATAACAAAAGCTGGAGGGCAGAGGGGAGTACAGTAGAGGAACTCAATCTTCAATCTTATATTCTGTTGTCGGCCAAATAGTTTCAGGAGGTACCCCACCAAACTGCCACGTCAAACTCAAACCAATAAAAAGGGACCCCCACCACTCCCGACAAATAGTGGATCAGTCAAAAGGACAGTCCCTATGAATCCCACGTTCATTTCCTCGTCTTCAACCCCAGAAAGGGGCCCGCACCACTCTCCACTCTCCCAGTCCCTCCTTGTCTTTTGATTCTTTTCTAAACCAGCCCCAAAAAGTCTAAGAGCACAATTTTCAGACACTTATTCCGAATACAATTGTATTCTGAGTCTTTCAATATACGTGGACTCATGTATATATATCAAACGAATCTTAATGAAGATGGTTTGGAGTTGTGTTCCTAATATTGATCAATCCACTATAGTTCCCCAATTGTGAAAAAAAAAAAAAAAAAACCCTTAGGTTCCCAATAACTCCCTCTTGATTCTTTTCTAATCAATCACGCAGAGTCTAGGAATACAACTTCTGGACAATTTACTCCGAATCAATTGTCTTTGGACACACGTGCATCGAACGTATCCAGATGAAGTTGTCTGAGACTCTGAGTTGTGTTCCTAATATTGCTTAATCAACACCATGGGTCCCCTAGTTTAAAAAAAATGGAAAGAATAAAAAAAAAAAAGAAAGGGTCCCACCTTAGAATATAATCCTTCGAAATGCACTCCACTCACGTTTTCGTTTCTCGCTCTTACGGATTTTAGTAGTTTGAGATGTCAGATGTGCATCGAAAATGTTTTCGTGCTCGTGCTCGTGCTAATGCGCATGTAAATTATGTGACTTAGGTTCCACTTGTGCACTCACATTTTCCTAATTTCAAACACTTCTCTATCAGATCCATATGGTTTTGTGTCCCGCAGCTTATTTTGGTGGGTCCATTTCTATTCTCTAGCAATTAAGATGATATATTCAAGTTATTTCTTCAAGATTTAAGTAACCAGGAGTAATAAATTACTATATAATCCAACATTTGTAGTTGCACGATTTTGGACACATTATTGTTAAGCTCAATGTTATATACAACTTGCAACGATCCACTAATACGGATTGCATATAATCTGAGCCCATTTATCTACGCTCACCATTGCGGAATGTTTTTTCAATAAAACGGATAACTGTAACACCATCGCACAGTGGCTGATCAAAGATTTTGATCCCGGGGGCCACGAACAATGCTAGTTCATTAGTTTTAGAGGCTTAAATTGGAATCATTAGATGAGGCCCTCCATGTATTTTATATAATAAAATTTTTGAACACAACTTCGTAAAATACCATTACAAAATATTGATCATTGTATAAAATTAAACATAAAATCATCCAAAAATAAACAACCATTACATTAATATATAACTCCAGGTCCACACAGCATCCTGGATGGGAAGTAGTTGAACCTAAAAGCAATTATTGTTGAGGTTGTTTTACCTGCCTTTTCTTTTCTTTTTTGTTTTTCTTTAAAGCTTAAGCTTATGAGCATTGTTCTTCTTCTTTTCTCCAATGATTACTTCCTACGCCATGGCATAGCATTCTCCTAGGTTAGGGCCATTAATTTCAGGCCTTTTGTTTCCATGAAGTTTCATATACAGATTCAGTGACCTTCCAATTAGGTATACCTAATGGATTCCCATCATGGGCTCCAATTTTTTGATCAAATTTTTATGATCCGAACCGTCTAATTTATTTAAAAAGTGTTTTTAAGAGTTCTCGCGAGAAATCAATGAAAAAAATACAAGAAAAGTCTTGATCCGATCAATTTTTAATAAAAATGTATATATATAGTTTTTTCTCCCTGAAGCACCTCTCCCGCAACTTCCCTAGAAATCATACGAGGACCGAAACTGCTGCTCCAAGCTAAGATCTAGAATCAGTTATCAAATTTTTTTTTTGGCAAACATCATAAACCAATTGAATGACACGGGGAGCTCACTCTAGCTACACACATGTAATGAGCCCCTCACTATAGGCCCCCCGGTTCCCCGTAAACCAAACTTTCATAAGCTGTAATCCAAAATCACCTCTCAGAATGTTGACAAATAGGCATTGAATCATGAATGGAGCCAGAGAGGAGCTAGTAGTGGCGGTCACCTCCGCAAAAAGGAAAAAAAACCTCTAATATTATATATAAAAAAATTCCTTTGAATTATATGAGATTGTCCCTTCAAAGTATTTTGGAATAAATTCCTAGCTCCGTTTGTGCACTGAATTGACATAAAGCTTAAGTAAAATTTAATCGTCAAGGTCCTTCAACACAATTATTGATAAGTTCTCTCTTCACTTATTTTACTCTAATGTCTTCATCTATCTCTCTTCACTAATTACCCGAAAAAACCTCCCTCAAAACTTTACCAAAACAATCCCCTGGCCAATTTACACTCAAACGGCACCTATTCTTATGCCATACTTTATTTTTTGATGACAAAAGAAGCACTCCATAGCAGAGCCACTAATTGGGCTCAACCATATGGTGTAAACCTCTGGGCAACTGAACCTATCCACCAACTCGGTCACCGGATACACATGGTACCAACCTAGAGAGGAGTCAAATCTTGCTCACTTCTAAGCTGGGCCCTTTCGTTGGGGCAAGCCCAAGGGTGGTTCTTATGTCCTTCCAAGAAGGGCATTCACCCAGTTTCCCACCGAATGTTGCCCCTGAACAAGCACTAGGGGCCCCTATCACATCAAGTGTAGACAACATGCCCTCTATCGCAATCCATTTTCAAGGCCACCACCCTCAAGTGATAATGCTCGAAATCCAAGCTGTGCTTCACTCAAAATTCAACCAATCAACTTGGCTTTTTGTTGATATCGATAAAACCCAACTATTTCCAATCATCAAATGTCCCACCTCAGTTTAGCGTAAGCTGTACTTGAGCTAAGAAGAAACATCAGACTTTTCATTGAGCAAAAAGCACAGAACAAAGTTGTGTAAATCTGTCTTGAGAGATTTACAACTAATATGTTAGTTCAACCCTTCATGCTATTTGTAAGATTCCCAAAACCATGTACACAGTTGACTTTTGGTTTAAGTCTATTCCAGAAAGCCAAAGGAATACACACTTAATCCATTTCAAAAGGAATAGGTTCAAAAACCAGTAATCACGCAGTCATGAAGAGTATTCTAGATCTTTGCAAAAAGTGATAGCCGGCACTTTTGTCCACGGTTGGTGCAATGACGATGTTAGCACCGTGCTTAGTCAATCGCCTTGCTTCCACCCCAAGCAACAAAACTCTCCTGAGATCCAAACTCCTAACAAAAAGCACAAAAGAAATTAATCAGTCAGAAAACTTTGCAATTTAAAGAAGTGAATATCAGAACATAAACATGGAAAAAAAAAAATTTGAAGGTAAACAAAGCAAGATAGGAGAGAAGATAATAGAACATACAATCTGGCTCAGCCGGAATTCAGGAGGTGTATCAAGTTCAATGTTTGCTGCATCAAGGACCAAATCTTGACACTCTATCAGATCCTTTTTTAAATACTCAGGTCCTAAGATAGCATAATCAGAAAGGCAGGACTTGACCTTCAATTCTCCATTTTCATTCTCATCTCTATTAGGGGACTGGCTCCGGAGAAGCTCATCACACAAAGACAGCCCTTCCACAAGTTGTTGCGAGTTTAACAGATACTGTGATTCATCATCCCACCATTTCGGGTCTTCCTCATTCTCAGTTTTATCTTCGGTTTGATCAGCATCATTTTGCGCCGCTAGGAAGGGGTCTTCAATCTCTTGATGGTTTTGTTGTCCATTTGGAGCTTGCACCAGATCTTCAACATGCCCCATCTCATGATTCTTAAGAGGGGGACAAAGGAGGAAGTTTAGATTGCTTTTCTGCATCCGCTATAAAAAATAAAAAAAATAAAAATAAAAATAAAAAGACAACAGAGCTTTCTTGTTCCTCTATGAAGTGACTGGCATACTCAATATTCTCCTAAATACACAGTCCCTAAGTACAAAATATAGATAAACATTCTTGAAATTCATGTCAGTGCCCTAACTTCATTGGCAATAGGAACATTTTCCAAGGGAAAAAGTTTTAACATGCCAAGCAATTTTTAGACTTCCAAACTTCATATACTATAGGACATTTTGTGGTAAATTATTTGGAAGTGTACTTGAAATGAATGCAATTTTTGTTTTTTACCCATGTGGCAGGTTAACAATGTTTCTCTTGCTGCTAATGAGAGCTTCTTTTACTTCAAGCACCATAAAAATCAGAGAAAGCAAGTATCTAAACACCCATGTGTTGAGTGATTGACAGCAGTGCTTACATATATCTTAAATTCATGATCTTAGCAGTGTCCATGAAACTATAGCTGCCAAAGGAAAGGCCTTGAACTTATCTATTCAATCTGGGATTACAATACAAAACGGGGAAAGAAAATAGAAGGAACGAGTAAATAAAGGATGAAAGTAGAAGTTCGGAGGCCTGAAATTCATCTCTGTAGTCTGGTACTATGCTTTGAGAATAAAAATTAAAATAAAATTAAAATTAAACTTACAATTAAAAATAAAAAGAGGAAGAGAAATAGTAAGCACGACAGTTAAAATATTTTATTACCTGAGGAGCGGGAACTATGCAAGTAATAGCGGACACTTGTCCTAGGGCAACGCCAGAGAATCGTCTTTCACTCCGAGGTGGTTCAGGAGTCACGGGGTCCAATTTTCCATGGATAAGGTCAATGTCATCAGGCAAATCTTGTTCCAATTTGTCAGTCAGTTTAATTTGTTGTTGCTGATAAAACACCTTGGATACAACATATTCCCCCTCCTTTTCATCTTCTCCAGCGCCAATGTGATACTGGTGCATCACCCAATTGGTTTTCTCTGCTTTCCCTCCCCTGACTGGGGTCAAATAAAGAACCATAATCTTCTTACAGCCTTGTTGAACTCCATCAATGATAACAGGTTTGGTCCTACCAGTCTTGTGCCAACGAACATCGCCACAATCATCACCATGAATCTTCCGACGCTTCCGGGTTCCAGTATTGTAAGCCTTGATTGCTCGATGAAAGAAGAGTGAAACACTTCCATCTTGCCTAACACCTAAAACTTCTGTATTTAGAATTTTATAATCCACCTACGTCACATGGACACTTCGAAAGGCATGAAGTACTGGTGTCGAACACTTGATGCTATAGGAAGGGGGTGGGATACGTGTCTGACATTTTTTGTTGGACAATCAGCCAGAAAGTACCTTTAATATTCAAGTTTACTGCATAAATATGAAATATTCTCTTCTATTATGTGTGACAACTCCTCAACAGAGTTCACCTTAGAAAACAAATGAAGAACACACCACTTAACATATGGATATTTGACAGGATCCAGTGTCCTTGCCAAAGAATTGAGCCAGTCCGACACTTGGGACATATAACTGCACCCGAGACCATGTAATGATGTAACATAGTAATTTGAGAGAACTAAGGATCAAATCAGAAGAGACTAATAAGCCAAATGCTTGTACTCACCTGGCAAATGCTGAGGATGGGTATAACATATTCCGTCGTCTTCATTAACAGTTGGAATGAATTCATCAATGAAAGGATGGGGTTCCTTATTCCCAACACCGTTTTTTGCAAGCAAATGCCACAGAATCTCGTGATCAGATGGATCAAATTTCACACCTCTGGGTAATCCTGGCCAAGCTTGAGCCACCTGGAAACATTAAGGTTCCAAATGCTCTAAGTTTATTGGCGCATAGTTTTGTTCTGAAAACAAAGATCAAGGCAGAAAACAACTCTTGTGATAGAGTTCTACAAGAAAGACAAATCACTTCCTCTCATTGTTTTGCTACTTTTATGCTTTGTGTTGTCATTTTTCACTTCTTTTGTTTCACTGGATGCAAAGAAATGTAGTTGTGGAATATCTAAAAAAACCATGGAGAGTATTTTTCACATGGTAGTTGGCAAAGAAAAATCCAAGAACAACTTCCTGTCTTCCTCAAAACATGATGAAAATTACTTAAATAAATCCAGAGAAATGTGTTTCACTTAGTCTGCATCAACCACAAATGTGGCCAGTTCTCATATCAGGACAAATGGGCAAAATAAGCTACAAAAGTTCCGATACGAAGGACATTTTTAGTTCTCCACTCATGAAACAATCCATGTAGTAAAATACTCAATATTCCAAAAAAACTGACCCAGGTCAGCTTTCATTAAAAGATACCATACATTTTTTTTTATAAGTAGCGGGGAAAATAATAGGCATAACATAATTAGAACTATTTTAGACCTTACGCTCATCTTTCAGAATCTAAGAAATATTTTGGAAGATGTAAAACTAAACCCCTAGAATAACTACTGTCCAGGCCTATGGCCACACAACCAGACCTTGAAATCACACAAATTCTAAAATGCCAGCACCTGCATGCATAGGAAATCTGCTAAAACTCACCCTTTTACACCTGGAAGCCCTAAATACTATTTTCTACCTTTCTGAGCCATAATCTTAGCCAAATGCCAACTTTCAATTGCTATCACACATCACTATACTTCCTATGTGTGCAATAGGATAGAAAAGAAAACCCGTTATTGTAGTGTCAAGTTGTCTTGAAGAGTTTCTTAATATCCATCTTCTTTGGAGCAAAACATTCACAACTGACATTTGAACTGTTCACAATCCCAAGAAAAGAAAATCACTGTCGCTGTCTATACCATTGTAAAAAGCAAGAAACCACAGGGCTATTACTTGTGTTATGGACTCCCTTCATGCACCTCGGTCAAGAGGAGGGGCCTAGCCACCAAGGTGAGCAAAACCCTTTGACATGAGCAGCATGACACTTTGAGCTTTTTGTGGTTCAGAGGCGCAGTCAGAGGTTTAGCCATAACTCTGCCATAAGCCAGGCCTACTAAGAGAGTGACCACAGAACCAGAACGCCATCCAAAGAAGATCACTAGTTGAGATGAGTCCTAAGATTCCTAACAACCTGATCTCACTACCAACCAACAAGGAGGTGAAAATTAAGAAATTAAAGTTTCTGGCATTAACCAAACTTCTATGATTAGAAGAAACTACCCCTTGCATCAAAGAAACTTTACCATACATCACCACCACAACTCTATACAGTGATAGTGTGATGTTAACAACACTACACTCCCTCTCTCTCTCTCTCTCTTAGCTCGAATGTTTCCATCTCTCTCCCATTCGTCCTCTTTGTGTTCAGTGCTCATGATGTGTTATTGCCACTGTCCAACTTTCCAATCTACCTTCCTACAATTATAAGACATGTTTGGATGTGCGAAGAATATATGTTAGAGAGAGTCTGACACATGTCCAACTTTTTAACACATGTTCATCTCACGATCACCTCCTTAGATATGTGTATGTGCTTCACAACTACCAGCTATAATTTTTTTAAACACTTTCCTCCATTCCAGTTCCTTAAAGTGAGATGAAAAAAGAAGAACCAACACATGCTATACATATATCCAATTTCACCATCTAACCTACATGCACGTTACATCGAACAAAAGAGGAGAAATTTTACGTCACTGTTGTCGATAACATATTGGCAATTAGGGCAAGCTCTAGTTGGGTTGCTTTTCCAGTTCACGCTTTCATGATCGAATGAGCCAGATGCACTTCTGATTTTTGTTGCAAATCTATTGCTGTCAACCAACCATGATGGTCTGCAAAGTTTACACCAAATGATTACAATCAGGAATTTCATAGCTGCAACAAAAGGCGTATAGGGAAGACATTTATGGAAGCAATTTCAAGACTGGATCCTTATCGAACATACATACACCAGAAAAAAAGAATTAAATGGGTAGATACAGCAATTGCATGGCTAGCACTTAGCAACAAGAAAAGTTAAGGCTGTCAAAATAATAGAGAAGTCAAGCATGCATGTTATAATTTGTAAAGCAATCAGCTTAATTACCACTTGTTGGAGGTTCAATGGCTTCTGGCTACCACAAATGGCCAAACATGACAAGAACTCAAGAAGTGCAGATTGCATACGAACGTCACGGTCTTACATACGTGTTTAATTATTACAGTGCTATTAAGAGTATAAGATGGTGATTGGCGAAGGAGAAAGGACAATTAATGAAAAGAAATATTTGATGCTAAACCCTTGTTGAAGAGTAGTGATGGCATGCCACGTAATTTTGAAAAGAAAGGTTCAATTTTTAAAAGTCATTGGAAAGAATGGAGACAGAACAATGACACTAATAATAAGACACAGAACATTATCACTTTCAACCAGGAAAATTGGATGGGGAAAAACATTGGACATATAATTAAGGCACACAGGCTATCTGATATCCCAAGGGTAAAGCAAAAGAAACCTAACCTTGCTGAAAGTAGAACATAACGACGATAAAAGCCAAACATCCTTTTACTCAAAGTCAATAGGAAAATAGGTCCTAGATACAGCGAAGATCAAGTCTATGAACCAATATTGACCTAGCTACTAAGTGCTTCAACAACGTATCAATGGCGAAAAAGCGGATACCTAAGTACCCTATTCCTTTACGTTAAAAATCACAACCAAAAACAAAACCCTTGGAGCGTGATCCAAACCCACAAACCATCTGGTCTAATACATTAAACAAAAAGGTCAGAATCGCATAAAGTAGAAGCTTAACTGATGATTCAGAGTCAAAACCCATACAGAGAAAGGCTCCTACTTTCTTCCACTCAACCACAAGCCAAACCAAATAAGTACTCAGTAAGATTACTTCTTTATGTATCTTTGTATACGATTTTAAATTGAAGATGCAAACAAAATAGGGTTTCATATGGGCACATCAATAACCACAAGTCCACACGTGTAGGAGTGCTAGTAAGTGGATACCTAGCCATGACTGAAGCCTGATGCGATCGGTGCCCTTCTTCTTTCTCCTTCGGTTATGCTTTCCTATTTGTTAGAAACTTTCGTTTCGATTTCCCACGTTTACTGTTGTCACTCTTGATTTCAAAATTTGAAACCGGGTTGCTGATCTATATTCTTTTCTAGAACCACACTGCGAAGTGACGGCCAAGCCACTTAGTTTTCCAAAAACTAAAATGAAAATTTGCTAAAATCAAGTGGTTGATTTTAGCAAATAAAATGGAGCTAAAATTTCCTCCCCTTTATTTGCTAAAATCAACCATTTGATTTTAGCAAATTTTCATTTTAGTTTTTGGAAAACCAAGCCTTAGAGCATCTGAGGAGGCAAATTTTTTTGGTGGCTAAGTTGTCGAGTGAGTGGAGAAAAAATCCTCCGAAATCAAACTCAATAAATTTTTTGTAAATTTGCAAAAGTTATAATTTTGCTACAGTAACTCGGTAAATCATTTAAGACACTATTCACAGGTTAAGACAATTCTCTCTCCTGACTTTCTGAATAGAAGTCTGATTTTATAAGTTTTTAAAAAAGTGACTCGTTAATCTATAAAAGATGTTTTTGAAGTTAAATTTGACCCAATTTTTATTGAGCCTGATGAGGATGCTCTTACGAGAAGCAACATGTTGATAATTCAAGGTGGCGGTAGTAGAATCAGTAAGTCTGGGTGCCCCAAAAGGGATCCAAAATTGACCACCAAAGTGTCAATCAACGGCCCAGATTTACTCTAAGTGAATCTAAGCCATTAATTTTCAAATTCTTAGTAAATTCTGAGTGTATTTTTTGTGTATGTAGCAGTGCTGGTAGTAGAATAATCCAGTGTGACTCTCCATACCGAATATCATGGGCTTGACTTCACCTATGTGGGGTCCCTTCTCATCAACGGTTGATGTCCACAGTATTAGAGCATCTTAGAGCATTAATACATGGCTTAAGTAATTATTAAGTTAAAGTAAAGAGCAAACTCCTCCAAAATCTCAAAAATAAACTTCACCAAACGAACTCATCAATTTGAAGATTTCTTAACTTTGCTACAGTAATTTAACAAATTTGGTGACTAACTATTCACTCACCAAAAGAGAAAGAGGAAGGGAAGAGTAAAAATTTGAATAGAGAGTTTGATTCTGTGAGTTTTTGATAAAGTGGCTTGCTAAAATTTGAATAAAGAGTCTGATTTTGTGAATTTTTTGAAAAGTGACTTGCTAAATTATAAAAGATATTTTTGAAGTTAAATTGATTTTTTTTTTGTGTGTCAGATTAGGATGCCTTAATGAGGCTACCTATTTTAACTTTTAACTAAATGTAGGGAGCCAAACCCCTCAAAGCCACCCAAAATTAGCCTTACCCAATACATTGTTCTGATGATGTTAACAAAACTAAAACAAAACTCTAAACTGAACAGGGTCATTGAATCTAGGGCCTGCAGTGAGGGGACCCGCTACAGAGGTGTAGCGAGTCTCATCCGGTCGTCCATCTCGACATGGATGACTCGGATTTAATTCAAGCTCTAAATGATCCGAGTCGTACATTGTTTTTATTCAAATCCGAGTTGTTGATTATTAGATAGATGGTCGGATGAGCACAGTTCAAGCCCCTTACTACATGGCCCCTTGATTGAGTATTATTATGAGGTTTTTATTGTCAATGTCTCCTTTTAGCTGTGTTCCTGAAGAATAATTTACCAAAAAAGAATAATTTTTAATGATGAATTTTCTAATTATATATTATACACCTTTTAATAAGTCAATCCAAATATTTTGCGAATCTCAATACGCCAAAACTCAACTAGATTATACAAAAAAAAATCTAATTATAAGTTATATACTTTTTAATAAGTCAATATAGCTATATTTATTAGATATACATTTTTTTTCGACGAAACTTGACTAGATTATACAAAACAAATCAACGAAACTCGGAGATGTGTCGGCTCAGGCATGACACAATTACAAAATGGCATGGCACGATGCAACACAATTAAGTAACGGCCAGGTAAGATTAAGAAACGGCATGACATAGTTTAGTAAACACGCCAAAGATACAGTAAATACCGGTTTTAAGAAATGCATCAAAGACGCAAGTGGCCTTGGGAGGATGAAATTAAATGGGTAAATGCTGAGGCAGCGCTTCCGCTTTTGACACCTCTACAGACAGCGGTTAATTCGGATGTCCTGTTGGGGAGATATGGAGTGTTTGCCATTCCCATATTTTTCCTTAGATGTCACATACAGTTTCTTCCATCGGCAACACCAACAGCTCCCTGTTCCTATAAACTAAATAGAAGTGAATTAACAAAGGTAAGAGAAATTGCAAGGAAATCCTTTCAACAAGGGTAAATTACACTGACCTCCCCGAGGTTTAGAGCAGATTGACCTCCCTACTTTTTCCTCGAAAGTAAGCGGTGACCTCCCTTGAGGTTTATATTTTTTATCAAAAGCACTTTCTCCCATTCGACGGTCGACGCGGGTCTGCAGCATGGAGTTCAATGGCCGATCCGGCGTTCATTCATGTAATCGGTCGGGTAAACCATGCGGGAATCACCTGTCGATGGCCCAAGTGCTCGATCCAAAATTTTGAACTAAATGGGGTGATTTTTGGATCGAGCAAATTTTAGGACCGCCTGATTGAGGTGATTCCCGCTGCTGACCTACCGGAATTTGATTCTAGAATGAATGGACGCTTCGGATCACTCATCGGGAACCAACATGGGGTCCCCGGCCGCTCGGAACCGCGTCCGGAGGGGTAGAAGGGTGCTTTTGATACGAAAATATAAACCCTGGCGGAGTTAGGTGCTATTTCGGATAAAGTAGGGAGGTCGCACAAACAAGTTTAAAACCCCGTGGGAGGTGGTAATTTACCCTTTCAACAATGAATTTAATGAGATAGTGTAGTCTAGATTTCTTCCTGTGAACCAAAGCTCTAGGAGCAAAATAGTTTCTCGTGTTCTTGGCAGGGATGGAGACTGGGTCAGTATTATATAGAAAAAAAAATTATAAAATTTTTCCTATGAATTATATAGGCTCACTCTTGCATAGTGAAATTTTTGTCTCTTGAGGTATGCAAAATCTCATTTCCTGCCTCTAGTCCTACATTTATTTACCCAGCTACCCTTGTCCTTGATTCGGGGGTACGTAGGAGAAGCTAATTTGTTGTTTTTTGATCGGCAAGAGGAACTTTATTGTTGAAAGAAATACTCGTGGTTATGCATATATAGGGTCGATCTCTTCTGTTGTACAAATTTCATATTTCGCCCTTTATGGAGATGAAATTTTCTTTGCCGATCAAAAAACAAAAAGTCCTGTTCTATGCATGTGGAGTCTATTGACCATTTATTTCTCCATTGTAAACCCGTTTGGCTTATGTGGTCTAAGAGCATCCTCATTAGGAGAGACAAATCCCCCTGATGACTAAGTTATTGAGTGAAAGGGGAAAAAAATCCCAAAATCAGACTCTACAAATTTTTTGTAAATCTGCAAAAGTTATAATTTTGCTTCAGTAACTTGGTAAATCCTTTGAGGCACTATTCACAAGTTAAAGCAATTCTCTCTCTTGACTTCTTGAATAGAGAGTCTGATTTTGTGAGTTTTTTAAAAAATGACTTGCTAATTTATAAAAGATGTTTTTGAGGTTATATTTGGCCCAATTTTTATTGAGCCAAATGAGGATGCTCTAATATCATGCAATGGTGGAGAGCGTGTTGGGTTACCCCAAGATTTATTTGTTTGGTGGAAAGAGTAGAGGATGAAAAAGGCAAAAATAATTATTTGAATGCAATTCCAATGGCAATGCTTTGGGTAATTTGGAACTTGAGAAATGGCGTCTTTGAGAATCAAGATCCTCACTGAGAAAATTGTCAAATTTCATATTGTATGACGTCTTGTTTAGACTTTTTCTGCTTGCACTTGAGTTGGCTGCTTGCCAACTATCTTCCTTGGGGGTTTGAGGGTGCTTCATTTACCAACATGGATCATGTCTCTTGTGGGTGTTATGGCCTCTCATTCCCTCATAATCTTTGTATCTTTCAGAGATTAATAAAGTCATTTCCTTTTCAAAAAAAAAAAAAGAAAAAAGATTAGGCTTCTTTAACGGATTTGATTTGCATTTCGCGCTTGTAGCCTTTCTGAATTCAGCATTCTATCAGCTGGCTGGGTGGCGTAGTAAGGTAAGATGCGTAAATAGAAAAGTTGGCCATATATATATATATATATATATATACGCCGAGGATCCGGTCAGGACTCCCGGACCTAAGATAGGTCCGGACCTCCCACTTCCCGGCCATTTGGCCGGGATCCAAACCGTTGGATGTTTTTAAAATGTGTTTTTAAGGTTCCACGCGAGAAATGGGAAAAAAAAATACGGGAAGGGCTTCATCCGAAGCATTTTTGATAAAACCGCGATTTTACGGTTTTATCGAAAAATGCTCGGATGAAGCCCTTCCCGGTATTTTTTTTTTCCCATTTCTCGCGTGGAACCTTAAAAACACATTTTAAAAACATCCAACGGTTTGGATCCCGGCCAAATGGCCGGGAAGTGAAAATTCCGGACCTAAGATAGGTCCGGGAGTCCTGACCGGAACCGGACTCTATATATATATATATATATCTTCTTCTTCTTTTTTCTCAATTTGATTGCAGTCTCCGGAGTCCTTCTTGATCGATGGTGCCCATTAGCATTAGTTCTAATTAGCAGCCACTATTCTTGGAAGGCAAGGTACTCGTGCGATAGCGGATTTCGCGGTAGCATTAGTTTCATGATTCCATCTCCACATTAGGAGCACGGGGGAGGTGGCTTCAAAGTTCACTTTCATGGAAATAGTATGAGCACCATCGAAAGAGACCAACTAGCAAGATCTCTATACTGACCTTTCTTATTGTTAACAACTCGGTTACGAAAATACTGAAAGCCAATAAAAACAGAGACAAAAATTAATGGAAAACTTACTGGACCAAACTCAGTACACCGAAATTCGGTAAAAGACGACTCGAACCGGGGCAAGTATTAAAATACTCTGTCCTTAAAATCAACTTCGCCCTCCACATTGGTGTTGATGGAATACGCGGACATCTGCTTCCCAGGACTACCCGATTTTCACCGAACGGAAGTAGCACTCCAATCTGAATGGTAAGCTAACCAGAAAACTATGCAGGAACTCTTAGAATGTATTTATGCAGAGTGATGTAGATTGTATGCAAGAGAACGTAAATGAAATGAGAAGAGGAGGGTTCTATTTATAGGAAAATAGACACCCGTTCGGAGAGGCACGAAAACGGAATGGCGTGACCGTTCGGAACTCAACAATCACGATGGTATTATTTCAGGTTTCACGAACAGTGACGACTTGAAAGGGAAAATTGTACAGTTTTGGAAGAAGAGAAGAGACTAAAAATAAATTTTTAGTAAAATAATAAGAACCTCTTGGGCCAAGCACTATCTTATCTAACGACTCAATTTGGCCTAATTGGATTGACGGGTGGGCGGCGAATTTAAAACCCACTTTGTCCATGACCTCTCCTCCTATAAAACTTCCATGACCCTAAGGGTCCAACCCTTTAAGTCAAACTAAGGATAAATATACCCAATCAACTTGTTCTCCATACCCAATGTGGGACAGGTATTTTTCTCCATTCTACCAAGTTCATGTAGACAATTTTTAAGGTCAATTTTTCATTCACCTTGACTTGATTTTGGCCAACCGAGTGTTCGGTCTTAATCTCCTAACCAAGACGAGCACAACGGTATGTAGGTCCGTCCACATGGACGTGTGGGACCCACTAAAATAATTAATTAAAATTGACAAAAATCAAGTTTTTTCCAACACTTATTTGAGGCACCATCCAAAGACATCTCCAAGTCTTGGCTGCAATCCCCATTGGCTCTTCATTAGGGAACTGAGCATTAGCATCACTCAAGGGAAATTTTTTTGGGAAAATGACCAAAACATGGTGGTTGGGCCAAATAATGCCCAAAACATGGGCATGGTTTGTCAAATGACCAAAGCATGACAAGTACAAAAAATATTCCACATACATGGTATTTTAGTCTTGCACTACTAACAATACCCCCTTCATCACTCTCTTCATCCCCTTTATCATACACTCATACAGAGACAGAGACAGACAGACAAAGAGAGCTCTTCTTCTTCGTCCCCTTCACCATCCCGATTCCCACCTCCACTGACGCCGCCGCTGCCAACCACCTTCACCTGCGAGAAAATTTCAGCTTACAACGGCAAGGGACTCTTCTACTATGCTGAGTTAAACTCAGCAATCGCTTTGGGGAAATTCTGGCTTGGGTGGTGGCTCCAACAGCGGCGATAGCGACTCCTCCTAACAAGATTTGATCTCTATGTAACTCGTTCCTTCCTGCCCACTCCGCCTCCTTATCATATGCGCTCTAAGGACAAGATTTCCTACTTCTACAACAGTTCGATTCTCTTACTCCAACTATTCTCCTTCCTTTTTCGTATATTCATGTATATCTATAGACTTTTATTCACAGACATACAAGTTCAACTTTCGAGCTTTGAAATCTCTGATTGCATATTGTAGCTTAGTATTTAATTTGGTCACTATTCCGAAACCATAGCCTTTACCCTTTGGGCCTTTTTTTTTTTTTTTGAAGATTTTCTTAGTTATTTTTTTAAAACATGGTTATGCATGCTATACTTAATGGGCAGTCTTCTAGACGTAAGTAAATCTGTAAATGCTAGTCTCATTAGGAACTTGACATTTGGGTATTGGTTTGGGATATATGAACTTGACATTTTGTTTGAGATATTTGATATTGTTCTAATCAAATTATAAGAACGATGATTGTTGTTGTTGTTGTTGTTGATTGTCTGGTGCAATTGTTTTGAGACAGAGTGCAATTATTTTAACAATGGTCTTTATTCCGGTGCAACGTTATTGTCAAAGGGTGCCATGTTATTTAGCTTAACGTACAAAATTTATTAATAAAGAGAGCAAATGTTGTTTTACTAATGCAAAACAGTAGGATTGACAAACCAATGGTCCTTATTTCGGTGAAATGTTATTGTCAAACAGTGCCATTTTTTTCACGTAAAGTGTAAAATTTATTCATGTAAGGAGCAAGGGTTGTATAAAAAAAAAAAAAAGTGGGATAAAGACTACATTCTAGAATACAAATTTTCCTCCAATGAGAAATTTGTTAGACGATTATGGTGCTAGTTTGGGAAAACAAAGAACAAGTCATGTTATTAGAAGGTACAAGTGTTTTTCATTTATAGTGCAATGTTGTTGCATGCATGGTGCAATGTTGTTGCATGCATGGTGCAATTTTGAAAAAGACCGCCCAAAAAGATTTGATTTGATCTCAACTAGCAAGGCAAGTTAGACTAATGTGAGTGCAATGCTTTTAATTTGCAAGGTGCAAGTGTTTTTCATTTACAGTGCAATGTTATTCTATGCACCGTGCAATTTTGAAAAAGACCGTCCAAAAATATTTGATTTGATCTCAACTGGCAAAACAAGTTAGACTAACGTGAGTAAAATGCTTTTATTGCAAGGTGCAAGTGTTTTTCATTTATAGTGCAATGTTCTTGTATGCGTGCCGGTGCAATCTTAAAAAAGATTTGATTGGACCTCACACCAACAAGACAAGTTGGACTAACGTGAGTGCAATGCTCTTGCATGCACGATGCAATTTTGGGAAAAGAAAGAACAACTCATGTTGTAAGGAGCAAGTTATTGATCCGCAAAACAAATCATAACCATTACGGTGCTAGTTAGGAAAAATAAAGAGCAACTCATGTTTTCAATACAAGATGCTACAACATTCAATACAAGGAGCAAGGGTCTCCAAACCAAATTGTTTCCATTCTAAAATTAGCACCATTTTTCACCAATTTTGTCATCCCTTTGTTGAACAATATTTTGTACAATCAAATAAGCAATATCAATTCTAAAATAGTTGTATTATCCAATGAACATACAATCAAATAAGCAACGCTCATTGGTGCCAAGATAAACATCAAGCCAAACTCTCTGAAGCAGATTGCTCCATGCATCTAAAAAATTATTGCCAACCATAGGGACAAACAAATATGCCTTGAGGATCCCAAGGAGTCGTGGATAGTTATATACAATTATACAAACAACCATCTTGGAATTTTCCAAATTTGTCTTGCGTTTGGCTTGCCCAATCAAACTTGCCGACTTGACAAAGCTAAGGGACGGAAGTTCCACAAAAACCTGCAAATTTGCACAAAATTTAGGGAGCTTATGAGATCAAAAATTCGTGAGAATTCTTTAGACATGTGACCCAATTAGAGTGAATAATTGCCAATAACCACTAGCTAGAAAAAAAGGTGAATTTAGAAGGCTCTTCCAGAATTACCTTTCTAATAGATGTTTTATCACCTTCTTCATTAGAAACCATTTCCTCCAAAAGGGGTTGCCTCTCCTCTAAACCGACATTAGAAAATTTTAAAAAAAATCAAAATTTTAAGTTATTATAGCTATTCCAACAATTACCCAATAAAAAAATCAACAAACCCATTCTAGATTGCACATAAAAGGCAAAACTTGGAATTATAACAAGAACCACGTCGGGCAAAAGATCTACCAAGAAATACAAATTCATCAATTAAACAAAGCAGACCCATTTTAGATTATTAGATTAAACAACGATCGAAACCTTCTAATCCCCCATCATAAACAAAAGAAACGAGAAATATGTAAACTGGTTAGGTAAGAAAAGCACCTAAAGAGTTACAAGTGAGGGAAAAGAAAAGGCAGAAAATATTCGATTTGCAGAGGGAAGAGAGAGAGACGTTTAGATATCCGAAATCAGATGGTCCGGATTTTAGAAATGGGATGGAAGAGAGTTGGATTGTTGGACTCTTTGGGCGTGAATAACCATGAAATCACGGAATTAAAGCAACCTTCCTTCCCTCTGGTGGTGATGGGTGACAGAATAATCAATTTGCCAAGCATTGAAAAAGTGTTAAAAGGAGCAGGTCGGCGGCTGCGGCGGCGGTGGTCGTCATGAACCAAATCTGAACCTCTCCTCTTCTCTTTGTGTATCAACATGATTTGGGGGAGAAGGGGAAAGAAACCCTTTCAATTTCACGTCTTTTTTCTGGGGCTGTGCCTTCAAAAGTCTGAGTGTAGTTTGGACCTTCCTAGTAAGGCTTACCGTGTATGTGGAAATATTTTTCTTCTTGTCATGAATTCAGTCATTTTGAAAAACCTTACCATGTAATTGGTATTATTAGTTTTAAAAATTATTTATCGGTCATTTTCCCAAATTTTTTTCGATAGGCACACTCGAGGGGAAGTTGCGGATATACATTAGGGATGGGCATGGGGACGGATCGGAGCCAGAGACTAGTATCTCCACCCTCAATCCCCAAACCCATTACTCATATCCATCTCTTATCCAATCTCCAACGAGAATTTATTTTTATTTTCCATCCCCACTCCAAATGGGGAACGGGGATCCAATCATTTTCTCTAGAATAACAAGTAAATAGTTATAGAAGCTCAATTACAATTCATTTTCTCTAAAATCCAATCACTGGGCAACCTCTGAGCGTGTAAAACTTCATGTGTTTGTAGAACAACATAAAGAGTGCAAAAAAGTAGAAATTATGAAGAGTTCTTGTGTATATTCATGACATTAATTAAAATTGATTAAATGTAACAAGGGTTGTCTTGTGGATAGCATACATAATTGTTTCAAAGGAAAAGCAACTACAAGTCTACAATTCACTTTTGATGTGCCCAGGAAACATTTTTAAATATTGTACTACTGAATATTTTTTTTGTAATCGATCACATGAATGGTCATTTTGATTGAAACATACATGTTAAAACCATGCCACTGCAGTGGATGAAAATGCTTCAATTACCAAACCAACCCTATGCACGAGGAAGGAATTTTTGGTGTAACCTCATTTATTTGGAGAAATTCAGTGAGACCCCAAAGTTTCATAATTCACGAATAGACCCCTATATTTCGAGGTTTCAAGGATGGGCCAGATCGGGGACGGAGTGGGGAACGGATTTGGAGTGGATTCAAGGCAGGGATATGCCTATTTTCACCCCCTATCCAATCCCCAAACATTTTCAAAAAAAAATCTTCATATCCTATTCAATCTTTAAACAGATCTCCATATTGCCGATCTGTTCGGATCGAATTCGGATGGGACGGATGAAATGGCCAACCCTAATATACATCATGATTCGTGGGACAAAGTCAAATTTGAACTTGCATTAGCGAAATCGATTGATCTCTCAATTATTGGAGAAAAACTTGGGTGGCATGCATCTCGATCGTCTAAAAGTGTTTCGAATAGCCCTGATTTCACCTCCTCTCTCTCTCCTCTCTCTTATCTTTTTTCTCTCTTCTTTCTCTTTTTAAAATCCGGACTGTTTAAAATATTTTTGGATAGCAGAGCTACAAGCTAGGTACCACCTAGCTGACATGCAAAAATTTCTCCAAAATAGTGGAGTGGATTAGAGAGATGGGGTCAAGGTTCGGTGTTCTCTTCCATTTTTCTAGATCTGTGCAAAAGTCAATGTGTTGTTTTTTTTTGGGTGGAAATGCAGAAGTCACTGTGGTGTACCTAGAAAAGAACAAAAGCAGTTGGTTATGTAGTAAAGAATTATAATTTTTTTTTTTTACATGGAGTTAAGAGTGATAATTTTGAACATAATAGAGACTATTTAATGAAAGTAAAATATGAAAGTATAATTTTTATTGTCTAATAAAAGTATATGTAATGATGAATTAAATGGTGAGGAGAAAATTATTCATTTATAACTATATATAACATAAGTATCGCCAAATCTGAAACAGTACCCGGTATGTTACCAATACCTTTTTTTTTTGGTAAATGTATGTTACCGATACCGATACATACTGTGCAAGTCAGAAAACCGGTACTTAAGTCGGTACCAAAAGCTTGATAGAAATTACTCCGTAGTCAGGCTAAGTTTGGCTTAAAAAGCCAACTTAACTTTTTATTTTGTCTTTATTTGATTTTATTTGATTTTATTTTTTTTCGTTTATTAGTTTTGCATCGATTTTTTGAGTATTATTGGTTCGTCTCGGCGAGACGAATCCAAAAAGTAAAAGATTATGATTGGGACTTTCAATTTTTTGAATAAGATCGAAAAAAATGTAAAAAATTGACTTTTTTACTTATTTTTGTCTTTATTAAAAAATTTAAGCTTCAGTCATAATTTTATAATTTTTTGATTCATCTCGCCTAGACGAACCAATAATATACAAAAAGTTGATACAAAACTAAAAAAATGCGAAAAAAATCAAATAAAAACGAAAAAATAAGTCAACCAACTTTTTTTTGCGAAAACACACATTAGTACGATTTTCAGAACCTTGTAACGGAATTAGTCCGTACTCCATATGATGGTTTTTTTTCATAATTAGCCATGAAAACACGTTGTAAAGAAAGTAATGGTTGGTCGGCAAATTAAAAAAAAAAACCGAAAAGAGTAATCATGGCAAAATGACCACAAAAAAGTTAAAACTAGCGGTGATTTTGCAGAGTCCTTTTGCCCCCAAATAACAGGAATCCAGAGCAGCGGCATGATGGAAAATTGGAAATCCATTCACCTAAGTGGAGCGATAACGCATAGGCAGCTCCACATTCTAGGTTGGATGTTCAATTGAACACTTAACACATAAACTTAAAAAAAGGTATACACTATATATCTATATATTAATGAAGAAAATACAAAAAAAAAAAAAAAAAAATCTATATCAGTATCGTGCTCTCTCTTCTTTCTAATGATGATAATCAACTCATAGTCTCAAAAACAATAGCATGTGTCAAAAAAAAATTGCGTGAACCTATTCCCCACATAATTTTCTACAAAAGAATATTAGTATATTTATTATGCACTGATTTAAACTTGCTTGGCTCAAAATATATAAGAACAATTATACCATCTAGATTTATATTTTTTTATTTGCATTATTCGCATTAATGTAAGAATTTTTCTATATTGGATTGTTTAATAGAGCTATTAGAGTTGAAGGTAAATTTTTGAACACCTTGTAAAAAAATTCTGGAGCCGTCACTGGAATTATGTGTATTTTTGGCTACTTTTAAGTGATTCTCTTGTGTACTTGTGATTCCTAATGAAGATATTACCATTTTGGAAGGGGGAAAAAAACTATGTTAGTTCAGTAGAAATTCCATCGTTCGCTGTTCTGGTCAAGCAAGATGAGTGCAATTTCGTTATAAGGAGGGTGAACAAAATTGCTCTCAAGTGAGATGGGAACTAGGATGTAATAGGAAAGTCAGGAATCAAATTATTGTCGAGCTTTAAAGCTTGGTTTGAGACAACTGGAATATTGAGGAAAATATGAACGTCGTTTGAGATTTTTACTTCATTTTAATTATAACTTTGGGGACCATTCGTACAATGAAAATAATTCTGACAAAGACAAAAAAACAAAACAAAAAACTATGCTAGTTCGGTAGAAATTCCATCTTTGTTTTTTACGCATGGTTTCTGTCGTGTGAGGTTTTTTTTTTTTTGAAAGATAAAAACTTTATTAATCTCTGAATGGTTACAAAGATTAAAAGGAGAGAAGCATAAATATGCTTCAGACCCGAAGAGAAACAGAAAAGCAATGTTGGCAAGGTGCCAACAAAATGGAACAGAAATAACAAGTATTGCCAGGTGCTAGTACAGTGAGACGCATTACAAAGATTCCACGATGCTTTTAAGCCTGAAAAGAAAGTCATCCATGGAGAGGTCGTTTCTCCCAAACTTTGGTTTTACCCAAAGAGCAATTCTAGTCTTGATGAGGGTAGAGGATTCATTCCAATCAGGGGCTATCTCCTCAAAAATGAAACTATTTCTCAGGTTCCAAATTGACCACAACATTGCCATGGGAACTACTTCCCATATAATCTTCTTGTCATTATTCAGATTCAAATACTTCCACCATAGAAATAGATCTACAACTGTTTTGGGGGTAGCCCATTGAATACCCCACCAATCAAGAATTTCGGACCATAATTGCCAAACTGGACTGCAGTGTAACATGAGATGATCAACAGTTTCAAGGTGCAATGAGCAAAATTTGCAGAAAGCTACCCCTTCATTTTGAAGGAATCCAATTCTGTGAAGGTATTCAAAAGTCTTAATTTTGCCAAGATGAACAAGCCAACAAAAGCATTGAACCCGATAAGGAGCAGCATTTCTCCAAATTAGATCAAAAGCTGTATTTGAAGAAGATGCTTGAGTACTAGCCATGTTATAGAGGGATTTGACTGAGAAAGATTGTGCGGAATTGCCATGCCACACGAGACTGTCCTCCACTCCTTCAGAAATCAAGATATTTGAGCCATCCAGAATTGTGAGAAGATCATTCATCAGATCTTGTTCCCAGACAAAAAGACTTCTTCGCACTTGGAATTGCCAGGATCGAGATTCAGCTCTTCTAATTAAGACTTCCCTTAGAGTTTCGTTTTGGTTACAAATTATTCTAAAAATGGGTGGGAAAGCCATAGCCAGAGTTTGGGAACCCAGCCATGAATCCAACCAAAAAAGAGTTGATCTGCCATCTCCCACTTTGATATTCACATTTTCTAAAAAAGAAGAGTGTATCTCAGGGTTTCTTTCCCTAGTAAGCAAGATGTCCTTCCAGATGGTTGAAACCTGCCTCGTCAATTCAGATTTTGGGAGCCAATCACTACCTTCTGATTTGTATTTAGACTTAATGACTTTTCTCCAAAGGCTCTCTTTTTCCATCCCATATCTCCACCACCATTTTGTTAAAAGTGCTTCATTCATAGCTTTCAAATTTCTGATTCCCAGACCTCCATTGTTCTTCGATTGAGATATCTTAGCCCATGCCACCAAATGTATTTTTCTCTTAAGATCCGAACCTCCCCACAAAAATTTAGCTTGGATAGCCTCCAAAGTTTTTAACACACCATCAGGCATTTTAAAGAGTGATAAGAAGAAAATGGGTAAGCTGCAAAGAACTGACTTGATTAGAATAATTCTGCCACCCAGGGACAAGTATCTCCTTTTCCAAGAAGCAAGCTTGTTTCTGAATTTCTCAATAATAGGTTTCCAGGTGGATTTGCGTTTGGGGCTAGCACCAAGGGGTAGACCAAGATATTTGAGAGGTAATTTCTGAATTTGGCATTCCAAAGTTTGAGCAAAAAGTTGCAGCTCAATGTCAGAGATACCAATCCCACACATAATTGTTTTGTGGAAGTTGATTCTTAGGCCTGAGATTTCCTCGAAATCACCTAGTAGTTTTTTGACAACTTGGACCTCTTCTAGTTTGGGTTTGCAAAAAACTAGAGTATCGTCGGCAAATTGTAAATGGGTGATAATTGGACTTTCATCTGTCAATGCTAGCCCACTAAGAGTTCCTTGATCAATAGCCTTTTTAAATAGCCAGTTCAATCCTTCAGCAGCTATGATAAAGAGAAAGGGAGATAAAGGATCACCCTGTCGAATACCTTTCTGCATTTGAAATTCATTGCAGGGGGATCCATTAACTAACACTTGAATCCATGCAGATTGAAGGCATTCTTTCATCCATTTAATCCACTTCGTAGGAAATCCCATGAGGTTCAGCATATTCAAAATGTATTTCCAATTAATTTTGTCGAAAGCTTTCTCGAAATCCAGTTTAATGATTATGCCTTGCTTCCTTTTTTTCTTCCAATTGTCCACGATCTCATTGGCTATTAGTATTCCATCTTGGATGTTTTTGCCACCCGAAAAAGCAGACTGAACATCACCAACAATCACAGGGATTGTGCATTTGATTCTGGCAGCTAACACTTTAGACAGCACTTTATACATACTACCAATAAGACAGATTGGTCTATAGTGTGCTAAGGACTGAGGATTCTCAATTTTGGGAATTAAGGTAAGAAAGGAAGAATTAATACCTTTTGGAAGCTTTCCATTTTTGTGAAATTCTTTGAGAAATGCCATTATATCTTTCTTCATGAAGCTCCAACCTTTTTTGATACTGAGCAAGTTGAAACCATCTGGCCCAGGAGCTTTGTTGCCATCACATGATTTAATGCTGTTCCAAACTTCATCCTCATTAAACTCGGCTATTAGTTGATGGCTTAAGTCAGCATCAATGATTCCTCCCCTTCTGACTCCAATGGAGGGTCTGACCACCCTTGATTCTGCATAAAGGTTTTGGAAATGGTTGAACACAGCCAATTTAATTTGATCCGGATCTTCAATTTGCAAACCCTCAACTGATATTGAGTTTATCAGATTTTTCCTTTGTCTTGATGAGGCCATCATGTGAAAGAATCTTGTATTTTTGTCCCCCAAGAGCTGCCAATTTACTCTTGATTTCTGGTGCCACATCCTTTCAATAGATCTGCTCAAGTGCCACATTTCTGCTTTGAGTGATTTTCTGAGGTTTCTATCAGCCTCAGTAATGATCCCTTCCTCAGCCTTCAAGTCTAAGTTATGAACTTCCATTTCCACTTTGTCTAACTTGTATTGAGTATTTCCAAAAACTTCTTTAGCCCAGACCTTTAGTTGTTTCTTTGTTTCTTTTTGTTTCAATCCTAGTCTCATGGTTGCCCACTTGTGATTTTGTTCTATCTACCAAGCTTTTTCCATAATCTTCAAGCATTCCTTGTTTTCTAACCAGGCATTGAAGAATCTAAAGGGCTTAGGGCCCCAATCTCTGTCATCCTCCATAAGCAGAATTGGGCAATGGTCAGAAATGGTTCTAGCAAGGCCCCACTGTTTTAGATTGAAAGATTCAAGCCATTCTGAATGTAAGATGAACCTATCAATCCTGCTCCACTTCTCTTCCTCCTGGTAATTCGACCATGTGAACTTTCTTCCAAGTAGTTGCAAGTCCATGAATTCCATGTCTTCAATGAACTTATTCAGATCTCTCATTCCCCTGTCTCTGTTGGAGCAGCCCTGCCTTTCATTTGAATTTCTGACTTCATTTAAATCACCACCTAGGCACCAAGGGGCTAGAAAGTGATTTTTAAGTTTATGTAAAGATTCCCTAAGGGACCGTCTTTCAGTCACTGCACAAGGACCGTAGACATTGACAATGGTGCAGCTGAAGTTTGGTTTAAGGGTTCCACTGATAAGTAAGAAGTTCCTGTTACTGCATGATTCAGATAGATTGAACGACTCAGAATTCCAAATGCATAACAAGCCCCCCGCAGTATCCTCAGCGTCCACAGACATAGAATCAAAATTACTGTGTCCCCAAATAGAGTTTATGAAGAAATTGTTTATTGATCTTTGTTTGTTTTCTTGGAGTAGTAACATATCTACTTTCCTGTCCCTCAACATCTTTTTTAGTTTCCCCCTTTTTTCCTTCTTTCCCAGACCCCTAATGTTCCATGACATTATTTTCATACTTGATTAGTAACAGTCCTTCTCCTCCAATTCATCTGTAGTCATGAATTTGCTTATTACCTCATCATCATTGCCCAAGAAGTCCTCTCCCATGATCTTTGAGACTGTCCAAGCGGCTTCTTCTTCATTGAGAATAATCCTGTTCCTATTCTTTATCCCTTCAGAAGAGATGGAGAGTGCTGCAGCTGCTATTGCCGTTCTGAGTGCAGTACATTTGTTTCTCTTTTTTGTTCCTTTTCTGGTTTTTGGGAGACCTATCAAATCATCGATGGTTTTCAGTCTCCTCTTATTTTTCACAGCCGCCTTTTTCTTTATTGGGCATAACCAATCATTATGGAAAGGTAGTTCACTCCAGCTTGATTCTTGATTCTCTTTTCCATTGCTTGCAGTTCCCATAAGATTATCAGTCTGGGGAAGAACATTATGGGTGGAAGGTGCATCATTAGTGACATTCTGGCTTTTTAGAGAAGAAACACCCACCACCTTATTAATGGAATTTGAAATTCCCATCCCATTTCCTATTGGAAGCTGAGAGGGTAATGTATGATGCAGTTGGGTTTTGCTCGAGTCCATCAAAATGGATTTAAAAGTGACCAACTGTAATTCCTTCTCATTATGATTCCCCACCACTTCTTCCTTATTAATGATGCCAGGAGTTTCTTCAACTACTTCCTGGTCCTCAAATCAAATTATTTTCTGTCGTGTGAGGTGGGGACTAGGATGTAGTAAGAAACGAATCAAATTATTAATGCTTAGCTTTAAAGCTTGGTTTGAGATAATTGAATCGAGGAAAATAAGAACGTGGTTGGAGATTTTTACTAGGAGTATTTCATTTGAATTATTACGTTCAATCAAGAGGGTTAAGAAGGTGAGACAAGATTCTCCATCCAAGCCGCATTTAGGGTGAAATTATAAATTCTCTTGAAGAGTGAATTTTTTTTGTTTCCGGAATCCAAACACTTAAGTGAAATTACCTAGCTAAGGCATTAAATTACTTTATAGAATTCATAATGAAGAGATTCATTTCCCTAGCTCCCCCCAATCCAAATTAATATAGCCGTATGTAAGTGTTCAAATCATGGATAATCTTTTACTTTTATAAAAATAGATATGTAGATAGTCAGTGCTCAAACTAAAATCGATCTTAATATGTATTACGGACGCTATAAGATATGTTTAGCTCCACTAAGTAATTATGGACACATAAACGTAAGTATTATGTTATGAATATAGGTGTCAAAACTAAGACTTGAAGTCTTGAACCTAAGTATTGTTTTAGAATTTCCAAATATTTAAGCATTGAGCTAATCAGTTAGTGGTAAACATGGACACGTACGAACAAGAAGAGTCTAAGGCCAACTCATGCAATGATTGGCAATCATTATTCCTAAAAGCAACAATCATGGCCTTGTTCGTTTTGAGTTTCAAGACCCGATTTTTTTAATTATTATCTAATCATTATCTCTATTTTCAAATATTATTCTCATTTTTTTCCTATCGTTCTCTAATCATTAACTCTTATTTTTAATTATTTCCCCTACTATTCCCTCCAATCATTACAAAAAACCAAAACCCCAAACCCAAACTAAACACAATGTAGTACTCCCTCTGGCCCTTTTTAGCGTAGACCTTTTCATTTTGGATTGTCTCTTAATAAGTGTGCATTTTGAAAAGTTGTTGGGTAAAAATTTGTGCAATTACTAATCTTGCACTTTTGAAAAGTTAGTGTGTTAAGAGTTTATGGGTAAAAGTACTTGAGGATAATTTTAGAAAGAGAAGGTAAAAATTGATGTGAAAAGTGTAAAGTAAAGATAAAAGTTAATAAGAAAAGTGTAATGATGATGTTTCTTCAATAAGTTGAATTTACAAAGTAACACACTTAAAAAAATGGAGGGAGTAATAAATATGGAGCAACTAAGAGCAAGTTTTGGTTTTGGTTTTGGTGTAGCTTGTAGCTCAAGTGGTAAAGTTTCTTGGCAGGATACACAAGTACGGATGTAAATGAATTGGGCCATTCACAAATTATTCGAGGCTCGGCTTGGTAAGAGCTCGTTCGAGTTCGTTTCGTATACTAAACGAACTGAACTTGAACCTCAATATTAAGCTAGTTCCATAAATGAGCCGAACTTGAACATAAGTGGATTCGGCTTGGTTAGACTCGCAAACTTGGGGTCTACATGTAAATATTTTGTAGTTGAGAAACTCCAATGTAACTTGTTATTTTTTTTTATCTCTAACTAGAGTACTCTACTACGAACATATGAGTTTTATCCCTAACTAGAGTACTCTATTTAGTTCTCAATATTTTTTTCCTCTTGTTGTTTTTCTTTTGATTATTGTGATAGATTTGCTTATTTTTCTTTTGATTTCTTGATTATTATGGTAGAGTTGCTTATTTTTGTTTAATTTCTTGATTATTATGATAGATCTACATGTAACATTGTTTTGAAGCATATCTCTTTTCCCTCTCAGTTTGTGTTCTAAATTCCTAACGAGCCCTACCGAGCTAGATTCAAGTCTTAATTCGAGCTTAAATTCGGTTGGATTAGGCTCGTTTGAGTTTAACGAGCCCTACCGTGCCGAGCCTGAGCTTTGAAATTTTTTCACGAGCCGAACTTGAGCTCACTTGTCTAGGCTCAAATTGAACCCGAGCTGATCTCGAGCCTGACTCATACCTTAATGAGTCCACTCTCACACCCTCTCACTCACACCCCATTTTGTGGGACTTACATCGAGGTCTCACACAAATTATCAGAGCTATTCAATTTGTTTACAATAATTTTTTAAGGGTCTTTGTGAAAAATCAACTTAGTCAGATGCTGGTAAAGACTTGATTAATTTGTTTAAGTTTCTGTTCCTGAATCAAACAGATCAAAACTTTGAGAAATTTATCAAGTCTTTCTCGATATCTCACCGAACTAATTTTTTTTAGAAACCCTTAGAAAAAAATATTCTAAACAAATTCTCTAATCATTCATGTGAGATGACCTTGAGATAGGTCCCACACAATAGAGTGTGAGCGGGGTATGAGCCAGCGGGTATGATAGTAGGCTTATTGTCTTGAAAACTACAAATTTCCGTATCATTCCCCTTTCACAATTTCCTTACCATTTTATTATCTTTTTTCATTTACTCCCCCATCTTCAGCGCACTAAGCGCTGCACTGTGCAACACAGCATCCCAGTCATTCAAAAGTATTTTAATGATCAGGATTCGTAGACACTTTCTTACCTGTCAAATTATACTTTTACCGATAAGAAAACTTCAGTGAATCCAAACCGTTAATTTTCAAGATTTACAGTTGGTCAAATTGAGCGGTTCCGATCATTTATGTGAAACCTCGAGGTAGGTCTCACACAATAAGGTGTGAGCGAGAGGGAGTGAGAGTAGACTTATTGTCTTGAAAACTACAAAATTTCCTTAGCTTTCCCCATTCCCGAATTTCCTTACCCATTTTCTTATCTTTTTTCATTAACTCCCCCATCTTCCCAGGTGTGCAACGCTTAGCAGCACAACATCCCAGTCGTCCAAAAATGTTTTGAATATTCAGGATTTGTAAACGCTTTCTTACCAGTTAAAGTATACTTTGACTAATAAAAAAGTTTCAACGAATCTGAACCATAAATCAATTAACATTGATGAAAAGTTCATCTTACTCACTTATTGAGTTGGTATTCATTTTGTCTTCACAAAAATGATTATAAGAACTTAGATTGGAGTCAAATTTGAAGATTAAGATATCTACTACTTCATTTAAGAATTAGGGGTGTTTCACCAAGAGAGTATTTAAAATAAATTAATTTTTTACGATTTTTTATGTGATATATTATGAGAGAATGAATTGTCTTAAATTTTAGAAAAAAATTATTTTTGTTAGTGGAACTCCCCTTAACTTCTTTACGGAATAATTAGCCGTGGAAAACAAGTTGTAAAGAAAGTAATGGTTGGTCGGCAAAGGCAAAAGGAGTAATCATGGCAAGTTGGCAACGAAATGTAGTAGTTCAAAATAGTGGTGATTTTGCAGTCCTTTTGGCCCAACATGCCAGAACTCCAAAGCATGCGGCATGATGGAAATCCCTTTCAAATCTTGTTGATAAAAACTTGGGTCCCGGGTGTTATGTGGCAGTCCTCACCACGCATTTTGGTAGTTCAAAAGTATTTTGAACAGTCTAAGTTTGAGAGAGAGAGAGAGAGAAATCTAGACAATTCAAAATACTTTTGGAAGATTGAGATTGGCGCTCAGACACCCCGTGTGCGGTACCCTATTTGTACCCAAAATTTTCTTATTTTTTATCGTATTGGTGTTCTTGTGTATTTTCGGGTACCGAATTATGTGAATTATGGGTATTTTTGGCTACTTTTAACTGATTGTCTTCCTTACTTGTGATTCCTCTATCAATGAATATAGGAGTATTACCATTTGATAAAAGCAAAAAATAAAAAACTATGCTAGTTCAGTAGAAATTCCATCTTTGTTTTTTGCACGTTGTTTCTGTCGTGTGAGGTGGAGACTAGCTAGGATGTCCTCCTAAGAAAGGAATCAAATTGTTGCCTAGCTTCAAAGCTTGGTTTGAGATAATTGGAATATCGAGAAAAATAAGAGAATGTCGTTTGACATTTTTACTACTTCATTTGAATTATTACAATAAACAAGGTTAAGAAGGTGAGCCAAGATTCGACATTCTCCCTAGTTGTCAACTACGTACTCTCAGATTTTTGCCCAATCATATAGGACTAACACAGAAATCATAAATTCTGTTGAAGAGTGAAAATTTCTGTTTCCGGAATCCAAACACTGTGAAATTACGTAGCCAAGGTATTAAATCATTTAATATATCCTCCCTCCGTCTGGATTTGTTTGTCCCTCGTTCTGTTGCAACTAGATAAAAATTAGCGATATTTTTAAATTGATAAGTAATTATATGTTCAATTTGAATCTTGTTGGATCTCGATTAGTTGTATAAGATAATGTTTTTAAAATTAGATAAAAATTATTAATTATAAAATATAATCATTTAAAAAGTGTCATGAACTCCCAAAATAGACTAACAAATCAGGACGGAGGGAGTAATTCTTAATGATGAGATTCATTTCCCCCACCATCCAAATATGGCCCTATGCAAGTGCTCAAAATAAAGAATCATGAATATTTTTTTACTTTTACAAAAATAGATATTTAGTCGGTGCTCAAATTAAGATTGATCTCAGCATGTACTACGGTATTAGTTGAGGTGCACGCAAATTGATCCAAATTCAGTGATAAAAAAAAAAAAACATGTACTTCGAACGTGCACTATAAGATATGTTTAGCTCCAATAAGCAGTTATGGACACACGAACGTTAAGTATTAAGTTATGAATATAGGTTCAAAACTAAGATCTGAACGCAAGTATTGATTTAGAAATTCCAACTATTGGAGCATGGAGCCAATCAGGCAGTGGTAAACATATATGGACAATCATTATTCCTAAGACCTACTCAAGCAATGATGGATGATATACACGTTTTAAGGTATTTTATTTCCCTTGAACAAGACATTAATTTGTTACACCCATTTTATATTATAATTAATCTTAGTTTCTTATTTTTACTTTTTTTACTTTTTTTATTATTATTATGTTTGCAGGCATCAAATAAGGTTGCTAAGTAAATTAGGATCTACGGAAACATATATGGAGCAACAAAGAGCAAGTTTTGGTGTAGCTGAAGTGGTAAAGTTTCTTGGTACGAGACACTAAGGTTCCAAACTTCAGAAATGTAATCTTTCCAACAAATCTGAACCGTCCGCTGTCAATCAAACTTGAGCAGTCCATCGCCGAACACGGACGGCCATGCTCGGTCCAACATGAATGTTGGCCCTTAGGAATAGCACCATCCCCCATTTCAAATTTTCCTTATCTTTCCCCATTCCCAATTTCCTTACCCATTTTCTTAGAACGTTGTCACTGGTACATATCAAGGTGTACCGACTGTGTATTGACTGGCCTCGGAGACCCACACGTAGGTCCCACATTAACGATCTGAACTATTCATTCATCTTAGAATGATTTTCCAAGGAGCCCCACAAGAAATTAGCTCCATCTTACATGCGTAAATGGTTGATCCAAAATCTCCCCGTTTCATTCAAATTAAATTTATATTGGATTGGATTCGTAGTGTATTATATTGGATTCAATTTATAATTTATTAAAAACCAGGGATTGCCCGTGCCTAAAGGCACGAAGCAACGGGTTCTGGACACAATTTAAATGAATTATCACTCTCTACTGTTGACCACCCCGCCAATCAAGCTGACTTCTCCTAAAAGTCATGTTTTCAAATAAGCTTTTAAACAGATGTCATCTAATTAACTACATTAAGATCTCATATCAAAACAACAACTACATTTAATCTTTATGGGAGCATCAATTCAACACACCAAAATGGTATGTCAAAAAATAGCATATATTTGCTCTAATACTCTAGAAATACCTAAAACATAAATAAATTTCATATGGAAATACTAACAGCTAAAAAAAACAAAAAATGGATACTGAAAGAGAAATGTAAAGAGAGTATCTTCCTCATTAGCCCTTGAGTTGTGATGCTCTTTCATCAAACTCTATTATGTAAAACTTTTACTATTAATAAACTTCTTCAGATGTTTTTCCCGATCTTTTTATTTGTCACTTTTGATCATGAATGTTTAAACTTTCTCATCATCAATTTTCAAAATGTCTTCCAGTATTGTCTTCATCACTCTTGAACACCTACTTTGTCCAAATAGAAAAATTAAGAACATGAATAACAATAAAACGTATACAAAATAATTAAATTAGTAAGAATTTCCTCTTTCAAAATAAAATGGTGATGAAATAAGTTACCTTAACCATAGATCTCGTCTATTCATCGGTCCCAACACTATCGTGGTGCAATCATAACCTGTATTGATACTACGTTGACACATCTCATTTCTTTTCATACAAAAGAAAAAACATCTATGGAGAGAAACAATGTACACTTCTCCGTACAACATGACCCGAAAGGGCCTCAAAACACCTAACCCAGGGAGAGAGGGAGAGAACGTGTAAAATAACGAAAAAAAATAAAAAGATTTGGTTACCTCTTGTTCTGACAAAC
The DNA here is from genome assembly GCA_022606695.1 of Vaccinium macrocarpon. Taxonomy (NCBI): domain Eukaryota; kingdom Viridiplantae; phylum Streptophyta; class Magnoliopsida; order Ericales; family Ericaceae; genus Vaccinium; species Vaccinium macrocarpon. The sequence goes on along the minus strand of CM040177.1, from coordinate 11,176,764 downwards.
CAGAGGTAATGAGCCAATCTCTTTCTCCAATCAAGGTATGAAGGAACCAAATTTCTCCTCTTCTTAGAGAAGCTTACGAATTTAGAAGAATTGTGTGTGCTTATAAAAGGAAAATTTAAGAGCATCCACAATGGCCTAACCAAAATTGGATAACCAAAAGTTGTCACATTAGCTTTTGGTTATCCATTAAGAGGTTGTTAAAGTTAGCAATGTCATATTCCACATTGGTGTTTTTTTTTTCCCATAATCAAAAGTAATGGTCCGCTATCAAATTTTCAAACTTGGATAACCCAAAACTTGCAACACCACTTTTTCAAACTACAAAAAATAGTACTCCACTTTTTAAAAAAAAAATGAAATAGTTTTTTAAAAAATTGGAAAAAAGATTTTGAAAAATTTTAAAACTATTTTCGAAAAAAACAATTTTTTGAGTAAAAACAGATTATTTTTTTTACCAAAACCTATATTTAAAATATAAAAAAAAAACTCAAAAACTATTTTTTGTGTTAAAAAAACTATTTTTTTAAAACTGTTATTGAAAAAAAAGTTTTTTAAAAAATATTATTTTGAAAAAAAAAACAGCTTTTTTAAAACCAAAATAAATTTTTGTAAACATTGTAGAGAGAAGATTTTTGTTATTTTGTAGTCATGGGTGTACTTGATTGAGTACATGTGGCATCCATCAAATTTGGTTATTGGAAAAATGTTGCTAGTTTTGGTTATCCAAGGGCCAAAATTTGATTAGTTGCTAAAGGGTTGCTAAGTTTGGTTATTCCAATGTGAGTACTTTTTTGAACAAACATTGCTAACCTTAGCATTCTTTTGGTTTTGGTTAGGCCAATGTGGATGCTCTAAGTTCATAATAGATTATTAAGGAAAACGTAGATTCATTTTTGAAGGAATACAAATGTACAATGCTAATTAGTAAAGAAAAATATAATTATCAAGTTTTTTAAGAATGATTGTTTCCTTTCCATATATGAATCCAAAAGTGGTTTGTTTCCATTTTGAATATAGGAAAATCAACCAAATAGGAAAATCAACCTAAAAGCAAACAACATAAACCAATTATTGAGTTGAATGTAGGGAAATTAAGTAGGAAACCTATTTGTTTAGTTGATTTGAATTCAAAGGGATAATCAATTATTTTTTTAAGGAGACAACAAAAATCAATCAATGGAAAGAATCTATTAGTCATAAGGTTAGGATGGTTTATATTGGGAAGTATTTTCTCGATCGGACGGCTATAACTAAAATAAAATGTTGATCCGACGGTTGTAGAGGGTGGTTTAGTTTAGGGTTTTGAATTTTGAAATGAAAGTAATTTCAACCCTTGGATTAGTTGAGAAGAAACTTTAAAATTCAATCACGACCCTCCAATATGCCACGGATGACAGTTGTGAGAGAGACATTTCTTAAAACCGTTGTGTAATGTAATACAGATGGTTATAAATTGTATTTTGATGGATTCACCAAAAAGTTTTAGTTCTAACCTTTGTTTGGCAAAAGAAGAACTAAATTTGTAGAAGCCAAGAAAAAGAGTTATCTTGTATATATATTTTCCACAATAAAAGAGTTTTGGCACCAATTTATTGTGTAGAGAATTTGAAGAAGTTAAGAACTTCAGTATTACAATTATAATACATGTAATGGAGATCCTGTTGACTTGACTTAGAATTTTATTGAAGATTATTGTGCTAATCGCTTATTAAAGTATCTTTTACGTGTTCAAATTTAGATCAATTCCACTTTCCTTTGGCCATATGAATATAATTCTTGGTTGATTACATGTGTGACTTGATAATCTTGAAGAAAAGTTGTGGAGACGAATAATTCTTATGAGTTTTGATCCATTCTTTTTCTTGGAGGGTTAATATACATTTACTCTTCGCATTTCCTTTGAAAGAGCATCAACTTGTTGAGCGGTCCCATTAATTCTTTTCATTTTGATTGAACGATGAGAATTTACTGCTTGTAGTTCCACATTTTGCCCCTGTCAAGAGGAGACACTAACCTTCCAACGGGCAAACCACTTCATCTCCAGGAAGAGTTTGATGAGCTCTCCAAAGATGTGTCTAATAGCCTATTGGTGATGGTTTCGGAGGTGAACATCGTGCATTCAAACTTGCAAGAGTGGTGGGTGACACTGGGGCTACTCGCCATATATGTTGTGACAAGCAGTTGTTCACCTACTTCAAGCCAGTTACAAATGACAAGAAGTTGTTCATGGGGAACTCAGTGCTTGATCGACCGGGTGTATACGAATTAAACTAAAGACGCGTCCCAAGCGTAGGACTCTCGATTGGTGTAGCACAATATCCGGAAGTACCGGAGTCGAACCACAGAGACGAACGAACGGTGTTTGACTCAAAAATATTGGATTCAAGTTTGACTTGGCTCTTAGTTAGCCACCCCTTATTCAATGAGATTAATTTACTATTAAATTACCCAACTAACTTGATTAAATATGAATTTGAAAGGGGAGTACAACCGTGGGAACCCAGCGTCCACAACTAGCCTAACCAATGTTTACTCAGGCCACAATTATTAAATTTATAGAATTTAGAATAGGAAAAAGGATCTCTAACAAATGCGCACCACCTGTCACCAGTTTCCGTGCGCATTCGAATTCCGGCGATGCCTAGGTTTTGTTTGTTAGAAGAGTTTTCGTCTTCTAAAATTGCTCAAATATTAAATTAATTCGAACGCGAGGTAAAAACATACTACCTCCATCCCAAAAATATAGTCCCTCGTTCCATTCTAACCGGATAAAAAATTGATTATATCTTTCAATTGGTAATACATTTCATATGCAATATAGATCTTATTTAATAGATCTCAATTAAATCTCAAATACAAAGTTTTCAAAATCAGTTAAAACATTTTAGATTATAAGATATATTACATTGAAAAGTGATACGAACTCCCATAAGGGACTATATATTTGGGACGGAGGGAGTAAATTAAACTAGCCACAGGATGCCTTCGCCCCGCGGCCGCACTCTACGAAATTACTCACTCATGACTTTAATAAATGCAGCAAACATATTAAACCTAGATCTAACCATGATTCTAACAACTGAAATAAAAACAAAGCACGATACCACAAGTTTGCAGGGAAAAATGGATTCGAACACCAAGAATTCAAATGTTGGAAAACTTGAAGAACTTGAATTAAACTTGAATCTGCAAATTAATCCTGAAAACAGCAGCCAAAGTTAAGAAAATAAAGCGGAAGTTATATCTTTTGGAACCCTAATTTGGAGTTCTAAAGGGGGTATTTATATGGAATCCCCATTAATTACAATTAAAAACTAGAATAAAAATGAAATTAACTCCCCGCGACCCAAAATGCCGCCGTTCACTTTGCCGCTTAAGCCCTCGGTAGCGCTACACCTATTTTGGTGTAGTGCTCTCAAACCCTTTATGGCTCGTTTGACCGTTGACCTCCCTATTGACCGTTGACCTCGAAACCCACTGGTAGCACTACACCCTTTTTGGTGTAGCACTCGCGAACTCTCTGTTCCATTTTTGTGCCATTTTCGAGCTCTCCATCAAAATCCTTGTAGCGCTCATGACGATCCAAAGTGCTTACCTCGAGAAATTAACTTCACCACTTGGTCTCCACGGCCTCCCATGCTCTTTATCTCCATCTCGACCTCTTCATTGTCTCTAATTAGCGCCGAAATATCTCAATTTCCCGCAAATCAGGAACAAACACAAAAGCCAACCATGTGCACGCATTAAATGGAAAATGAGGATTAACCGCACGTCTAACGCGCTAATTCTACCCTACTTAGGCGCTTAAATTCTCGAATTTCACGCGCCCATCACTCGGCTACCTCTGATGTTGCAGGGCAACACAAGGTGGTCTTGAAGATGACTTCAGGCAAAGAGCTAACTCTGAACACTGTCCTGTATGTGCTAGACATTCGTAAGAACTTGATCTCTAGGTCACTCTTGAACAAGCATGGCTTCTCCATGGTGTTTGAGGCTGACTACAGGGTCATTCTAACTAAGGCTGGTATTTATTTTAGGAAATAGTACATGACTGATGGTCTATTCAAAATGAACGTAATGACTCTTATTCCCAAAGATAACAAAATGAAGTCCCAAATTGTATAGTTGTTTGAATCTTCCATTTTTTTTTACTAGGTCATATTAATTATGATTTTATAGACTAATTAACTTAGATCATATTCTTGCATTCCATATTGACAAAAATCACAAGTTTTAAACTTGTGTTGAGGTGAAGTTAGCAAGGTCTTCTTTTTATTCGGTTCAGAGAAGTATCAAGCCATTAGATTTAATCCCAAAATGTTTGGGTTAATTATATGAACATTTGTGACAATCGTATCCTGTTTGTAGTTGTATTACTGTAAATGGTTACCAATGAAATTAATGATTTATAAACCTTACTATAAATATATTATTTTTATATTAAGGAGAAACATTTTAATAGAACAATTATTAACAAGTGTTTAAAGATACAAATTATCAAGCTTAACATAAATTACTATTTTAATACTATGCCTGGTCAAATGACGATTTTAATCATACCCTTAATGTTTTACCCTTATCTTATTTAAATGACCATTTTAATCCTACACTAAGTTAAATGACCATTTTACCCCTATACCTATTTAAATGACCATTTTAATACTCCTTTCGTCCCCATTTTGTAGTCCCTTTTGGGGATTCCAACTTAGTTAGGGGACATAATCATTTTACTTTTGAAAATGTGTTTTTCTCATTTTACCCTTCAATCATTATATTTTCTTACTCTTTTATTATTTTTAATTTCATTTACAATTACCCATTTGGTTTTGAAGCGAGGCAATATTTTGAGACGACAAAAAGTGTCAATTAGAACTATAAAATAGGGATGGAGGGAGTACTACACTTAGTTAAATTACCATTTTAACCATATACTTATCTAAAAGACCATTGTAACCCTACCTTTAGTTAAATTACTATTTTACCTCTATATTTATCTAAAAGACCATTTTAACCCAACCTTTAGTTAAATTACTCTTGTACTCCTGTATTTATCTAAATGACCATTTTAATCCTACACTTAGTTAAATTACCATTCTACCCATATACTCTATTTCATGACTAATTTACCACCACAGTTGGTCAAATCATCATTTTTCCATTATGCTTAATCAAATTACCATTTTACCCCTATGCTTAGTTAAGTTATGATTTTATTATCTTGTCAAAAGACTATATTACCCTTATAAATTATCAAATTACACTAGTACCTGTAAGTTTTAATTAATTACACTTTGAGCCGTAAAGTTTTCTTAATTAAATTTAAAGCCCATAGATTTCACCTTTTAAATTGATAAACCTTTAAAGATACCAAATATTAAGATATTGGCTTCACTCACTACTTTCTCCCAATAGAGAAAGAAAAGATGTCCTTTCCCTCTTGAATCTCTAACAACCTTATAATCTCAAGCTAACAAATTTAACCCTATAATTATAAAATAAATTATGTGCTAAGTTTTTCTTTTGTTGATAAGTACGAGTTCTTGTTTATAAAGCCACAACCAAAAAAACAAGACAAGTCTAGGATGCTTCCTGACTACTCAACTATACTCCTTAGCAAGAGAAAACAAGGAATAAGAAAGAAAGACAAACTATACGCACCGCACCTATATAGAACATAAGGGAAAACCTGAGAACAAACTCAACAAAGATAGTTTGAACCCCCATAACAAAGGAAAACTTAAAAACTACTCTAATTGGCGATTAAGAATGATTCTTAGCAAGCCCCCAGTTAGTACACAACACTTTATTCTCCATGGATGGCCGGTACCTTCTCATAAAACTTAGGAAATCACGGATTGAAGTAATAACACTTTGAGCAACTTGAGCATTATCTATTGATTTTTGTGCTAAGTTATATCGAACCCAAAAGTGATCTTGGACAAAACCCAAACATCCATGTGAATCATCGGAATGTTATCAATCTTTGTACCATTTGATTATCTTGTCTTATTGCAATTACATTGAGATAGATAACATGCTAGAAAGGACAAATATATGTTCACTGGGATGGTATACGTGTGATGCTTTCACATTGGCATTGTTAGGATAATGGATAATTGGAAAAGTGGTGGAAGTAAGAAAAATTGGACTTGGCATTTGTTTTGCTTTTTCCTTGCTCCTTTTAATCATTGTATCTTTTCAGTGATCAATGAAATTTGTTGCCTTTCAAAAAAAAAAAAGTGCATCACTTGGGTGCATGCGCATAAGACTCTAGTGCAAGACGAACAAGAAGGGAGTGGTCCCATGAGAACGGTCAGGGTTAGTGGATATGGGTGGAGGATACTTGTGGAAAAGATTTATGTAATTCACCATGTTAGTGGCTAGTAATGAAATGGATGATATGACATACTTATTTTTTTGAAAGGGAAAAACTCAATCTTTGAAGTTACAAAGATTAAAAGGGAAGAAGCAAAAACGGCATCCTAACTTGGGGAACAACCTCCCAAAAGAAGACCATTGCCACTTCAAACCCCAGCGGAAGAGATAGCAAGCTGCCAACTCAAAACAATTAAAAACATGAGAAATACTACTAGCAGTAGTTACAATTTCCAGAAAATGAATTAGACTGTAAGCATTGCAATATGCTATTTAGGCTAAAAGGAAAATCATCCATAGTGAAGTTGTTGCCACCCATTTTGGATTTCACCCATAGAGCTACTCTGATTTTGACGACTACAACTATATCATCCCATTGGGGAGCTGAATTTTCGAAGACCAGAGCATTTCTAGAATTCCAAACCGTCCAAACAATGGCAAGGGGAACCTCCCACATACGCTTTTTACCTTTTGACAAGTTGTTGTTGTTGTTCCATCAAAGGAGGAGACCAACAACTGAATTAGGAGAAACCCATTGGATTCCCCACCATGCTAAAATTTCCACCCAAAGATTCCAAACAGGATCGCACAACAAAAGTAGATGGTCAGGAGATTCCATGTGCAGTGAGCAAAATTTGCATCTAGCGTCTGCTGCATTTTTTATGATACCAATCTTCAGAAAGTAGTCAAAAGTTATGATATGACATACTTATGGGCTTCTTTTGATAGTGAACTGTTATATAAACTGTTTGTAATGTAATGGTTAGTGGGTAACAGTTAGCCATCGTGTGATTTATTGCTCATGGTGCTATTGTTGGCCCTGAACTATACGCAAGGTATTGAAGGTGGATGAGAAGAACAGTACAACTAGGAGGAAGCCTTTGTTGCTGATCAGAATGTCACAAAAGGCTGGGACCTGAACTTAGACCTTTAGAGGCTCTATACTTTGATTTGAATGAATAAAATCTTAACTTATCAAACTTAAATATTTTGAAGGGTTCTAATCGGATTAAATATTTGGGATGTTTAATTATTTGTTTTTCGCAGTAGTTTATGTTGATCATTTTGGATAATCAAACTATTATTAGAATTGAATGATTTAATGAAAATTAGGGCATTACAATGCTCTATTCAATCTTTGTCATTCTATGAAAAAAAAAAAGGGAGTACGTTTATTGTGGGTCTAACATGTTAAATGTTGATCATTTGATGCAGTTTCACACAAACAGCTTTCGTGTTAGGGATAGATTTTCTTTTCAGTGTGTTTTGTCATGGAAGTTTCAAAAGGGGAGATAATAAACTCCAAAAAGTCGAGCTCCTTGTGTTGGCTATTTCATTAAAAGAAAACACATTGTTCCCTGTATCTCGTTTATCTAATTGTAATTTTTATTATTATCTTTTTTGAGAGTTTGTTTAGGGATTTATGTTAGAAGGGAATCATTCTAAACATGTATTGAGTGTTTGAGTGCGATAGTATAGTTGCATCAGGATCCAAGTCATCAAGAAGTGTCGAGAACTATCAAGCGAAGTATATCAATTAATTTTGATTTCCAATACTTGCTCAAGCAAGGCTTCTGATCACAAGTTGCTCGAGCAAGTTTAGCTATTTTCAGCAACTATAAATATATCTTCAGGTAGGGTTTAGAGGTAACCAAGCATATTAGAGCAGCTGCAAACACATTTTTGAAGTAGAGAAACATTCAAGGGGGTCTTGGATTTGGATCTTGGAGTACAGAGACATGATTTATGGATCATTGAGCCTGAAAGACATCTCCAAGAGGGTTCAATATCTTTTTTAATCTATTTGAGAAAAGCACTAAGGAGAATTCCTAGGCAATTTCAAGTCCTACGGTGGATTCCGGGAGGCAAACAAAAGACTTGTGGATTCAAGGCAACAGTCAAAAAGCACTGGGTGTGGTGAACGTGAATTCGGTAAGTAGATCTTAGGCTCAATTGTCAGGATTCTAATCTAGGGTAAGATTACTTGTAACTATACATTGAGTATAGTATTTTGATTCATTTCTGTGGTTTTTATCCTTTTAGGGATTTTCCACGTATATCTTTGCATTCTTCGTTTCGTTGCATTCCATTTGTGCAATTGATTTATATATAGATTGGTGGGTTTTCGTGTGAGATATTAAACATAGCAAATATTTTATACACCTAGGGTTCTAGGGTTTTTCAATATTAATAACTAAAATACACTACAATAACTGTGCAATATAAGCAAATGTAGTTAGACTCAAAAGCCCCTCCAAATTTCCAATCGTAAATCCTCTTTTCTTTTCTTTTTGTTTTTTTAATTTAATAGTTTTTTTGACAGAGAACATGGGGAATGGGTGGGGGAGAGAGAACATGTGGAGAAGGGTGAGAATTTCGGGTGAGATATTTTTGGGTGGTGGGGAGTTGTGTTTTCTTTGTGTCTTACATTTTTGACAATTAAAAATTAATTTATTCCATGCGTTGTGCCCATTTGATTTATTGGGTGACACTTAAAAGGGAAAAAGTTCTCAGTTTCACTATTTTTTTTTGTTTCCGTGCATCAAACGAGCACGACGTTAATTAAATATTCTGCAATCGTGTTACTCAGATATCAGTTCTACAACTAGCTAGTGATAGCTCAGTGAACTATTTCAAGCATTTTCCCTAAATTGAAAAATAATCAGCAGCCTAACATTACTCTTGAAATTTTCTTGTTTGATTGTTTAGTGGGTGGGTAGGTGGGAAGTATTCCTAGGTGGCCTTAAAGTTGGTATTGGTTCCATCAAGCTTAAAATTGAGAAAGAGCTGGTGGTTTGTTTGTACTTCCCCAGAAATTCGTTGTGTCGTCTTCAAAGAAAGGATTTTAATTTCAAAAACATTACTAATAAAGAATGTTTCGGCTGGCACTAAACATGCCCGTAAAGCTCTCTTTTTTACAGCTATTGTCTTTAAATGTAAAGAAATCAAAATCTTTAAGTTGGAGTATCGGTATTCACACAAAAGGAATCCTACCACGTGTAGTTAAATTTATTTATTTTTAACGGCAGAAACTTACCAACATGCATGTAGTTTTTTTTTTTTTGCCTACCACATGTAGTTAAATTTATTTATTTTTAACGGCAGAAACTTAACAACATGCATGTAGTTAATTGTTCAAAAAAAAAAAAAGACTTATGTACTAATGCCATTTATTTATTACTATTAATTTAATGGTGGTTCATATCGTCTTTTTACCATGCACTAAAGGATATGCGGCATCTTGCTGAAATGGTACCCACTTTGCCCTGGTTAATCACTTTATGACTTTACAATCCCAAAATAACTAGTTAAGATTCCATTTTCCATATATACTTTTCTAAAATAGTGGTAGATTCCTTATCGAGATGCAAGAGTCTAAAAACTTTAATGGGTACTGGTTAATATTTCACTTTTCACTCATTTTTTAAGTTTTATGTATGTGGTTGTACACTCTATCGTGCGATCAATGCAATAATTTGAACTGTTTACTCTCTTCTAGGTTAAAATTAAATTTTTGACATACTTATTAATGTCCGATCAAGTTGATTTTTTGTGTATATATAGTATATTTGGGCTCTACAAGATGAACTATTCAAATTATTGCAATATACGCTCAGTGGAGCGCAGAAAAGCAAATGGCACCACATTCATAAATAGGTTTATCTCCTTGAACTTATTGCATGATTTATTTAAACGGGACAGAAGATTATGTTACCCGGGACAATAGTTGGGGTGAAGTCGTGGACACTGTTCTGTCAAAAAGAAAATCTTTGTATTATCTTCAATAAAGAAGAGTACTTGCATGAATAAGCGTCAGTCACTTAATTTCTGTTTGGTCAATATAGTTTTTTTTTTTTTGTCATTTATTAATCTTAATCTACTGTATCCTAAAGGATTTGGAGAGGGGAATGAGTACTTATGGGAATCGAATGCTGCCCATATACATGGAAGTACAAGAGAGGTATCAACTACACTCCACTCCACTTGCGTTTGGTCAATGTAGTTGACAAATCAATAAATGAATTAGATGTCAATAAGTGGATGTATCTAACCAATTCAAGGGATTAGATAGTCGCCAGATTGACCACATGCTTGAGTTCCTAACCTTCCCTTTTGGGAACTTGAATGATTCGATATGGAAGGGGCTCCGGGTCAACTGTCCCAGAAGCCTATCCCAAGACCCTGTCCTGGCCCCCAAAATGCCACCGTTTTTTGCCACTCCAAGCCTTTTGCAAAATGCAATCTTGTGGGGCTCACTTTCGGGTCTCAAACAAACGATCCGAACTGTTAAATAATTTTAAAATAATTATTTAAGTGTTCTCCGTGAGTTTCAGGCCCATTGGATATTTTTACGTTTTTCATCTTATTCCTTTGATTTTCATTCAGAATTCAGGACCCTACCAACTTGAAAGAATCTTCAAGAAAAGTTATAAAATTGTGGGCTTGGAAACCCATTGATCTGAACCGTAAGAGTCATAGGGCTCATTGAGAAGACCATCCAGTAAAAAAATTATCTTGTTCGGATATCAATAGCTATAAAAATTACAGACTCATATTTTTAGCATTTTGATATCTATCAATGTCCAAACAAGATAATTTTTTTACTAGATAGTCTTCTCAACGAGCTCTACGACTCTTACGGTTCAGATGGAGTGTAGATCTAGGGTTTTAGAGAGAAGTGTATATGCGTACCTTCCTCTTCTATGGGAGATTACCTTTTATAGGTGAGCACTGACTTGCCTGCCAAGTACGATCATGCTCGTCAGTGACTTAACCGTTCGGCTGACGCCACGATGACGAGTCCGAGAGAATATACTGTGAGCACATGCTTCCGGTAAAATCACAACACATGTCGTAATCACTCGAGTGACATCACTCGTCATGATCACAGTTTTTTACACGCACATGCAGCATTAAAGCTTCTCTTGAGTCACCACCTATAGGCTTCCGGCACTTCTCCAACACTCTTGAGTCGGTTAAGGTATTGTCCAACCTCTCGGCGCTATGCTGAGCTCTTTCATCATTAACTTTACAAGGTTGTAGGTAAATTTGGTATAGTAGGTGCCTCACGTATCCCCGAGACATGGGACCGAAGCCCCACACTTGCTTTATCAAATGCACTTGACCAAGTTGAGTTGCACATCCGAGGAGTCCCTCCTAGGTAACCTTTCGGACATTTCCTTAGAGATGTCTCTCCCGATGGTTAAGGTGCTCCGTATATCTGGACCTCTACATAGCTACTTCCATTATGCACGGAGCCCTTTCGGACATTTCCTTAGAGATGTCTTTCCTGGTGGTTAAGGTGCTTGGTATATCCAGATCCCTACACAACTACTACAATTATGCAGGGAGATCAATTGTTGTAAAATAGCAAGCGGTAGCTAGCTCATGCGTTAGAGCTCTTGAATGTTCCATACTACATCCTAACACATTCTAATGTGCTCGTTCTCAACAAGACACTGCAACCTCTTTAATTAAACCTCAATTATACAATATAAAATATGGGGGTACTCAATTATACAATATGGGGGTACTCAATTGTACAATATACAATATGGGGTATCAATTATACAATATACAATATGGGGTACTCAATTATACCATGTGCAACATACAATATGCAATATGGGCGTACTCAATTATACAATATGGGGGTGCTCAGTATTTGAATATTGAAAGTCTGAGACTGCTCTCAAGATTTTCCATACGTTAGTGCTTCCGTCGGAGTTTCTTCCAAGATTTTATATTGCAAGATTTTCAGTATACCATAAACTACTACTACAAAAAAAAAGAGAGTATCATAATATAGATTCGGTAAGCTGTAACTGTATCTTAAACTTTTGGATTTAGGCATGCCCTGTCATTTTAAAATTACTCATATCTTTCAATTTATTAATTTTTATGATTATAAAAAATTTGTTTCATAGCTTTAATTAAGATCTATCAAATAAGATCCATATATCATTTAAAAATTATCTATCTAAAAAAATAAGCAATTTTTTGGATTGTCCAGGATGGTAATGTGGAGGAGAAATTCGAAACGGATGCGAGTAATATTGGGAGATTCTCACTGAGCAAACTGTCATTGGTATGAAAACTTTATATTTATATGAAAACAAATTGACAATGAGTGGAGAGATCTCAGTATATATTAAGTGATCACTCATTCCACTTTTAAGCAATGTGGGACTTTTTGTTTCTTAACATCCCCCTCACAAGCAGTTGCATTTGAGGTCTATCACATGTGGCCATATTTTGGATCCTTTCATCGTGCAGTTTTTGCTTGTCTGTCATCAAGGAGTGTAGATTGTGGAATTTTTTATTTTTTATTTTTAAATGTGGAGTGGAATCGGTCCCGCTCTAATACCATATATAAACTTTATGTCCATCTTAAGGAACAAAAAGTCTCACATTGCTTAAAAGTGGAATGTGTGATCACTTAATATATTTTGGGACCTCTCTACTCATTGTCAATTAATTTTGAGTAGAACATAAAGTTTCAACATGATATCAAAGCGGGACTCATTCCATTCTACATTTACAAAAAAAGAATAATAATAAAAAATCACAATCCACACCTCACAATGGCAGACCATCAAATAAGGCTGCACAATGATAGGATCCAAAAAATGGTCACACGTGACAGATCTCAAATGCGGCTGCACGTGAAGGGAGATGTTAAGAAATATTGTCCCACATTACTTGAGAGTGGAATGTGTGATCACTTAATATAATATTGGGTCTCTCCACTTATTGTCAATTTATTTTGAGATTGATATAAGATTTCCACAATTGAATCAGAAAAATAATTCAGCCCGGCCCGGCACCGTTCTGCTTTTTCGTATCTCGTCGAATAATGCTAGGGTCTAAGCTTTTATCAGATATAGAACTCGCCCCATCAACTTTAGGCCACAGAGTAAAATCTAATACTCCATTTTGTGGTCCCCATTGGGTTATTTGTGAACAACGTAGTTGAACAAATGTTTCTCAACCTACTAGTCAAAACCCGGAGTATTTGTGAACAACGTACTGTATTTACGATTTAGGGGTGCTTTAGGTAAAAAAACTAAAAATCAAAAATCAAAAAATCACTTTTGTTCTTATTCAATTTTTTTTTTGGCATTCTTAGTTTTGCATTAAGATTTTATAGTTTCTGGATTCCTCTCGACGAGACGAATCTAACAAGTATAAAATTATGGTCAAAACTCATTTTTTTTAATAAAGCCAAAATATGTGGATTATTGGGCCAAAATAATCCACCTATTTTGGCTTTATTAAAAAAATTACTAATTTTTTACCATAATTTTGTACTTGTTAGATTCGTCTCGTCGAGAGGAATCTAGAAACCACAAAATCTTGATGCAAAACTAACGAATGCAAAAAAAAAAATTGAATAAGTACAAAAGTAATTTTTTGGTTTTTAGTTTTTTACCCAAAGCACCCCTTAGTCCGCTTGGTCATTAGATTCACTTCCGACATAATTGACTAGAATTCGACAATTTGGACTAGGTTGCAAGAAAATACTTTTGTCCCAAATTTTTCTCCTTATTTTAGAAATCAATATTTTAGGACACACAATTACAGAGTTTACACTTCAAAATGTAAGAATTTCCAAAACTACCATCTTTTAAAAAAAAAAAATGAAAGTAGTAATTACTTTGCATACACTAAGGAACTTCTTCCCTTCACTTTTGTATTTGAATTTGAATATAGGATGGAGGGAAAAAAATGAAATGGATCAATTTTATTTTACTGACTAGACAAAATTAATTACAAGGATTGAGGGACATCCAATATATGAAAGATGGACCAGTATTATAGAACAAACGGAGTAACTTTTTGTGCATTTTCTAGTCCCGACGCGGATGTTTCTGTTTTTTATCAGACCAAAAAAAATAATTAATTGAGATGTGTGTAAAATGACTCGGACACTCACAATCGGCAAACCAAAAGGTAATAAGCAGAGTCAAGTCCGTAAAAAGGAAGGAAAATGAAACAGTTCGCTACCAACCCCAGATATTGATATATCCATATAAAAACAAACATTCATTACACCAACCACCAAAATCAATTATCGAGAGAAAGTTGGAATCCAGTAGGGTTGAAGGTTAGATAAACCCCACCGCTGCGTCGTCATATAAATAGATGCATATGTGAGTTCTCCCTGGATCCAAATTATCCAAAAGCCAAATTTCTCAAAAAGAAAATTAGCTGTGAAGAGGATATGACGTTGATCACAGCTTCTGTTGCAGCAACCAAGGGCCGAGTCCTCATCGTTGGAGCCACTGGGTTCATTGGCCAGTTCGTAGCTGAAGCCAGCCTTGACTCCGGCCGAGCCACGTTTGTTCTCGCTCGCTCGTTTTATGATACCCCTTCCAAGGCCAAAACCATCAAGACTCTCCAAGACAAAGGCGCAACTGTGATACATGTATCTCTCTCTCTCTCTCTCCTCTCTCTCTCTCTCTCCAATGTATATATCTCTGACAAATGCATATGGGTTTTTGTTGCAATTGTTGAGCCTCTGTTTCTTAGCCATTTTACTTGGAATAACTTATGTATATTTTTGGTTTGTATTTCTTGAAATTTTTTGCTCAGGGCCCTAGTGGTGCTCTAGGGTCTTTTTTCATCGCACATTACCGTGAAAGTCACACACTATGGCCTAATTTGGCCTAAAAATAAAAACTAGATTAGGCCTATGTTATGTTAGTATAACGCCGATATGAGGTGAAAAGCATAATGTAGCAGTGTTCGAGGAGCATTTAATAATTTTCCCTTGTAAAATCATATATTTAGTACTCCTTTTTTGTTGGACTTTCTATTTATTTTTTGGTAAGAAAACATAAGCTGTTGGGTGTAATAAAAATACCTGTTGGATAATGTTCGGGTGATTGCCATTCCAGGGAGTTATTAGGGACCAAGAATTCGTGGAGAGGTTACTGAAGGAGCACGAGATAGATATAGTGATTTCAGCTGTTGGTGGGGCCAAAATACTGGACCAGCTGATCCTTGTCCGGGCCATCAAAGCTGTTGGAACTATCAAGGTATAAAATGCATTAACCAAATCAAAGGAATCCTATGGATGTGGACCATCATGTGGTTTTTCTAATATTTCACTTTGGTCCCTCTTCGCTAGTTTTAAAATGCAAAGAAGTGCATTGGAAATTAAATAATTTAGGGACCAAAGTGAAAAGTTTTTAAAAGAAATTGAAGCACCGGTGCACCACTATTCTTAATTCTTAATTTATGATATGCTTTAGTCACATCGTCGCTTGTAGACTTGTAGTTGCTGCACGATCCCCTATTTACTAGTTCGAAAATGTCAAAAAGAATTCAGTGAGCTTCTGTTAAGGTTTAAAAAAATGTATTGAGATGTATGAAAAATAAAAAAAATTAATGAAAATATGGGCTCCTTTGGCAAAAAAATCAAAAACTAATTATTGGTTTTTTTTTTCTTTCATTTTGTCGTTATTCAATTTTTTTTTGCATTTGTTACTTTTGCATCAAAATTGTTTGCTTTCTGGATTCCTCTCGACGAGACAAATCTAACAAGTATAAATTTATGATCAAACAAAATAATTTTTTTGAATAAAACCGAAATACTTGGATTATTGGATTAATTTTGGCTTTATTAAAAAATATTTGGTTTGCTTATAAATTTATACTTGTTAAATTCGTCTCATCGAGAGGAATCCAAAAACCACAAAATCTTGATGCAAAACTAACAAATGCAAAAAAAAATTGAATAAGGACAAAATAAAAAAAACCAATAATCTGTTTTTGGTTTCTTTTTTTTCCCAAAGGAGCCCTATATTGGAAAGTCTAAAAAGTGTATTGAAGAATGTGTTTATTTTGTCTTTTTTATGCCTAATGGAATGACTTCCATTAGCAAGACCGTTGCTAGTTACTGCTCAATAAAAATTGATCCCATGAGAGTTGCATGTTTGTTTAATTAACATAAAACTATCTTTGTATTGCGATTGCATTGTTGAATTGCCCAAAACAGTTACTTGAGAGGATCCGAAAATGATGTAAGTAACATAAGAGGAAATTTATCATGCAAGAGTTATTTGTAATGACTCTATTACATGATATGGGACCTATCTATACATGGAATCCATATCATGTGAGAGTAGGGGAGGAGGGAGTTAAGGCAAAGGGGTCACATGAGACCCACATTTTTTCCTAAAATGTTATAATAGTGATTTATTTATTATATTTGAAATTACTGTCTCATCAACTCTCACAAGCCTCAAGTTTCCTAATAATCTTCAAAATCTACACTTTAGGGAGTGTTCCGCTAAAAAAATAACTGTTTAGTTTGAACTTAAAAAATATTACATTCTACTAACAAAAAACAAACAAAAAAACCACTTAATTCCATTAAACTAAAAAAAATCAAAAAGTCAAAAAACTAGTTAGTGGAACAAGTTAATTTTTTTACAAAACTAAGAATCCAAAAAAAAAACAAAAAACCATAAACTAAAAAAAAAAACCATAAACTTAAAAAAAAAAACTAAGTTAGTGAAACATGGCCTTCGAATATTTTTGTTTTTGTGCTCATGTTCTTTGGAATTACATTTTTTTTTTTTGACAAGTTTGGAATTACATTGTTAAAAAGTGCATTAAATTATTTCATGCATAAAAAAAATGTTTATATTTATTATTTTATTGTACTCTACGGGTGGAAATTTTGTCACAATTATGATTGAAAAGTACACGGCATCAATTTTTGGCCCCACCCAAGATTCTACACACTGAAAGCTTTGATTCAATCCGGTTGGTTGGTAAGAGCGTAAGGGGAGGCAAATGCCCCGATGGTTATTTTGTTGAGCTAAATGATAGAAAACACTAGAAAATCAGCCTCAATAAGTATTGGGCTCATTTGCAAAAATTACAATTTCGCTACATTAACTCGCTATTGGGATAAATATATTGTTCAGGGGCTACCGAATATTTTAATAGTAGTAGTTTATCTTCCCGTGTTGCACTTGCCGAATAGTACATGCACAATGCCTCGCACAGTGCATTGCACGTGACTGCTTGTGTATGGGTGGAGAATATATTTTATGCAATAAAGTACATGCACATTGCCTCGCACAGTGCATTGCACATCTCCCAGCGTGGGAGAAGTAGTTTTTTAAGGAAAATGTACTTTTTTTTATTAGACTTGAGGGGAATAGTAAAATGCATTGCACATCTCCCAGCGTGGGAGAAGTAGTTTTTTAAGGAAGATGTTCTTTTTTTTATTAGACTTGAGGGGAATAGTAAAGTTTGGATAGAGAGTTTGATTTTATGAATTTTTTGATAAATGACTTGCTAATTTATGAAATGTGTTTTTGAGGTTAAATTTAGTATTTTTTTTTTGTTGAGTCTGATAAGGATGCCCTAAATCAAATCTAGAAAAACTTATTCACAGTTGATCCGTGAATAAGCAACTTACAACATGGATCAAAAAAAAAAAAAAAAAAGCAACTTACAACATCCAATGGCTACTCGACACCTTAGACACCTCAGCCAGAAAGTCCCTTTCAACATCGGACAAAAAAGTTGTGTACAACACCCAATCAAAATTTTCTTCAATTTAAACTATGGTCATCAGCTGTGTTGAGTGTAAATTTAGTCTGAATGATTGCAATAATTACAACAACGCCACTCTCATCATGTACAAATTGTACACGTATACACTCATCCAATTTCTATTTTTATTCTTCTTTTCCATTTTCCCTTTTCTTTTGGTTTCCCTTTTTCTTTTGATTTGGGTTAATAATTCAAAAGTATTACTCCTTCCGTCATTTATTTTTGGTCCACCCTTGGGCACTTTAATTTTTTTATTTGTTGCACCAATTTTTTTTTTTTGTGCAGAATGAGCAATTTAATTTGGTGCAAAAAAATTTACGAACTTACTTATAAAAATACATTTTATTTGAGTTTGAAAATGCATGTTGCCCCGTAGTGGACCAAAATTAAGCGACAGAGGAAGTATTTTTTGGTCCTAATTCTTAAAAATTGCATCCATTAATTTTGTTTCAATTTTTTTTTTGAATTATTGTCTCATTTCGAAAAGAGGAATCTAAAAACAAAAATATTTGAAAAATGATATATAATCCAAAATATTTATCCGTTTTGGATTATTTTTATTTTTATAAATTTATAAGGTATTTTTTTGAACTTTTTAGATTTTCCCTTTGAAACACAAACTAATAGGACTAATTTCTCCGGCCTTTTTCAGGCGTTTGCGTGAGGTGATGTGGCTCCGAAGACAAATCACTAAGTATAAGAACTATAGGAGATTGAACTATAAGACTGAAAACCAGAGTAAGAAACGAAAAATGGAGTTGGTGCAACACAGATAGCAAGACTTTTTTTTTAGCATTTGATCATACTTTTTTAATTTTAAATTTCTTCTTGTTGAGACAGATGATGATATTCAACAATACAATGTGATTTAACAAAAATCAAGGACAAACAAAATTACCAAAACAAAAGGTAAGTAACAATTTTCGAAAGAATTGTATCTGTAGTTAATTCCAGAACCAATCGGAGGAGAAGAGGAACAAAACAGCGAGTTTTTGATGTTAAAAAAGAAAATTCTTGCAAAGAGTTACTAGGACTCATTTGAGGATTCTAACCATGCTTAAATTTGAGAGGACATGCTGCAGCAACACAGACCAACACTTCCTAGGCATCAACGGCTACGTTGTCCTTTGTCCTTTGTGGTTCACTTTAACTGACGTGGAGAAGAGTGGAGAAGAGTCACTGTAGAGATGGAGCTAGAGAGGGGCTAGTAGGGGCGATCGCTCCTGCAAGAAAAATAAAATAAGCTCTAGTATTACATAGAAAAAACTAATTTTTCTATGAATTATATAGGCTCGTCCTTGCAAAATATTTTAAATAAAACATTCACTCTTACGTAATGAAATTCATGACTCCATCCTGAGTCATTGGTGCTGCATTTGACTGACCAGCCGTGAATAAGCTTTTCTAAAATCATAAATCATAAATGGGTCCTCACATTATCTTTTTAATTGTCGGCAGAGGTTTCTGCCTTCTGAGTTTGGGCATGATGTGGACAGAGCTGATCCAGTGGAACCGGGGCTCACCATGTACAAAGAGAAGCGGGAGATCCGACGGTTGATTGAGGAGTGTGGGGTCCCTTACACTTACATCTGCTGCAACTCCATTGCTTCTTGGCCCTACTATGATAATACCCATCCTTCAGAGGTTCTTCCTCCATTGGAGCAGTTCCAAATTTATGGTGACGGAACTGTCAAAGGTAAGAATGCATACATAGTACATACATCCATAGAGATAAAATATACAGTATGAGATTTTTCCATTCTCACTATTTTTGGAAGGAAAATTGTCAAGATCATTAGTTGCCAAAAGAAATTATGTTTCCATTCACTCTGCATGGAGATGCTTTAATACACGCTCCTTATTTGGTACAACACATATGAAGTATTGTTTACTTTTTATGACCCAATATATGATTTCTACAGAAAGCAATTTTGTGGCCCGTTATAGTATGGATTTTTGTGCTTTGATGTTGGGATTTTCGCAACCCAGCAACACACTTACGGATCTTGGAAATAATGAATCACAGAACAGAAAAACAATTAATCGTGCGTAATTGAAAACATAAAAAAAAAAAAAAAAAAAGTGAGACACAAATATACGTGGAAAACCTCAACACGAGGAAAAACCACGGGAGTCACACCAGTTCACTATGAAATCGAAATCAAGAGTACAAGTCTTCTCACAATCTCTGTGACATCTACGTTTTCTCTCACCTTTCCCTCTCTGTTTTTTCCCTGAAAACGTGTTACTCTAATTACACACAAACAGTGGAATAATTAAGTCGGGCTTATAGCCGAAATAACACCGAGGTCCCTAAAATATCATGTCCTTGGGGGCTGCTGCCCCCATACCCCCGGTACTACCGAAGGTTGTCTACACCCCAACATTTGATACACTAATTTTTTTTATGGCTCGTGTTTATTTTACCATACCTGCTTTTCTCAAAATAATTCGTGGTAGTCTCTGTCTATCTATGACAGAAAAAAATGTGGATGATGAGGTCAATAAAATCATTGTGATCCCTATCTAATGCATTTGTGCTGACCTTTTGTTATCCGACACAAAAACATTGGAATGTTTCTAATTTTCTTTGATGAACTGATGGAACCCAAAAAGAAAAGAAAAAAAAACCTTATCTCATGAAAAAATCCTTTCGGACTCATTGTAGTAGTACTTTTTAGTGCGACAAATTGGACCACATTACCTGCTTGACCCACAGCTCCCATGTGTTATGGCCTTTTGGGCCTTATGGTAGCTATGCTTCAGCTCTTTTGGAAATGTTATTTTGGCCCATAGTTTGATGACTTTGATCTAGATTGGCATTTCTCCTACAACTGTATGTGAGGGGAGCGTGTCAGCAAGTGTAGCAGATCCAAGTGTAGAATCTGCTGCACTTGCTTCTACACTTGGATCTGCTACACTTGCTGACAGAGAGAGTGTGACATACTTTTTGGCTGAGTTTGGATGAGAGTAACCTCAAGGGGGAAAGAGAATGGCTTCTACCCATGATTCCGACGTTTGGAACAGACATGAACGAGAATGTGATGCCAGACTTTTCTAATTCCGACGTTTGGCAAAGACGGCTAAACCAGTAAAAAATTTCTTTTAATTTTCTATGTCTAATAATGACAGGGAGAAACAGGGGAAACAAGATAGCTATACCATACATGATTTGTTTAGCTGGCAGTTGTGCAATACATTATCTCAATTTGATGTGAAATATATTTCTGCTTCTTACATAAAGGCAGTCATATGAATGTGCAATATGTTATCTTTATTTGAACTTAGAGGCAGATGTCTGTTCTAATTCCATCTTCATAACTGTTTTTTCAGCTTATTTTGTTGCTGGCCATGATATTGGAAAATTCACAATGAAAACTGTTGATGACTTCCGTGCCCTCAATAAATCTGTTCATTTTCGACCGTCTTGCAATTTTCTGAACATAAATGAGCTTGCTTCTTTGTGGGAGAAGAAAATCGGACGAATCTTGCCCAGAGTCACAGTCACAGAAGATGACCTACTAGATGCTGCAGCAGGTCTATTCTCGACGTTTTTCATAGTTATAGTAATCGATTTTTTTATGTAGTTTGCAGCTAATTTTATTTGCTTTTCCTGTACTAATGCAGAGAATATAATCCCACAAAGTATCGTTGCATCATTCACGCACGACATTTTCATTAAAGGTTGCCAAGTAAATTTTTCTGTCGATGGTCCTAACGAAGTGGAAGTGAGCGATCTCTATCCAGATGAATCTTTCCGAACAATGGACGAATGTTTCAATGATTTCGTTTCGAAGATGGACATTGATAGGAGAAAGGGTGCTGCCGATGAGATCAATGGTACCAAAAATCATGTGATTGAAGCTTTCCCAATCACAGCAATGTGTGCTTAAGTTGATGAGATTGTGGTTGCGCTCCTATTTGAGAATCCAGCTATTTTTTATAGGAGCATGTGTATCAGCAATTTTTATTTTTTATTTATCGGCATGTGTATCAGATATATTATTGTAGTCAGTTGTTGCCTTATGATTTTATGGTGAATTTGTCTTTGCATGTATTGGACTCTGATGGAGATTTGGCCTATGGATCATGAAAATACATGTAGTTGAATAAAAAATTAAATTCTCCTCTCTCTTTTTTGGTTTGGACTACACCTGTTTAGAAATGTGAATCGTCTCTTACTTAGAGAGTACTTTGTTTTTGGTAACACTTTTTTTTCTTTTCGTAATTTTATTTTTTCCACATATATATTTCTTTTGGTAACTAGATATTTAGGTCAGCTTACATGCACTTCAACTAATTTCAAAGCCCAGGACGTAACGACCAGTCCCCGGAATTTAAATTTTCGATGTTATCCTTGTTTGAGTAGAAAAAGTACACACTTTAAAAGAAATTATGTAAATTTACATTCAAGACGAAATAAAGAAACACAAAAAATGGAACATTTTGATTTAGTTAGGCACTTGTGCATTTAAATGGTTACATGGTTGTGTTTTAAAATTGTGTTTCTACTACTATAACTATAACAATAACAGAATCCATCTATTCCCCAATCATTGAGGGTATGAGCGAGAGATGACTAAGGACAGACTTATCTCTTGGCAATATGCTCAAAGTGGTTGGGCTCATAATACCACTGAAATAGTGACCCCCTAAACCTCCAGGAACCGAGGAGCTATATTGACATTTTGCTGCAGAACCATGGGTATGAATTGGAGTGCATACATGCTATTTTGAGAGCTTGTTAAAGACTAGAGAAAGTTATCCCACTATCATGTGACCTCCTTTAGATATCTTAATGATGTAGTAACTTATTATAATGTGACAGTATAAAGTTTTGTAGAAATTTCCCTCTCTCTTTTGATTACTTGGGTTGTAATAACTTAACTAAATTCAACTTTGTGAATTATGTGATGAATGTTTGCATTTCACTTATTGGTATTTATCGGAAGCCTTGGACTATTTTGTTGCCAAGGAATGTATAAAACTTATGTTGAAAAACTAGGGTGTGAAGGTATAAGTCTTGACAAAGTTATCTATCTCAAATTCCAACTCACCACACACCAAGTTGCTATATAGCCCCTG
This sequence comes from Vaccinium macrocarpon, assembly GCA_022606695.1. Taxonomy (NCBI): domain Eukaryota; kingdom Viridiplantae; phylum Streptophyta; class Magnoliopsida; order Ericales; family Ericaceae; genus Vaccinium; species Vaccinium macrocarpon. The sequence goes on along the minus strand of CM040177.1, from coordinate 11,153,727 downwards.
CTCTCTGTCTTTAACTTTTCTATCTTATCTTGTATTTTAGGACATATTTGACCTGTATATTTCTACCCTACCTTCTTCACTTGAATTCTTTGTATAAGTTTCTTCCTTATCCACTTAAACATTGATATAATTGGAAGATCCCTTGCTTTCATGATATAAGAATTGAATGACTAAAAGATGTTGTTAATTATCACATCACACTTGTTCCTTGTATTGAAGTGTGACCTTGCCCACAATGAAGGACCAACTGCCATCATCCATTTTGCAGTTATTTGCCTCCTATCATTCAATTTGGGGTCAGCTTCTTCAATTTTCCTCATCCACTAATTGAACCTGTTTACACTACATACAACATATTTCTAGAATAACTCTTTCATTTCAACACCAGGAAAATTGACTTTAAAGTTGTTATACATATGCCTAAGACAATAATTGTGCTCACATTAGGCAACATCTCATCAGAAGTCTCAACTAACCCCTTCTGCCTATCTGAAATAAAGGTCCAACCTTTCAATTCACAACTCCCATAGTCTTCCTGCAAAACCCATAAAAACCACATCCAATAATCTTTTGATTCAAACTCCACTAAGGCCACAACACTTGGGAACATGTTATCATTCCCATCCCTTCCAACGGCAGTCAACATTTGTCCCTCCAATATTCCCTTCAAGTGACATCCACCAAGTCCAATAATAGGCCTACACTCTGCCAAGAATCCATCTTTCATTGTTGAAACCTTGAAACACATCCTCTGTAAAGGTAAGTTCTGGTGTATTTGACTTTGTTTTGAGGATGATATGTCTCCCAGGGATGTGCTTCTTAACTGTCTCAGCAAAATACCATATCCTCTGGTATTATTGTCTCACATTACCAGCAATGACTTCCATTGCTTTCCTATTTGCCCTATAAACTTGGTACCTACTTGCATCCACCATAATTTTCCTCCTTATCTTGTTATTGAAACTAGATATGTAAATATTTGTATTGTCCTTGATTTCATCCACAAACTTCTTCCCTAAGTAACTGGAATTGGCCTGTCTGTTATCATAGTGCCTACCAGACTTATGTTTTCCTTAGATTGTCGTTATTTGGAATGTGGTTGTCTTCCTAATAGGAGGGGCATGAATCCTCCGAGAGCACCCATACCTACAAACAGTTATTATCCTATCAGACTCATTTTTCTTGTACTTTATGTCATACCCATTGGCTACATTTCACTCTTTAAGAAACTCCCTAAACTGCCTTGGTCCACTAAACTCCATTCCTTCTATTAATTTAGGTTTGGCCATGTGGACCTTATCTTTGAATTCAAGGTATCCATCCCTTCTTCATTTGATGAACCCCTTAAACTTAGATCCTCAAAATTCCCTGGGTTAGAGTACCATTTGTCATCAGTTTTTACTTATGCATTAGTTGCTGGTGCTAGTTCCTCAGCTACCTTCCTATGGGAGTTAATATAAAAAATGTCATCATTTGGACTTTCTAAATCCTCATACATCCAACTAGCATCATTATCTTTATCATCACTAATATCATCCATTTCCTCATTGCCAACATAATTTGGGTCCTCAGAATCAACATCACTAAAATCCCATTCCATTTCTTCAACCCCATCCTCCTCAAGCCTAGTTACATTTTCAGCCCCATTGAGGAATTTCTTGGTTCTAGCCAGTTTATTCATAAAAGACAACTAGAGACAATGGCTGATTTTGTTACGTGACAATCCGTTATATTCACATCGATATATAATAGGCTACTCCATGACGGTTGGTTCAACCTTATAACATGATTATGCTATTTCTAGGCTCATTCTTTGTTCAACTCTTTCAGACTAGTCCCATTGTACTCAACCCCAAACACAAAAACCAATGTCATCAAGCCCAGTCACATTTTTATGCCAATGTCATCATTTTCAACTACATATTAAGGCCCCAATGTCATTAACCCCATTCACATTTTCATGTCCACCATCTCCAACCCCAGCTACATTTTTAGGCTTTTAGCCCCATGGTTATCATTATCACACAAGTCTATTATTATCTCAGGGCACCCACTACCATCTCCCAATCCCTTACACTCACATTATCACTTGGTTATACAATCTCACCATTGGATACATAATAAAAAAGGGGTCCATTAACTTCTCCACATAAATCACTATAACTTTGTAAGCTTTATACATCTCTATCATGTTTAACACATTAGCATCACCATTTATTAGGGTTAAACCCATTTTAAGAGTATACCTAGGCTATCTATAATACATGTCAATTGTGCACCGTACTCCTTGTAATACACATTCTTAATGTCAAGCAAAGATATATAGCCTAACAAGGTCAAATTCATCTACGTACTCTATCTTACCACCCACATAGGCAATTTGTGGTTTCCAAACGAAGTATCCCCATAGTGCACTTCAAAGGTTAAATAGTGCTCTCCCATGTCTGTCAACAACCATAGTGTGGACACCCCGCCGAAATTCCACAAAATATTAAAAAATGATTTTGATTGATTAGCGGGAGTCGCTACCCCGGTTTAAGGACATTACCCGAGAAACCAATATACAAAATGACTCTTTTGCCCTTAAGATAGAAAATATTTTACTGGTGTGCTTTTATTGAATTTCCCGAGTCCGGGAGCTAGGTTACGAGAGAGGAAGGAATTTAAAGCAACCTTCTCACTCGGTGCAACCACCGGTCTATGCTTAATGCTCAAGGGATTTTGAAAACGTCATTTGAACGAACTTTGATCACAAAACTATACAAAAGCACGTAAATGCATCGACTGATGTTTGTGGATACATGTGTCATGTATGCATAGTGATATGATGACATACAATGTACTAAAAAATTCAAAATGTGACTAATCAACATTGGAAATCTCCAAAACAGATTTACAAACAACACGCGTTTTACACCCAGATTGCATTTCTCACACCCATATTGAACAAGTCTAGGTGTCTGGGGTCAATTCAGCTGCCCATGGTTAGCAAGTCCAGGCACTTGGATTCAATGTAGGCACCTGGACTCAGTGTAGGCACTTGGATTAAGCAAGTCCCGACATTGGATTCAGTATAGGCACTCGGATTAAGCAAGTCCAGGCACCTGGATTCAATGTAGGCACTTGGATTGAACAAGTCCAAATGCTTGAAATGTATCATAGTGGGATTTTTCTTCAATCCAGGCCACTAATCAAACCACAAATAATGACTTTGGGGCTTATTCTCCCATTTTTACGATGATGTATGATGATGTTTTGAACCAAATGGAACTCAAAATCATATTGAGAAAATAATTTGAGCTTGCAAAATCATGACTTTGAAATGTTCTATAGATGAAATATGATGTAAAATGCTATTTACTAAAAAGGATCAATTCTCTCTTATGCATATGAGAGGCCAAAAAGTAAACTTATGCTTGAAAGAGAGAAATGAACATAGTGGACTCATGATGCATTTTTTTGATGACATAAATAATGAATTTGGATGAGCTCAAAGACTACTTCCTTCTGCTATGGTATCTTTGATCGTGAATGAAACAAGAATGAATATCACACAAACCATGGAAGATCCATTTGTACCTTTCTAAACTTGATCTTTATTTCAAAATACCACTAAAATGCTCTTCTTAAGTGTGTTTCATAACCATGCATTTTAAGTAATGATCACAAACAACATATGAATGACATAGATGACTAAATGAAGTATATATAATGGAGAAAATGCAGTAGGGGAAAGAGGGTCCAGGTGCCCATACTTGGAAAGTATGGGTGCCCAAACAAGTGTGGGTGCAAAGAACTTGCTTCTTTCTTGTTATTTTCCAAACCTTCCCTAACCTCAAACTGATATTGTGAACTAGCTAATAGAGGTTGGGTGGTGTCCCCAAGGACCTTATTTGAGCACTTTTTGGTAGATTCACTACCTTTGGAGACTTGATTGATGAACTTGAACGATGGTTTTGAGTTGGTTTTTGGATATTTAGATGCTAGACTTCAGTTTCTAGAAATCTCATGGCTGGATTGAGGGTGTGGCTTGGTGAGTTTGGTTTTGGACATAGAAAAATGGATGATTAAGGTGAGAAAGGAAGTGGGTTTTTGGTTTACAAGGGATGAATTAGAGGACTGATAACCGAGCTGGAGTTTCCGATGGAATTTGAATAGAGTAATAGTATAGGGGAAGGTGTGAGATTGAGTCTCTTCCAAATGAGAGAGATGAGGGAAGTTTTATAGGCATTAAAGGGTCTAAAAAGACCCCCTCAGAGAGGGGGGAGATTAGGGTCTAAGCAGGGTACCCTATCTTCCTTCCAAAATTCCTCCAAAAATCCTCTAAAAAACGATCATCCCGCCTATTTCACCTTGGGATGCAAGTATTTGGAGTGAGTCCGGGCGCCTATAATTGGGAGTCCAAGCACCTAGACTTGGAGATTGCACCACATCCCAAATTTTGCGGAGCCACTCCAGGTGCTACAAAACTCCATTTTGCACATGGTTTGAAATGTTGGAAAGGTAATTGAGTCTACTTTATAACCCAAGTGGTTTGAACCCAAAATGATTTGTACATCAAAATATATGACCATTTCATCCTCAGTAGGTCAGGAAAACAAGTCATTTTTGTAAAAACACATGCATCTCCCTCATTTCAAAATGAATTAGGACATATTATGTATTAATAAAGAGGGTTTTGAATGTACTAGAAGGTGGTGTAGGCTCAGGTTTATTTTGAAGAGGTTTTGGAGGGGTTTCAAGTGTTCAATCAAGCTTCGCGGGCTTTAATCGATATTTTCAATCATCGGGAATGTTTGAGAGGTTTTCTGGGTCAAAATTGGGGTGTCTACACATAACAAACGAACAAAAAAAAACTCACTTTTTAAATACATGGAAAATGCCCTCCCACCCACCTAATTGATATGTAGTACCATTAAATAAATGGAAAAGCCACAAATAAAAAAATTGATTCTTTTTTCACATTTTTTTCAAGAGGAAAACAACAGTGGGGGACCACATCTCAAATCACAATTGATAGGAATATAAGTTTACACAAAATTCATAAAATCAAGAATGTTGACTGGAAAATGCATGCAGTTAAAGGGTACGAGTACATACTTTATTTGCACGACGACTCTTTTTTTTTTTTTTTTTTCCTGACAAACACGTAGTAGATCCTTCAACGTCTTCACCGTTGCAATCAAGCTTTCAACCTTGATTGAGTGTTGTAAATGGAAATCGTATGTTTGACTGGTCATTGTTTATAGGAATTGGTAAGGTTGAGAAAAAAACCCTAGGTCTCTCTCTCTCTGTTAAATGGGAATAAAAAAAGGAAAATGGTGCCTACATGTAAGAAAGAGTAAAATGGTATTTTATGTTTTTCGGTTAATGGACTTAGCCGTGCATATTGATCCACAAACCACATGGTGGCTATGTGCAGACATTGGAATGTAAGGGTGTGTAATCGCACCCAACCCAAATCACAAGGGGTAAAAGTGAATTTTTCTTGACGCAATTTGGAGTTTGTAAGATTGCTCAATGCACAAGTACCAAAAAGATGGTGTTATCAATTTAAGCTCACTGCAATAATAAAGTCATGCTAAGCCAAATGCCCCAAGCATAATAAAGTTGGGCCTGTTTTTTATCCAATACACGAAGCAATCAATATACAAAAATTTAGCGACACATGTGAGCATTATGTTACAAATTCATATTGTTTCTAGAAGGATCGGCGATGCCTAATTTGAATTTTACAGTATTACCTTAAACCATGGAGTATGAACTCAAAACAATTACGAACCTTTAAAGAGATTCTACAATATTCTTCTGTGCAAGGCCCATTATGTAGTAAAAGAATAAGATTCTTCATAGAAAACAAAACCCCTGGTCCTTAGAACAACAAAAGTGAGCTAAAATAGGGCCATGTTTAGCTTTAGGTGGCGTTCCCTGGATTATTACTTAGTATAAGCTGAACTCAAACCCGATATAGCCCAATATATGTGCACCTCCATATATATATATATATATATATGTAACTATTCTTACTTCTTTCGTACCTTTTTAAAGGTCTCTTTTAGAACAAAGTTTTGAAAATCACTTAAAACCTTATAAATTGAAAGATAAAGGCAATTTAAAAATGACACGCACTCTTAAAAGTGTCAAATTTTATGGGACGGGGGGAGTATTTTTTTCACCAAATTATACAGAGAATTATATTTTTTGGGGTTTCAAAATACATGTATTCCACTTGAAAAGTAGGAGTGCATAAACACTGGACCGGGCTAGGTTTGGGCCGGATACTAGATATTAATAAAATTTTTCTATTCCCAAGCCCGGCCCATTCATAACTGGGCTTCATTTAATATGCCCAAACCCGACCCAATTGGAAATTTAATTTCTCAAACTCGTCCAACAAGCTCAATTATTTTTTTAAAGCATGGCATCACAATCGTAAATTAATCAATGATAACAATCACAATAAGAATTCACAATTGTAATAATATACTTAAAGTTCTAAGTCTCCCCAAAATATTAAAAACAAACCCATAAATTAAAGTATTCTAAAATATGGAACTCTAATATGTAAAAACATCTCTCAAGTGTCACTCATTTAAATTCACACTTCTTCAGTACAGATTTTGTAGAGCACAATAAAACTAAAAGGAAGTAAAAACTATGAGTTATTATTATAAGACAATAGTTTAAGAGAAGAAAAACTTCAAATTTTACTCATAAATTGTTATCACTTCAAAGGTATTCTCTACATAGGTAGTACCGAGCATTCATTTTCATCATTGTCAATTTCATCAAGATAAACAAGTCCTAAGCAGTTAGATTCCAGCTATAACATATACATATACTATTAAAATAAAATTATTATTTAAATCGAGCTGGGCTGGGCCTTAGAGGAATTTTCCAAGCCCGACCCAATTAGTAAACAGACTTAAAATCTTAACCCAGCCCGACTTTATGGACCTAAATATTTTTTCCAAACCCTAACTGAGTTAGGTTAGGTGGACTGGGTGAGCTACCGGGCAAGTGTCCACCCTTATTGAAAAGGGACAAGGGGGTAATTTGTGTATTATAAATCTTATTAATTTTTCCTTCAAAGCTATCTACTTTTCTAGCTAAATTAAAAACTCGAAAACTAGCTGAGGATCAATCCAAATAATAATTAAATTATTTGTCTAGGGCTCTGTGTTTGGTTCTTTTACTTCTTTGCAATGAAAAATATTTGTGTGCGAGCGTGCCAGAGAGAGATTGAATCTTCTCCCTCAGATTAACTTTGGAAAAACCAAATCTAATCAGGCGATTGTGTTTTATTGGTTCAATTACCTCAATTAAGAGGATTTTTTCAACAAGTGAAGAAATGTAAACCAACAAACTTAGGAAATCGAAGAACAAAAAAGAAACAATACACTTTGATTAATGAATCAAAGATAAACTTACTTCGAAATTGTCTTCAACTTCAAATACAAGAACTTCGAACGGTTGATTGCTACAGGAACAATCGAGATAGAGGTGATTGTTACAGGAACAATCGAAATTAATCCTAACTACTTCCTAATCTACTAACCGAAGTTCAAATCCTAAACTATTTTGCCAATGAACAAACCAAGCATGGGTTTTTGATAGTTTGTTTGTTGAAGATTTGTCCGGGGGTTTTCACTCTTTGATTTCTTCTATTTATAGATGTCGCCATGATTGAACCTCCCGCTCAATGAATTTGAACATCGGCTTGCTTCGAACTCTAACTTCCACTCCTCGAGTTGGCAGTTGCTCCTTCCTCCATGTCTGAATTTGAATTCTTCTAAGTCTTCCTCTAAAAGCTTTGATTTTGAATCTGTACATTTGTTTAAACAAACTCAAATGATTAAGCGTTAAGATGAATAACTGCCTTTCTATAAGTATTCCACGTGTAATAACTACCAATTTGCCTTGTTTCCCAAGTTCACACGTGGAACTTATATATTTATCAGTTAATCCCCTAGCTTTGAGGTCAATTCTTTCCAATAACGATGGTTCGTAACTGCTAATAACCGTTTTTATATTTGAACACGATACGACATCGTATTCACTCAAATATGTTCTTTTAATCCAATGTGTCTGTATCGACGAGTAATTGCCAACGTTTGGCACTCTTGATTATGTGTCAATTAATCATTGGATTGGTTAATTTTAGATGTAAACACTCTTACGTTGACACCAATTTTGGGCGTGGGGGAGGATGTAAAGAATTTTTACTAGGCAGTCTAAATAAGCAAAAACAACGAACTACTGGGCTCAAGTAAAAATAGCAAATTGATAAAGGAATAAAAGATGATATACTGACGGAAAAGGGCTTTTACAAATAGATCACTGTTCCAGTCGGTGAATTTGTAGTTTTTTAGAATTAGGTCGAGCAAGCGCCGGCTACAAGAGAGGCCAATACACAGAGAGAGGAGCTGTTGTAGGGGCAAGCTTCCGATCGTACACTGAGAGAGATACGAATGGCGATGATGGCGGGAGGATCAGTGGTGGTTCCGTTGAATAGGGGGCGCGGCGGAAGAGGAGGAGTAGGAGTGGTGGACGAAGACGAGAAACTGTTGTTCGAAACGAGTAAAGGCGTGGAGCCAATCATGACCTTTGACGAGATGGGTATAAAGGACGATCTCCTCCGGGGGATCTACAACTACGGCTTCGAAAAACCCTCCGCCATCCAACAGCGGGCCGTCGTACCAATTATCCAGGGCCGTGACGTCATCGCCCAGGCCCAGTCCGGTACCGGTAAAACCTCCATGATTGCCCTCACCGTTTGCCAGACCGTCGATACCCAATCTAGAGAGTACGTACGCTTCCTACTTACAAACCCTAATTTCCACCCCCCTCCTTTTTTTCTTATAAAGTTGTATTTTGGGTTTGAAAAAATTAGAAAAATCCACTAATCTCTAGGCCCAATTAGTTGTCGTGGGCGCTAGACGCCTCTCTTCCTCCCCACCTAGCGGTTTTTAGAAACAACATAAAGTTTCTGGATGTATTGTATTGTTTTCGTATTTCATTCTCGTAAAAACCCAGTATTTTAGGGCTTGGTTTTCGGTTTTTGTTGTTTGTGAGAAAACCCTAGGTTCGATTTATGTCTTGCTTTAAGTTGTTCCTATATGTTAGCTATGTGCTTAGTGTTTGGTAGCAATTTTGGAACCCTGTATTTTAGCTTGGTGTTTGGTTTTTGTTGTTTGTGAGACCCTAGGTTCGATTTATGTTGTTCCTATGTGTTAGCTTATGTGCTTAGTGTTTGGTAGCAATTTTGGAACATCTAGCTTTGCATCACTTCTCACTAATAATGACGGGTTACGTTAAAAACCAGTTGAAGCAAGTTTCCTGGCTCTCGATAAGGTGCTTAATTTCTTCTGGAAAGCGTGTATGACAAAACCGCCTGGGTTTTAAGCACTTGTTTGGTTTTTCTGTGGGATTCTTGTGTTACGATTCTAGACTAATCCTGTATGATAGCAGTAGTAGGTTATGTATTCATCCTTCGTGGATTTAAATGTCTGTACTGCCGGAATGTGTTCTTTCATATTCAAGCGGACTCAAGGGTGTATTTTCACGTCAAACCTTGAGAACTAGAATCTTGCATACATGGAGGATTATTGGATAGCATATCATTCTTGAGTCAGGTTATATGGATTCTTGGAAGGGCTAGCTTTGTCCTTACTGGAATGCTTTCTGTTTGATCACCTTTTTTGTTTTGTTTTTTGTTTAACACACATGGAATCCTTTATTTTCACGGGCTATAATAGTAATTGAACATTTGAACCTAATTCAAGTTAAAGTAAGTTTTATTTCATTTCAGCTGTGGTTCTGATTTCGTTGAGTATGTGCAACTGGTTGGAGAAAGGCTTCTTTGTTTTACTAAAGAAGCATCATCATAGAATTTTATTGTTGTGCTGTGCAGATGAAGTAACTGTAGAACTTCATTCTGCTTGTGGTGAAATTTCTTTTTTTGTTGTGGATTTTGGAGTTCTAAATGTAGATCCGAATATACATATTTTGTAAATGAAGATCATTTGTGTGTGTGAGATGTCCATTTTACATAATTTTTGCAGGTTCACACATTGGCTGCCCATTAGAACACAGGGCATATCCTGCCTTGATTTAGGAAATTTACTTTCAAAAGCTTTGCATTACATTTTGCTTAAATAATTTTTCCTAGGATTTTTCCTGGGTTTTTTAATCAAGCAAAGTAGCAAACTCAATCTAATCATTTTCCCTCCCTTTTGGCGTCATGTAGTTATTCGATGTGTACAAGGCATGAAGGTTAAGATGCATACGTTAAACGTTATGTCACATTTTCTGTAGAAAAAGGAAAAGTAATTGTGATAGGTAATTGCTTGAAACTCCATTTCATGGAGTCCGGTATACTTGAATGATTATATTCAACCGGGCGTGTAAGATTTGAACCTTTGTTTATCCTGTAAGTCCTACATGGATTTTTTCGGCCAAAAAGTTTTGGGTATTGGCATACAGGGATGTGGACATGTCCTGAACATTTAGAGAAGTTATATGTTAGTTATTGAGGGTCAAGCTCTTCTTACCCCACTTTTTCCATGCCATCCATTTTCTCATCAATCATTGTTCCGGGCTGGAAAAGCCAAGAGCTAGTATGGCCCCAGATACTCTCGTTTTAATTGATAATAAGAACTTATCTTGCATGGACTCCTTGGGTAAGATTGTTTTTAAAAGTGCCATATTTTATGCACAATGGGCAAGATTTAAAGACAGTTTTTTGGTGAACTAATTACCTAGTACCTTTCCTAGGTAAAGGTATCCTGAGATTATTCGAACGTCCAATAGTTGGTGATTGGTTTATGCGAGGTTAAATGGAAAAGATGAGTCATGAGTGTATTGCTTAACAGATTAAACAGAAAAATGAAAATAAAACAAAGCAGCGTGGGGATTGACTGGCATAGCCGATTATAATAATTAAACAATTTCCACTTTCTTCTGTCGGTTAACTTCTTAGTGTCTTAATTTCTGCTTATATTCATATTTCCTTTTCACAGGGTCCAAGCATTGATACTGTCACCGACAAGGGAACTGGCTACTCAAACAGAAAAGACGATATTAGCTCTTGGAAATTTTATTAATATACAAGCGCATGCATGCATTGGAGGCAAAAGTGTGGGCGAGGATATCAGAAAACTAGAAAATGGAGTTCACGTTGTGTCTGGAACTCCTGGGAGAGTTTGTGACATGATCAAGCGGAGGACATTGCGGACTAGAGCTATCAAAATATTAATTCTTGTGAGTGTGACTTACTGTTTTTGTGTTTTTTCCCCTTAGTTATTTCTGCTATGTTTCCCTTTGTGTCGGTTCTTTCTGTAGAGATTATTTGTGAGATGTCTTGTGGAGAATTCATTTCTATATCTTTGATACTGCCACAGGATGAGTCTGATGAGATGCTAAGCCGAGGTTTTAAGGATCAAATTTATGATGTCTACAGATACCTTCCACCAGAGCTTCAGGTAATCTCCCTCCTCACTTTATTTGTGCATGTGTGCATGCGCATGCGTATGTGTATTGCTGCATTCCATCCATAATTTTGGGGGTGAATTAGTTTAGCAAGGAAAATCTTCATCACGAGTCGTGCCTCCCTGATGCTGGTTTATGATAATTTGGTCTATAATTACTTATTGTAGCATGCACCTAGGTTGTGCTGAGACATAATTTGGGTTAGTGTTACATGTAGTTTGCTGCACATACATGTTGATGTGTGCAGATCCTGCTGGGAGCTGCATGGTTGAATTTTAAGAACGTATGATATTTGAACTTTATTTCAGGTGGTTTTGATATCAGCTACTCTTCCTAATGAAATTTTGGAGATTACGAGCAAATTTATGACAGATCCGGTTAGGATTCTTGTTAAACGTGATGAGTTGACTCTTGAGGTAACTTGTCTTTTGCTCTTATTCATCTATCTTTTTGAGAATCTAGGATTCAAATTTCGTTCTTGTTAATTGCATTTTAACTATATTTTAAACTATATTTGCCAACTATTACAGGGTATCAAGCAATTCTTTGTTGCAGTAGAACGGGAGGAGTGGAAGTTTGATACCTTGTGTGATCTTTATGATACCCTTACTATCACCCAGGCTGTCATTTTCTGCAACACAAAGCGGAAGGTATTGTTTTCAGTTTCTTGTTCTTAATGTTGAAAATTGGACTTACTGTCTCACTGTAAGGCAAAAAATGCAATATTAATACAAAACAAAAGGCGTATTGCAATCTGAATGAATATGCATTAGAGATTCGAATCCTGGTATTCCAGGTACAAAGCGGAACAGCTGTTGGTATCAGCTTAACAATCTATTTCCTTTGCGTGTAATTCAAGAAAAATTACGTTGAAGCCTCTCCATGTCCACTTAGGTACTGTACGCACCCAAGACATAATGAACTCATTCTTGGCTATAAAATTTTAAACAAAAAGCTTGGCCTGGCATCCTTATACATTTTACCCTTTACAAATTCAATAATGCCCAGGCCATACCAGCATATGTATTCAGAGGCATCATTTTTGACGTACCCATGCTTCATATATCTCCAGATGCAGTTTTACAGTAGATACTGTTTGCTTATTGTCTGTTGAGCTCGGTTAAAATAATCAAATCGGGTGTTTTCAACTGTTGGTTGTGCACTTCTGATATCTTGTATCCAATTTTAATCTATTCAGTGCAGTTTTTGAGTGCATATATTTTAGCTGATCAACCCAGCTATCTATTAAGTTTGTATCCTCAGAATGATTTACGCCTATCTTGGTAATACTCCCAAATTTGGAATTCAAATAATAGGGCCTGTCATGAAGTTGGCCAAAATGTGTTCTTGTCAATACCTACATTTGACAACTGGGTTTATTAACTGTGAAGGCTGACTAGATTAACCCTGTGTTTTTTATGTTCAACCTCTGTTAAATGAAGGAAAAGAGTACGTTCCTTATGTAACTGTCAACTCCCTTGTAGTTTCTACTTATACATCCATCGTAATGTTTCATGTCATTCTGTTGACCAAGGAACAAATTGGCTGCTGAAACTGGAGTTTGTGGTTTTTGAGTTGCTATGAACTTCTACAGATTACTCTTGGGATGTAGATTATTACTGCACCAGTACATAAGAAAATGAAAGGGTTTGGGTGTACCTTTGAATTGTCAAGGACAATGCATTGTGAGGCACATATTTAATTTTTCCGCTTGTAGCCCTTGAGTTGAACTTGGTCACTTTCTAGTGATGAATAGAACCATCTAATTTCAATAAGTCCTGTCCTATGGATTTAATTCCCCTTTTTGATTTGGTCAGGTTGATTGGCTGACTGAGAAGATGCGTAGCAACAACTTTACTGTCTCTTGTATGCATGGAGATATGCCCCAGAAGGAGAGAGACGCGATAATGGGAGAGTTCCGGGGTGGTGAAACCCGTGTTCTGATCACAACTGATGTTTGGGCTCGAGGGCTGGATGTTCAACAGGCAAGTACTCCCTTTCATTTAATTGTTCATACACTTTGTACATATTATGCGGTAAAGTTTCCTTACTGTTGCAACTTGCAAATGGACCTGGTTAAGAGTGATCATTGTTGTCAAAGGCGAAAGGCGCACCGAGGCGCAAAATCCTGTAGGGACTAAGGTGAGAGGCGAGGCGCGCGCCTTTTTGAAGCGAGGCGCACCTACGTAAAAAAATTTAGAAAAAATAGCATATAGCAATACTTTAACTAATAACACTAAGCCAATGAGTTTTAGATAGCATACCATCCAAAAGATACATAAAAACACCTACCAATAATTTTATGTACTTTAAAGAAGGGGGTTTATAAAGTCCATTTTCTGAAAATAAATTAGATTTTCTGAAAATAAATTAGACTTGTAAACTTTATTGGGCCACCCATAGTTATCCTGGCCCAATACCTTTTCGTCAATAGGCTAGTTATTTATACATTAGAGTTGTAAAATGCATACAGCTGGAGCTGGTACTGATGTAGTTAATTATCTCCCACCAAGAAGTACAGTATAGCTGTAGTCAACTAAGTCATTATACAGTACTGTTGTAGCTGTAGTCAACTACTCCGTAGTCACATTGATAAAAAAAAAAAAAGAGTCATATATACAGCTGGTAAAGCTGTATCTACCCCATTTCTTCTTCTCAAACGAAACCCACAGATCGAGACTCTCTCTCTCTCTCTCTCTCTCTCTCTCTCTCTCTGCAAATCGTGCCTCTCTCTCCGACGATTACACTGCCAAATCATCTATCTTCCATGGTCTCCGATAATTACGCTTATCCAGTCGCTCTCTACCATGGTTTGTCTGACGAAATCGTCTCTATTCCATCGTTGGAAGTAAAGATAGAGGGCTGCTGATCATTCGAAAGCCAGGATCGACTTAGGTGAGATTTTTAACCTAAGTCACAAAAATCAATGGCTTTTGTTAAAATTGAAAAAAGCGCGCCTTTTGGTCGCCTCTTGCCTTAGCGTCTTTTGCGCCTTGGCGCGCCTTTTGGTCGCCTCTTTCAAGTCGTCTCGCCTGGGGTACCCCCAGGCGCAAAGGCTGCGCCTCTCGCCTAGTCGAGCGCCTGAGCGCGCCTTTGACAACTATGAGAGTGATATCAATGATTATGGATTGGTGAGGGTATTTATATACTCAGCTAATCTATTTTTGTTTATCATAAATACTATTTCAACCAGATCTAATTCAATTGGCAATTTTGGAGGTTAAGAACACAAATTAGTGGCTGATGAACCTGATTAGCACCATAACTAGGTCCGCCAATTTTGTTGCTGGAGGGCCCCATAGCATTATTTGCACAAAGCGGGAGCGGGGGAATGTAGTAGCTCCCAAGGCTGGGAGTGTGATAGGAACGTTTACATATATTAGGAATATAATGTAGCTTTGATTATACACTTCAAAACTACAATCATTTTAGGGAGTAAAAATATGGCCAGGTTACCTTAAGTGTAAGGAATAGGCTATTGTTAGAATGTATGGTTTTCTTTTCATGATATCATGACCTGGGCTAATATATGAGCTAAATCGAAGACCAATTTATAAAGCTAAGTAATAATTACTAATTTTCTATACCATTAATGTGCGAAAGCTCCCATCTTCATGAGGAGTGAACTCCCATCTCAATGGGAGCAATCTCCCATCAAGCTCCTTGGTTGAGAGCACAGAATTGCGCTCATAAGGTGTGAGCAACACCACTTTAGGAGCTCCCTGCTACTAAGCCCGTAGCTATTTGATTAAACTGCTGTGAGTTTTTTTTTTTTTTTGGTCAAGGGCTGTGAGTTTTTTTTTTTGGTTTAGGGCTGTAAGTTAGTTATCTATCTATCAGTGACATGGTAGGGACCTAACTATCAAGTAACAGTGACATGCCAAGCTGGGTTCTATATGTTCTCCTGGACGTAGCAGGTATTTTGGTCCAGTTCAGATACTCTGTGTAGCAGGCCTGCTATGCTTGATGAGAACTAGGATAAACCAGATAAGCAACGGCTTTCTTAACGAACTGGTTTAGGTCATCAAGAACATAGCATTTTCAGAGTGCTAGACTATGTTTAGCCTCCGAATTTGACCTTAGGTAGGACAAGAAGTGATGAAAAGCACAGAACCAGATGTAAGATGGACTTGTATTTGGCCCTTCGAGTGGGTTATGTTGGGAGTGCTCAAGGTCGATGTTATATGGTCCTTTTGAAATGTGTACAAACACTTCTATGGGATCAGTATCCTATGCTTGGTTGGACATTCACCTCGCAAACATTTTTGCAATCTGAATTATACAAAAGAATAAGTATATGTAAGTATTTTGACGCCTGTTCCTAAGATGCAGTTAGACACCACTTAGCACCTGTACTGCAGTCTGTTTTGAATAAAATGTGATAATTTAGCATTTTGAGTGATGGAAATAGGAATCATTCAGTGCAACATTGGTTGCAAATGATTTTAGAGACTTAAACGACTCATCTTAATTTTTCTTTTGGTGTGTGTGTGTGTTGTAATGGCCATGTTTATCGAGTTGTTTTGTTATGCAGAGCATGCACTTGAGTATCTGAGCTTGCAAAATGAATTGATTGGTAATATCTTGTAATTCTGACACTCATAGTTGCTGCCTTCATTTTACTCTCTTTAGGTTTCTCTGGTGATTAATTACGACCTCCCAAACAATCGAGAGCTTTATATCCATCGCATTGGTCGGTCTGGTCGTTTTGGACGCAAGGTATGTGTTCTTGATATTTAACTTTGTTTTGGGCAATGATCTTGTATTCTCTTCCTATTTTTCATGTTTCGTCTCCACTAAATCGATGTGATTTTTATTTACTGAAAAGGCAATCTTGTTTTAACAATAGGCAAAGATGCCGTACACCTCCTAATCAATTATCTTGCATTTTCATGTTACCGATTTTTGACCTTCTTGACACTTGCATTATAGAGAGGATTCTAATTCATATGTCTGTTGTCTTTATTTGTATGTTTGGACTTTGGATTATTCTACTTGTTATTGAAGCACATGTCTAGCTTTATTTTCTAGGTCATTTTAGACTTAGATTTAAAACATTCTTTCCTTCTGTAAACCAATTATCCAGTCCATTTAGCTGAGCGCATTTTGGGGGTTGTGTTTACAACATTTGCATCATATCATTTTGGGTTAGCTAACCCAAGGTTCTGAATCTTGTACCGGCTTGGGTACCGGTTTTTCTACTGGTGTGGTAAGGTACTGGTACCGGGTACCATTTTGGATTTAGCGGTACTACCATTACATAGAGAGAGAAATTCATTATAGATAATTATAAAACCAATAATTATTTTGGCCTTTGGATTGCTCTTAAGGAATATAGACCATTGGATCTGGGCATTGTGGTAAGAAGCAATCCACTGGATTTTTTTTTCTGACTTTGTAAGTATTGTCATATCTCTCCCTTTACAGAATTAGAACTAGAAGTCCACTTCGAGTCCAGAACTCTCTCTCTCTCTCTCTCTCTCTCTCAATAGTGCTGTCTCTTCTCCCACAATACCTCCAAACAACGGCGAGTTTTGGGTTGGGTCAAGGGACGACGACGACGATGGTGGGGATAAAAAATCGCAGTATTAATTTGTTGGTGCTACACAGATCCACTTAGCTCTGTTCCTTGTAGGTGGTTTTGAATGGGTCCGTGCCTTCATATTGCTGATTCGCCATGGTGAACCAATCTGCAAAATACTGGACGAAATCTGGTTTTCCGCTATTTCGGCCAAGATTTTCCGAAACAGTCAGTACCAACGGGTAAGCCTCGGTATTGAAGACGGAACGGTGTTGGGGGTTTCAAGGTACCGTTCTCACGCAAAATCTGGTACGGAGCGGGATTCAAATCCTTGATTTGGAGCAAATAGAATGTTGTTTTCCTTGGGTTTTTGCTCTTAGTTCATTTTTTTTGGTGGTTAGTTTCTGCATAAATGCTATGGCTCAAATTCATCAAAGATTTTTATTGTTACCATTAGTCGTCTAGTTCTAGTATCTACCAATTCTCATTTTGCTTGGTATGATGGGGGATCTCCTCTAAAAAGCAGTTGTTTAGGATTTGGAAAAAATATGTTAAAACGTTCCTGCATGCATTCAAGTGTTTAGGACTTGATAGTTGGTATGTTTAATGAAAATGGGCTTGTTTACGGTTTTCAGGGTGTGGCAATAAACTTTGTCAAAAGCGATGATATCAAGATTCTTAGAGACATTGAGCAGTACTACAGTACCCAGATTGATGAAATGCCAATGAATGTAGCTGATCTAATATAAGCCTCTCATCTGTCCGTGGAACCCGGAAGGGTTAACGATAAAAATAGGTGAAGCAAAGGTTTGCTGGCTGTTCTCGGTGATGATTTCGTGGCAGTGCTGTGTAGTTTTCCATTGATGATTGACATTATGTTTTTTAACGATTAGGCTTCTTGAAACTGTTGGGGAGGAAAGCTGTGGCGTAATATATTGTGAATTGTTTTGGTTTTTGGATTCTATACTGTGTAATACTCTGTGACCTCTGCTTTGGTGGTTATTTTGGAAGAAAATTTTCCTCTTTTGTATGCAATGGCCGTGAGTTATTTTTATCGTCTAACTACTTCAAAAGGTGGTAGAATTGAAAAGTATTTCGTTCAATCCCACTTTCCAAATTCATCGTCTACAAAATGAGAGAATTTCTCTTGCGGTAGCTTCTCTTAACTGTTCGGTATTCTACCTTCAGCTACACTTCTTTGCGTAATTAACCAATACGCGAACCATTAATCTGTCGTTTCCTTCTACTATGACACGTGAGTTTTTCTACTTCCTCGGACCCATTTTGTGCTTATTGTCTACGTCTTTTAATCTATAATGTTTTTATAATTTCAAAAAACTTCGTATTATAGAACAAATCGAGATCTATTAAATAAGATTTATATTTTATATTTTTTGAGATCCACATTGAAAAATATGAGCAATATAGCAAAAGAGACGAAAGAAATAATCAACAAACAAAATAGGACGAAAGCGAGTAAGTGTCCGGAAATAAGAAACTTCAAAATAAAAAACAAAAAATATGAGAAAGCAATGGGTAGGGTAGCCTCCTTTTACTAGGAGATGATCAACAAAACCTAAAATGAATATTCGAGAAAAAGCATAACTACTCGAGCATTTTCACCTTATTACTGGTCCCAAAATGGATTGTATTGACATTATCTCTCTAATTCTCCTAAACCAACAGAAAAGGGGTTAAAATATTTCATTGCACTCGATTTCCATTTCCTACATTTCCTATTCCCTTCCCATAACACGGAGATCCAAACACGGCTCAATGAAACTTCGTTAGAAAAGGCCAGAAACCACTGTAGACTCCAAAAAAATGAGAGCAACAGTCTGTGTGCATATCAACAATTGTTGAGTTTTATGCTATACCAGGACAATGTCCATTACATCTTCAATTCTAAAAAATATGGACATTGTATGAGAATGAGAATCTGCATTTGCCATCTTTAAAGTGCCTACTTCACTTGCAGTTACAATGGGTAAAAAAGGATTTTGAAGCTCTTCCAGTTTTTGGTTGGAGAAAACTGAATGATGTTTAGCTAGACATCATATACTGGTAATCTCTCTTCAATTGAGACGCGACAGATTGGGCACCTTTTGCACTTGTCGCAGCAGTTACTGAAAACCATAAGAGGGACCGATAATTTGTTAGAATTTTCAGCAAAAGGGTTTGCAGCAAAAAGATGGATTGAAATACCTGCAAAGGATGTGATGCCTGCAAGGAAGCAAGACGACATTTATCTCTTCTTCAAAGCAAACCCTACATAGGACCTTCTCCTGATAAATTCATCAATTGAGTGTGTTACAAGAGACTAATATCATAAATATCACTAATACCATTTTTCATACATTACAATAAAAGAGCACTAAATTCATTAATGTAAAACATTATGAGGCAACTATTTTGGAATTACAAATTCAAGGGTGTCAATGATTCACGAGTTTCATGGTTCTTTTTACTCATTTAACCAACTGATTTGGAAGAACAAAGAGTACTAGATGGTAAAATTTGAAAAGGCAGATTCACAGTATTCACCACAATCAAGCTCCTGAAATAAACTAAAAACCAATATGCACATGCAAGTAAATATCAATAAACCAACACATACAATACTGTACAAGAGAAGTGAAGTTGCAGCTTTTACATTTTGTAGTCTTTCGTACTCTTGCTGGCTGAGATTTGTGATCTCCATTTGTTCAGATAGCGCAGCTTGAAGCCTCCAAATCTGCTAAGCGGATAAAGTAAAACACGAGGCAATAAGATCAAGACAAACTACATAAGAAATTACTTCAATGCCCATCAGTTGTCCTTAGAAGTAGAAAGGGAAAAGAGGACATTAGTGAAATATAGAAGCAACAACTAGAGATTTCTAGCAAAAAAAGGTAGCTTAAAAGAAAAAAAATCCATGGATGTACCTCCTCGGCAATATCAGACTTGGGCATTTTCTTCACAATATCAGGTGAGAAAGTGTTGTACCTGATTATTAAGAATAAAACAAATCAAAACAAATAAACACAAAAAAAGAAAAAGAAAAGAAAACCGGAAGACAAAAGCATCAAACACAATCTGACACACTATACAACTACAATAGCATGTATAAATGTCAAAAAACACACAGTGCTTTGAAAACTCTAGCAACAGCCATTGATAGCATCTTCATCAAAATCATGAATTAATTGATGAGCACAAATAAAATCCAGACGAGTAACTGTGTGAGCTACAAAGCAAGCACTGATTAGTTGCGTCCAAGATCACTCGTTGCAATTCCAATACATGATTTCCTGGACTCAGATGAACAGCATCAAACTATCAAAGTTTCCCAAACTGAGAGATATAGGATTGCAGGTCCATTTCATCAGGCCTCAAGACCCTTAAGATAACCTAGAGCCGCATTTTTGAAGTTTATTGTAATGGATCAGGATGTCTGGACCTTTGCAGATTTAAAACGGAGAACTCTAAATTTCCTCTTTGGAGGTCTATACAAGTGCTCTCATCCTACCACTCGACATAGATAGCACTTGTAGACAAACAACTTAGGCCACACCTGCACGAAACTTGCATGTGCAATCAAAGCAACATCAGCACTGGATATTCCGGGGAATCAGGGATTATAGGGCCTCACTGCAATTATCCTTTGAAAGCACTGCCACAAAAGTGCAGTACTTCCTCTTTTACCTTGCATAGAAATCTTGACAGTACAACTAAATAAGCAAAGTTGACAATGATGAAGATAGAATGGTAAGGAAGAGGAAAAAACAGTGTTGTGAGTATTCTCAAGATTGACTAGCTGGTTAACAAATATTGCAACAAGAAATAAATAAATAAATAAATACACCCCTCAATTATGATAGCAGTTCAGCAATTCCAACTCTGACTGGTCACGTATTATACCAAAAGGAAATCTAAAGTTGGAAATCGACTTTCCTCTTAGCTGTGTTTTACATGGTAACTAGCTCCCAATAGTGCATTATAGAGAAGATATTAATTGTCAAGGTTGTTTTAAATCCTGATGCAGCAGGAGTCTGTAAGATTGTTCAACGGACAAGTACCAAAATATGAGTATCAATTTAAGCTCACAGCAGTAATAAAGTCGTTCTGACCCAGATGCCCCAGCATAATAAAGTTGGGCCAGCTCTTTTCGACTTCCTTCGTCAATCGACCACCAACCCAGCAACCTTTTATCCAAAGCCACGAAGCAATCAATATGCAAAAATTTAGCACCACATGTCAGCATTATGTTACAAATTCATATTGTTTCTTGAAGGATTGGCAATGCCTAATTAAAATTTTACAGTATTACCTTGAACCATGGAGCATGAACTCAAAACAATCACGAACCTTCAAAGAGATTCTACAATATCCTTCTGTACAAGGCGCATTATGTCGTAAAAGAATAAGTTTCTCCATAAATCTGTAAATAGAAAACAGAACCCCTGCTCCTTGGAGCAACAAAAGTGGAGAAAAGATAGCTAAAATAGGGACGTGTCTAGCTTTAGGTGGCGTTCCCTGGAATCATAAAGTACTAACAATCAGTGAGAACTGATAAGATATCAGAGTTTATTCACAGCACAAGTAATAATCAAAATGGTATGATACCTCTAGTCGCATAAAAAGCAGGATCTGAAAACAAATGAATGGAATTTTCATAACATGTCCACCAATGTCCTGTAACTTGCATATTCTACCCTGTTGCTGATCTTCATCAGAAGAAACTACCAAACCACTATTCCAGTCAAGATATCTAATAGTTGTACAAGATGAGCCAACTTCTCTTACGAGGGAGTGCCTATGAATAGCGGGATTATACCACTTTGTGCAGATAAGAAAGGCAAAGCACTCTGCAATACTGTCCATGAAGTATAAACCTTTTTTCAGCTGGTGGAGGTGAATGAGAAACCACAAATCATTGAACAAAATGGAAAACACAGTCTTTACCCGTAGTTAATAAACAAGTCCCACCACCCAAGAGAAGTCACATCACCTATACATGCATTACAAGGAAACTTGGTCAATTGAGTGTTGAAGTTGCAGAGAATGGTCAGGATCAGGTTGTAGTCACATTTCACAGGCAAATAAGAAGTATCCATGGAGTCTTGCATCAACCATGAGACAATACTAAATAATTCAAAATTTATGCAAACAAGATGTAGACCGTTCATGTGAGAGCAACATAACCGTCTACTTACTAATCTATACTTTAATAGAACATCAGCTCCCTGTTTTCTTTTCAACTGTACACCAAAATAGCCCAAGGACTGACAAAAAACTATTGTAGCACAATAAGTTTTCTCGTAATCGCTATGGTGGTTCCACAAGGTCTACATGAGAGGCTATTTTTTTTTTTTTTTGGATAAGTATGAGACGCTATTTGATTCCTATGAAAAGCTTCCTCAAGATGTTTGTGAAAGTTTCGTCTCAAAGTATATAAGACAGCAAACGTGGATCCCTCCTTGTTAGTATGGGAGACCCAAATTGAGTTCATAATAACTGGTAAGGCTCACAATTTGCATGAGTTTATGGTTCACAAGGAAATATTGCTAATCGAGTAACCGGAAGAGAATTAGCCACGTATTCTCTCTATGGTGCTCCTAAATAAGATGTCCCAAAATCTTGAAGTTCATCGGATGCGTACATCAACCCTTCCCCAAACCCAGGATAAGTATAAGTGTCGTGAACTGGGTACACCCTTCTATCCAATAAGTCTATCAGTCAGAAGGGGGAAAAAAAGATTTTGTAATGTCACATAATATTGACCAGGATGGTTCTAGTTAGGTTAGTTGGCAATTTTTGGATCATAGGAAAGAAAATATTTTGTAACGTAATATTGACCGGGATGGTTCCAGTTCGGTTAGTTGGCAATTTTTGGATCATGACAAACCACTGAAGTCTAAATTTGTCTTTGTTTGATTTGGGGTTGGGCTAGTCTTTTCTTTTGTCTCTAGATACTCCGTCCAATGATTCAATAGTCCAAGGTGTTCATGATGCCATGCAAGTTGTGCTGTTTTGGCAAAAGGTACGTAATAATCTCATGAGCATTATGGCAATAGTTCATTTTATACTTTATCATCTGTTAGGCATAGATTGTTGCTTGTGGGTCTTCATTTTCTTGATTTTTGTCTAATATGCATTGGCTGTGTGAGTCTTTGGAGTGAGCCCCCTTTTCTTGAGTGCATGGGTGGACAAAAATTTCCTAAGGAGAGAGCCGATATGGTGGCCCTGCCCACTTGGGGTGCTGGAGGCGCTCTGGCCCTCTGCGCACGATCGGCGCAAGAGCACCTCTCAAGCTAGTTCTTCATGCTCTAGTACTTTTTCTCGAGTGGTGGTTCTTCAGCGAGCCTTCTGATTAGTAGATTTGTCCTACATACTTTGGGGAGTATATAAAATACTTTGCTTGCCTTTTAGGGTAGGAGAGTGTCAGTGAGCACAGCCCAATTTAGAGAGAGAGGAACACTTTACTCTGTGTTCCTGTTGAGGTTAAATGATCTAATTTCATATGTTGATCATCTTTAATAGCAATCCAGTAGAACCCATTTAATGACTAGAGTGTGACATCATTTCTAGATTGTGTACAAACTATATCTAGGTGCCATTTCGCCTTAGGTGGTGCTTTGGAGAGAGAATAACAGATCTCTGGGGAATTTAGGGAGTATACTTTTTTGTTTGCAGTAACATTTGCAGTGTCCTTGTCCAAAAAAACACAAATACAATAGTTAAAAAGGTTTTTAAAGCCGTGACACTCAAACAATAGAACAGGTGAAAAGCAATCTCATGGACAAAGAATTTTAAATCTTTCTGCAACAAACAACTTACCACATAGCTTCAAAACGGTAAATATTGTCGCAGACATGAAGAAGACCATGGATATCACCACCCAAAAGTGCTGACAACAAAAATGGACAACTTCTAGTCAAACAACTGCCAAGGGATACCAAGATGATGGTAGGATTTACTTTGAATACAGCCAGCTTAAACGAATTATAAGTTCGAATAATATCAAAATATACAGAATTTTTTTGCAGAACGATCCTCCTTCATTTTACCAAAATTAAGCACTGTGAACATGATTGCTACTGCCAGTCATGTATAAACTACAGTAACAGAATGCATAGCTGTTTTACAGTGGAACATACTACAGACTTACAGGAAGGGTCTCCCATATTGCTTCATCACTCATGGTTTCTTCATCTCCAGGTATTAGAGCCCTACACATCCTAAGCAAGTAACAATTTCTTATTAACAGTAAAACAATTTCCTAAAAAATGGCAGTCAATGTGAATTAAAAGATGACGGAACCTATCGAATTACATCATGCTTAAATTATATGATGGCTACTTGCAAGCATTATCAATATTGTTGTTTCTCTCCTTGTTTTCCTCCGTGGGACCAAGAGATCTCTTAGGCATGGCAAAAAGTCAGACAGAAACATCCATAATACCCTTCACATCCTAAGCAATAAACAATTTCCTATTAACAGTAAACCAATTCCTAAAAAAATGGCAGCCGATGTGAATTATATCAAATTACATCACGCTTAAAAGTCAGTGACAGAAACATCCATAATACCCTACACATCGTAAGCAATAAACAATTTCTTATTAACAGTAAACCAATTCCTAAAAAAATGGCAGCCGATGTGAATTATATCAATTACATTCACGCTTAAAAGTCAGTGACAGAAATATCCATAATACCCTACACATCCTAAGCAATATTAACAGTAAAACAATTCCTAAAAAATATGACAGTCGATGTGAATTAAATGATGAAGGCGCCTGTCAAATTGCATCATGCTTAAATTACATCATGGCTACTTTCAAGCATTATCAATATTGTCGTGTCTCTTCTTGTTTTCCTCCGTGGGACTGAGAGATCTCTTGGGCATCGGAAAAAGTCAGCGACAGAAACATCCATAGTATTATAAGGAATTAGCTTGGGCAGCTATGGTGTATTTCACCTAACAGAGCCTTCAAGGGGATCCAAAGATCCACAGGGTTTTCCCATAATCAGATTGAATTATTTGAAGTCAGAGTTAAGGCTACGAGGATTCGATCATTTCCATCTTCATCTCTCAATTTTTCATTCTGTAAAAAATGGATACTTCCTTAGTGTCTTGATGACTTTTTAGCCTAGTTTTCTTTTATTGTTTGACACTACAAGGTATGCCATCGTTGATAGTTGTAATTCCTCCCTTCAATATATGAATTTACCACATGCAAAAAAAAAAAAAAAGCCCGAATATTTCCCTATGCTTATATGAAAGCAAAACACAATATATTCAGTGTGGTCCCTCCGTTTTATCGTTTTTAAAACTTAATGGTGTGGTACAGAATCTTACCTAATATTATCAATCAAAACTGCAACTTCAAATGCCAGCAAGGGTAAAAATACAATCTTCAAGTTTATAGCTGCAATAAATTAGATTCCATGAGTCCATTGAGTAGGAATGGTGTGAACACTTGAAGAATGATCTAGACAGACGCAAACAAGACATTTTGGAAATTATAAAACTGGGTACAATGATTTTGAAAGAAAAATCTAAAGAACATTCAACTACCACAAATAAGTTTACCCCAAAAAAAACTACCACAAATAATGTATATGATGGTTCAACTTACCAATTGTAGCATGAATACGCAGGCACAATTACAAGAAAAATAGAAAAGTATAATTGGTATTGTACCCAAGACCATATATTCATAATTAGACTATAAAGGGTGTTGCCTACCATAAGTGCTCTCGAGATATATACATAGGAGTAGCTCAAAAGCAACAAGCAATGGTGCAGCCGTGACAGCATGAAATGGTGCCCACTGTTCATCCAAGAGCACACAATTTTCCATTGATCATAGTAGCTTAGAGAATGTTTTTCTTTTGTAATTCCCAATAGCAAGAAATTAATGGACATATAAGCAATTAATTTGTAAAGGCGGATACATTGGCCGCACCTGGCGATCATGAGGCATTGATGGAGCAGGTAAGGAAAATCTTCCTCGTGCTACAACACAATGAAATAACCAGAGAGGGGTAAAAATAATCCTGCAAAAATAGCCAAAGACGACAGATGCATAAAACATGACAACAGAAGAAACTCTCACCTGCTTATGGCTCCCAAACAGTCATTAGACATAGTGCATCAAATCAATAAAAATAATTACAAGAACAATGTCAAAGAGTGCCATCAAAGGTGAAACCCCAGTAAGAAATAAGACATTATCCACCTTTTGCATGGTTATGGATGTTCACAAAGTAAAAATGCTTATCTAGGATGATTTAAGTAACTTGAGGGTCTCTTGCATGAGCCAGTTTCACATCTCATCAATGGAGTATTATGTGTTGCGAATCGACAAAAAGAGAATGGTGACATGCATTTCAAACTCTGAATGGAAACATGCTGAAAAAGCTCAGCAGTGTAAGTAGCTCCGTATGCTGCACATTTGTCAGCTTGAAACCATCTAGAAGGAGGATATCAACAATGACTAGCCATATTAAGTGAATGGAAGTATTCAACGAACAAATTATAACTAGTGGAAGTTTATCTGCGACATATCAAATCTGTTTAACAGGAAACTGCCCATTTTAGGAAACCACTATGAAAAGCTTTTCTTGAGTGCTAAAAATTTCCAAAGACAAAAAAAATGACGGTAAGATTAACAAACAATGAGCAAAAAGCAAAAGATGATGCTACAATTACGGAACAAAAGATGAGTGGCAGTATCAGAGGGAAGAATGAAGACTCTAATCCTTAAATGCAATTAACTAAGACCAAAAGATGATTGGCAGCATCCAGAAAGAAATGGAAAATCTAATCTTCAAATTTTATTAACTACGACCAAAAGCAAGGACGGACGCAAGAGCTGGTTAGCCCGGATGACCGCCCTTCCCAAGTTCCAAAATTTTCTTATAAATACAGTAATTATTTTTAAAAAAATTACGACTATATAGGTTCGCCCGCCCGGCTAAATGTTGTTGTTGTGGTGTTTGCCCAACCCACACTAAAATTCTGCGTCGATCCCTGACCAAAAGCGAAACTCCACCAAGGAATATTTGATATTTTAGAGAGGAATATTTGGCAATGTAAATTTAAAGAAATATACTCGATCAGCAAGCAGTAAGCTTTAGGAAAATCGAAAATTTCTACAGAATTCACATTCGATAACTCAAATTGCAGTAGAATTTTCACAGATTTTCCAGATGTTTCAAAGGTAATAACACCAGTTACCCACAAAATGAAACTACAAAGACCGAAAAATGTCTGAAAATTCACAAACTGTGACTACTGATACAGGGCAGAATACAAATTTTCGAAGAAAAAGAAATTGGTACGAACCACCAAGAGGATGAGAGGAGGCGATCGAGTTTGAGAACGAGAGATAGAGTGAAGGAAAAGAGAAGACCGTGCGCCGTCGCGGCCTGTAGCGCCTTGCCGACTCTCCTCCAGCTCATTGGTCTCCTCCGAACCATCGTAGGAGCGAGTTTATACGATTGATGGTAAAATCGAAAACTGATTGAGAAAGCAGATGGAGGTTTTAGTTATGCCTTGAGATTGAGAATGAAGAAATTGTTAACGACGGAGGCTGCGAGAGAAAGCCATTGATTGAGACCTTCGAACGATGATTACGTAACTCAGTGAGTGACAGCAGCTTCTCTCTCCGCTCGCTCGCTTCACACGAGGCAATTCTGTTGGCGGGTCAAATCCAGTTCAGCTACCTCTTTTCCTTCACGTAGAACATTAATAATTCATCCGTCCTGAATTTTGTCTATTTAGGTGCACGAGTTAATTTTTAATTATTTATATCTCCAATTTATAATATTTTTTACAATTTAGAAATTTTGTTTAATAGAACTCATCGAGAATTATAAAACGAAATCCATTTTGAAATATATAACATCATACATTTAAAAATATAAACAATTTTTTGAGTTGCTATAAAATATAATTGGGGGATGGTGTTGTTTTGTTGTCCCCAATATGGGTCGTCCGTGCTTGACAAAGGACGGCTCGGATTTGTTTGGTAGTGGACGGTTCGGATGTGTTTGAATAAGATGTGATCCGAGCCGTCCATCGCCAAACACGAACGACCCAGATCGAACAACATGCAAAAGGACAACATGCACCCTGAATCCAAATAGTGCAAGTGTACAAGAAATTTGAGACGGATAAAGTACAACAAAAATGTTAGCATAGAGGGAGAGTTTCCCAAAAAGGTCAAATGAACGGTTTAGTTCATCTCTTAACACTACAGTTATTAATAACGCTCAATTAATACAATGGTTATTTTATTACTTGAAGTGGGATATGAACTCTGCACATAACCACAAACCGAAGGGCTTATATAAGAGGAGCTTGAAATTGAATTTGTTTGGTTAATTGGCCAATTTGGCTGATATTACCCCTCAGGTTCGGATTGTGGGTGTTGGTTTTTGCATCATTTAGATGCCATTCGTTGGGTTGTTTTGTCTTTTTACTATGCTTGGTTTTCTTGTAATTTAGTTGCATTGGGTGGCTGTTTTATATTTCTCGCCTCTACTTTTTGTTGTTTTACATGTGTTGGGTGAGGGGGCCAAAAACTTTCTAGTTAAGGTTGGTTTGCGCGCCACTACAGTGCTTAGATGCACTTCCCTTTGAGATTATTCAATGTACAGAGTTCAATATTTCCTCTGAGAAGTACAGTCAGAGAAGACTTTTGAGCAACGGAGTTATTGACGTTCGCTGTTTGCCTGTATCTTTTCTGCAAAGAGAGAGCAAAAGAAATCAATGGCAAATCAAGATTTATGATGTGAGTTTGTTTCGTTTGCAATGGTTTGAGATTCGACTTGGCTGCGAGAAATCAGAAAAAGTTTAAGTTTTTCGGCTTAATTTTTGTTCCCTAGACAAATTTCCCATTTGTTGGTATTAATTTTCTTTTGGTTACTTGATTCTTTTATGTATTTGTGTTTTGAATATAGTTGATGATATGCATGCACGTAAATGGATCGTATATATCATCTGTGTTTTCAACAGCTTCTAACATAAGTTTTCGAGTTTTGAGTTCTTTTTCGGCCCGATCTGTTGTTTGGTGCTGTTGGTTGTTTTTTGTGTATTAAATTTCTTTATATAGGAGTATTTTCCTGTAAATATCGCTTATGATATGCAATATGCATGTTTAGTCATCATATCAGATGCAATCATCTCTATCTATATATCCGCATATATATGAGATGAGACAAGGCAAAAATTTATTGCAAGCTCCAACTTAGCTGCAAGTTTTACAAAAATATTGTGAAATATTTCCTTAATAGTACATTTATGCTTTTCGCATATCAGAAAACACAAAAATCTAGCTATCCGAATATTTGCTGCTTATGCCTATTCCAATTGCACCTATATTATCTCACATTTATTTACCGCTAAAAATCCAAAGTGCTTTTATTGGACAAACTTATGTAGGTAATAATATAAAGGAGAACAAAATTACCTATATTGCATGAATTATTAAAACAATGAGAACTGATTAACTTAAAATAAAAAATGCTTATAATCATTAAATGTTATTTGGATGCTGTCCAAAGATCTCATTGTTTATAGGCACTGGAATCATGGCATTGCGACGGCCATTTGTGAGTAGGGCTTTCGAACGTTACCCAAGACATTTAACTCGCCATGGAGCTTTGTACTATGTAATTACTCCTGGTGGAGTGAGAGAAAGTGTTGGTAGATCATTTGATCAATCAACAGGGCATCTTGTCTACAGGTGAGACTATAACTTTGTGTGCGCCTATAGTGATCGACTCCCATTGGGTGATGTTGATGACTGGGATTGAAGTGG
Source organism: Vaccinium macrocarpon (assembly GCA_022606695.1). Taxonomy (NCBI): domain Eukaryota; kingdom Viridiplantae; phylum Streptophyta; class Magnoliopsida; order Ericales; family Ericaceae; genus Vaccinium; species Vaccinium macrocarpon. The sequence goes on along the minus strand of CM040177.1, from coordinate 11,123,901 downwards.
CGATTTCATTAGATGGATTGAATCTGTCATGTACTACTCGTTTGTCTGCACTAGTAGCATTGCATTAAATGTTCTTTATATGACATAGTTCTTACTTTCACCCATTTCCAAATATAATTGCCATATGATTATTTATTCGTCTTTATAATTCATTAATTTTTCTTATATTAATTATGCGTTTATTCATCAAGAGTGCCACGATGTTGGTTTTTAAAACAAGTCTCTTCACTCCATTCACATGAGGTTATAGATTAATTTAATTCAATGAACTTATTTATGGAGATTAATATTTATTCTAATGCTAAAATCATGTTTCCTAATCTACAAATTCTGTATATAATCTTAAAAACTTGCACGCATTTATAGGAATTGCCAGTAGGCTTGCAAGAATGCTTCCTAGCTGAAAATGTGAGCACTTGGATAGTCATAAAGCATGGAAACAGAGCTTGGCTAATTTTAGCGATCAACTGATTGATGTTCAATTTTAATTGGGATGAGTTTTGCGATGCCCATCAGTTGAGGATTGGCTGTAGAGTCGTTTTTGCTTGTGAGCGTAAATGGGTATTCAACACTTTTCTTTCGATGAAAATAGCCAAGAAATGACTTATAATTGGACTAATCCTGATCAACTTTTTCAGCAATTCTGCCCTGTCCCAGGTACTATCTTAGAGCAACTTTTATTTGCTACCTATAAAAAGCAAACCATAACTCTCCTATTCAAAAGAGCACATTTTCATTACCACAAATTATAAATACAAAATCCAATACCAAATTACAACCCAACCACCAAAAAACGGACAAGAAACTCGTGCAAAACACGTCACATCGTACCTAGTATAAAATACACATTGTGTCAAAGAGCATTATGAATGACCACCATATTCACAATAAATTCTCATCTGGGCTGTGTAGTTATAAATTTATTCAACTCTTTGAAGTTACGAGTCTATGACTTTTCTTTTGATCACTAGTCTGACTATGTTAGCCAATAAATACATCTCAACGTCTATGATTATTGTACAGCCAAAATAAATGGGCAGAGTGGGGATGGGCTTGGGAATTAGTAAGCGGCCCAATGTCAGTTGAGCCAGTCTTGGACGGACAGACAGACACAAACCGTTTCGATTTTAGGGCAAGCCTGGCTTGTATTCAGCCCGCCCCAATAATGGCTACCCCACTGCAAAAGTGAATAATGTTTTTTTTTTTTTTTCTCGTTAATCCTAATCTACTATATCCTAGGGACTGGGGTGAATGCTTACGGAAATTAAACCCTGCCCATGTGCATGAGAGTAAAAGTGAATAATGGTTGGACTTGACAGTTTTTAACTTTTTATCGGTACAGAGAAATATAAGGCCATGCAAGGGTTAATTAATGAAGCAATCCTAAGCAATTCATTATTCACCAAAACATGCTTACAACTAGGGGTGAGGAAAATAGTCATAGAACATCGAACCCAGTTTGAACCAATCCACACCGGCCAATTTGGTAGGTTTTTTTAGTAATTTGATTTGGTCCCAATTTATAAAATGAAAAACCAAACCAAATGGTTTTGGTTTGCGGATTTATGCTCATGGTTTTGGTTTCAAAACGATCCAAACCGTATATACATAATTGATATTTTTTTTGTGTGAAAAACAGTAGATATATAATTATATACTCTCAGTCATGATATAATTTCATCATCTACAACTAAACACATATTTTATTAGTGAGCAGCAGTGAGTTTGAGGTTATTTTCAATAAATTTTGGTGATTTTTAATAATTTTTTTTTCAAAAGCAAGATTTATTTTAATTCTTTATGTGAACCTTTGTAGCTTCAAATGCCAAGGGGAGCTTTGGGTAAAAAACCAAAAACCAAAAAACCACTTTTGTCCTTATTCATTTATTTATTTATTTTGCATTCGTTTGTTTGGCATTAAGATTTTGTGGTTTCTGGATTCCTCTCGACGAGACGAATCTAACAAGTATAAAATTATGGTCAAAACTCAATTTTTTTTAATAAAGCCAAAATAGGTGGATTATCGAATGCAAAAAAAAAAAAAAAGAATAAGGACAAAAGTGGTTTTTTGGTTTTTAATTTTTTACCCAAAGCACGCCTTAATTTGTAAACAATTTCTCAATGAAACCACGGTATATAAAAAACTAGAAGCCCTAACGATAGTTTAATGGTTTCGATTGCCTATCAAAATCTTTAATCAGTAAAAATAGATTTTGTTTTTGGTTACAACAAAACCGAACTAATCAGTGCATGGTCAACCCTACTTAAGACAAAAGTAAATTCCAACACCTTACCAAAAGAAACACATTTATTATAATATACACAAACATGTACTTCATAAATCACGTGAGACAAAAAGTATTGCACATCACCAAGGAGCTTTTAATGTATCCTCACCGCGTGGGATTATGGAACAATATACTCTATATTAATAAAAAGGTATTTTTGATATCTACTGAATTATTATTTTTCAATTTTTCTTCCAAATATTTAAGATTAACAATTTGTCTCAAGAAGATTAATAAAAAAATGTACAAATATGAATAGATTTGGATTTTTTTATTTATTTTGTGGATTCTTCTCAAAATAAATACTTTATGTCAAAAAAGTTGGCATAAGTTTAACAATATATTTTGCAAGTACATGTATGATAAAAAACCCTTTGAGGCTATCGTCCCACTTTTGTAATTGAAAGACCACATGCTACATATAAATACTTTATGGATGTTTTACACTGTATTCTGGAATCGAGTCTCATTCATCTTTATCCTATTTAATAGATTAGTTATGACGAATGACAAAAAAAAAAGTTTAACAATGTATTTTAAGTAAAACAAATACAGTATAGTACTAGAATAGAGTTGATTTAGGGTGAAATTTTTTTTATGTGTAGCATGTGGTCTTTCAATTACAAAAGTGGGACAACAGCCTCAAAGGGTTAGTCTCGTTAATTGATCATGTCTGTTTTTCATACAATTATCTAGAGTTTGATTCGTAATATCAAATTGTAAGATATATTTTTTTTTTGACTTTCTTAGTCTCAGGCTGTGGATGACATGCCTTTAGAATAGAACGAAATAGAGCTGAGCCGAAACACTAATTAGTAGATTGACTAGCACAGCGGCGGCACTCACAACCGTTGAAAAAAGTACTATCTCCGTCCCAATTTTATAGTCCCATTTGAGAGTTCGTACTACTTTTCAAAGTGTTATATCTTATAATTTATAATGTTTTAAGTGATTTTAAACATTTTGTTTATTAAATTAAATCAAGATCTATCAAATAAAATTCATATTGTATCTAAAATATATTACCGATTGAAAGACATAATTATTTTTTATTTGATTAATATAGAACGAGAGACTATAAAATTCAGACGGAAGAAGTAATATTAATAATTACCAGAGTGTAACGAGCACTAGCTCTAGTGATCACCACGCTCTAAGTCTGCAATTATATCCCTTTTGTTCTCGTTTTGCTTTGTGTACACTGGACACCATAAACAACATTGTACGGAGGAGTCCTTGAGTGGTTGTTGTCCGTTGGGTGGGGAAAACGTAATGCTGGTGTATAGATGACGACAACTATAGACATTGGAAAAAATCATTTGGGTGCGAGCTCTAGTATAGCATAGGAAAGTTTTCCCATAAAATCACCTCGAAAATATATTTAAACAGTATACCGGGTAGATTTTAACCGTTGGATACATTTTTTGAGTGATTTTATGGGAAAGCTTTCCTGTACCAAAACACTTTCTCTTTGGGTGTCAGTGTTTGGTTCTTTTACTTCTTTGTAATGAAAAATAATTGAGTGCGAGCGTGCCAGAGAGAGTTTCAATCTCCTCCCTTAGATTAACTTTGGAAAAATCAAATCTAATCAGACGATTGTGTTTTTAATGGTTCAATTACCACAATTAAGAGAATTTTTCTTTCAAAGTGAAGAAATGCAAACTAATATACTTAGGAAATTAAAGAACAACAAAGAAACAAGATACTTCGATGGATAAATCAAAGGTAAATTTACTGCGAAATTGCCTTCAATTTCAAATATAAGATGATGAGGACTTTGAAAAGATGATTATTACAAGAACAACCGAAATTAATCCTAACTACTCCATAATCTACTTCCTAATCTACTTAATTGAGTTTGAAATCCTAAACTACTTGCCAATGAACAAATCAAACATCATTTTGTTTAATAGCTATTTGTTGAAGATTTGTCTGGGGGCTCTTCACTCTTCAATTTCTTCTATCTTTAGACGCTGCTTGCTAGTTGAACTTCCCGCTCAATGAATTTGAACTTGGCTTTCTTCGAACTCCATCTTCAACACTTTGAATTGACAATTTTTTCCCTCCTCCCCTTCTGAATTACTTTAATCTTCTTCAAAAAGTTTTAATTTAAATTTGCATGGTTGCTCGAAATAACTCAAATGATTACATTTTAAGGAGATAACTGTCTTTCACGATGTACTCTACGTGTTCTAACTGCCAATTGCCTTGTTTCACAAGTTTACACGTGGACTTCATGCATTTGGTAGTTAAAATCATGACTTCGAAGTCGATCTTTTATATCATCAATTACTCATAATTGCCAATAGCTGCCTTTTAAATTGAGAAACAATATGACATTGTATTTACTTAACTTTATTCCATTAATCCAATGTAACTACATTAACAGTTATTTCCCAATGTTTGACATACTTAGTTACGTGTCAACCAACTACTGGATTTGTTAATTTTATATGTAAACAGCCAGACAAACACCCGGTGGCCGTCTTTGAGCACCTATCTTGACCGTTCAAAAGTATTTTGGATGATTCAAATTTCTTCCTTCTCTTTCTCTCTCTCTCTCTCCCTCCCGTTTTCTTCTCTTTAAAATTCAAACCACCCAAAAGCATTTTAGACGGCCGACATGGGTGTTTGGGCACGGCCGTGTGTGCCCCAAAAATTGCTCCATTGATATTGAGAGAGAGATAGAGAGAGTAGAAAACAGACCCAGAAAACTGCATGTTAGCGACTTAACCGGAGCAGTGCGCACAGTCCACATTTCTGTGCTACAGCATATGATCTTGATGATCTTATTAGGTTTCTCTCCTCACGAAAATGATCCTTTCCCTTCCCTAGCCTCTTCTGTTTTCTTTCCTTTTCCCATTTCTAAACAAAAACTCTTCTGTGTCTGTCTCTTGTGTCTGTCTGTCTGTCTCTCTCTCTCTCTCTCTCTGCGCATTCTTCACAACCAAATCAAATTGGAAGGATTTGGGATCAATTACCTACCAACCACAAACTTTTCGAATCTTCTCTCTCTCTCTCTCTCTCTCTCTCTCTCTCTCTAGTTTTCCCCACACCACTTCCTCTTTCATGATGGATGAAGATACACAATCATATCCCCGTGTCCTAGTTGTCTGGAGAAAAAGATAAAATGCACTTATTCACCGTTTGTTGCGCCACGATATATGGCTAAAGTTTATTCCCAAAAAACACATTCAATAAAACCCTGTAAATTTTGACATGAGCTATCCATTTTGTCGGACCTCGGATTAGGAAATGATCATCCATGTTAAAAATCAATTCTTTGAAAATTTTTATATAAAAAAACTTGGTTGAATCATACTTGTGTCATGATCAATGCATGGCCGGTGACTTGTTACTAGAATTGCTCTTTATACAAATATAATTTGTTCAAATGCATCCCGGAATCTAATTATAACTTTTTAACATAAATAACGTACGTACACCAATGTTTTAAAAACCGGACCGGACCGGCCGGTTCAACCGATTAACTCGTCGACCGGCCCTTAGTCCGGTTCGGTTGCTTCGAAAAACCTCTCTTTTTACAGAACCGGCCTAGAAATTGATAATCGTCCGAGAGAGGCGGTCGAACCGCCAACCCGTAGGAACCGGAACTGGTTTAGTCGAACCGGACCGAAAAATTAAGACTGCATTGGCGCACACTGTTGCCATTGGTGCAGGCACATTGACGTCAAAGAGGGGCTTTCATGGTGTACCGATGCCAACTCATGGCCTTAAATGACCCTCTGAGCACCTTTCAGAGGCTTCTACGCAATTTTATATAGGAAGAAAAGGTTGGGGGGTTTTGTTTCTAACCGATGTGGGATTGGGAAAAACATAATAGGACTCCATATGTAGCACAACCTCCTTACTTTGTCAAACTCTGTATACAATTATTTTTTTATATGCTTATTTTTGTAAATTATATATTTATAATATATTTTTATTATAACTATGGCATCACGGTTCGATTCCGGTTCGACCGCGGTTGAACCGGTGACCCATCCGCCCGGTCCCTTTTCCGGTTCGCTCTCCGGTCCGGATTTTAAAACATTGACGTACACATCATATTGAGTTCTATAAAAATAAATATTAGTTCGAATTCTCAAATAAGATTAGTAATTCTCATTCTGCATGGCATGAAAAATTACAGGGTTAGGCCCCTAATTTCCAATAGCACATTGCGTAAACACACATCACCCAAAAAAAAAAAAGACAAATCAAAATAAAATAACACTGATTAATTTAGGCCCCTAACAAATTTAAAGAGACCTGTTTTCAAGCATATTCATATTTGTTCTCTGTCTCTTAATTACACCCCCAGAAGTACTAGACTCATCTCCATTCCTCCTCCTCATAACTGCTTTAAACGCTTCTTGAATCGAACTCACAGAATAATCCTGTCTCTCAGCTCGGTCCCCGAATTCGCCGCCATTTGATTCTTCTTCGGCGGTAACGAACAAGACGTTTCTCATGCGTCCGCCGAGCGTTGTGATCTCAGCTTTAACGATTCTAAGCCTAAGAGCTTTCAAGGTCTTGATGAGGTCAGGCAATAGATCAGACCTGTCTTCACAGCACAGTGATGCCTTGATGACGAAACAGCCGTTCTCGTCCGAGGTGTCGACGGTTAACTCGTCGACCTCGGCCGGGACGGGGTTTGTTTCGGCAATTTGAGAAGTTTGGCGCTTGAGTTCCTTTACGTGTTGTATCACTTCGGCTAGCAATGAAGCTTTGTCCGTCTAGTTTATAAGCATACACCAAAAATGTTAATTTTGAGTATGAAAACTCAAAAACAAATCATTAAAAATCTATAAATAAGCAGAATTAAATATGATAATGTGAGTTTACTTACACGTATCTCAATTAATTTTTTAGGGATTAGTCACAAAATTTATAATTCATTTTAATTTTATAATCAAATTAAAACCAAGACAAAGTTTCCATATAAAACAACTCAACAAGGATTAATCGTTGTTGGTATTAGTAGGTAACACTAGAATGGCCGAATGGGAGCACGGGTAGGCGCGTAGTGAGTAATAATGGCTATCCGTTTGATAATTAACAGTTTGAATTAATCATCTGAATCGGTGATTGCCAAACGAATGACCGTAATTGTTGAATATACGCCTGTAATGAAAAGTGACCCGATCCGGATATGTGGTGACTGATAAAAATGGTTGCAGTAATGTGTCATCGTTTCTTCTTGATTCTTTACTGAGTTTGACTGCAAATAAATCTTGCAACAAGAATTTTCCACGGAATCTTTTCACTGCTCCATGGTTTCTCTTTATGACATCAACCTAGCGAGTAGCGAAATTCTTTCCTCGGAACTTCCACAAGGACCGAGTACATACATCAAATCAAAGTGAAAAAATGCAAAAGCAAAAAAGAAGCGAAGATGAATCGACAAATAAACCCAAAATAATTGGTTTGTGGATAATTGGGCAGAAGTATTATGAGAGTGGTCGTGAAATTTGTAGGGATACGTATGTTTTTTCCTTTTTTTTTTTTTATAAAAAAAATTGAATTAAATTTTTTTAAATTCCTGTGGAAGCAAATAAAATCTTATATTATAACTGTAGAATGATGCTTAAATTGAAGTAAAAGCTAGTTGATTTTGTTGCTGAGGAGCAATACTAAAATCTGAATTTCAGGAATTTTAACTCCGTTTATATTTCCGACAAACTCTGACAATTGTTTTTCTTCATGTAAAATCTCGCAAAAAATTTCTAAAAAAAAAACCCAATAATATGAATTAATCCACAGCCTCAAACCCCAAAACTCAAAATTATACATATTGAAGAGGGTAATGATCAAAGCACAAAGATACATACTGTAACGGTCGATACGTTACGTTCCGTGTGTTACATTCACACCAATATGCTAATAGTATATGTTATTCTTTCTCCAAATTATTTTTCTTTTCAAAAATTGGAAATGCTATAAAAAAAAAATTCTTACTATAAAAATGCATCTTTGAACAGACGAATCTTATAACACGAAAAAGGGTAGCCAGTGATAAAAACAACAAGACGAGACGCTTTAATAAATTTGAATTTGACTCACTTTGGTAGTGTTGGGCAGTAAGCTGCGGAGCCTAGCAAGATGATTATTGATTCTCTCCCGACGCCGTCTCTCGGCTTCACTGTGGCTCTTGGAAGCAGCTAGAGCCTTAGCATCCATCATCTCCTGAGCACTCATCTTATCCAGCTCCGCCTGGAGCCCGAACGGAGCCCCAGCCGCCGCCGAGCTCGACTGAGCCACTTGCCCAAGTGCTTCCGATACTAGCCTGAGGTGGCGGTGATCTGATGATATCGTCGCCGGACCGATATCGTATCCAAATTGCAGATGAGGTGATCTGGTGTTGAATAAAAGAGATGATGGGTCGTTGAAATGGACCGGGTTTGAGTCGAAGTGGACCGGGTTGAACGAGTGAACCGGAGTGTGAGTCGACCATGGGAATTGTTGAAGTAATTGAGCTTGGAGGAAGCTTTCAGCTTCTTCCACTTCCTTCTTCCCACAAATCATCTCTCTCTCTCTCTCTCTCTCTCTCTCTCTCTCTCTCTCTTACTGTGTGTGTGAATCGACAAATTAAACTGAGTTTGGAATTTAAGGACTTTTTGCTTGTACAATACCTTTTTGTTTCACAGAAAGATGAAAAGGAGGAATATGAAGAAAGGGATGAAATGCTTGGATTATAATAGTAGGAGTAGGAAGTATTTCGTATGAGGCAAAAGATGGGTATATTAAACGACTCGGGGGAGGTGCTGCGCACAGCACAACTGTGCACCTCTTGGCCGTTAGATCGAGTTTTGGATGGCTTGGATGTGTTTGATAATTTTTTTTAATTTTGATTTTTTTTATTGATAAAAAAATCAAAGAAATCTGAACCGTTTAAAACTTGATCCAACGGCTGAGAGATGCACAGCACCATGCGCAGCATGGCTGTGCACAAGACCTCCCCCGCTTCCTATATTAAAGCGGTAAACATATGGATACAAAGAGAGATGTCTACAAAATGTACCGATTGTGTTTGGGGACTCACTTTTGGATCCCACACGAGTGATCCAAACCGTTCATTGTTCTTAAAATATTTTTTCAAGGGGCCTCACAAAATTTTAGCTCAATCGGATGGCTAGAAGTGCTCAAACCAAAATCTCACCATTTCAATAAAAAAATTTGGATCACTCGTGTAGGACTCAAAAGGAGGTCCCCAAATATGATCGGTAAATTTTCTCTACATCTCCCTCTATACCCCTAGTTGGGTCCATATTAAAGTGAGGAAAGAAGGACGTAAAGTAAGGGGAAAATCCTACGGGTACAGAATATTAGGAACCGAAAATGTGCGGAGCTTCTTGTGGGATCCACTTTTGGGTCTCACACGAGCGATCCAAACCGTTCATTATTCTTAGAACAATTTTTAGAAGGGCCCAACAAAATTTGAGCTCAATCCGAATGCTAGAAGTGCTTAAACCAAAGTCCCACTGTTCCAATCAAATTTTTTTGGCGTGAAACGGTGAGACATTGGTTTAGGCACTTCTAGCCATTCGATTGAGCTCAAATTTTGTGCAACCCCTCAAAAACATGTTCTAAGAATAATGAATAATTTGGATCACTTGTGTAGAATCCAAAAGTGGGTCCCTGAAGCAGCTCGGTACATTTTCTGGTCTTAACTCTATGTACCCCTGGTCGAGTTCAATCATTAATCACATTTCACTTCACATTTCCAAAAAAAATTTCAAAAACATTTTTTCTCCATCTTTTATCTTTCCAATCATTAATCACATTTCTCTCTCTACTCATACCCCTTTCTCCAATCATTGTTATACCTTCTCTCTCTCTCTCTCTAACTTGGTACTTTCTGCTCCAGCCTTCTGGGGTGATGACTAATGAATGTTTTTTTTTTTTTTTCTAATTAGTAGTACGATACGTGAAGAGTATCCCCTAAAGTGTTCAGAAAAGAAGAATAAACGACTTAAATTTACGTGGCTGGACAGTGTCTAGAAAAGAGGAATGAATTACTCAGATTCACGTGACCCGAAAGTGTTTCATTTCCCTTTTTCTTGATGCTTTTGAGGATTCATAACATTTTTGTTTTCTTTATCCTTTCCTTATAGAATAAAAAAAATTAAAAAAAAGGAAATGATTTTCACACTCCCTATTTTACAATTCACACTCTTTTTTTGTCTTTATCAACATGAATTTACAATATTACCCTTGCATGTGTGAAAAAGGTGTATTGAAAAAGACAATATTATAAATTCATGTGGATAAAGACAAAAAAAGGGAGTGTGAATTGTAAAATGGGGAGTGTGAAAATCATTTCCCCAAAAAATGTATTTTTAGTTTTATTCTTTAAATTGCATTATTTTCTTTTGTCAAATCTTCTTTAACTTTATTTCGCTTAACTTATTGTGTGACTTTTTGTACTTTATGAGTATGTATTTATTCGAGTTTTGGTCATAATTTTATATTTTCCGACTCTTCACGTCGAGAAGAATCACAGAACATGAAAAATTTGATGTAAACTAACAAATGAAAAAAAAAATTGAATAAAGACAAAATCACAAAGTGTAAAAAGTTAAGCAGAACGAGGCTCTGTTGGAGGAATAATTTTTTTAATAATTGTTGTAATAAAAAGAAATAAAAAGTTTTTTTTTGGGTCCCTAGAATCAAGTTTTTCAGGAACTTTAACCATCTTTCGATTTTTTTAAAATTGTTAGGTTTAGGTTTTCTTTGAAAGCCATGATCCATAGTACTATTTTATTTATATAGTTGAGATAACCAAGGACCACAAATTTTTTTTTTAAAACGATAAAAATAGTTAAGAATGATGGAGAGATTCTGGAAAGATAAGTATTTTTTAACAATAAGATGCTATGAGATCATAATGGTTTTCCTATAAAATCACCCATCAAATAAAGTTTTGGAACCTTAAACAGAACTTTTTTCTTATCAGTTGCGGACTGGTTGTCTCTTTCGATTTGCAGTTTTCTTCATTTTCTTTTGGGAGCTCGAGTGGTCTTGAGCCATGATGATGGCATCGTCATGTGGTGTTCAAATACTTCTATGAACTACTCACTTTTACCAAAGGAGGACAAGAAAAGTAACCCCGGAAATCTCCCCAGAAAATAAATCTACAATTGTGATTCACCCAGTTTGGAAAGGAAATCTATAGGTGTGATTCACCCGGTATACTATGCATACACCAGGTGAACTACACCATCTTGAGGTTACTTTTCCAATCAATTAACTTTCTGTTACCAAAATGTGTGGTGAATAAGGGTTTCTCCCATCCACTATTACTGACATTCGGTTTGTTCTAGTCCAACTTAATTGGGCCCTTGTTGGCCCACAATAATGATCGAAATTATACATTTTGTACGACTCACTAGTAGAATCTATATGAAAAATGTTAGCTTGATCGAATATTGGTAGCTACATTAAAAAAATGGAATTGGGCAAGAAAAAAAAGGGGGTTTATCTTTCAAATTATTTTTCTGTTGGGCTGTTTTTTTATTTTTTGCATCAATCTATTTTATTCATAAACCTATCACAAAGTTGTAATTCTTTATGTGTTCATCATATTCAACAAGCTTTACAAAGTGTTGTTGAATATTGTAGGCCACCCACGTTGAGACCATCAAAAGCCTAAATTGGACCTGATTAGATGGGACTGAGCAGTGCAGTCACGGTGTGGCAGCGTAGGCATTATTCCAATGATTGAAGACATTCGTCGTGTAGACCTCTTTGAGTACTACAAGTATAAAAAAATTAACTAAATCGGATATATTTAAGTGTGTCATCGGAACAAAAATACTTTGAAAATAAATGGAACACAAATGGATACAACCATTGGATCAAAACCACTTTTTCAAGTTATTTGTGTTCCAATGAGGCACGTAAAGATATCCGACAGGGTTGATTTTTGGCACACTTGTAGTACTCGACGAGCTCTATGCAGTGAACGTCTTTGATTGTTTGAATGATGCCGGCGCAGCCAAGCCGTGGGTTGCACAGGACAGTGCTGTGCATGAGGATGCACAACACACCCCTGAGGTCCAACTAGATGATTGCCACATTGAATAAGAGCTTGGTCTCAAGCGGCATTCCCCAAGATCATCGAATAATTTATCCTAATTTCTCTCTCTTTTTGTCTCTTTAAAATCTAGGTTGTTTAAAATACTTTTGAACGGTTGAGATTGGTGCTCAGCACTACGTGTGGCGCCCTACCTTCTCGGCACCCAAAATTTTCTCCAAATTTCGAGTTGATCGCACGGAAGTATATATAGTTGCCGTGTTCTTTGAAACTGATTGGCTGAACGAGTGCGGCCAATTTCTTTTTCTAAGATAGCGGTACATATCATATATTGAATAAAACTACGTACAACCATGCCCATGCAAAGGACACTATCGAGCCGAAAATACCAAAGAAAAAAAAACACTTAGTTTTGGTGTGGGATCTAGTACTCCGGTTTAGGAAGTGGGTGGATGGAAGAACACTACTTAATCTTGCTCCCACTGCAGTATCACCACTGAATTCGAGCCTTATGATGCCTTCATTGTAGCCATTGTAGAGCTCAGGAAACCATCGCTTAAATCGACTGGCAATATCAAGAGCCAATGCTAGAATTCAAGAAACACATAAATAACAAATACTTACACATGCACCCACTAAGTGGGCGGAGTTCCAAAGTATTAAAGCGGCAGTAGATTGTTTTCGGCCAAGAATCAAGTATAGCGACCGTACAAAAAGAGAGTAAATTTGGTTTTGGTTTATTGGATTATTTGGTTTTGTCCTTATTCAATTTTTTTTGCATTTGTTAGTTTTCGGTCGATTTTTTGAGATTTCTTGGCTTGTCTCGACGAGAAGAATCTAAAAAGTATAAAATTATTAGCCAATTTGGTTTATTTTTGTCTTTATTCACAAAACTTTAAGTTTGGCTAATAATTTTATACTTTTTAGATTCCTCTCCGCCGGCAACGCTAAAACCTCAAAAAATCTAATCAAAAACTAAAAAAAAAAAAAAAAATTGAATAAGGACAAAACCAAATAATCCAATAAACTAAAAAATCAAATTTAGCCAAAGTCTACCTAGATACCCGAGATATACATACTATGAATTGAGTGAAAATTTCAAGTAGCACCGATATATCACGATATAATAGTATCGGAAGGGTAAAAAATCGATACGTTAACAGTGATCGATCCATGATCGGGGTGGATTCCACGCAGTGATAGCAAAGTGGGGGAGGAATAAAAGAGAGAAAGATTGGTGGAATCTGGGGGAAACACGAAAACAAAACAGATTGAACACACTACACACGGATTGTCGACCGACCAAAGACAAAATTTCATAAAGTAGAGAAGAATTATAGAAAGGTATTTTAGGTTTCCTTTCGTACAATCGGGGTGCTTTGGGTAAAAAATTAAAAAGTGATTTTAAAAAAAATTATTTTATTTTTATTCAATTTTTTTTTTGCATTCGTTAGTTTTGTATCATAATTTTGTGATTTCTGGATTTCTCTCGACGAGACGAATCTAATAAGTATAAAATTATGGTAAAAACCCAATTTTTTTGAATAAAGCCAAAATAGGTCCAATTATCCACTTAGTTTGGTTTTATTAAAAAAAATTCAGTTTTGACCATAATTTTATACTTGTTAGATTTGTCTTGTCGAGAGGAATCTAAAAACTACAAAATCTTGATGAAAAATTAACAAATGCAAAAAAAATTTAAACAAAGAACAAAATAATTTAAAAAAAAAACCACTTTTTAATTTTTTATCCAAAGCATCCTCGGTCAAACCACCACACACACCCATTCTCTCTCTCTCTCTCTCTCTCTCTCTCTCTCTCTCTCTTCCTCTAAGCTATCTCCACGCCACCACTTTATGCTCCCACGATACCCATGTGTGTAATCATTGTGTCTTAGAACGCACTCGGGTCTTCACCTCTACTTCAATCCTTTTAGGGCCCGACTACATGTCCAGGTAGAAATGTCTTGAAAATGTTCTGAACATGCTCGGAGACCCACTACCGTTCATTATTCTTAAAATATTTTTTCGAGGGACCTTTCAAAATTTTAGTTCAATCGGACGGTTAGAAGTACTTGAACCAAAGTCTCACTATTTCAATGAAAGAATTTCGGAAAAATATTTTAAGAATAATAAACAGTTCGGATCACTCATGTGAGATCCAAAAGTGGATCCCCTAACATGCATGGTACATTTTTTGGACATATGGGTCAGTACCAATATGTTTTCCTATTCTTTTACGGTTGATGCTACATGTACCGAAGGCAAAGGTATAGAAATTGTACTAATTGGCTTGCATGACTTACTTTTGGGCTCCGCACGAATGATTCAAACCGTTTAATAATTTTAAAATAATTTTTCTAGTGTCCTTGCATAAAATCAGCTTAATTGGATATGCGTAAGTGCTTCATCCAAATTTCAAAATTTTCATTTAGAATTTAGGATCCAATTGAGTTGATTCTTTTACAAGAACACTCGAAAAACTATTTTAAAATTATTGAATAGTTCAAATTATTCGTGTGCAACCCAAAAGTAGGCCCTGTACGCCGATTAGTACGATTTATGTACCTTAGCCTTCGGTACCTATATGTTTATCGATTCTTTTACAATATTTTTTTCCAACGATCAATTATGTTTGGATTACCTTATGTGCACATAAATTATTCTTCTCATCATTTTTACAGTATTTTTTTCCAACGATCAATGATGTTTGGATTACCTTACGTGCACATAGATTATTCTTCTCACTTATCTGGTAAAATGCCGGCCAATTCACAAGAGGACGAGTAAATTTATAATAAATTAACTTCTTGCCACCTGACCCAAAAATTCGAACCAAGATCAATTGCGTGATAAATAAACCCACCAATGAGACTAGGGCTAGTAAGATAAGTATACAATGAAACATCAAGGGCAGGTTTGGCAACTGGAGTTCTGACTTTTAAGTGCTAGCCACGAAGATTTCAACTTTTTTAGAAGCCAAAATTATTTCTTTAATTTTTTTTAAATCAATCTTTGAAACTGTGAAGTTAATTGGATATATTTAAATTGCTTATACCTTTTAATATGGATCTAAAAAATTTTTTTAATATTGACCTTGTTTGGTACATCTCAATTAATTTTGTCATACGAAGTTTTCGAAATTATGAAAAACATTGTAAATTGAAACTATAAACCATTTACAAATGACACGAATATCAACAGTGGATAAACCAATTAAGATGAAAATAGTACCTTTTAAGGGTAAAATTGAAATTTTGACATGTTTTGAGAGTTAGTTTAGAAATGAATCATTTATTTTGGGACATCCTAAAATATAGAGAAGGACAGTTAAAATGGGACAGAGGGAGTGATATGGAGTAGTTGATAATTTATTGTCTTTATTCAATTTTTTTCACATTAATTTATTTCTTGTCAATTTCTTAGACTTATTGGTTCATCTCAACGATATGAATAAGAAAAACATACATAAAATTTTAAGCAAGAAAATAACTTATTTTTGTCTTTATTCAAAAAAAATTTAAACTCTATCATAATTTTATACTTTCCTGAATCTTCTTGTCAAGGCAAACGAATAAGTCAAAATTTTTTGACGTGAAACGAACAGATGCAATTTTTTTAAAATAAAGACAAACAAATAAAAATAAAAATAAAAATCAAGTATATTATTTAGCCAAACCTAGCGCAAATTTCATTTATTTGGACCAATCCATAGTATCTAACAAGATGACGTAAATTGTTGATCATCTCTCTCTCTCTCTCTCTCCAGAAAGTAGTATAAGTCTCGTAAAAAAGAATACTTTCGTAAAAATTAGTTTCATCAAACATTAATAATAATAAGTTAATTGAAATTAATGGACAGCTAGCTCTAGCTTATAATTCCACTAGACGTCCATTGTAGTGTCACTTAATTTTTGGTATCTAAAAAAAATAATGTATGACCCGCGAAATTCAAATAAATCAAATTACCCCCATCAGCAATTGAACTTTTGCATCTTCGAAATCTAAAACAGAGGATAATGATTTTCATACTAGCTACCCTTTATTATATCTGCAGTTTATTTGTTTAGTAATTCTTTGATTCTGTTCTTCATCTTTGGTTCTCTTTTTAAAACATTAATAAATTGATTTGCTTAGAAAAAAAAATATGGATAAACAAAAGACCGCAAGTAAAAAAAGAAAAGTGCAAAAGATAATTGGTTAATCAAATTACTTTACATACTCTTTTTAAAATAAGATATAAATCAATCACTACTTGGCAATAATCATCTGGTGGCAAAAGGTTTTTGGCTCAGGTGGTGTTCCACTAAGTTTTTTTTTTTTCATACCTTTCGAGGCAGATCATTCTCCCCATATACATTGAAAAGTAGCAAAAAGACAAAAAAAAAAAAAAAACCCCTGCTTGACCGTTCGGGTGATTAAAAATTAATTAAGATTTCGTCCCAAGCGCAGGACTATTGACCGGTGCAGCACAATAAATCTGGAAGTACCGGAGTCGAACCACAGAGACGGTCTGCGGTGTTTCACTCAAACTATGTCAGTTCTATGTTTGTAACTGGCTCTCAGGTAGCCACCCCTTGATCAATTGGTTTAATTAATTAACTAACTTAACCTAATTTGATTACTGAACTCTAAATTTAAAAAGGAGAGCGCAGCCGTGGGCACTACGGTGCCCGCAACTAGTCTAATTCACATCCACTCGGGCCACAATGATTTAATTAATAGGTTTAAAAATATGGAAACGATTTCTAACAAGTGCACAACACTTGTCACCCGATTCTCAAGTACAAGATGTGGAATGTGCATGCCCGGTTTTGTTTGCTAGAAAAGCTTCCGTATTCAAAAACTGTGCATTAATTAAAGTAATTCAGCACCGGGGTGGAATGTAAATCAGCCTAGCCACGGGACACCTTCGTCCCATGGTCGCACCCTAAATGACTACTCACACATATTGATATAAATTGCAGAAGATGATTCGAAACTAAAACTAATCATGCTTTGAATAAATGAAATATAAAACCAATGAAAAACCGATACCGTAATTGCAAGGCAAGATTAGTCCCGATGAACAATCTGCGAAACAAATCCTGGAATTCACTTGAAAGCGTAAAGAACGAGCGAAAAAACGGTCGACCGAAATTAAAACTAGTAAACTAAAACCTAGGTAAAAATTCGTGGACCCCTAGAATGGGTTATAACATGAGTATTTATGTTAACTAAAACACAACCCTAATAAAAACCGAATTACAACATTAAAGAATTAATTCTACGACCATCAAAACGACGTAGTTTCAAATTTTGCGCTGTAAGCTCTCGGTATCGATACAGAAATAGAGGGTATCGATACCGATCTGCTTCGTTTGACCGCTGACCCTCGTAAGCGTTAGGTATCGATACTAATCTTAGAGGTATCGATACTGGATCTTCTAGACAGAAACTGCTCCCTTTTAGCTGATTAGTATCGATACTGAAATTAGGGGTATCGATACCGAACTGCTTCGCCTATATTTCAAAATCCAACTTCCCAAGTCTTGTTCCCCGCGCCAACTTCACTTCTAGCCATGCAAGAGCACGCCAAAGGCATCTTTTAACCTGGTAAAGCATGCAAACACCAAAAACACTACCACGCATGCATTAAACAGGAAATAAGCATTAAACCGCACGTCTAACGCGCTAAACCACCCTACTTAGGCGCGTATGAGCAAGCTTTCCACGCGCCTATCAACCGCGTTAGTGGAACGCTTTCTTAGTAACATGCATCTTGCACCCTTAAACCATCACTTATCCATGACCTTTCAAACCCTACACTTGACTACCCTAAACTATCTAACTTGTCAACTTGTGCCCCTTATTAATCTTTAGTTGCTGAATACTCTTTATAGACCTTACTATAGTTTCCAGACATAATTTTCCTCCAAAAATGGCGAGAATGATAGCTAGGGTCAGACCTACTAAACAAGGAAGATTGATGAATGGACTAAGTGGAAGAATGCTGTTCGGACAAAGATTTGGCATTTGATTTTTCTAACTACAACAAAAAAGTGACATTGGGGCACTTTTAAAAGGGCAATTCTTGTACTCTTTTCTCCCCCCACACAAAACCCTAGCCAACATTCTAACTAGATTCCCCCCAAAAGTTCATCGCAGCCTCAACACAATAGATATCGAGACCTCCCTCCTCCACCATTAGCCGATTTGCACCCTAATCAAACTCGAGGAAGAAGGAGGAGCCCTAGTAAGGGTCACTTGGTCGAGTTTGAGAGTCAAGATGGAAGTGATGGCGCCAGGTTGCAACGTAGCAGGAGTCCCGTTTTATGTGGTGGATCTGGAAAGTCAAAACGGCACAGTGCGGGAGCAAATGGAAATCAAGAAATGTGTGGAATGGAATGAACTCCTCCCCCTTCTTTTCCTTCCGAAACATTTCTCCATGATTTGCCTCATATGGAACTGTAGAGGTGCTGGAAATAGTGCTTTTAAGAGAAACATGGCGGAACTTATTGGGAATCATCATCCTGACTTGTTAGTACTGGTGGAGACTAAGGTACCTTTCTCTTCTCCGAATAATTTCTTTACAAATAAGGGTTTCACAGCTAGTTCATTTTCAGACCCCATTGGAAGATCAGGTGGCATTTGGGTTTTGTGGAACCCTACGAAAGTTTTTGTTTCTGCAGTTGAGGTCACGAACCAAGCCATTCATGCTGCGATCACGCGAGTGGATCGTCGTGAATGGATCTTCACAGCTGTGTATGGAAGTCCTAACCCAACATGTAGGGACCTAATGTGGTATGACCTTTGTTAGAATATGTTTATTGTTAGTTGTCCCACATTGGGTAGCTATGTAATGTATTAGTCTCTATCATAATATAAATAAAACGCTTGTGTGGTAGGGTTTGCTAACACCCTATACACTTTCTCACATCTCTGATAACATGGTATCAGAGCCACCCTTAATCTAAACCCAAACCCTAACTTAACCTTAAACTCTAACCCAAACCCTGACCTAACCTTTTGCTGACGTCATCTCGTCTTCAACCCTAAATCGACAACCATCCTTAACCGTAACCCTCAACTCGATCTCCAAAACCAACCCTAACCCTCAAATCAACCTCTGCAAAACCCTTAATCGACACCAGAACTTTCGATTGATGTACAAAAACCCTCAATCGACATTAGAAATTCCATCTGTGATGTTTGAAACCCTAAACCGAGGGTTGAAAACCTCAATCCAAACCTGTTCGATCCCAGTAAAACCCTATACATTAATATTAGAACTGCCAAAAACTTAAGCATTGGTTGTGGTTTTGGTCTCACTAAAAATCTAGGTATGTATTTGGGAGTCCCTCTTATTCACTCTAAGGTTTCTAAGACTAATTACCAATACATCATTGAGAGACTTAATAAGAAATTAGCTGGTTGGAAGTCTGACTCGTTGAACCTTATGGGTAGAGCCACTTTAGTCCAATCTTCACCTCCCACTATCCCTTGCTATACTATGCAAACCACCCTGCTTCCAACTGCTATGACTAATCAAATCGATAAAATTAATAGGAATTTTTTGTAGGGTGATAAGACTGACAAGAAAAAAGTGCATCTGGTCAACTGGAATACTGTTTGCAAGCCCAAAAAATTAGATGGTTTGAGTATTCGCAAGACTAGCAACTCCAACCTAGCTTTACTGTCTAAGCTTGGATGGTGTATATCCACTGAAAGGAAACCTCTTTGGATCCAGATTCTCCATTGTAAGTATCTAAAAAATCATACCTTTAGAACTTGGCCCATTAACAAAAGAACCTCACACATGTGGAAAAATATTATTAAAGTGAGAGATTTTGTGATAAAAAACATCAAATGGGTTGTTGGCAATGGTAGGGATATTTCCTTTTGGCATGACTGGTGGTGTGGCAATGATATTTTGAACGTTAATGGTCACAATGCTTTCACTGATAATGCTACAATGGCTTATTACCGCTAACAAGGATTGGAATGATTCCCTTGTCACTCAAATTGTGGGCATGGCGGAGGCTAATAAAGTTACAAGTATTCTTATTCCTAAGTATGCTGAATTTTACGATACTCATCGGTGGGTGTTGAATCAAAATGGTAATTTCTCTGTCAAATCCTCTTATGATTTCCTAACTGATTCTAGTAATTCTAACATGAACTGGAAGTGCATCTGGAAACTTAAAGTTCCTGCTAAGTTGAAAGGTTTCTTATGGACTTGTATGCAGGGTAAATTGCTTATCAATAAGCAGATGTGTATTAGGGGATTATCCAATGTTGATACCTGCCCTAGATGTGATAATGCTAGTGAGGATATCCTCCATCTTTTTTTTAACTGCCCTACCAATGCTAATGTTTAGTCTAGATTCCTAAATGTTCAGGTTCCCATCACGGCTAATTTGGAAGAATGGAGAGTGTGGTTGCAAGCTAATATTAATCAGACTAAAATTGCTTTAGGGGGTTTTCCTAACTCTGTTTTAGTTTTTGTTACTCTTTGGAAAATTTGGATTGCAAGAAACATGAAAGTCTTTGATGATATTGAACCTGATCCTAACATCATTTATAGACAATGCCTTGTGTTCCAATCTGAAATTGTTAGTGCATATGGTGATAGATTCAAAAATGCTATTCGTCAACCTAAACTTGTTGCTTGGAAATTTCCAGGTTCGGGGAAACTCAAACTCAACACTGATGGGAGCAGTCATGGAAATCCAGGCCTTGTTGGATTCGGTGGAGTATTTAGAGAGGAAAGAGGTCATTGGGTGCTGGGATTCTATGGGAGACTCCCAGATTGCACAAGCTTGGAAGCTGAACTTTGGGGCATTTTTAGAGGACTAGAATTGGTTCAAAGTCAAGACATGGGGGCACTTGAGGTGGAGTCAGATTCTGCTACCGCAATTGAGCTTATTGAAGGGGAAGCACTTGCTCACTCCCCCCATAAAACCCTCATAAAAGAATGCAAGGTGATGATTGCTGCCATGGGCTACTCCTTGAGCCATACATATCGTGAAGGAAATAAAGTCGCAGACAAACTTGCCAACATTGGAGTGGAGTAGGAAGACAAATGGGTGTCACACATTTTCCCTCCGGTGGATATCATTCCCCTCCTCGAAGCAAATATGAGGGGGGCTGGCGTATGAGAGAATCTAGTTTAGTTTTGCTGTTTTAATGTTTTCTCTATGTACAAAAAAAAAGGGGCAATTCTTGAAGAATATGTCCCTTAAGCACTCAGGCATGACCTCAATAAGTGCTGTATGTAGGTGGACCAAATGGGGCAATTGGGCTTCTACCTGTAAAATGGCTTTTGATTTCCAATCCTATTGAGGCATACATATGGCACAAAAATGATGTATAAAAAGGCGCTTTTTGCAAAGAATTAAAGACTATTTACACAACAAATTTTCTCAAAAATTTCGCTTCTGGCGCTATTTACACAAAAAAATTTGGGAGTTGTTTCCGACTCTTGTGAAATCTTTGATGGCCATTATATGACTGAAGACTAACAAAGGGCCCAGGTTGAAAGGTGTAGGTAGTTTAAGGTGGTGAAGTTGTTGGGTTTCATTTTTCATGAGTAGTTTGAAATAGAGTGATAGTTTTGGGAGGCAAGATGTAATTAAACCAAAGATTTTTGTAGATTTGGGAACATGGTTCGCAGCCCTTTTAAGAATCAAGAGAATTTTAGATCTCAACTTGGTCCATGGGACTACTGACTGCAATTTAGATATCCAGAAAATGTGGTCCATCCCATGAAGTCAAATCCTTGACAATAAAGAACCAATGAGCTGATAAGCTAGCTTGTTTTCCTCCCTTATATGTATTTTGTTTAGTGGTCTAGTGGCTCTTCAGTGCTTGTCTGTAGTATTAGAAGAAATGGTTAAGTCCACTTTATACATAAAGTGAGAAAGGATTAGCTTCTTTTCATTTATATTCCTGTTCTTTGGTAGTGTTTTATTCAATGTAAAACCCTTTTAGGGTTAATTTGTTTTTAAAAGGTTACTTTCGGTGTATGCTATGAGAAGTCCTCAACTTTACCAGTGGAGGAATTTATTTTACACTCCTTGCTTACTCTCTACCTTTATTATTTTTTTTCATTGGTTTGGCGGCTAGGACCGTTCGGGCAACTTTTTCCGGTCAGAAGCAAATCATCTACACTGGGACTAAGGGTGCAAACGAGCTGAGTTAAACCGAACTTTATAGTATTCGAGCTCGGCTTGTTAAGTAAACGAGTCGGAAATTCGAGCTCAAGCTTGGCTCAGTCATAAACAAGCCGAGCCCTTAACGAGCTGAACCAGGGTAATTTATTTAACGAGCTGAACCAGGGTAATTTATTTAACGAGCTTCCTTAAACGAGCCAAGTCTATACAATCGAGAAGCTCGTTAACTAAACGAGCCTGAAAATCGAGCTCAGGCTTGGCTCATTTACTTACCAAGCCAAGCCGACCCAAGCCTTGAAGAGCCGAGCCACGAGCTCATTGCGAATAGCGCGCTCGGTTCGTTTGTAGCCCTAATTGGGACTATGGACTTCACAAGAAAAAATTGCGTGCCTGGTCTCAAGAGGCTTTCAAGTTTCGAATTCATAATATCTAAGTTTACAACTCATTCCTATTACCACTTGAGCTAACCCTTGCGCTCTCTCTCACTCTGAGTGAAAATATATACTCTGGCAAACAAACCATATACATACAATCTCATCCACTATCTTAATCGGCAGGAGATAATCCACTAATAGTACAATAATTTTATCAAATTCACTATGCGACGAAATTAAGTAGTCTTAACAGTAGATATTCACAAGTAATAATTAAGTGAGTTAGTTAAATAGCCCCTACATGGTTTGTATCATGTTCTTTTGGTTGGCTATTTCCTTTCTCTTTGGGTATCCTAGGTGGCTTCCTAGTATTATTGTGCCGTGCGATCCTTTTAATCTTTTTTATAATGTCCTTTCAAAGATTAATATGTTCTCTTTTGTAGGTAGAAAAAAAAAATAAAAATACAACAACTGAAACTTCTTCAAATTACCACCTGCTCTATATATGCATGTACAAAGTTGGCGATCGAAACTGATAAAGCTTGTGGAAAGGTTATTTAAACAGGCTGCAAGAGTTGACATTTATTTTTGCCCCTTGAAAACTAAATGGGATCAATTTTTTTGAACTCGGCGAAAGTTATTATTGTTAGTTGTAATTAATAGGACCAAATTATCTCGTAATTTAGACTTAGGTTAACAGAGTTATCAAGAGTCTATAAAAGTTGGGAGTGGACGCTAGAATGGGACATTTTCAAGAAAGTGCCCCAGAAATGGTTGGAGACAGGGATCAAAGGAAGAGTAAAGCTTTCGTGAACCGTGATTATCTGTCCGAAAATGAAATACTAGGAATTATCCACAGTTTCAAAGTCAACACACTTTGGACGGTCCTAAAGGTTGTCCTAATTTCTACCAACAGTGGCTCTGAAAATGCCTCAGTTCACACACAAAATTCAAAATAATCTTTGTGTGCATTGGGACACGTGCTCAACAGTTGCATAGTGGAGTAGTTCTTTTTGACTAGTTTTTTTTTTTAATTTTTGTTTATTACGAAGATACAAGATACTAAAATCAGTACAATACAAGATGTCATCTATGATAAAAACACCTTTGAAATCATAAAAAACACCCTTGTCAAGGAACACCTGTCGGCCTCATTTCACCGCCGTCATCGATTAGGTAGAGAACCAAGTTATGCCACTGTGGTCCACTACTCTCATTTTGGAAGGGGATCACGCCATGCCACCGTTAGAACCTACAGACAATTGGGTCAGCACTGAATAGATCCCCAAAATAGTATTCAAAACATGCAAATAGATAACTACAAAAAAGAAAATAAAATAACAAATTTGATCCACAAAATCCCCCAAAATGTGTTGTTGCACTTATGTGCGCGAAGTTTTAGAATTCTATCGATTAAGAGAAAGTAGAGGGTCCTGTTAATGAGTTGGAGGGAATTAAAATATATACTATTGTAGCACGTGACTAAAAAAATTCAGAGACTAATAAATGAATTCTTGATTTTTTTTAATTTTAAACATTTTGCGGACCATTTTTCATGTCTTTATTTTCTAAATTAGTATTGAGCATGTACCCTGAGGTCCGGGATGAGATTCCCATCATTTTTTTTATTGACGAAACTGGTCCATCAAATTCTCCATACGAGACTTGGTGTACGTTGGTGGCTTGTATGTAAAACACCTGTGTTTTTAAGGATCTATTCTAATTTCTCAATTTCCATACTTTACATATGAGACATGAGTGCATAGACAAAAAAATAAAATAGAAAAACTTAATTTCTATCTCTTCATTAGGAAATTAACTAGTCAATACATACATATAAGTTTCCCGGCGCGTCTGCGTATTGAAATTTCTTTTATTCTTCTGTTCGTTCCATGGATCTGTTGATTAAACAAATTAAAGACCATAACAAATCTTCCAAGGAGCGGTTTGTCAAATGTGGACACCGTGCTAGCTATGGTTGCAATCATTTGCATATATGGTATCTACGTATTTTTTACTCTTTATTAGTAGCCGAAAGTTGAAGGCCTAACAAGAGACTCCAAACCATACTCCCCGGTCCACTGCATGCACTTTTTGGAATTGGTATGGATTACTTTTTTAATTCAGGTCCCGTTTTACGAAGTAACTTTTTGGTTCTTGGCTTTTTATGTTTACAAAATAAGTCATTCTCCTCGTATACATCAACTAAAAAAGCCAAAATGCAATCTTAATGAAATCGGGACTTTGTATTTTAAATTAAAATTTTCAAACAGCCCCTACTCTTATTTTTTTTTTATATGTAGGTCGATTCCAGGGCCGGCCCAAGAGGCCTGGGCCTCGGGCACTCCAAAAAGTCCACATTTTTTTGGGTACTCCCATATTTTTCATAATAGGTTTATGTAGGATTCTTTTTGACCCACCATAAAAATAAAAATGCTCAATCTTTACTTAGAGAGAGGTCTAAACAATTCTAATGACCATTGAGCCTTTAGGCAATTCAAGGCTCCCTCCCTCTTAATTACTTCGTAATTGATTATTTGATTAACGGTTAGTGATACTCATGTGTTATATGTATTTGGAGATTTGACTTGACTTTTCTGTTATTATTTAATAATTAATAGAACTATATATTGTTTTGTCTTTCTCGTATTATAATTGTTGCTGAAAATATTATTCAAGTGTAATACTCTTATGACTCATTTTTTAGATTAGGTCTAAGGTACTCCAAACCCTTGGGCCGACTCTTGTAGGTCTTGACGAAGTGGACGGGCATATGTTTCAACTGATGTCATTTTCTAATAGGTGCACATTTAACTTTTGTGTGTGCATTTTCATTTGCTGTCACATTTCTTTTCTTAACACTGTTGATTTTGAAAAATTACGTGAGTCGTGAGGTGACTCTGTTTCTGATGAACTTTTCTAAAACAAGTTATAAAATGACACGAAAAAGCAGGAAAAATGTGAAAACCCCTACAAAGCAGATCTTAAAGCTACAATAATGGAAACCACCGACACAACTGGGCTTATGAAGCCCAGCAGATAACCTAGGCCATAGTCAGAGGCTCAAAGCCCATGAAAATGATCTTCGGTTTGGCTCAATAATTGTGTGACGCTCTTCTGGAGACTAGAACGTGAGGCCGAAGGTTCAACTCCTATGAATAGAAAGTGGCACATGAAGTAATATAACAAATAGTAAAATATTAGCATTCTAACGTCTGACAAAAAAAATAAATTCCAATACTAAAAAAGTTTAGACTGCGAGAAAAGAAATTTGGTCACGTTCTCTAAAAGTAGTTTCACATAATTCACATAATCTAACAATTCTAAGATTTGATAAGGAAATTGAGATGGGTGACTAATGAATTTTGGTACTGCTTGTTTTTTTTCCCCTATAGTGTGAAATTAATCTTGTAAACAAAATCGAAAGAGGATTGGATTGATGAATTTCCCGCAGAATATTCCAATTCCACATAAAAATTGTTTACTTTACATAAAAAATAGCTTATGTTAAAAAAAAATGGATGTGCGGATCATCAAATTAGAAAAATAAAATAAAAATGACATAGCCTGAATTTCATTTAGAATATTCAAAAAATGACTTTTTGTTAATGTATGTGAGGTGATTGACCTATCTCGAATTTCGTATTCTTGTTGGCTACAGAGTATAGCCTGTTTAATCCATTTATCACTTTTAGAAAACTAGGGAAATTTAACCCAAGTGTGGGCTCTAAAGCACGTAGATCCTAAGGATTAACGGGATTTCTTTCCTAGCGATGGGCCTGTTGTGGAGCCGTTTGAACAAACAAAATAAAATTTGCATATACATAGGCTTAGGCAAAAATGATGCAAAACAAAATTCCTATATGATCATGATAAGGACCTATAATAAAAAGACCATGATAAGGGCCCATCACTGTCTTACCGTGTAATAAAAAAAGATAAGACAATGGCGCATCACCAGGCCTACGACAACAATTGCATAAATTCTGTTGTATGGATTATGCGGGACTCACATATGAGTGATAGGTCCTACAATTTACATGTGAAAGAATTTGTGTCATTTGTTAGTACACGTGTTTGTGAAATTGTAGCAAACATGCAACAATAAATATCGGAAATTCTAAAACCGCAAACAAGCACACATATACACAAACCAGCAAGAGAGGTGGGTTCCATAAGGATAATCAGGACAGTTGGCCTAGTGATTGTATAATAATACTTAAATGCTGTGAGGTTGGAGGTAGGGACGGAGCTAGAAATTTTACTATGCAGGGATAAAATTTTCTTTTCCTAATATATTTTGCAGAAGCGAGCCGTTATAGTTCATAGGAAAAATTCTTTTGTCCTATATAATACTTAGTTTTTTTTTTTTGAAAAAAAAGTGGCCGCCTCTTACCTGGCCCTCCTCCTTTCCATCCCCCGATCGGAGGTTTAAATATTGTGAGAGAGAAATGGAAAGCCGTTTTGATATCTATTGTAGTAGTTGGTTGGAATCACTACTACAAAAAGGCATAAAGATCACAGTCTTTTGGTGTGATCTTTCACTTTTAATCTCGGTCTAAAAACCGTGATCTAATCTAGTGTGATTAAAAGTCCCCATCTTTCAATCACAGTTTTAGGCCGTGATGAAAAACTCATGAAAAGCGTGATTAAAACCATAAAAAAGCGTGATCTTTGACAATATAACATCTCGGTTTTGCTTTTAAACCGTGATTGTTTAAAGAGAAAAGATCTCGTGTTTTAGTAAAATCATGATTAAAATATGAAAAAAAAACCGTGATAAAAAAATTCTCACTAATATAGGTGTCCAAAAATTGCCTTACGACCTTGTAAACCTTGCTTTCATCGAGATTTGATCCTTTGACCTTCTTACACAAGACATAACCAACACCTATCAACCTCACCAGGTTATAACGTTTTTCATTATGTTGTTGAACTATTTATATATATATAGTAGTTTTTGTAGGCCTTTCACTTGCCCATATTAGTTTTTCTTGAGCATTGACTATGATTTTCTAGGCTTTATGTACTCTTATAGTTTCCTCGCTTGTTTGAAAAAATTTATTTTTGGTTCAAAGATACTCACTCCATTCATATTTGTTTTGTCCACACTTTCTTTTTCTTCTTGTTTTTTCAAACAAAAATTAAATTTTTCGTGTATCATTTTTCAAATTTTTTAGATCAATTAAAAGTACATGATGAGTACTTTAATTTGGTATAAAAAAATTTGAAAAATAATACACAAAAACACTTTTTTTTCATTTGAAAAGTGACACGACTTTTCGTAGAGGACAAACAAATTGGAACGGAGGGAGTATTTTTTTTTTGGTTAAACACTTATTCTATGAGTTTATGACTATAATTTTTATGGTTTTAAAATGGATGTCCTATCTTCTAATTCAACAAAATTTCTTTCCATCAAAACCTCCAAATCCCTCTGCTTTCTCGGTATAATTATGATCCTTCAACTCAATAATTTTCATCAAATTGAAACTTTTCTCCCCATAAAATTTTACTCCCAACTATACTCTCATATCCATCAAATTCTGAGTTTTACTTAACAAGACAGAAAAAGTAAGAAAGATCTCAGTTTTTGTAAAAACGTAATAAAAAATTAGGGTCATTTTTTTAATCACGGTTAAGTACATAAACTGAGATGAAATATATTTTTAATCTCGGTCATCTATAAAACGTGATTAAAAATAAAAATGAAATTATCTCATCTTACTTACAATCACACTTTTTAAATGATTGAGATTAAAACTCATACTTACAATCACACCTTTTAAAAGACTAAGTAATTTTAGTTCCATTTTCAATCACGTTTTATCGATGACAGAGATTAAAACTGTCTTTCATCTCGGTTTATGTATTTAACCGTGATAAAAAATCTAACTCTTATTTTTTTATCACGTTTTTATAAAAACTGAGATCTTTTTTATTTTTGAGGCGTGATCTTATCACATTTTTGTAGTAGTGAATTCTATGTCATGGCTTCAAAAATTAGAGAAATGTTACATATACAATAAAAAAACACAACCCTTCACATATATGTGGGGCTCACACACACACACAATGATGTGTAGACCCCACGTGTATATTTGGTAGTAGTTTTTTGGTTGCGTCCTTAGATTTTTGGCAATTAATGGGTACATAGAGACAGGTGAAGTGATCACGGAGTAATTATTCAACACTCTAGGAGTATCATGTGACATAGCTTACGTGGTACTCCCAACCATTTACATAACAACAAATAATTAGATAAGAACAATTATCATTCACTCTTATTGAGTGATTGAGAGACAAGAAGTGACCCACATATTATGATGCCAATCTTTTACTTTTGTCGGGCACCATGTGTTGGGATGGCAATGGGGCGGGGCGGGGCGGGTTTTTGGCATACCCGACCCGACCCGAAAATTACTACATGGCCCCGCCCGCCCCCGCCGGGTATTTCTCGGGTACCCCCGTTCCCGACCCGATCGGGGAACGGGTTTACCCGCCCGGCCCCGCTTTGTAAGAAATTTTAAAAATTTGTTAATCTAAAAGCAAAATAAAAATAAATACATATAAATAAAGTGATATTTTAGTGTAATGGTTAAAATATTAAGGTAAGAATGAAAGTTTTTTTAGTAGAATGATAATAAAATTAGGATAAATATATAATATTTTTAGTATAATGATAATTAGATTAAAATAAAAGTATAATTTTATATATAAATATATTTTGGGACGGGACGGGACGGGGCGGGGCAGGTAATGGGGCGGGGTAATATAAACCCGAACCCATTTTGGGTTTTCCTAATTTTACCTAAGTCGATGCATACCCGAAATGTTGATAAAAAAAACCCCTGTCTAATCGAAGCGGGGCGGGGAAGGATTTTGCCAACCCTAACCATGTGGCATTACCACATAATGCTTTGGGAGTACCCAATAATTAGCCGTGATCACGGGAGGAATTTCCGTTCACATGAACCTCGGTGTCTTTCTTCTCTCTCTCTCTCTCTCTCTCTCTCTCTCTCTCATTCCAACCTTGACCAGTTTACTTGGCATTAATAACTCCACGACACCAATTTTACAAATGGCTGCCGGTTCTAGCTAGGCTGTTGTCTTACACTTCCGGACTAGGACTAGCTATTTGAGCCACTATTCTACAACAAGGGCCACCTAGTTTTTGGTTAGGTCAGTCTTAATCGAACTTGGTACATTGTGTTAATTCGCAAATGTCAGAAAGTTTCTTAAATTGTGTAAGTCCATAATGTAGCAAATGTCAGAAAGTTTCTTAAATTGTCTGGACAGTCGTTTCTTTGGCATGATTTATTGTTGGCAAGGTGAGGAGTGTTATTCAGTGGTTGGGAATCATTGGTCGTGAAATTTTATGGAGAAAAGATCCTGCTGTGTTTGTCATATGGGCCTGGTCTCGACCTCGTAAACAAGATTCAAATCTTTCGCTATGCAGGGTTCAACGCATTTATTATTCTTGTTAAAATTAAGTGGATCGGTCATCTTCAACTTACTAGGCAAATCCTGTTTTTCTTTCATAATTTACCCGCAAATATGATACAAAAAATATAACAGAATATTCTGCTTTGTTTGCTAAGTTAATAGTGTCCGATCAACTTGATGTTTCGAAAAAATGTCAAAAGAGTTGAGACGAATGAACGATTCAGATCATGTTTTTTGAGGTCGGAACGATACCCATAGAGTCGGGTCTGTAAATTGTGGGTTTGCGTTTGTGTTAAACAAGGGTAAAAAAACAAAAGTAGAATGATTCAAATGTTGGCTCAGATGACCTGCTTGTGACATGTTGGGCCCGTACATCAAATTAACGGGTGAAGCTCTTGGGCCTGCTTCATTGGGCAGAGACATCAAAAGTGAAAACTCAACCTTGGTTGGACAACTGGGCTCCGGTTTTTTCTTTTTTGGGTAAATCAGCTTGAAATGAAAAAGAGGCTAACCGAATGTACAAACAAAGCTCAGGTTTTATTCCTCCTATTTTCGTCTTTATTGGGACTAAATATATATGCATAATGTTGTGCTAAAACCCGAAGTAAAGAATATAACAAAAATCAACAAGCAAACAAGAGACAAAGATTTACATAGTTTCCCCCAAACACAGAGCTCTAGAGGTACGCCTACGAGGAAAGAGCAAGATGATTCACTAAAAATGGGGAGAAATACATAGAGCCGGATACACCCATAACTCTCACTTGAAACATCCACACAATATCTAAGGACAAATCTTTGAGGCGCGACCTATGGAGCATCAAACGTCTTATACACACAAAAGAGACACACACAAACCCTAGATATCTCAAATCCCAACTCAAGACTAAACCCTAGGAAACCACAAGGCTCCTATTTATAAGAAAGTACAAAAAATTAGGTCAGAACCCTCTTTAAAAAGTGTAGTAGCAAAAAATCATGCATTGGTGGTCTGGACCAAGATTCGCTGGTCTGGACCAGAGGTTCAGCAAACAGTTTTTCGCACCAAATTTTACACTTTTCTTTGAACATCTTAAATTTAAGACATATCTCCAACACCTAACACCACTTGGTGAGACCTTAACTTTGGGTGATACCTTAACTTTGTTTTGGACGTAAGTGCATCATGTCCTCTTACAAATAGTGGGTGTGGTGTGACAATAATGGAATAAGTGATGAGGTATCATATATGTACTTTATTTTATTTTTGTAAAATTATAGTCAATCTTCGTAGGCAATTCTTTTGGGTCCCGTATTTTTTTTAGTTTTTATTTTTTCCAATTGATATACATTAGTGAGGGATTAGCAGGGGACTGAATTAGTTCAAAGGGAGCTTAAAAGCTATCCATAACCTTAAACTCCAAACCCTTCTGTCGAGACTGGAAACTCCTAAGAGATAACCGCTAGGCTAGAAGCTCTTGGTTCCGCATTATGTTCATTTGTGCTCAAAGGATAATTGGGAGAGCTCGTTAATAATAGTGCAGCAACACTCAAATGATGTCAGATTACGATTCAATTTATATGATACCATAATTGAGCCTTTAATTAATTTTAAAATAAATTATTGATCGATCTTGAAAAAAATTAGCTCAATTAGATAGTCTTAAGTGTTTGATCCAATGATCCAATTTGTTCATTCAGAATGTAACATCCTAAATTTTACGAGTAAATGAAATATTGGATCAAGCACTGACGGTTATCCAATTGAAGTGACTTTTGCATTGGCAACTCGAAGAATTAAATTAAAATTAATTAATTGGATTATTTGTGTGGGTTCCAAGAATGGGCCTCATAGGATGATTGATCAGTGCACTATCGGTACTTGTAGTCAGATTCACTATATATATATATATATATATACATGGATCATTTTTTTGGTTGAAGTACCTGTGTTTGTGTGTTAGATTGACGACTGTATTCATTTTAGATACTCAAATCCCATTGTTATGATACTTACTGAAAAAAGAATACCAAAGTAGCATCAAAAGTGATATTTCTAGTTTTTTCATGGACAAGAAATAACAAAAACATATTTTTCTTAACCTGTTCTTGTTTAAATTCATTGTTAAATATATTCTATGATACATAATCCGAAAATTTATGCAGCATATAGTGCAAATAAGTGTTCCTGACGTATCTCTGTAACATCACCCAATTAGGAGACACAAATTTCAGTATCGTAAAATTAAATCAAAATTTAAGAAAGTCCGATGCTTGTGTACTCGCATATACAACTAATTAATATCTGTACTTTGAGTCCATATAAGATAGAACATGACAGAGATGATAGATTATTAAACAGATAGAGATGAAGCATATGGTCCATGAAGAAGGAGATGTCCTTGAAGTTTTTCAAAGGGGTGTTAGAGCGTTCATTTCCGGAGCACTAAATTTTACATCAAATTTAAATTTAAAAACACATTTTATAATTTAGAAAGTCACTTTTACAAAAGTTGACAGAATCAGACTCTTTATTCTAGCTTTACTGCATTATACTATTATTTCTTTCTACTCCTACTCCCCAAAAGTAATACTCCAGTATTAAAAAAAAAGAACAATGCATGAATAATACATGATCGAACAGTGTGTGAATAGTGCCATAGTGAGTGAACAATGTCGAATCAAATTTGGTGCGGTGCGGTACTGTAGCAAAGTTAGAAGCTTAACCAATTTGATCAACCATTTGGTGAGCCTGATTTTGGCTTATTTTGGGGGTTTGGCTCTCAATGCTCTTAGGGCTAATTTGGCTAAAAAGTGATTTTTGGTTTTTTCATTTCGTCTTTATTCAATTTTTTTTTACCATTTGTTAGTTTCACGTCAAGATTTTGTAGTTTCTGAATTCTTCTTGGCGAGACGAATCTAACATGTATAAAATTATGGTCAAAACTCAATTTTTTTAATAAAGCCAAAATACTTGGATTATTGTCAAATAATCTAAGTATTTCGGCTTTATTCAAAAAAATATTTGATTTGATTATAAATTTATACATGTTAGATTCGTCTCGCTGAGAGAAATTCAGAAATCACAAAATCTTAACATGAAACTAACAAATGCTACAAAAATTTGAATAAAGACGAAACGAAAAAACCAAAAATCACTTTTTAGCCAAATTAAACCGTTAATTGAGTATTGTGGGTGACGGCCACGTTATATGTTCAACCGTTCGCCGCCAGGACCGACCAATTTTCTCGGTCGGGAATAAATGCTACTGACCCAGCTCTTTATGTGTGCCTCCTCAGTCATTATTCATCCATCCGTCAACGCTCACCACCATAAAACGTTTACCAGGAACCACAGATTAAAGTTACTATGCTTTGTTTGGTTTGAGTTCTTAAGAATCGGTTCTCTAAATCATTATTCAATTATTACCTCTATTTTTAAAATATTTTTCTTTTTTTCTCTCTATCTCTCTCTAATCATTAATACCTATTTTTTAATTATTACCCCTATTTTTCCCTCTAATCATTACAAAAACCAAAACCCAAAACTAAACCAAACACAACCTTCATTTGCACATGTTATTTTCGGATCAGCATTTGTGAAACGATTTTCGTGGCGACAATAATGATTATATAGGGGTGTTTTGGTATAAATAATTCTATTTGGATTATTTCTATCCTTATTTATTTGAAAGATTTTCGCATTTGTTAATTTTGCATTGATTTTGGCACGTTATTTGTTCGTTTCAATGAGGAAAATTTAAAAAGTATAAAGAATTATGATCAAAATCTTTAAAAAGTTACAAAAATAATCTAAAACAGAAAGTCTTTAATTTTTGTCTTTATCTACAAAATTTTTAATGTACGTGGTTCACAATATTTTTACTTTTTAGATTCTTTTTGTTGAGACGAACCCATAATACAGAAAAAGTTAATGTAAAACTAAAAAATGTAAAAAAGAATTAAAATAAAAAAATTAATAAGAACAAAAAATAACTGACTTAATTATTAGGACAAAAAAGGCCTCAATAATGAAAAAATAATTCGTATGATCCAGTCAGGAGCCAATTATATGTACTCCAAGACATTACAAAAAACATGCGTAACATTCACCAATCACCATAATGCGGTGCAACATTTCACCACAAAAGAGACTTAAAAACAGCGTAACATTTATCATAAAGAAGTATAACTTTTTACTACCATGAACCCGTGCAATGCACGGAGACGTGAATTAAAATGGTGTGCACATAAATGCACAAGATAAATTGTAGCAACCAAGTTCCTCCTCACGTCGCATCCAAGTTTCTTCTCACGAAAATTTAAATCTATTTGATTGTGCGAATGTTGCACACGATTAATATAATTTTTTTATCAAACAAATACGTCTTTATTTAAAGTGTGAACATTCATAAACAAACATCTAGAAAAAATAATTCAAGCAAATAAAATTGTCATTTTGAGTTCCCGAATGCCTTAATATAACAAATAAAATATTAGCCACGAAGACCCGTTGACCATCATTCCTCGACATTCCTTCATATATAAGATTAAAAAATAATCAAAATTCATGACATATTAAGCAGTCATTAGTTCATGACGTAGAATGAGGATAGTTGTATTTATTACCTTTAAAAACGTGCAAACCTTTTTCTGACCAGTCTACTTTAAACATGAAAGTCATCACATGAGTACGTTGTTCATAATATAGTGGTTTTGGAGAGGGTACAATGAATATGTATGTACAATCATGATATTGATACATTACACGTGATTTTTCAACATTCAAAATTTATGAATGGTATAACCATTGATATTCGTGAACATATTCATAGATTCTGATAAACAGAAATAGCAAGGGCGTTTGACTGAGATGAATTTTGCGTCGAAGAGCAGATGAGGAATGAGAAAAATTGTACTAGAATAGTCTTTACAAAAGATTTACCTTTCAAAGAACGGATGAGGAATCGAAGCTGCTTACTACCTCTGATCTTCCCCTGAAGATGTTCTTTGTCCCAAAATGATTGCCTATCACTCTTCTCTAGTTCTTAACCACATGATTATAGATAGAATTTTCTGCAAAAATCAACTTATTCTGCAAATCGTAGAGTAATCGTTTCCAAAAGGTGTAAAAACTTTCGGTTACAAACTAAGAAAATTATTCTTTTGAGATTTGGAAAATCCCACAAATCCAGGGATATATAAGTTCAGGTCTTCAGATTTTCTTTATGAAATTGTTCATTTAAAAATGTTTAAAAGTCTAAAAATTGATCTTTGCTACTGTTTCCTGTAGAGAATCAATGAATCATTTAAAGTTGTAATGGTTCAAGTCTTAAGATTTTATGTCTAAAAGTTGTTCCCCTAATGTGAACGCAGCTAAAGGAAACATTGGCAGTGACTAAAGTAAAACATTTTGTTGATATACACACCCAAAGGAAACCATTTTGATGATATATGTACGTTTTTAAATTTGGGATAATTCATTTGGGAATTCTGTAAAGAATTATTAATTAGAGTAATAATTGATATTGTTTTTTGAATTTCGAAAATGACTTTTGAATCTCAATTACCATTTAGGACTTTGCTAGAAAAGTGTAAAAAATTGGGGGACACGTGACAAACTCACGAAGCTTTCCTCACCAAAAGTCATTCTGCAATAATATGACGGATTTTTATCAAAAAGGCATAAAAGCTGTGCATTTGCACATAATTAACATTGACTAAAACTGGTCGTGCAAAAGAGGCGTAACCCTCAACGAACAAATGAATAACATTCACTCCATATCAAATGACTTGATTTTTTACGGGAATATTTGAACGCATGTTTTAAACAAATTGAAAGGTTCCAATATTTTGAGAGAGGCTCACACAAAAAACTTGTATCAAATTTTATGTTATAGTTTGTGTTAGTGTGTGTGTGTGTGTGTGTGTGTGTGAGAGAGAGAGAGAGAGAGAGAGAGAGAGCTTCTAATGAGGACCCTTGTACAAGGACCAAAGTGAGGACCTCATGCTTCCCAACCAAATTTCAATGATCCGAACCGTTAGATGTGTTTAAAATGTGTTTTAAAGGACTAGCGCGAGGATTCGTCCAAAAAAGGGTTTCATCCAATCAGTTTTTGTTAAAAACGCAATATACGGTTCGGATTGTCGAAATTCCGTTCGAAAAATGGAAAAATTTCTTGGTCCTCATAAAATTTAAAATGAACCGTCCAATGTGTTTAAAATGTGATTTTAAGGGCTCCCACGAGGAATCATAAAAAAAAAGTACTAGGAAGGGCTTGATCCAAACAGTTTTTCACAAAACTGTATATGTATAGTTTTTGTGAAAAACTGCTCGGATCAAGACTTTCCTGATATTTTTTTTTGTTGATTTCTCGTGGGGACCCTTAAAAATGCATTTTAAACACATTGGATGGTTTGGATCGTCAAAAAAAAAAATCGAGAAGGTGGAGGTCCGGAAATCCGGAGTCCACTTCTAATCAGGTATACCTGATGGGCTTCCCATTAGGGGCTTCTATTTCCCGATCAAATTTTCATGATTCGAACCGTCCAATGTATTCAAAAGGTGTTTTTAAAGGTTCTCATGAGAAATTAGTGAAAAAAAATACTAAGAAGAGCTTGATCCACTCAGTTTTTGATAAAAATTATATATACACATTTTTATCGAAAATTGATCGGATCAAGCCCTTCTTAGTATTTTTTTTTAATTTTCTTGCAGGGACGCTTAAAAATACCTTTAAAACACATTGAACGGTTCATATTGTAAAAATTGAATCAAGAAATTGGAGAATTGCAGAACTCCTGGATGAGAATCCCATCAGTTATACCTGATTGGAAGTTTGGTGTGTGTGTGTGTGTATATATATATATATATATATATATATATATATATATATATATATATATATACACACGATAAACTTCTAATCCAGATTCCCGGATTAGAGGTTTTTTGGTGTTTTTTGTTTTGCAAATTATTTTTGAAAAATCCGTGTCGTCCAATGTGTTCAAAAAGTGTTTTCAAGGGTCTACGCGGGAAATCTTCAAAAAAAATACCGGAAAAAACTTGATCCAAGCAGTTTTCGCAAAAAATATAAATATAAATTTTTTATAAAATTTGTTTGGATCAACTCTTTCTCAGTATTTTTTTTTTAAAGATTTCCTATGGGGTCCTTTGTTCCCTTTTTGTTTTGAACCCTCACTTCAATCAAGTCCGATCACCCACAGCATGCCACAAAAAGCCAAAAAGAAATAAAAATCCATCACTGAAACAGTACCACCTCTATCTCACACGCACACAGTATGAGTATGTTTACGTTTAGTGAGTGTCACAATAAACAAAAAATTGCCAAATTCATATAGGAGATCAATGAATTGCTGTTGAGCATACTATTTTTCGGCATATGTACGGCAAAATACATGCATTTCATTCAATAGAATTTGAAATGAAGCAACTATTCTATAAATTATGAAAACTCACAATGACCGGTGTAACATTTTCTAATATATTTTCAAGGAAAATTCTAAAATCAGCCCATCGGGCAAACAATAAAACTTAAAAAATATATTGAAATATGTGAAAAATGTATAATAGGATGTAAAAGTATATATGAAAGTGAAAAAAGTATATTAGAGTTTGTGTTTTTTTGTTTTCTTGTTGCCAGTGGGTTGTGGGTTGACAATAGAAGAACCCTCGGAATAACACCCAAGTTTGTTATTGAATACTCTTACTGACATTTCCGGAACCGTCACTGATCTTGAATTCTTGATATTCTAAAAAATAGTGTCGAGAGAACCTCCAAAGCAATGTTGTTTTGTGCGGGGTCGGTAGGTGTTGTGCGCCATAACTATGTTGTTTTACTCATTTTCTTGGTACACCTCTAAAGTCTTGGGTACTATTTGGAGAGTTAATTTGAAGTTCAATTTTAAGAGATTTAGGCCCTTTGGGATAGAGTATAGTGGGTTTACGCACTTTGTAGTGATTTTTTCTTCCTCCAAACAAGGCTTTTGGAAACTTTAGAGGTGTGCCAAAAACTCAAGCAAAACGATGCAGTTTTTTCACACAACACTTACTGCATTGCACTCCCGGATCCTAATTTTAATTTAATTACCTTCCAAATTCCATGAATAATTTTTGTTTCTTTTGTAAAACCTTGACTTCATTTTCCTAAAATGCTATGAATTCCATACAACTGAAGACGAATTGTCTTTTCAAATCCAAACTTTAATTAAGAAGCAATGGAATATTTTCATATCAAAAACTCAATTTCACATTCAGTCTGTACAAACCGTCTCTTATGTGTACAAACAAAGTTTTTTTGCCCGGGAACATATGATTATCGAGAGGCTTGGGTGCTAATGTTTTTTGGGGTTTTTGCTTCTTCTTGTTATGGCATCATGATTCGTGTCTCTTTAATCTTTGTATTTTTTATTTGAAGATTAGTAAAATTTGTTTTTTTGTTGTTCAAAGAGAAATATATCTTCCTCTATAAATCAATAGTAAGAAAAAAAGAGATAGGAATAAAATTATCTCAATTATATACTATTAAATCTGACTCAATAAAATTCACGACTCCAAGTAATTAAGAGCTTTGTCTACAAAGGTCAAGCCTTGGTCATCATGACTACTCGTAATTAAGGGATGCCTAGTCAGGGGTTTAATTACTTAAATGGCCTAGTTTTATTAATGAAAAAGACTGTGCATTGCTCGTTCCTTTGTCTTTTCTTTTTTTCTAGATCAATAAACGTAATTTTATTAAGAAGTCGAGATATCAGCAATAATGAATTCTGGGTCGTTGTGAAAAAAACTGTTGAGTTAGATGGCAAAAATAAAAAAGAAACTCCATGTGTGAGTGGGAGTATGTATCTGGAAGGTTGAAATAGACATTTTGGCCATCTGGTCAGAAGATAAGCATGAAAGCTTCTTCCATGGGTCAAACTCAATCCATGTGCCTGCCTACATAAGTACATAATATTGGAATTATTGTCCTTTTTTTTTTTGTGGGATAGGTTTCGTAGACCTGTAGTAACTTCTACTTTCTGTAGCTTTACCCAATCCCCACACTACCCTAAAACCTAGGTATATGTGGGGTGTAGTCACGTGGTGCTTGATTGAGCAGTTTAGTCGTTTAAAAACGTTTTGAACAATCTAAATTACAAATAACGAAAGAGGAGAGAGAGAGAGAGGGGGAAGAAATCTAAGCTATCCAAAACACTATTAGATACATAAGATGCGTAATTAGACACTACATAATCATACCCAACTAAAACCCAAATTAATTTATCTCCTAACACCCACTCGCCTTCATCCCAATTTTATAATATGTTGAATTTAATTACGAGCCTCATTCGATTCGAATTACGCTCAGTTCAACATAGAAAAAAAATGCTACTACAGTATTTGATGATGTAAATCATATTATTAAGGGCTTTTTGGCTAAGAATTCAGATTATGGATTATTGGATTATTCATTTTGTCCTTATTCAATTTTTTTTGCATTTATTAGTTTTATATTAAGATTTTGTGGTTTTTGGACTCCTCTCGATGAGACGAATCTAACAAGTACAAAATTATAGTCGAAACTCAATTTTTTTTAAATAAAGCCAAAATACTTGGATTATTGGCCAATAATCCAAGTATTTTGGCTTTATTAAAAAACATATTTGGTTTGACCATAATTTGTACTTGTGAGATTCGTCTCGTCGAGAGGAATTCAGAAATTTCAAAATCTTGACGCAAAACTAACAAATACAAAAGAAATTTGAATAAAGACAAAACAAATAATCCAACAATCTATAATCGGATTATTAGCCAAAAGAGCCCTAAAAATACAATGTACATGCACATAGCTGATGTAACTTCTACTCTATTCTTTATTTACTACAGAGTGTAAACATATGTGGTCGTGAATGTACTCAGCTACGGAGTTGGATAAGCACGTAAAATTTCGGAGTCTTTCTTTCTCTGTTTCTTGCTTAATTATCTTCGCGCTTTGTGTGTTTGTTGATTAATTGATTTCTCAACGTTACATCCATTCCTGTTTTGTTTTGGACCATTGCAGGCACATGCAAGACCTACAATTAAAGGTAAATGGAGCAGTACACTTAGTAGACCCTGCTGATGAATACGTGGCTCATGTGAAAACCCTACTAATTAATCTGAACCTCAACAGCCAAATGAATTACCCTGTGAAGCAAGATG
The DNA here is from genome assembly GCA_022606695.1 of Vaccinium macrocarpon. NCBI lineage: Eukaryota > Viridiplantae > Streptophyta > Magnoliopsida > Ericales > Ericaceae > Vaccinium > Vaccinium macrocarpon. Next base: position 11,083,421 of record CM040177.1, on the reverse strand, counting down.
GACAAACAAGGAGTAATAATTCAGTAGTGGGGGAGCCATATGGTACCCGGACCACTCAAAATTATCCATTTGTTTGCGATACACTAAGTATGACTAATAGTACTGACTTTCGCCGAGAAAATAAAAAGAAGCTATTTATTTTTCTTACACAAATAGTTTTTCTTACTGCTATTAACGCCTAATCAAGTTAATTATTCATAAGAATGATATTATAAATAGGGTAGAATATTGAAGCATAAAAGAATTAGAGAGTTTCCCCTCTCTCCCTAGCAGGTTAACATCAGCCATCTGCTCCCTCATGAATTTTGTCACCATTCACTAATATATGTACAGCATTTCTAGGTTTCTACTCTTAACTTTCCTCTTGCACCACCAATCCACCACTTTCACCATTACCTCTCCTATAGCTTCAAAAAGAGTAATCTTTCTCTCTCTCTCTCTCTCTCAAACAAATTTAGAAACCATATCATGTTTTCATCAAGTAGCAGTTGCAACCCCCTTTTCGTATTTGGGGTTCATTTGCTTAGTCGTGGATCCTACGTAAATTTGTGATTTTGGAGTGGTCTGGGGGACCGGAGCACCACCTGGGTAGTGCTCCCGGCCTGACTATTGAATAATTTCAAAAAAACAAGTATATATAGTTTGAATCTTCAAATATCTATTTTTTGCAAGTGGAGCGGTAACCTAGTGATAGGCATTGTGAACTGTCATATTTAATAGGTCTTCATATATTACAAACTACAATTAACAATACTAATTTTCACCAAGCAAAAACAATCTATTCTTTCTTGGATAAATAAGAGTTCTTTTATTCCTGTTGATGTCTGATCAAGTTAGGGAGAGTTCTTGAATGGATTTTATGTGATAAAATGAAAAAATTAATTTTGGTTGGTGTTTTATGGAGGGGAGATAAAATTACTTTATTTTCTCAATAGATAAAATCTAGGTAATAAAATAGTCGTGGACCACTATGTGTTTCAAAAGTAGTTAATAAAATCTAGTGTGATAAAATCTATTCGTAAAATATGATAATAAAATCAAAGATGATAAAATTAAATAATTCATTAAAAAATTCCCCGTTAATCTTTCACGGAGATGATTATATAAATAAATTTACGAGATGAACGATACCAATCATATTTGATCGCACATAAATACCAACACTAGATAGTATTGGAGCATAAAAGAAGTTTCCTCCCTCTCCCTAGCAGGTTACCATCAGTCACCATTTACTGATATATGTACAGCATTTCTTGTACACTCTCTTCCCCACTGTTTCACACTTAAAAAGCAGCAGCAAATCATACTCTCCGTCTCTCTCAATTTCCATTTTTCCAAACGATAAGGACTGGCCTCTTCTAGGTTTGTACTCTAACTTTCCTTCTACACCTCCAATCCAGTACCTTCACCATTACCTCTACTCTAGCTTCAAGAAGAGAAAACCTCTACTCTAGCTTCAAGAAGAGAAAGCTCTCTCTCTCTCTCTCTCTCACACACACACACACACACACACAAACAATTTTAGAAACCATAAAATGTTTTCATCAAGCAGCAGTTGCAACCCCTTTTCATACACCAACGAAACCCTATTCCCTGACTCATCCGCAATAGAAGAAAACCCTAATTACAATTCCTCACAAGAAGAATATCCTTCTCCTCCTCTCCTCTTCCACTTCCCTTCACCTTTTCTCGACACAGGCGACCCTCCATATGATCATAATATCACAACCATCATTCAAACCGGTATAACGAGCCCTTCGAACCGCCGTCCGAGGAAAAGAAATGGCGGTGGTGGTGCAACTACTGACCGTAACCTGAAACCAATCCCAAACCCTAACCCTAACACAAGGAGGAGAACAGGGAAGAAAGACAGGCACAGCAAAATTTGCACAGCTCAAGGAGTGAGAGACCGGAGGATGAGATTGTCAGTTCATATAGCTCGAAAGTTCTTCGACCTCCAAGACTTGTTAGGGTTTGATAAGGCTAGCAAAACCATTGAGTGGCTCTTCTCCAAATCAAAAGGCGCGATCAGAGAACTCACGAGGAACATCCCTCGGTTGAAACACGGATGTAGCGCTAGTATGAAAGCGGCGATAGAAGATCAAAAGAGTGTTTTTAACAAGGAAGACATGGGGAAGAGGGTTGAGATTACAGTTGGTGTTCCAATCGACGAAAATTACCGAAAACTGCTAAAAAAGTTGGCGTATGATCCTCTTCAGGCAAAGGAGTTGAGGGATAAGGCGAGAGAAAGAGCTAAGGCAAGAACAAGGGAGAAAATGATGATCAGAGGACTTGGAAATTCGAAAGAGTACGATCAAGAAGCAAACCCTAATTGCTTGGATCATGAATTTCCTAATGTGGGAATTATTGAAAATTTTCAGGGCCCTCCAAGTGCAAATTCATTGACATCGCAGTCGATTTTCGGTTTCCATAACAATCCTGGAGTCTCAGATGGGGAGGATTCCACCAATCAGTTTATGAGTATCAGTGGAAATTGGGAGATGGAGAATGCAAGATTCATCAACTCTGATTATGGAGTAATTGGAGGTAATTTACTTCAAAAACAAAACCCTAATCCAATTCCAGCCACAAGTGCTTATTTTCAGTCTCAGTCAATGTCAGGAAACCAATCCTCCTACTACTGGTGGCAATGACGCTCACAGCCTAAGCTAGTATGTAATTAATTACCGTCTGGTTTTGCTTAATATTTCCCTTAATTAATTGTATTTATCTTCTTTGTCCTTGTAAAAAATGCACCTCTGTTCAATTTCCCTTAATTAATTATCATCTTTTTGTTAGTACTTAGAAGCAGTTAGACTTAGTTGTTGTTTGCTATTTAGATGATTGAAACTATCCCATTTTGTGCTAATCGCAATCTTTTTCTTTGTGAATGCTTAATTCAATGCACAATCCTTACAAAAACAAACACTCACATAAACACTTATAAGAAATAATATTTGAGGCTTGTGTAAGGACTTTAAACTATCAAGAAGAAAAGAGTTTGGAAAAAAGTTTCTAATTATGGTATTTTCAGTATTTTTGGTACGCACTTTCAGCTATATTTTTTAAACTCTCCCACAAATCATTCTCCTCATGTACATTAACTAATTTGATATATCAACCGATTTGATATTTAGTATACACTTTCAGATTGTTATTTCTGTCCCAAGTACTGAATTTTCTTTGGAGGGTTTTTGCTATATTTTGTTTCTACTGCGTTTTAGATTTTTCAGAAGCAGATAGAATAGGAATTTTGTTCTCATTTCTTTGGTTTTAAATGAGTCAAAATGCACATAACTCCCTTGAAAAGTTCGGTTTAATTAGATAATTACTTGCATATAGTTTGACCAACATGGTTTAGAACATTGTTGGTAAATACAGTACAATTTCTCAGCTTTCACCAGGGCTTTTTAAACAAATATGAAATTGAGAGATGAGAAAATTCACAGAATTAAACAATGATTTAAAAGGGACAAGCTAGAAGAAGCAATAAGCTAAGTAAACTAAACAATCAATTACAAACAAAAAAAAAGTACTTGGAAGTGGGAATACATATAACTCCATCTGTCCCCAAATAATGGTCTAGCATATGTATTTTATTTTGGACTATCCCTTAATATATAACTATCTATTTAAAAAAATGAATAGGTAAAAATTTGTGTAATTATTATTGTCTTTTAGAAAAGTTAATGGGTGAAGAGCTATGAGAAAAAATGAAGGATAATTTTGAAAAGTGAAAGTAAAAATTAACGTAAAGATATAATAATAATAATAATGATTTATTAATAAATTATTAAAATTATGAAGCTATGCACTTGAAAAGAAGACAGAGGGAATGCTTAATTTAGAACCTCTAGTTGCCCCGAATTAATCTTCCCACGTGTACATAACTATTGACAGGTGATATTGAATAAAACTGTTTCTGATAATGTTACTCTGTGATCGAGACACTTTTTTCCAAAATGCTTGGAATATTAGAGATTGATCGAGGTGAAGTTGCAATTTTAGAGATTGATCGAGGTGAAGTTGCAAGTTCCACCCCTTGAATATTTTTGCAGGCAATGCAGTTAAATAGTCCTTACTTTAAAAAATTAAAAAGAATTTCTTATAACTCGAGAAAGAAACGAAGCAATAACCCAAGGACTTGATAGGATTAGTTGTTTTGTTTTGATTTTTTTTTTTTTAATTTTAACGTAGGTTAGTTAGAGTTTTAATCAATTTTGAATTACTGTCGGTCTCGTAGGTTCTAAAATGTGAAATATATCACAAACATTATTTATTTTTGTTATTATTATTTATGATAACATATAATGCATACTCATAGCTACTTTTATTTATTTATTTGCTAGGTAATTTCTTAGAGGTGAAGCATCTAATTAAATTTAACTAGATAATAATACTCTCCCATCGCATTTAGAGTTGATATTTTCTCTTATTAGACTTAGAATTTCTTTCTAGGCTACGTAGAAATAGAAGAACACTTTAATACTATTGTGTTAGAACTCAACTTTCAGGCTTTAATGACTCGGTTTAGGCTCCTGACCAATTAACTGCTTCGCACTAACGAATAGTTTTATGGTTCAGTTATATTTTAAACCCATGAAATAATATACCATGAGAAAAAAATGCATTGAGAGAGTCTTGATTATAATTATCATCGACGTTAAGTTTGGTTCAGTTGATGATAATTATTGGTCTTTTTGGTTGCTAGAACAGGAGGTTTCAAATGGGCCAGCATAGTCACGACAGCATGAAACTCGAAAATATTTCAATATTTAGGGTGAGTTTTTGAATGAATTTTATTTAAATTTTATCAAGATTTGATAAAATTCATTAAAAAATTCACCCTTAAAATAATTAATTACACAAGTATATAATATATACACCATAACTATGTGATTGCCTCATTTAAGTAAAGAATTGGGAAGATGCATGTCTTCGGCTTTAACATTCAAAAAGTGGATGATGTGAATGATATTACTGACCTGCTATTAGATACGTAAGCCTGTAGCAATTAACCAGCTAACTATTAATCTAATCACGAATCGGGGGACCATGCATGCATGTCTAAGGGTCGGTGGGGGTGCCGAATTCTTCCGACTATTTTGCGCATTAATGGCTTAGATTGCTTCTCACTTGAACATATCTAAGTTGTCTATTGCCTGATGCGATATGAGTCATTGATGCGCGAAATAGATGGTTTGGATGGGGTTGGCACCCCCTTCTAAGGGTCGGCGGGGGTGCCGACCCCATCCGAGTCGTTCGTTTCACGCATTAATTGCTTAGATTGCATCTTGCCTGAACATATCTAAGTTGTTCATTGCCTAACGTGATCCGAGCCGTTGTTGCGTGAAATAGACAGTTTGGATGAGGGTTGGCACCCCCTACTGACCCTTGAGGGTCCCCGGGTCCCCTAATCATATGGCTCAAAACTTTTTTGGATTATTTTTTGTTTTTATTTACAAAACTTTAAGTTTAGTTAATAATTTTATATTTTTTAGATTTCTCTCGTTGAGACGAACTAAGGAACTACAAAAAATCGACGCAAGACTAACAAATTAAAAAAAATAAATTGATTAAGGACAAAACAAGAAACCAAAATTGTTTTTTTTTACCGAAAGGACCCCTTAGTCTAAACCCACCTTGCTATTTAGCTCTAATCAGTTGAAAACAGAGACCATCAAACATCAAGCAGTATTATCTAAGGATATTGATTGAGTTAACCAGAGATAATAACACAAAACTCAGAGCACATCGCCATTCCTGTTGACACAAAAACACAAATCAGGGCTGAGGTTAAGTTTTTTATTTGATAAAATGGAAATTTGTTAAAAGTAAGTGGGTGATTTTATCAAATAAAATGGGGAGGTGATGTGTATGTCCAGATTCATTAGATATAAAATTACCTTACCACTTCATTTGATAAAATCACCCACTTAATTTTAATAAATGTCTATTTTATCAAATAGAAAACTAAGCCTTAATAATATAGGCCTTGTTCGGTTAGTAGGTTTAGTTTAGTTTAGTTTGGATGATGCAAGCAGGTATAATAAGTGAAGAGAGATAGAGAAAAATAAGAAAAATAATGATGTAGGCAAAACCAAAACATGGCCAAAACTAACTCAAAACTCTCGACCGAACACTGCCATAGTAACTTTAGAAATGGGATCCAAACCCAATAGTCACTTTCATTCATAAAAACAGTACAAAGGATGCCAACTGACCTCCATCAACTAAACTAATCATCTTCAAATGAAGCACTCACATTTCCACACTTTTGTCTTCAAACCAGTACCCAAAAACAGAGGAGAACTTACTGCATTACTAACCTGGAATTGATTTAGCAGCTGGTTTGGGATTCCTCAATATGCTCCTTGGAATCTTTCATTGCCATAGTGGAACCAAAAAAAAGAAGAAAGATGGGAGTTTACTTACCAATGTCAACAGCAGACTGCTATATACCCTGCGCTAAACCTGGTGTCCTTGTATCAATATATAGATAAATACATCTAATAGACACGAATATGTATCCTAGGACTGTCCTCCTCTCCAATTACAATTGGGTTTTTGCCTGTCTAAAAACCAGACCAAAACTACACTTGTTTGGTCCGGTTTTGGTTTTCCAAACCTCAAAACAAATGAACCGTTGGGTTGCAAAATTTTGTTTAAATCCCATATCAAACCGAACCGATTTCACCATCTGCATTGATAAATTTATTCGAGTCTGTATGTATGTATAGATGGATAAGGTGGAGAGAGAGGGGCATGGAGACGTGCAGATGTAACTCTTTGGAGAGAGTGATGAATCTCATGATGGCTTGTACCAGTTAACTAATCTCACTGACAGAACTCCCTTTGTTGCGTCTCTTTGAGTTTGTTATTCTGGATTTTGTCCAGTTACTTTTCGCAGTTGCGTGATACTGTTGCACAATTAGGTGGCATACGAAATTCATAGCCATTGAGAAAGTTAAAAAAACCCCAAAAAAATAAAATTAAATTAAAGCTATACTGCACAAAAAAATGAAAAAAGTGGGGGAGGATATATAGACAAAAATGAATCCAAATATGTGGAGCAAATAATAGGAGTGCACATTATTCGGATTGGATTGGTTCTCTTGAAATCTAATAACCGAACCATTCAGATCGGTTTTAGAAAATTAAGAACCAAAATCTAACCAATCCACATGTAGAACCTATCAAGATCCAAACCGCAAGACGGGACCGGTTTTAGTTCGGTTGTAGTTCTACCCAATTGAGGAACACTTCATCACAACACATTTAACCCCCATTTAATCATAGACTGAACAAAAACATTAAGAACCCTAAAAAAGACCACAAATGAACCTCTGTGTGTGTGTTTGTGTTTGTGTGTGTGTGTGTGTGTGTGTGAGAGAGAGAGAGAGAGAGAGAGAGAGAGAGACGTGGGAGTGCAACTAACAGTACAACCTGTTACATAGTTTTAACGTTGGAAGAGATTAAGAGGGAGTTTGGCTAAATTTGGTTTTTTGGTTTATTGGATTATTTGATTTTGTCCTTATTCAAATTTTTTTTGCATTTGTTAGTTTTCGGTTGATTTTTTGAGGTTTCTTGGCTTGTCTCGACGAGAGGAATTTAAAAAGTATAAAATTATTAGCCAAACTTAAAGTTTTGTGAATAAAGACAAAAATAAACCAAATTGGATTATTGGTTTTTTGGTTTATTTTTGTCTTTATTCACAAAACTTTAAGTTTGGCTAATAATTTTATACTTTTTAGATTCCTCTCATCGAGACAAGCCAAGAAACCTCAAAAAATCAACCGAAAACTAACAAATGCAAAAAAAATTGAATAAGGACAAAATCAAATAATCCAATAAACCAAAAAACCAAATTTAGCCAAAGCACCCCTAAGAGATATTGTAAAGAAATAAAAAAGGAAGAAAAAACTAGGAAGTAGATTGAGATTAGAGAATAAGAGAATTGAGTTTTCCTTTGAGTAGCAATCGTGGAATTAAGGTGGAACAAAAAAATAATTGACATTGGTATTAGTATATTATAGCAATATATTGTAAGATTTTTTGTTTCTTATATGACCCACATTATGCAATCGGCACATAAGGTACGTAATTATATATTGATGAGATTTGGGCCATATTTTCTACCCTAATTGATTGGTCAAATTGATGGAGTGATTTCCTAAAATCTCACTTTGATGAAAATTAGAATAATCACTTATAAGGAAACAGGTCCTTTCTCTGTCTATAAAAGAACATATAGTCTCCCATCAATTTAATATTACTAAATTGCTAGAAAGTGAGGCAAGAGAGAAAAACCCATTTTCCTCCTAGGGCGTGATGCTCTTTGTAAAGTTAAGGCTACTTCAATAAATTAATGGATCGCTCAAGTTCCGCATTAATGAGATCCGTGTACGCTACTCTTATCATTTAATTTTTGCTAAATGAATATATTGTGATAATCATGTTTGTTCTAAATCCTGGCTTAATGTATGTTGTTAATTATGTAACACTATAAAGATAACTTACATATATTAACTTATCAAATCAAGATACATAATTCTGTACATGTATAAATATATTAATATATACGCATATAAATATGTTTAATATATTAATTTCATACGGTCCAATTCGGTTCTAACCATGGTTCTTAAATTGAGAACCAATAACTGAACAATAATTACTGGTTCTTAGTTTTTTAGAATCATAACCAAACCAATGAACCAAATCATAACCAGACCAATGAACCATAGAACCTAACCAAAGAGACCGGTTCAGCTCAGTTAGGCTGATATATCGGTTTTCTTGTGCACGCCTAAGCAATAATATCCACATTTACCAAATAGAATTATCATTATTTGTTGGCTTTCTGCTAGATGTGTAGGTGAGTCTAGCCTGAATTTAAGCTCTCTATGTTACATTTTGTAATGGTACACTATTGCGTGCTCGACCTACAGTTGTGTATATGATAGGAAGATGATCAAAATAGGTGAAAATTAATGAAACATGTTTCTGTGTTCAACGTTAAGAAAGATAATCAAAATAAGGATAATCACAGAGATGTAACGTACTTTTGTTGGTCGTCACCATTGTTGGAATTATGCCTTGAATTTTCCTTTTTGGGGAGAATTCCAATTGTGTTTAGGATTTCCTATTATGTTTAGGATTTTCTATTGATTGTGCTTTTCATAAATAGAGGCTTTTAGGGATCCTTTGGCTATCTCTCATATTGTGGTCTCTCTAGAGTTATGGATCATAGTCGACTCTTTGTATCTCTTCTTCACCATTGATAGTGAACTCTCTCTCTCTCTCCTCGCCAGTGGACGTACCTCAATCTTGAGGGAACCACGTATATCTTTGTGTCGTGTGATTGCTTGTTGTTTTGTTTGCTTTCTCCCAACTTAGTCGCATTCATAGCGTTCGTTACAACAAACTGGTATAAGAGCTTCTGGTTGAAAAACTAGGGTTTCGTTTCTGATTGTGGTTATGGCGGCTAAGTTTGAGATTGCGAAGTTTGATGGGCAAAGCAGCAGCTTCAGTCTTTGGAGGGTTAAGATGAAGGCTTTGCTAGCTCAACAGGGATTACACAAGACCTTGTAGGGGTAGGAAAAATCCGGCATCAGCGCAGAAAATTGGGAAGACATGGATGCAGATATAAGCGCCTAAGTAGGGTAGAATTAGCGCGTTAGACGTGCGGTTAATCCTCATTTTCCATTTAATGCGTGCACGTGGTTGGATTTTGTGTTTGTGTTTGAAATGCAGGAATTTGAGGTGTTTTGGCGCCAATTGGACTTGTTGAGAGGGCATGCACGTAGACCGAGGGTGAGAAAAGTTGATGAGGCTAAGGATTAAAGTAGATTTTGCATGGAAGTGATCATAACCCGTAGGGAGCGCTACCCCTATTTCTCTGGAGCGCTCAAGTTTGGCACAAAAAGCTCAAAAAGTGAACAGAGGGTTCTTGAGCGCTACACCACTTTTGGTGTAGCGCTACCGGTTTGTTAAGAGGCAATGGTCAACGGGAGAGGCAACGGTCAACGCAGAAGATAACAAGGCAGTAGCGCTACCTCACTTTTATGGTAGCGCTATCGAGCACTTAGCATGGCTATTGAACGCTGTCGTTTTGGCTTCGAAGAGAATATTTTTCAGATTTTTGTTCGTTTTTCATTAGGATTACGATAATTAGTGATAGGCGCGTGAGAAGCTTGCTTACAAGCGCCTAAGTAGGGGGTTTTAGCATGTTAGATGTGCGATTTGAGCTTTATTTTCCAATTAATATGTGCATGTGGTGTTTCTGTGTCTCGAATATAATTTGCAGGTATTCTAAGGTCACGAGTGTGATTTTTAGACATTGGGAGTTCATGCACGTCGATTAGGAGTTGGAAGCAAGTGGATTGTGCATGGGAATGGTTGAAACCCGTCAGGAGTGCTACCCCAATTCTTTGGAGCGCTCAAAGTGGGCACAAGAAGGTGAAAAAATGAACAGAATGTTCTTGAGCGCTACACCAAAATAGGTGTAGCGCTACCGGCGCATTAGAGTGATGGTCAACGGTCAAACCAGCGGTCAGCTGGTCAATGCGCATGATAGGCAAGGCGGTAGTGCTACCAAGAAAGGTATGTAGCGCTACCGAGTGGTTTAGGGACATGCCAAACGCCGTCGTTTCGATCGTCCGCGAAGAGTAATTTCGGATGTTTTTTTTTAGATTTTCCTGAGGACTTCGAATTTGGGTATAAAGAGTTAGCACTTAACTTGGATTAGGGTTACACACTTTACTAAGTTTTTGTTAGCTTTTCAAGTTTTCGGCTACAGATCTGGTATTCTCTCTTTCAGCGTTGGTTTTCAAGATTCTCAGCATGGTTTGATGTTCCTCTTTCATTAATCAAGAGAATCTTCGTTGCGCAATCTTCGATACTACTTTTGGTTATTGTTTTCACTGTTTAATCATGTTTAGACTTAGGGTTTGTGTTATTTTGGCTGCACTTTCAATAATGCGTGAGTAGTTGCATTGAGTGCGACCGTGGGATGAAGGTGCCCCGTGGCTAAGCTAATTTATGTTCTACCTCGGTGCCGAATCACTCTAGTTAATGTGCAATTTTTGAATACGAAAGTTTTTCTAGCAAACAAACCCGAGCATTACCAATTCCAAATGCGCGCAGAGATTGGTGACAAACGGTGCGCATTTGTTGGAAATTGTCTTTTCATATTTTCAAATCTATTAATTGAATAATTGTGGCCCAAGTGAATGTGAATTAGGCTAGCTGCGAACACCGTAGTGCCCACGGCTGTGCTCTCCTTTTTAAATTCAGGAGTCCAGTAATTAAATTAGTTTAATTCAGTTAATTAAGTAAATCATTTGAGCAATGGGTGGCTACCTGAGAGCCAATTACAAATGTAGAGCCGACATTGTTTGAGTTAAGCACCGTAGACCGTCTCTGTGGTTCGACTCCTGTACTTCTGGATTTATTGTGCTCCACCGGTCGATAGTCCTACGCTTGGGACGAAATTCTAGTTAATTATTAATCACCCGAACGGTCAAGCAATTAGTATAAATACTTTTGTTGAAACCCAGATGAAGGTTCCAAGCATTATCATTAGGTTTTTACTTTTTGAAGTTTCGGCTACAGTTTTCAGAGCTTTCAACATTCAACAATTACATTCAAGTTTATTTTCGGATTTCCAGCTACTTGGATTGGTGTTTTCAAGTGCTATTCAAGTTCATTCTTTATTGCAATCATTGGTATCGTTTTCTATCTTTATTTTTATTCTTGAAGCATGTTTAGATCTAGGGTTAATATTATTGCTGCAATTATTGAAAGCATGAGTGAGTAGTCGTTTTGCGTGCGGCTGCGGGGCGAAGGCGCCACACGTCTAGACTAATCAATGTTTCACTTCAGGGTCGAATTAACTCAACTTTTAAGCAATTTCAGGAAACAGAAACTTTTCTAACAAACAAACCTAGGCATTACCAGAATTTGAATGCGCACGGAATTTGGTGACAGGTGGTGCACATTTGTTAGGAAGCATTTCTTTTATTCTGAAATCAGTAAAAAGAGTAATTGTGGCCTGAGTAAATATCAATTACGCTAGTCGCAGATGCTGGATTCCCTCAGCTGTGCTCTCTTTATTAATTTGCATTCAGTCACATTAGCTTAGTAATTTAGTTAATAAATTTCATCAAATCAAGGGGTGGCTACCTATGAGCTAGGTAAAACTGCACTTTCACACTTTTGAGTCAAACACTTAAGTCGTCTCTGTGGTTCGACTCCGGTACTTCCGAAATATTGTGCTACATTGGTCAAGAGTCCTACGCTTGGGACGCGTCTTTATTCGTCTTATTTTTAGTCACCTGGTCGGTCAAGCATTAACTCTACGTAGGTGTGACAAAGAAATGTTGGAGTTGTGATATGTGATGAGCAAAACGTCAATGTCATCTGTATTAATAAGGCGAGGTAAATCTATTAGTAACATTTTCCCGCAATTATCGTTCATAACTGTGACAATATATTCTACCATACTTTTAAGGGTAAATTACACTAACCTCCCCTGAGGTTTCTGACTTGTACACTGACCACCCCTACTTTATCTGAAATAACACTGACCTCCACTGAATTTTATATTTTAGTTTCAAAAGAACCATTCTGTTACTAAAAATAGCACTAACCTCTCCTGAGTTTTATATTTTAGTATCAAAAGCACCCTTCTATTACTTGGCTGTCAGTGACAGTAACGGGAATTGATGAGGTAAGCCATTAACCTTTGTTGAATTCTCAAAATAACCCTTGACATTAGTTACGATCTAAATGCAAAAGGCTCTTTTTTTTTCTCTCTCTAAATCATGATCATGCATGAATACTTAGAATATAATTTATTGTGGGGCAATTTCTATAAAGAAAAATGAAACGCATTCCCCATTTGGCTTTTGATGTTAAAAAAAATGCCGTTCAAAAAAAAAATAAAAATGAAACCAAGATAACAAAACATGAGAATTCTACCAAATATACATGTCTTTTAATTCAATTTTTTGTTTAACAAATGAATGTGTCCTAGTTCATAAAATACATCAAATAAGAGTATAAGTAAGTCATTTTCAGTTGATTTGCATCACTTGGGTACTGAATTTTCTACTAATACAGTAGAAAATTTGTGACGTAGAAAATTCAACTATTTATGATGTTGTGATGTGCAAAATGACAAATTTTATATTGTATTAATGTAATCCAAAACTAGTCCCAAGGGCAATTTTGGAAATTCAACAAAGGTTAATGGTTTACCTCATCGATTCCCGATACTGTCACTGACGGCCAAGTAACAGAAGGGTGCTTTTGATACTAAAATATAAAAGTCAGGGGAGGTCAGTGCTATTTTAGTAACAGATGGGTGCTTTTGATACTAAAATATAAAACTCAAGGGAAGTCAGTGCTATTTCAGATAAAATAAAGGTGGTCAATGTACAAGTCAGAAACCTCATGAGAGGTCAGTGTAATTTACCCTACTTTTAAAGGAAGAACGAAGATAATATATTCTACCTGAGCCCAAACGGCCGAGGGGTCCCTGTAGTGCAGAAAATGCACGACACGGTGCAGTGCACACCATCCGGCTGTCCATTTCGATAATGGACGGCTCGGATTTAATCCAAGCAATCGACGATCGAATTTAATTCACTGCTCGGATTTCATCCGAGCCGTCCATTGTCATAATGGACGGTCGGATGGTGCACTACACGGTGCAGTGCATTTTGTGCACTGCACCATCCCCTGAGCCCAAACTTCACCAATAGGAATGGTGATAAAAGAATACTTTCATACAGTAATGCTGATCACTCTATTTTTTAAATTTCTTTTGACTTTTGTTTCTTTGCTTTTGGTTAGCCATTGGGTGAACAATATTGAACATTGTCGTATGAGTACTGATTTATCAAGGTGGTTGTCGGTATGAGATTAAAAATATTAAAATTCTTATATTAGCCCTTGGTTTACTTATTCGGAATTTTTTTTAAAATTTTTAAGGTTTTTATGTAGACCCTTGGTTTAGTTATTGGGCGAAAATTGGTATGAGAGTATTCAGCTATTTACAATGGCAAATAGCAGAACAATAGTTCATAAAATTAAGGTCAAATTAAATCACACCATGCCTTTAGGCACTGACAATCCCTAGTACCCAATAAATCACAATGGGTATAAAACAATTATCCATAACAATGGATCTACACAAATATCGGACTGGCATGAATATTTCAATTTCTTTATCAAGGAGATTTAAACCCTCTATGGCTGGTTAAAACTTGATCTACTCACTGATTCAGCAGAAGTCTCACATGACCTATCTTCCCCATGATACAACAGTCCTACTATTCAGTTGTGTTGTTTTAAACCACCTTGGACAAGTTGGCTAGAACCCAAAGCTCCACCAAATAACACCCTTACATTCTGTTGGTTAATCTCTTTATAACAGTATATAATATGCAAATTAGTGGTGGCTTTCCACAGTGTGAGGGAAATGACTAAAGTACCCTTATTTTCTACAATTGGGGGTGATGTGGCTTTGTTAAGAGCAAAAAGAACAATCGCACGTAGAAAAATAAAAAGCAATCGAAAGCCAAGATAATGCTATACATTAGGGGTGAAAATCGGTCGGTTCGGTTCAGTTTTTGGGGTGTCCCAGACCGAACCGATCGGTTTGGGGTGGTTTTGCTAGGAATTGATCCTGACCGAAAAAAACAATGGACCGATCAGTTCAGGGTGGTTCGGTTTTTTTGGGTTTTTTCGGTCCGGCCTTAAGATTGAGATTGATGGCTAGGATTTGTTATTTTTGGGGGGTTAAGATCGTTTGTTTCGGTTTTCTGTCCAAATAGGGGTGGTTTCGGGGTATTTTGGTCCATATTGGCATGGTTTCAGTTCGGTTCAGTCGAAACCAATTTCTAGGAAACCGAAACCGAGACCGAACCGATAATTTTTCGGTTCGGTCCGATGTCAACCGACAGAGCTTTTCCCCGACTGAAAACCGAATCCATCGGTCGGTTTATTTCGATTTTTTTGATTTTTCGATTTTTCTTTCACTCGTAATATACATGGTTTCAACTTAAGCAAATCACTTAAGTGTATTACACTGGGAGCTGGGGGTTTCACTATGATGAAAAATGAATAACAATACAATGGGAGCCGCCTTATCCTTGACCTTTTATAAGGAATACAAGAGAAGCCTTATAAAACACGCGCCTTGTAGCCATGCACGCTCATCCAAACTAGAGGTATCTTGGTCTGAACCAAAGGTATATTGGTGCGGACTAACTCTAAACCATCTCCAGACCATGGATACTGCAACTTGGTTTTTGCTTCCTCTTACTTGGTCTAGACCACCCTTTCCCTGGTCGAGATGTTGAAAATCCAAAACCGCACATAAAACACCAAATTTGACTTCACACTCAACAGATTATTCTATTGTGGTGCTCCCTTAGACTCTCCAAATCATTTTTCTATTCTCATCACAAAGAATATATAAGGCCAACGAAGTAATTTCTCATATTATTTCTTTATCTCCCACTCTTATCCACTCATATCAACTATCAAACAAACTCTTTCTTAGTTAATCCCCATTTCTTAACTAATCCCCCCTTGGAACATATCCTTCTCTTATTTACCATCATTCTTCATCTCACAAAACCTTATACATCCGACAAAAGGGCCGCTAGTGTTTGAGTTAGTGTAGGGCCCACTTAGCTATGGTTAACTAACAAAAGTAGGAGCTCCATAATGAGATAAATAAGATGTGACTCAAATAGTGTAGCAGCGGTTCGCCAAGAATCGTTACCAAAGACCCAATTCTAGTAACAGTTTTTGCTGCTGCTATTTGGACTCTATGTTTTTTAAGTGCTCCTAAAAATATCATTGGGAGATCGCTATTTTCCGGAAGTGATTTGCATGATCTGGGTTGGGGATAAAACCCCAAAAAAGAACAAATTGCATGATCATGTGGCTAATTACAGTTTTATTTAAACAACATTAAGAAAAGGTATTAGTATGTGTACATTAATTATGACTTTATATACTGATCAATACGATAATTAGGACCTTAGGGTGATCAATATATAAAACTACTCATTTTCTAATTTAATTTGGTGATCTATATAAAAGCTAAATCTTCAACTGCACGGTATGCATAGAGTTTCTGCATTGTGTAAAGATATACACATGATTTTGTTGCCACAATTTTGGCATATTAAATGGTATGAAATGAAATCAATCATAAAAAGCAAACGTAAAGGTCTTGTATCCAGTACACAGATCATGGGTAAAGAGGAGCTAAAAGTTTCCAGTAATGATATATTCACCATTGCAAACATTACATACTTTGCTTTGTCCATGAATAATGTGAATTGTATTTCCATATTTACTCCAACAGGTATGGCGCTACCCTTGCACACGAGATCATGCCAGATATGAGAGTTGGAAAAGGTTTTTTTTTTTTTTTTTTTTTTTTTCACATAGCTAAAGTGTGTCTGGGCTAACATATGCACACTTCGAGTACTAATCTTGTAAGAGAGACAATTTGGGGAAAAAACTACACACTCTAGTCCATTTCATAAATATTAGTAGAATGTTTAACCCCAAAGGTTGGCCCAATGGTAAAAACCCGAAACTTAAGAGTTTAATTAGGCTTTTCTGTAGTCCGAAGGAGCATTGCTTCAGTTTAATTGGGCTTTCCAAAAGAGTATAGTCAGATTGGCCCCTATTATCAGGGCTTTCCAAAAGTGCACGTTCCCCCTGCTCAAAACCAGAAATAAATAAATAAATTATATTTCATATAATTATGTAATATAATTCTATATTTAACCTACACAATTCATATATGTATGAAAAAGTTGTAGAATTAATTTTTTTCCTTTAATTTTCGTTGATTGGTTCATTTATAAATCGTTTGTTCATTTGAAGATTTATCTCTTCATTTTCTTTATTTTTAACCGTCCTGAATAAATATTTTAAAATAGTCATTAGTAATAAAATCATCTCGGTCATTCGAAATACTTGTCTTTGTCAATATAAACCAAGCTGTAAAAGTTTTGCCTAAGATTATGTGACAATTTTTTTTTATCTTTTCTATAAAAAGGATGCATTATAAATTTTGTAGCCAATAATGAATGTCTTAATAAAAAGGAATTGAATGAACTTCGATTCCGTGATACAACGTGTGGGGTATTAAAGAACTCTACCGCATGAACTAGCCACCACTTGTAACTTCTCCACCACTTGTAACTTGTCTAGACTCTTGAACCATAATTTTTACATTACCATATTCCTGGGTTGGTTAATAATTAAATTGATCAAAGTTTACATAATTCAAGGTTTGACAATCCACATAATGGTCCTTTTTTGTTCCTTGATTTCTAAGGAATTGTCATAGGGAAAAGGGTCTACCTCTCCCTCTCTCTCTCTCTTTCTCTCTCTCTCTCTCTCTCTCTCTCTCTCTCTCTCTCTCATATTCATTAAATAACAACATAAACTTGCTCACAAGTCTCACATGGAAGAAAACACCTTCCAAATTCAACTCTCCTCTACATATCCTATACCAAGTCCAATAGATACAAGCTGTCAACCCTTCAAAAACTCCCACAATCTATCTTAAAAATCTCCAATCCCCCTCTCTTCCCTCTTTTTAGCTCCTCCCCTCTTCCCATTGCCCCATATGTTTCCTCTTCTCTCTCTTCTCCTCCTCTCTCATGGCCTTGAAGAAAACATCTCGTGTACTCCTCACCATTCTTTGGTTCTCCCTCTTCTTACTATTCTTTCATAAACTACAAACTTTCAATCACTCCAACATCAACGGCAGCTTCACGTCGGCCGCCTCATCGCTCTCTGATCACCGTCCTCCGATTCCTAGAAAATTTCTAGCAACCAAGTTTGATTTCACACCGTTTATCAAACACCGTTACCGCCACCGGAAAAATACACCGTACAACCACGGACAACCGGGGCCATCTGGGAGCGAGATTGATCCGCGTTATGGAGTCGAAAAGCGCCTCGTCCCGACTGGTCCCAACCCGTTGCACCACTGATTTATTTGTACGTGGTAAAATGGAAAAGTGATAGAAAAATGAAGAAGAAGAAGAAGAAGAAGATATGGCCGGTTAGTGAGAGATTTATTGTTATAGTTACTAATTGTAATGATTAGTGCATTAATTTCTCCCTTAATTACTTTGAAGTTAAACTGTAGTTCATTTTGTTATATTGCATGTGATCATATTATATGATCCACTGAATTTTGAGTGTGTAAAGGTATTAATTTTCAGGACTTTATTGTTATTATTTCTCTTTCTTTTTCTTTTCCAAACTAGAGATATTCTGTAAATGATTGCTTGAATTGACCAGTGTTATTGCTATTTTTTTTTATTTTTTTCCGTAGGATATGTGGTGATGAGATTTCAAAGAAACATGAGTAGCTGTGACGGCACGGCACACAGGGAAGAAATGATATTTAGCTAACGCCATAATGACATTAATTAATGTGGTTGGTTAGTGAGTAAGAGTTTTCGGAATTACGATAGCACACGATGGATTTTTGCCACGTGGCAATCCTTGGTGCTATTTTTTGTAGGGATTAATTGGATGGCACTGTCCAGGTCTTTATCGGGCCCTTCTCATTTAGAAAATATTGCAACACTGAATAAAAATCCAATTTCTTAGCCATAAATATGTTTTGAGAACACGTCAATATCAAATGATATCTAAATGGCGTGATTTATTGAGTGCCTATTATTTCTCGATGAGGTCTAAAACATCAAGAGGCCCGTCCATGAGAGGATCCCATTCCATCTTTGTAATCCCTCGTCCCATTGAACAATGAATGTACAATATTGGATTAGTTCCAGGTGATGTTTTCACCATCATGCGTCTCAACTCTAACTTCCCTTTTTCCCCTCTTTGAACCCATAGAAAATTACCCTTACCATCGAAGTCAATTCTTTTCCAAAAAAAAAAAGGAGAAAGAAAATGGAGAAGGTTTTAGAGAAGCTTCAAATATTTTTTTGAACCAGGAGAAGCTTCAAATATTGAGCATTGAGCTTGTATTTTCTTTGCTTTAACTTAAGCCATCGCCAATAATGGAGTTAAATTTGTGTTGCTATGACTTTGTTCGGTTTGAGTTTTGAAGAAAGGTTTTTAGGGTAATAAATAAAGTGAGATATAAATAAAATTTTACTAGAGACTGTGTACGGTGAGTCTTGAGATCTAAATCGAATAATGTAATGTAATGTAATGTGATACAAAAGTGTGAAAAATGAAATACAATTGTATGAGTTAAAGTTATTCTTAATTATTTTATGCATTTATGTACCAATAAATTGTGTTAGAAATGGGTCCCATAGTCCAGTCTTCGGGTCCCATAGTTGTACCCCACCAGCATCCTCTCTCTCTCTCTCCCCTCATTTTCCCCTCTCTTTTCCATATCCAATTGCCGTGTTAGAGCACATGTCTTGCCTTCTCTCTCTCTCTCTCTCTCTCTCTCTCTCTCTCTCTCCCCCCTGTTGTTGCTACATCAAACCTCACCATCACCGTTAGTTTCTGAACTACCTTTTCTCTTCCTCTCACACACTTTAACTACCCGTTAATTACATTATTGGAGGTAAAAAAAAGGAATAAAAAAAAAAGAAAATGTTAACTATATAACTGATTTAATTTCTAACTAATTTGTGCCTTTTAACTCTATCATTGGAGATGGCATTACGCTTTGATATAGAATTACATGACGGAGCTAGAATTACTCACGATGGAGTTAGTTATTTTGAGCCATCTACGATAATTTCATTTGACACAAAACAAAATAAGTTTTCAAAAGTTTCTAGTATACATGTTAGGGTTATGGCGTTACTTATGGGATTAATGTGAAAAATAACAGTAAAGTATAGCCACTCTAACAAATTTTTTTCACTACACCTAAATAGTCAGCACATTTATTTCCTTTCTTGGAGAGATTTTTGTTGACATGACTTTTGCCTTGTATTTGGAGTATCGATCATTTTCCTAAAACAACCGGAAATTATCGTACCAAATTGTAAAGGATTTTAGACCGCAAACTAATCCCGTTTAACTGATATTGTATGATAGCAAAATAAAATTTTAAAGTTGAATTTTGGAATTTCTATTGGGGATTTGAAAAACTAAGTCAACAGATAATAATATAATTTTCAGGAAATGGAAATTTTTTCAAAAGCCAATAATAATGTCTGTCAAAAAAAATTTGTTGGTTGGTTTACGCAGAAAGCAAATGTACTAAATAAAATTTATTTTTCTCTCGTTATGTTTTCTCACTTCAACCATCACATTTAACTACTAGCTTTTTATATTTTTCGCTGTCATGTATGGGTAACAAAATGTAATTAATGACTTCCTTGAGGTTTTGGTTGTGGAGACTTTATATCCATCTCAAAATCAATTGGTAATGAGTGGAGAGGTCCCAACATATATTAAATGATTGCTCATTCCACTCCTAAGCAATGTAAGTCAATTTTCCTTTAACATCCCCCCTCACGTGCAACCGCATTTGTGGTCTGTCACGTGTGGCCACTTTTTGGGTCCAATCATCGTGCAACGTTTTTGCTGGTCTGTCATCGTGGGTGTGAGATTGCGAATTTTTTTTTTTAAATGTGGAGTGGAATAGGTCCCGCTCTGATACCATGTGGAGACTTTATATCCATCTCAAAACCAATTGGCAATGAGTGGAAATGTCCCAACATATATTAAGTAATCACTTATTCCACTCCTAAGCAATGTCGGAAAATTTTCCTTTAACATTGGTCAAGTGGTATGAGATGACAAGTAATGGGCTTACTCTCCAAGTCGCTGCTACATCGAATTTCATGACGCCAAATGGTTTAAACTTGTGAGCCACTAAAAGTTTATCTGGTCATTAATTTCAGAATCTCAGAATTAATCGAAGTCGCTTGGTTGTTATAATTGGAAAGTCAATAAAGTCCTGACCCTTTTACCCCTCTCAAAATGTGATTTTCTTAATTGTTGACTGCAATGTGGGGCCATGAGAATTCAATTGTTGAAGGGGGTGTTCCACTAAGTGAGTTTTGTTTTAAAATTGTCTTAGTTTTTGTATTTACACTTTTTTTATTTGATGTATTATGATAAAATAACCTGTCTTGAGTTTTGAAAAAAACTAGTCAGTGGAATACCCCTAAAACTTTAAATTAGTTCCACAAGAATAACATGACCTTGCTATGGAGTAACCGCTAATCATGAGATCTTAAAATAGTTCACAAAGTGTTCTGCATTTAATCAAGCACTTGAGTGTGTTGATTACTTCCCTTTAACTTTCTGATCTTATATAAGAAGATTCTTTATTACATGTAATCTTCCTCTTTTTTTAGTACTACTCCATCCGTCCCGAAGTTCCAAGAGGATTGTTAAGCTACGCTTTCATGGTTCGTATTCGTACTGGAAATCAGAATCAAACGAGCTCTGCTTTTCCCTTCTTATATAGGAACTGACTTAGCCCTCGAAATTTCCTTTGGTCATCTTCGACCATGGGCGTCTGGGGCTACCGACAATTAATGAGGTCCCGGGATGTTATTTAGGTGGCTACATGGCCGCAAATGGTTTTAAAATGCATGTTGATCTAGTATTCTATTTTTGGACAGTCCCAAAATGTTAGTCATTTTACATAAATTAATGTACTTTATTTGATAACTTTTCAATTCTACCCTTACTCTTTTTGATGTGACAAGAACTATTCCAATGATTATGGTCTAAATTGGAAAGGAAAAAAAATTAAAAAAGTGTAATGATTATGTCTCCAAAAAAAGTTGAAATCCTAAAACGGCTCTAACATTTAATTTGAGACGGAGGGAGTAGTAGATAATGATATTTGATGCCTCGATGGCTATGGCTATGGCTATCTAGTTGCGGTGGGAAATTATTTTGTGGGTTGGCAAATTAAAGTACCTGAAAATACAAAGGAAAAATTTAAGAAACTTGTTTCATATTGTAGTTCTTAATTTAAGATTAAGGATTATACCCTCTGAAAACAGTACAAAAAGAGGACAATGAAAACTTTAATTATACTGATTATGATTGCTAACCAACTATGTCGTGATAATGATGAGAATTCCATTAATTCTTTAATCAAGTAGTGACGATATCACTATCTTTTTAATGAATGCTAACACTTTTTTTCGTAATGAATTCAGGGAAAATCATATGTGGAACTCTATAGAAGAACTGGGGACTACCACAGTTTTTCGGGAAAATATCATTCACTTTATCTTTTGCACGCAAGCTAATTCAAACACCAAACTACAAAAATCATCCTCTAATTCCATTAGAAATCTCGGTGGGTTTCACAAATACTTGCGACCCGAGTTTATAGTTAGTACATCTACTTGTAACAAAGGTTGGTGTCCAATCTCGGGGAGTATTTGCTTTCTTTCTAGTGGAGGTGTTCGCAACTAAGTTTTCTAAAATTATGGTCTCTTTCTGCTAAAATCAACTATGATTTTAGTACATAGTGAACTCATTTGTAAAAATCATAGTTGATTTTAGCAATTGACTTGCTAAAATCAAACAAAAAGCTCAGCCAACATATACGGGGTTATCAAATGAAACAAAAATGATACAGACACACTCACCCGGACACACTCTGCCACACCCCCTCTTACATGTGGGGTGGGTTCCTCTCGAGTGGGTCCCCTGACATTTGAGAGGGGGTGTTGCTGAATGTGTCTGAATGAGTGTGTATGTATCATTGTTTCAAATGAAAACCTTGGAAAGGGAGGATAGGAGTGAGTTTGAAATCACAACATGATATGCCGAGCAAAGAAAAACTATTAAACTAACCGACCAGGACAGAGTTACGTAGGATTGAATCGTTTGACCCAAGAAAGTCATGGAACACGGCAGCTTGGAGACGGTCAACGTTATGCCATAAATCACGAAAATAAAAGTAATTTAAAAGAGAGAAGAAAACAATACCAAACGGTGACCTAAATTACACGCTTTATATTGGCATGTTACCCCACAATTTGGGTTGACTCATCCACCCTCGCGAAACACAAAAAAAAAAACTTGTTGACATTTTTTTTTTCCAGCGTCTTGTTTACTCTTTTGACTTTTCCACCTAACATCAAACAATTAAGAGTGGTTTGAGTGAATGGACAAAACTAGTTTTTTGATTTTTTGATTTTGTCCTTATTCAAATTTTTTTGTATTTGTTGGTTTTCGGTCGATTTTTTTGTAGTTTCTTGGCTTATCTCGATGAGAGGAATCTAAAAAGTATAAAATTATTAGCCAAACTTAAAATTTTGTGAATTAATAAAGGCAAAAAAAATCCAAAAAACCGGTCTTTTTTCTAGTATTTACTACTTCATCCGTCTCATTTTTTTATTTTTTATTTTTGTCTTTCCAATTTGATCCGTCTCAACATAATCACTTTTAATTTTTAGTTGTCCAATTTTATTTGTTTTTCAATATTATACTTGTGAAGTGTTCCTAGAGGCATTAAAAGTAGAATTACAAGGTATTTGATGAAAATATATTGTTTGAAATTTGAAATAAATATTAAATGTCACCGGAAATAGTTAAATTTCCAAAGAGGGATCAAAATTTTAGGACGGAAGGAGTAGTTATTACCCGTGTGTACATATTTAACTTGTGTTGACGAAACTGTGCCCTATTTAATTACCATTGAGTGTAGTTATTAAAATGGTGTGAATATTCACTATCTCCTATTCGGATCAAGCATAGTAGCCGTTGTGGCATCCCTATATGGAGTCATATATGAAGGGAAAATGATTGTGCTACATACTTTCAACCATTGAAAATGTGTGTATGTATCACTTTTCTAAAGGCTAGTTGAATTTCCGATTTCTCACTGACTCACCAACCTTACGTGGGGCCAACACCTTGCTGAAACCTTCAAGGTTGTCTTCTTATTTATTTTATAACTTCTGGTGTTTGGGTAAATTGATGCGTATTTCGATTAATTTTTGGCAACTTATCCTTACTATCTGTTAGTAATGAGCCTCGATGAAAGGAGATATAAAAATTCCATATGAACTAGCCCCATATAAGTCCAAGTATTTATTCTGCAGGTGCATGGCTTTAGTTGGTTCGGGAATATTAAAACCTACAGTTGTCTCCCTCCGAATTTGTTGGTCTATTTCGGAGATTCTTATCATTTTAAAATTGTTTGCATTTTTCTTTTATATATAATATTTTTCATGATTTGGGAAATTTAAAATAATAAAACTTATTGAAATCTATCAAATAAAATGCAAATTATATATTTTTAGAGATTCATATTGACATATATAAACAATTGAAAAATAGCATAGACTAGCAATGGACAAGAGGGGATATCTTTTACTCCCTCAGTCCTAAAAAGGGATGCCAAAAAACATTATTCACACTTGTCATAAAAGTATTTATATTTTTTGATTTATAATGATTTGTATTTGCAATATGAATCTTGTTTAATAAACTCAATTAATTTTATTAAAACAAAATTTAAAATCATAAAAATTATCAAATAAAAAATTTTCTGTAAAAGATTAATTTTTTTTTTTTTTGGAACGGAGGGAGTTTTTGTGTGCCCAGCGGAAGTGTGGAAGTCTAGAACAAAGTGTACAACTTTATAATCTCACCTTCTTACTTGGCCAGAAACACAAACCGACACTGGAGTGCGTAATACGCAACACTTTTCTTTCTTCTCTCTTTGAGACTTTAAATCTTGCACCAAGGCACCTGCCGTGACCTAATATACGGAGGAAAAAAAGATGTTCGAATTTCGAAATATAGCTGTTAAGAAATTGTATATTCAACTAGAAACCTGGCAAGCAACACGTGCACATACCTGGTTAAGTGGGCAAATGAACTAATGAAGACAACGGGATCGCAACGAGTGCGAACATTACTTTTCTTCTTATCGGTTAAAATGATCTAGGTCTCATTCTTGTAATACATTTTTTGGTAAGGATCACGTCACTTTTTGTGAGATCTACACTACATCAATAACTAGGAAAGAAGGTAATAAGAGAGTGAACAAAATTAAATCGCTAGCTTTCTTTCACGAGATTTTAATTATAGTGGCTGTGTTTCGTTAGATTGTTTTGTTTTGTTTTGATAAGTTCATGAGGCATAATGAGTGGAGAAAGATAAAGATAAAAATAAGAAAAATAATGATGTCATCAAAACTTAAACTAAAACTAAAAAACAGAAGAAGACATCATCAGCAGTGAATGCAAAGAAAAGATTCACACGAACTCCACGTTGGTCCAGATCAAAGAGAGAGAGAAAAAAAAATAAAAAAAAAAGAAAAAAAAAAGAAAAAAGAGAAAAAAAGAGGCTCTACATTGGTGGAAGGAAAACCTTTGTTTTGTTTTTTTTTTTTTTACTTTTCCAAATTCTGCCCGAGACTTCAATCCAAAATATGTGAGAGTGATTGTGAGTCCTACATCAAATTCGATTATGTATCCAAATAGATAACAAACTTAGCATTTTTATTAAGAGATTAAGTATTTCCACCATTGGTAAAAAAAAAAAGTTTTTTTCAAACCAACTGCATTGTCACATGTGTCCAAACAATGGTCTGAAATAGTAAAATATGGACATGTGTTGCAAAACAATTGAAATTGAGGAAACTTTTATTTCCACCGACAGTGAAAAAAGTTTAAACTCTTTTATTAAAATCTTTATGGCTTCGAAAAGTAGAATACATAGACTGTGTGATATTGTTGTGCAGAATTTACCGTCCTGACCAAATTACAGGGCCTTATTCCCTGCAACTACAGCCCTATCTCAAAATCACTAAAAAGGATTAGGCCAAATTCTGTACCTGAAATACCCCTCGTAAGGATTGGGCCTTATCCCACAAGTTCTTTCGCCTTCTATCTCCGCAAGAATTAAACTAGAGTTTATTTGTTTTGATCAAACTCAATAATTTTTTATTACTAAAAAATCACCCAAACCAGAACCCATTGAAGGATAAAAACCCTGGTAGTGAGGTTATCCATGTGGTTTGGATGAGAATACATTGAGTACATAGAACACCTACCCTTGAAAGATAGTAAAGAACTACTACTCTCAAAAAGGGTGTAAAAATCCTCATAGGGAATAGCAAAACAACAAAGTAAACATAAAATGGAAAAAAAAAAAAAGGAGGGGAGGGAAACTCCAGTCATCAAATCTTTCGCCAAAGTCACTGCCATGTAGACACTTATTCGTCGGAGGGGTTGCCAAACCACCCTAAAATCTCGTGAGCTCCACAAATCTGACCCTTTTGAGGTGTTGATCGAAGTCGATGTCTGTGGTTCAAATCCTCCACTGCTCTCCACAATGGAGGTTGGAAGATGGAGCCAATGGAGGACTTCGAAGCAATGAGTTTGCAAAATAAGCCATGGTTGCGAAGGATGTAGAGAGAGAAAGAGAGGAGGTTGGCTTTAGGATCAGTGTTTTTGTCCAATTGCTAATTAAACTAGAGTTCCACAACTCACCCAATCCAAAAAATCCCTCTATCTTTCACCAATTTCGTGTTTGAATTCACCTAATCAGGTAGTTGCGAATTTAACAAGGTTAGAGATGGCAAAATTCCACTAGTTCGATCACTACATAATTTCCACAGTTCATTATTTGATTGGTTGTGTTGATTGATCTCTCACCAATTTCGTGTTTGAATTCACAAATTTAGGTATTCGTGAAAGTAACAAGATTGATGAACTTCCATTAGTTTAGTGCATAATTTCAGTATTTTCTTCTTCGATTAGTTATTGTTCAATCTTCATGTGTCAGATGGAATCTTGAGCTAATGAAATTTAGGAGCTCGAAGCCAATGAAATTCCCTAGGAGATTCTTATGTAGTTCTGAAAAAGCTACTAATGTTTTGAAATCTAATATAATTCATGAGCTTGAATGTCCGATATGTCAAAGTAGTAGAGACTCCACGATATATCCAAAGTTGGATCAACCTAATCAAATCATTCTTTAAGGAAAACGTATTAGAGAAGTGCGAACCAAGGAGATCGATCGGTAACGAAGAAGATTGCATAATCAATCGACAAGGAAGAAGATTGCACAATTCATCAGTTAGGAAATTCGAATGAACGCACAAATTTTTATTGGTTAGTTTATATTTTGAACTGTAAGGGCAGAAATGTAACTTCACCTACCCACCTAGGCTTGCACGTAATTAGAAAATGCATTAATCATTAATGGAAATTACAACAACAACATAACCCATTTAGTTCCCAATAATAGGGGGTATGGGCGGGGGATAGATAAGAGACAGACCTAACCTTCGGCAATAAATGCACAAAATGGCTACTCCGAGAATACCACTGAAACAGATGTATTTGAGACAGACCTAACCTTTGGCAATAAACGTACAAAGTGGCTGCTCATAAAATACTACTGAAAACAGTGGTCCCCCTATACTATTGAGTTTGCTGCAGAATCATGCCCTCAAATCAAAGCCAAAAGGCATCAGAAAGGGCAGTCCCAAGAATCATTTTGATTTATGTTCACATTACCATGCTTCTTTCATTCAGCATCTAGAGGATTGGCGTTGCACAATTTCTTTAATGGAAATTAAGGTTGAAATTTTTAAATTGGCTATAATTTTCCATATATTATTAATTCCTTCACCATTAATCTAATAGAATGTTGGGGGGTATTTCACTAGAGTTACCTTTTTAGTCCCTAGTTTGGTACGGATGGGTGGTTGAATGACTGAGTTAGCCAGTAGTGAGCACGCCTAAAAAGGTAACTTGTACACTTAACACCATGTTAGAGCCAAGCCCTGACCGTTAAGAGTCTGAGAAGACACTCTAACAATCTAGTAAATGGGCTATTTGATAAAACTGAAAACTGAAAGCTAAAAACTGAAATCTGAATTTTTTTAAGGTGAAAAGTTGTTTGATAAAATATATGAAGCGCTAAATTTAAATTTTTTTTTTTGTTCTAATTGTCTCTTAATTTTACTAATGGTTATCATGTATTTGTGGTAATAGTGGAGTGGTGATTGGGAGGTGGTAGAGGTAGTGGCGGGGTGGCAATGGAGTAATGATGATGGTGGAATGATGGTAAGTTATGGTGGCAGTGGAGTAATAGTGGTGCAATGGTGGTGGCGGTGGTGGAGTGAGAGCGGTGGCATGACAATAATGGTGGTGGTAAATGGGTAATGGTGATAGTGGTGGCGGTGGCGGTGTGGCAGTTGTGGTGGTAGTAGTGGTGGTAGCGGCGTGACAACGTCGGTGGTCGTGGTCGTGGTGGAGTGGTGGCGGTGGTAGAGAGGTGGCTTGGGAGTTTTGGTGGTGGTGGACTAATGGCTTGGTGGTGGCGGACTGAATTCTCATATGTTTGTGGTTGTGGTGGTAACAGAGGCGGCGGCAATGATGTGATGTTTGATTGTAAGCATATGAGAATTCAGTCAAAATTAAGTAATTCAAAGCTACTTAATTGTTATCAACTTTTAGCCTACATTTTAAGTGACACTTAATCTATTAAGTAATCTAAAATGTGGTTATCAAACCCACTTAATCACTTATTATTTAATTGATTCCGTTTTAAGTGTTGAATCTGTGTTATCAAAAAAACCCTAAGTGAACGGATTGAGAAAGTAGGCTAGAAAATTAGAGAGAAAATGTATGTGTAGAGAGAGAGAGAGAGAGAGAGAGAGAGAAAGTCTGGAGAGATCCGGAATGAGATTGGTAAGTCCCCCTTTTATAGGCAAATGGTTATTTGCTCACCAAGTTGTTCGTGTACCTCACATACAATGTCCATACCTAACATAACATGCGATCTAGTCAAAGCGCCTCAAGTAGGCTCGTCACTTCGTCTGATGTCATACATGACACACCTGATAAGTCAACTGGCTTGGGAAGACTCCTCGGTCCATCACATGGACCTGCAGGTACTGCATGCATGCAGCCTAGGCACCACTCACTGTCACATTTGTCATGTCAGGCCCTTGGGATGCCCTATTCAGCTAGAATGGTCTCTGAGCCTACTAGCTCGGTGGTAGTTAGGATGCTATGAACCCATCGGTTCGGTGTCAGATGGCGTACTATCGATGCCCACCGACTCAGTAATTGCCTTGAATACCTGTTTGTCTTGCTGACTAGGTTTAGAGAAACCATATGGTGCCTAGACTGCATCTTAAATAGGGCCATTATTGCCACTTAGGAGTGTATCGGAACCATTGGTTCAGAAGATTGTCATCGGCGTAATAGTCCCACTCTTGGGTTACACCATCTGTCGACGTAGTTTGTTCATCGTCCCCAAACTAATCCCTAACCTTGGTGACTTGGATATGTCATGATCGTTTGTCCCTTGAGCCCTCTCCATCGCTAGATCGACCTGACCATCAGGGTTTCAGTTGCGAGTCAATAGTGGACTCTGTCCTTAAGTTATCTCCATAGAATAATACTATCTCACAAATTATAAACTCTTTTGTGGTTGAAAATGATCTAGCCAACTCAGCCATAGTTTATAACTACTTGTATACTTATACTTGAACAAGATCTAGCCAACTTAAACAAAATTAATCCCGTTTTATATAAATCCCTCGATATGTTTTTTTTTTTTTTTTTTGGTTTAGAATCCCTCGCCATGGTTGATTGGACATATTGAAAGTCTGAGATCCATCGAACGAAATTTGAAGATTCGCAGGGACAAAAGTATAATTTAGCCCAATCCACAAGAGAAAAAATGCATTCAACTCAAGAACGGAGGTTTTTTTTTTTAAGATAAGTACTCAAGAACGAAGGTTGCGGACTTGTGAGCCTTTGTGTGGGGTTTTTGGATCCACCGTGCAGTGATGGCTTCGTCTAGTCCGTCTTTCCTCTTAGCTTCACCCTCACCTTCATCTTCAATACGCACCGGTAACAATTCTATCCAACGAGACATTCCAAGAGCAAATCGAAGAAGAATACGTTATCGAGTTTCGATCACGGCGGCGGCGGCGGTTTCACCTAATATTGATGTCCCTCCGCAGAAATTACCCAAATTGGTTACATTTTTAGGTAAAGGTGGCTCTGGAAAGACCACTTCCGCAGTTTTCGCCGCTCAGGTACTCTTTCTATTCTCTCTATTCAATTTACACGATTTTGTGGTTGTACGTGTTGTGTAATTCTGCCCGTTATCGTGTGATGCCTTAAATGACATCAATTGTTTTGGAGCTCAGTTTTTTGTGTGTTTGTAAGGCTCCTTTTAGGAAAGTAACCTCGAAGATGGATCAGAGATACGACATTACAAAGAGGGACCCCAAATTATTTCAAGTAACTTGAATCCACTGTTGGGAGTTGGAATTCTGGTGGTACACTATTACCTGATGTTCATAATAACATATCCACAATCTTTATGATTATGTATAACCCTTTATATTTGGATGGCCGGAATCTTGAGGATGAACGGGAATATGATTACCATGAATCAAATTCCTAGTAGTAATTCCATTCCAATGTTTGGAACAAGGATTTGAATCCTGTTGTATACTGACCTGCAGGTACCAGATTTGCGTGGGAATGGTACCTTGATCCCCCAATACTGTTCCGTTTTCAATACCGGGGCTTACTGGCAGTTTTGGAAAATCTCAGTCGAGATAGTGGAAAATCACATTTCGTCTGGTATTTTGCAGACTGCTCCACCATGGCGAATCGGCGATGAAGGCATATAGCTAGCGTTCCTTTTGTGCTAGGATCAAACTCAAATTTTGACTATGATTGGGTCCTTCCATGGTAGAACCTGGTGAAGTGCTAGAGTTTGTGAGGTATTGTGGGAGTTTGAGACAAGAGAGAGCACTACTGATCTTTGAGAGAGCACTACTGATCTTTGAGAGAGAGAGAGAGAGAGGGGTGAGAGAGGTGGTACTAGTATTGATCTTTGACAAAGAGGGGTGATCGGATTGACAATGGGAGAGAGAGAGAGAGGCAAATAGAGTTCTGGACCTCTGGATCTAATTCTATAAAAGGAGAGAGAGAGATATGATGATACTTACAAAGTGGAAAAAATAAACAAGTGATTTGCCTCTTACCACAATGCCCGGATCCAATGGTCTATATTTATTGAGAGCAATCCAAAGGCCAGAATAATTATTGATTTATATTTATATATAATGAATTTATAACTATATATAATGATAGTACTGCTAAATCCAAAATGGTACCCTGTACCAATACCATACCAGTGGGAAAACTAGTACTCAAGCTGGTACGGGATTCAGAACCTTGGTTTGGATGAATTAAGTAATCTTATTCAAAAATATTTACTTTAGACATTTGCCAAAGTCAAACTTTCCTTATTCTAAGGATTGAGCGATTCCAATTTACCATGGGATAATGGAAGGATCGGATTCCCACTTAGTGTGGGAATGTTGTTCTTGATTGAATATGTCATGAGGAATCAAAGTCTTATTTAGTTTGATTCCAAACATATGAATCATGGGGATATGGCATCACATTCCCATTCCTCGTTAGTGTTCTTTCCATCCAAATTGAGCTTAATACAACACTACAATTACAGAACCCATCTAGTTCCCAATCATTGGGGGTATATCGGGGGATGATTGGAGATAGACCTAACTTTTGGCAATACGCACAAAGTGGTTGCTCTCAAAATACCATTGAAACAGTGGACCCCTAAACCTCCAAGAACCGAGGAGCTACAGGAATGTTTTGCTGTAGAACCATGCCCCATATCAAAGTTGAAAGAGATCAAGGAGGGTAGACCTAGAAACCCAAATCAATTTCTATGCTCATTACTATGCTTCCTTCATTCATGGTCCAGAGCATCTCATTAGTGAGAGCACACCCAATTTGAGCTTAATAACTCCATATCCCAAAATCCCACAACTCACCTACATATAGCCAAAATTGATTGAACCCGATAATTGTCTCACCGAAGGTATTAATCATCCACGAAAATTGATTTGGGTGTCTAGGCTTGCCCTATTTGATGTCTTTTGGCTTCGATTTGGGGACATTGTTTTGCAAAAGAACGTCCCTGTAGCTTCTCGGTTCTTGGAGGCTTAGATGGGCCACTGTTTTAGTGGTATTCTAAAAGTAGCCACTTTGTGGATATCTTTGGAATTTTTAAATATTTTTTTTATGGGCTTTACAAAGGAATCCTCCATTGGAATGGTGCTAAACTTGCTTTGTTGAAGTGTTGCAGCCTTTAAGAAAACTCTTCAACACCATTCGGGATTGTCACTTTTTAATTGGTTTACTTCTTTTGATTGACGGGTTGGGGAGGGCAGGTCTTCTACATGCTTGTGCTGACATTATGGTGGCGGAACTGGAATGTTTGTCTTACTTTGGTTTCTTTGTTGAAGAAACATTGCACAACAATTATCAGCCTGTCTTAACAAGCTGACATCCCGGCGCATTTGAGAATTTGTTCACTTTTTATCAAATTTCATGTATTTACACAATTTGTCTCGAAATTTAACTTTCATTTTTTTTGTTGATCAGCATTATGCAATGGCTGGGCTTAAAACATGTTTGGTCGTACATTCCCAAGACCCTACTGCTGACTCTCTCCTAAATGTGAAGATTGGAACTTCTCCTACCACATGCAACAACAATCTTTCGGCTGTCAGGTTGGAAACTACTAAAGTGAGTTTTCCCCTCCTAATACCTTTTCCCTTGTCGATACTGATTTAAATTCAAACATCTAGTTGAATTATTCCCTATAATTGCAGATGTTGCTTGAACCTCTTAATCGGCTAAAGGAGGCAGATGCTCGTCTTAATATGACCCAAGGAGTGCTAGAAGGGGTGGATAAGTAACAACTGTTTTTCTACTTTTTAGTGTTTGGTATTTGTGCATATGAAAGACATGGTTTTCATAATTTATTCTTTATACGTGGACTATTTCTCATCCATTTCTTTCTGCTTTTGGTAGGTCGTGGGAGAAGAGCTTGGAGTTCTCCCTGGAATGGACTCAATATTTTCAGTCTTAGCACTTGAGAGGCTTGTAGGATTTGTTGGGAATGTAGCTCAAAAAAGCCAACAGAAAGATAAATTTGATATAATTGTATACGATGGTTTTGGTACTGAAGAAACTATACGGCTGATTGGTGCAACTAGCAAAGTGAGGTTAGAAACTCTCTCTCTCTCCATATATATATATGTGTGTGTGTGTGTGTGTGTGAGTGATTGTGTGTGTATCGGTCTTCATTCAGTCACATTTTCCTGTGCAGATTGTACTTGAAATATTTGCGGAATTTGTCTGAAAAGACTGATCTTGGAAGGTTGGCTGGTCCCTCTCTCTTGAGACTTGCAGAGGAAGCTATTAGTTTGAGTGGCAGAGATTCCCGTCTCAATGGGAGAATGAGTGCAGAAATTTGGGACCAGCTGGAACAAACTCTGGAGGTACCGTGATTGGTTTTTTGAATGGTGAAGAAAATTTCATTAAACGTAAAAGATCAAAAGATGAAATTAATACAATAGTGGAAGAAATTCATTGAGAGAGCTTTAAAGAGTACAATTACTTTTCTACTACTACTCGCTAAACTAAACCTACCTCCAGGCTACAGTGAGCTACACAAATGTTTTTAAAAGGGGAAGAAAATGAGACACAACCGTTGACAAGATGCCAACAAAATAACCAAAGGAAAAAAGATTAGATGATCCAGACCTCCTAAGATCTGTGCGCTGCCCATGAATACTCCCTTGAAACCCTCACACCAGCCACATCCATCGCATAAACCTGTGGACCAGTTGCTCCCAACAAAACGTTACACTTTCTTCCTCTGCCTATGAAAAAATGTCTACTCATCTGACGACCTAACCGGACACACCCCCCCTAGTACTACGCTGCTAATGCCACACATAGCCACTGTTGTCACTGCCCGAATCTCACCTCCCACAGCCCCAAAAATGCCTCACCACCCTAAACTCACTCTAAACACACCTGAACGTCTTAAATCGCACCAAACCACGAATGCCCTGCTGCCCAAAGAACACCTCCCGCACCACCATCACCACCTCCCAAAATGCATACGTCCCCCAAAATATGCCTCGCCCACAACCATCATCGCTGCCCTAAATATGCCTCATGCCACCCAAATCACACCTCCCACCATCCCAAACCACGATCCACCACAACCCCTCAATGCTGGAGCGCGATCCACCACAGATCCTCATCGTAGGAGTTGACGCTTGAATAAACACACTAAAACAGAAAACATCCAATTTGATCCAAAAAAAGAAAAATTAAACTAACAGAAGAAAAAGTTTAGAGAGAGAGAGAGAGAGAGAGAGAGAGAGAGAGAGAGAGAGAGAGAGAGAGAGAGAGAGAGAGAGGTTTTCTTCTTGATCAGTAAACTAAGCTAAACTAAATTATCCATTTAATGTAGTATCCTGTGTAATGCAAGTCGATTCAGTTTGGTTTGTTCTGTGCTGTAGAGAGGATCTTCTGTATTTGAGGAACCAAGTAGATTTGGCTGCTACCTTATGATGGACCCAAACAGTCCAACTTCTGTGAACTCCGCGTTACGTTTTTGGGGGTGTGCAATCCAAGCTGGTGCACAGGTTTCTGGTGCATTTGGTATTGCATCTCCAAATTCTCATGAGACATCAATTGAAACAGTCAAGAACAACTTTTCACCGTTACCTTGTTCACTCATTCCACATCTCTCAATGACTACTCCTCCAGATTGGAATGAGATAATGCTGAATGAGATCAGTGAAGCTGCAAAAGAACTTCTCTCTGTGAAAAGGAGACATAACATCCCTGTTGTGCCTTCTGTCAGGTTTGATTCAGCCATGAAATCAATTACTCTCTTTATGCCGGGTTTTGACAAGTCAGAAATCAAGCTATACCAAGTATGCTCGCATCCTCTTGTATTTTTCTGTACTAGTTCTCTTTATGGTTGTTAATGGGTCCTTCTAGTCCTGATCCTTTCTAGAAATCTCGATTTACTAGGAAGTTGGAATGATTTGATTACATTTTTCCCAGAGGAGAGTCGAACCTTTGATGTTTTAGGTCGTTAAAGAGCCAAATGAGAAAATCTTGTTCTGTCGATAACATGATTAAGAATGGCAAAATTAAGTAAGATGGGAATGTGAAAGTAGTTTAGGAAATCCTTATTGAGCTTCTTTGTTTTTTTTTGCTCAGCGAATGTCTGAAATGTTAGTGAGATTTGAATCCCAATGAAATGCATGGGAGTACATGGTGCCTACCATTGGGCTACCACTCCACTTGCAATACTTATTTAGCTTTGTTCTGAAGTAATGTGAAGTAGAGCATCGAGAGCATGTAGGGACAAGCTCTGTGTCCATTTGAATTGTTGGCTTCAATGCATCCAGTAATAATAATAGACATAATCCATTTATCTTTACTAAAACAGTGAAAGTATTGGTTTAGCAGGGTCTAATTGTTAAAGCTTACTTTCTAAGCTGATAATGCAACTTTTTGAACCATCATCAACGTCTTTTGTGTGTGCTGGTACATGTTTTTGTTGTCTGCGTTGACAGAGTATAAATTGAATGTTGCAGTTCAGGGGAGGATCGGAGTTGTTGGTTGAAGCAGGGGATCAAAGACGTGTTATCCGCCTGCCATCTCAAATTCAAGGAAAGGTGGGAGGTGCCAAGTTTACTGAAAGAAGTCTTGTAATCACCATGCAATAGTTTAAGCAATTTTTCTTGCATAGGAGGGAAAGATAGTTGCAGATGGTCCAACTATTTTGTGCATTGTAGTCTGGGTAGGGAGAGAGTAAGCAGTTTTTCTTGCTTGGGAAGGAAAGAGAGAGTTGAGCATGTTAAGTTGATACTTTTCAATAATTCAGTATCTGTGTAAAATGAAGCATTGAAAGATGGTTATGAGAAAATTCGCCTTTGTAGAGGATATGGTCCAGTAACTCGCTAGTCGATATTGCCAGCATCCATTCTGGTGCAACTGTATAAGATTCTTTTTCCTTGATTGATTTGAACTGTATGATTGTACAGTGTTCAATATGAAAGATGTTCCCCACAACTACATCAGATATTTTGAAGAATATAACTCAAAATCTATAAATAAGAGAGAAGAAGAGGACCAATAAAACACTCATGCTTCCAACTTATTGTCTTCTCCTGTTTGTGCACTGACACGCCCCCTTAGATCTTCAAAAGCCTTCATGCTTTCTGCATCAAACCCTCCCGCAAACTGAAACAAGCGAAACACTTCAGTCACTATTTGGATCTTATTGAAATTTAATGTTCAAATGGCAACATCCAGTTTTCTGCAACTATTTTCAAACTTATTTCATTTAGGTTTCAATGGTGTTATATCCCTCTTGTTGTCCCCTAGGTTAATGAGGCGCATTCCATTCAAACAGAAATCAGCCGAGTTAGATAATTTACCTGATGAACGCGGAAGGCAAAACGCACTCCTTGAAGCAGCAAAAATTCTCTGTTTGGTTCCTTCTCAGTTCCACCCAATGCATCAAGTTCAGATGCCACGCGTTTCATGTATTTCCTTGCCAATTGCACTGAAGAGAGCTTGATCTGCCAGGAGAAACGCGTCCGTTAGCCAGTTATTGTACTCATAAGCATCATCACCTCTTATTGTATCCAGATGCTAGTGCAGTTAAATAATTAGGTTTCTAAATGTTAAAACATTTCTTGAAGCAATTTATGCTTCAACAAATTCCGCTGATTTTGGGACAACAATAGCAAGAGTGCCAGAGCCATTTATAAAGTACAAGTGCTAAACAATGATTAATCAATGATAAGTGCCCTTTCAAAAAAATGATAAGTGCAAGTTATAAAGTACAAATGCTGCATTTAACAATGATGAAGTTTGTATAGTCAAGCTTCAAAGCTTACCTTGCCTACGATACCAGAATCCAGCAACCAATCAACTGGAATTCCAAATTCTTTGTATCGTGAAATAGCCATATCACGTGTACGCAAGAGCGCATACACACTCTGTTCCACCCTGGTATTGGATAAAACATGTAGATGGCTTCAGACAAGATGGGGTAATTTCCGAACAGAGGCAATATGTCATCATCTTCTCAACTATCTGAACTGCATATTTTCCAAAAAAGAAAAAGGGAAGGCCCTTCCCAAGCAAGGTCCTTAAACATGCATGAGAAGAGGATTACATACTTTTCAAGCAACTTGTACATTTTCTTCAAAGCAGCTTCACAAGGGAGTTTGGGATCATCATTGAAAGACGCCGCTTGTTGCTCCAGCCTTGCCAGGTCCTGATATTCAAAGGCTGCCTCTCTTAATGCATCTGCTTTCCCTTCTGGCCAATCAAAGTGTTTGAGAACTGCACGCTCGTCAACCTTACAAAAAAGAGAGTACATGTTCTCAGATGGTTTATTTAGCTCGTTACACGTTACATATTGCCCAAGATAAAGTTAAACTAAAGCAAGGCAATATTGCCTACCTGAATGTTCTAGCTTAATGAGAATGCTAAAAAAGAAGTGACCAAATATGAACTTTTTTCTGAGAAAACTTCTTATCTTCACCCGAATGAACAAAAAAAATACAGATGAATTTCATATTCTCTTAGATATCCAAGTCTCTTGGAAGAAGATGATAATTCAGCCCTTTTTTAGTGAAAAAAAAACTTCATCCCTCTAGCTGTAAAAACTTCTTGTAAATGGCCTATGAATATCAGGCATACCAAGAAAGAAAGCTCCTCATCCAGCCAATTCACAAATGTCACCAAATCATCTATGTTGCTAAAGGTTGCTGCTCTGACTTCAGTAGCCAGAGACTGCACAAAATCACCTTGAGTTTCCACATCAGCTTTTACCTGGATTAAAAAAAAAGGGACAGTATTAAGCGGTCAGAATTTGCGAAGAGCCAGCGTTCTCTGAATGCGTGAAGTTAACTGCAACGTAAAGAGGCAGATCTGTACAGCTAACATGAAAGATGATCTGTTCTCAATCTCCCCAATCATATTGTTCCTAGCATCCACTGCACTGGACGGCAAAGACACCAGCGATGCTGTTGTATCTTTCTTAGCCTCGCGTTTCATTAATGACTGGTAAAATTCAACAAGTTCAGGAGCCCGGTGAACTTTATCTCCACCTCCTGCCCCTCTTGGTAAGCTCCCTGGTGGAGGAGGTGGGCGAGGTGGCCCTCCAGGTGGTGGAGGGGGAGGTGGTGGGCCACCCCGTGGAGGAGGTGGCACACCAGCTGGCACCCCGCTAACTGGATTAATATTTCTAGCAGCTCCAGATGATTTAGGCGGTGGACGTGGGACCCGGGGAGCTCTTTTCTCAATATGTGCAAACTGCATCCTACTCACCACTTGAGAATCTACAGTTTTTCCATCACTATTCGATTGCTCATTTGAGTCCCCAGAGACAACTACTGCTTTCTCCTTCAACTGAGAGAGTTTTGGGGGCAAACTTATGCGTTTATTATCTGCTTTTGAAGCTCTAGACTCAATGCTACTAGAACTTAACTTTGAACTCTCACCAAACCTCACTGCTCTTGCTTGATCTGCTTTGTCCTTGATCTGCTTCTCCCTCTCCAATGCCAACTTATGTCTGTCTTTATACACAGGGTACTTTTCGTCCAAAACCCTTTCAACCGATTTAGACATCAACTGAAAAGACGATGCAACCATATTCAGTGAATTATCATAAGAAACCTTAGGAGTTTCAGGAGAATCAGGAGCTTCACCAAATGAAGTGATTGCTACAGTATCACCTGCATTCCTCAGCATAAGCGCTTCTAGTGGACCCCGTGGTCTATGGCTAATACTAGCCCTACTAGGAGAGCTACCCCCAAATGACCTAGCCGGCGATGAAAGAGTACTGGAATCATCTTTACTTCTTACACCCCATTTCTTTAGTTTCTGCATTATACTAGGCTTTTTACTGAGACTGCTATACCTACTTGTGGAACTATCAATCGAAACATTGTCGAAATCCTCACTTCCAGGTGAAGATGGTTGGGAAAAGTTGCTTTCTAGATCAGTGTCTCCACCTTGGCCGCGTTCTGATCCTGCATATTCTAACATAAGCTGTTTGGCCTTTTCTTGGGACCTAGGGCTTAAACTTTTGCTGAGGTCGCGAGCTGATGTCTTCCCAGAAGGGGTCTGGTAGTTTCGCAGCTCAAATCTCAAGCACGCGTTGACCCAACGGAGGTACACAAGCTCTTCTACTTCGCTGAATCTGTTCATTTGAAGCCCCTCCACTTGCTTTAACAGGTCTTCGTTTTTTTGCCTCAAGTTGTTGAGATCATCTCTAACCCTGGCAACCATTTCAGTCTGCAGCAGCATAAACAAATGCAAGTTAGAAGGGTTAAACTCAATGGAAAACATGCACAAGCCATAATCCAAGTAGGTCCGATGCATCAATTAGTTAGTAAGTGGACTACAATTTGTCTGGAAAGGTGATGCATGTTCAAAAGGCAATTTCTGCAAAAACTATAAGGCCAAATTTAGGGGACTATTCATTTGGTACCAAGTTCAGGGTAAATGTTCACTCTATGCAACTAGAAATATTAATAACCTAGCCAACTACGATTTGGAACGCACATTCTGACAACATGGTACACCTTAGTTCCAAAAGGGTGAGCAAAGGAATTTGAAGCTATCACAAAGTTTTTCATATTTATTTCGTCACGACCTTAACCATTTGCATAGAAGAAAGTGTCAAATGTGATAAGCTCCAAGTGGACCTTTCACAAGAGTGATGTATAAAAACTGGTCACAATGACTATCTGAATGTTTTTCACATGGATTATGAAGGAAAAAATATGTTGTGATGAATGTTTATTACATGCAGAAGTACATTATAGGATCGATAGCTACAGGGGCAGACACTTATTGTACCACAATGTATGACATGTAGCACATAGTGTATTACATCTATTCATGTTCTATTAACATAGGTCTCACACAACTCCAAATACTCCACTTCGATAAAAGGAGAAAGAGCAAAGCCAAGGACTAGCCACTGTTGGCAAAATAATCACAGCACAGATTTAAGCAAACCTATATGAGTCCACAGGTATGCAAAGAGAGCACGAGACTTTTACCTCTGTCATCTCAGAGAGTGTTCTAATTCTGGCCTCAGCAGCATCCAGTTTAACACTCAACTCCCTCTTTTCATACTGAAGCTCTTTATTTTTCCTCTTCAGCTCCACTACCTCCACCTCTAATTCCTTCAAAGCCTTAAGCTGCTTTTCAACTTCCAAATCTTTCCTAAACGCTCCTTCCTCCTTTGCCTGTAAACCACTCACTTGTTGTTTCAGCAACAATAGTTGTCCTTTAGTTTGATTTGCTTCTAATTGAATCTGCCTCTGAAGTTCCTTAATCTTATTCCTAGCCGTGTCCAACTCTTTTCTTGCAACAGCCCCATTAGAGACCTCTTCCTGAAGTTTTTTCCTCTCGGCTTGAAGTGAATTAATGGTTATGTTCAACATGTTTATTTCCACTGTCTTAATCTTGAGCTGCCTTTGCAATTCAGTGACATCCGATTCCTGCTCTT
The DNA here is from genome assembly GCA_022606695.1 of Vaccinium macrocarpon. Lineage (NCBI taxonomy): Eukaryota > Viridiplantae > Streptophyta > Magnoliopsida > Ericales > Ericaceae > Vaccinium > Vaccinium macrocarpon. Next base: position 11,042,999 of record CM040177.1, on the reverse strand, counting down.
TCAATCCGTAGTACTCCAGCAATTCACCTTCTAGCTTCACTTCCCTCTCCTCCAATTCCCTCACCAAATTGCGCAGCCGTTCCAGTTCACTTGCATTATTTGCCATCTCGGTTTCGTAAACTTTATTTTTCTCTGCCGTGGAATTATTCTCTGTGTCATACTTGTTGATGATTGGAAAATCAATCTCACCAGATAAAAGATCTTCAAATTCAGGTAAGATATCATCTTCAAAATCAACTGAGCGAGCAGGGTTTACTATGCCGCTTATTAATTTAACCTCTTCTTTTTCCTCTTCCACTTCTGCTTCTCCCTCTCCTTCCCCTTCCCCTTCCCCCTACAATAAATAAATTACACCTTCAAAATTCAAAACAAGGATAAATATACAAGGAATGCTATCTAATCTTCGCAACCGAACACATAGCAAGTTAGGGAACTTAAAAACACTACCAATGAAGTCTATTTAAGATAAGAAACTTGGTCTTGATTAAGATTTGCAAGAATACTCACTTCCTGTTCTTTGAGGCTATCATTAGAACATGCGAAGTGCTCTTTCTCTTCCCCATCAGTCCGAGGTTGTTCAACGGACAATTCGCCATTCTCTGAGTCCCGGATTCACAAAACCAGTCACATAAGATAAATAGAGAGACGAATTCTCGATATGCAAAACACAAGATAAAACTATCAACCAACTCAATAGTAGACCTCTCAAGTCTCGACAATAACATGCTATTGTAACAGTGAAGCAAACTTTATCAATATAATACTATTGAATGAAGCTTGCACAACCCATTAAGTACCTGAAGGATTTTACCAAAAAAAAAGTACCTGAAGGCTTAATTAAAGCGGCTGATGAACTTGAGGCTTTGACATTGATTTGCTTAATTGCAAATGCTGCAATAGAAGCAGCAACCAAAAAGCCCAACCTAATAATCATGTAGATGCAAGTACTGTTGGCAAGAAATACTTGACCTTCGTATCATCTACAGAGAAAACCCAGTTCCGAAACAAGCCTCCACCCATTTCTCCCCAAAGCCATACCTCAAAGTTCAGACCATCTGGCCACTTGAAATGCAACAAGAAAAACCCAAAACATTTTGTTACTACCTTGAAAATACCCAGATTAGGAAAGCAATAACCTAAGCAAAATCAGTAGACATTATCATCTTACCAGGTTTTTAGACCATTCACAGCAGAGAACTTGGTTTGTATGTATAGAGGGTTTGATAAATGGAATTCCTTCACAACTGTCATGCTAAGAGACCACCAAAAGAAACTAGTGGCTAGTTTTTCTCGAGAAGGATTGAAATTCTCCCAATGGGTGGGTCTAGGTTGTTCACTCATTTCTTGAGAAGAACATGTACAGCCAAAGAAGCAATTAGACAGACTGAAAAAGACTCCAGAAACTGTAAATCTGAAGGAAAAAATCATGGTCCTCTAGGGTTTTTTCTGCCTCTTTGGATTATTTAAGTAAGCCCCGTTAAAGGTGTAAGATAATTATTTTGTCTCTATCGCCCAAATGGAAGCACCAACACTTTTTTAGTGTGAGTGGTGTTTGTCCGCCCATTCTTGGTAGAAATTTTTGGATGCCGGGTACCATGGGATATCCGACTGTTTAAAAATAGGACAACTTGTTCAAAAGTCTTAGGTAAAAAATTTGTAAACCCATTAATCTACCAAATAAGTTTATAACCTATCTAGTCCTAATCTTGCCATCTTTTCTTTTTTTCTTTTTTTTTTATCAATTTTTTTTTGACATCTACGATCAGCCAAAAAAGATATGACTAATGAAAGTTCCTAAAATTCAGGCACTTATAAAAATGTCTAAAACCCCAGGATGACTTCTATGAAAAGTCAAGTTTCTAAACCACTAAAACCCTATAATATGAAAGTACACCATAAAACCTAAACCCTAAAGTAACTATACTATGAAAGTAAAGCCAAAAAGTTTATGACCTTATTAAAAGTTATCTAAAATCCCTACAGACACCACGAAAAGTCTTTTAAAATCCCTACAGATTCTATGAAAATGCCTAAACCATTAAAATCCTATAATAGAAAAGTGCACCCTAAAACCTAAACCCTAGGGTATTCTTTGAAAATACCTAAATTTTATAATAAAAAAAATTGGTGGACCTTAGACCTTGTAAAACTTTAAGATAGACTAAATGACACAATAAATTCACACTTCTGTACCCTAGAACAATTACTCCTTAAAAATATTTTAGACGATCTAGCTATTACTTGAAAGATTTTTTTTAAAACTGTACGTTGAGTAAAGAGATGGACGTCAGTGATAACATGTTATGGATAGCACGTCAAATACCACTCGAATTCTTGGACCGGTAGAACTCATAGCCATACCCTAAACTGATGGAGACAAAATAGACAAAAATAGCAACTGAACATAAACTGGATTGAATTTTGTTACAAATCTTTTGGGTTGCTTACAAGTGTAAGGGCAAGAAGAACAATCACACGTAGAAAATATGCAAGCAATCAAAAGAATAAGAGATAGACACGCGATATACGTGGTTCGGACTTAAGCAAATTGCTTAATGTTACTCCACGAGGTGCTAGGGGTTTCATTATGATGTGTAATAAACAACAATACAACGTTATGGAGGCTATACAAAACCGTAAAACTGTCTCAAATTGCACTAAAGCCCTCGTGGGGGTCTGGATCATCCTTCACGTGGTGTGGACTAAGGTTGCTGCAGTGAAAACATGCCTCGGGACCCATGGTTCGGACCACCACTGCTGCGAGCTTGTTTTTGCTTCCTCTTTTCTGGTCTGGATCAAAGATGCTGAAACTTCACAATCTGCGTAAAAAAGGCCGAATTTAACTTCACACTCAACAACAAGTTATAACTTATACTCCCTATTTATTTTAATTTTTATTTTGGGTGGCGGCTGCAATAAGTATTTCTAGCATCTTTTATTTACTTGTGGAAAAAAATTTCAATAAGTTGTCTGAAATTAAAAATTATCAGCTTTAGCACAAAATAAGATGCCACAATCAAGACTAAAAGCATCAAAATGAAGATTATGAGTAATCAGCTTTTGAATCCTGGTTTTTTTTTTTTTTTTTTAAATATGAGGGAAAAGCAGAAAGCCAGAAACTGCACCAAACATCACTACCACAGAAAATATGCTAAAAGCTAAACCTTTATAATGAGTTGCAATGGTTACCGAGGCAAGAATAATAATGCTGACATCGATTTGCGATATATTGGCCTAAATTTTAGTCTTTCCACCCCTTCCCTAGCATACTTTTCTTTTGGGGGGTCAATGGGTGTGCAATCCTAACGATAAGTAGGTTTACTTTTACCAGATATTCTTAAAGAGATAAGAAGTTAGGACCCAAATGAAGGTTGGTCCATTTAGCAGCCACAAATAAAATGCGGCATGTTTCCTCGTTTTGCCCCACACAAAATTAAGAAGGGAAAAAGTACTTAGTGAATTTGGTGGGAAAGTTGAGGGTGAAGTTTAGTTCCTGTCATTTGGTTAATGGAATGGAGCATATGGAAGGAATTGGCCAAGAGAAACCTGTGTAAATTAAACTTTATCACGATAAGGTTGGACCCCCTTTGTCCACCTGTTAGTATTTTTGGCTTTTCTCTGATATTTGATTTTCTCCGGAGCATTTTGGGACCCTACTAGGTGCCATAAAATCAGTCTCACTCTTGATATAATAGCGGGGCGCCCTGAAGGGGTTAGGATTGGTTTGGGTGAATTGAAAAAATTAGTTTTTTGGTTTTGTTCTTATTCAATTTTTTTTTTTGCATTTGTTGGTTTTCAGTCGATTTTTTGTTGTTTTTTGGCGTGTCTCGACGAGAGGAATCTAAAAAGTATAAAATTATTAGCCAAACTTAAGGTTTTGTGAATAAAGACGAAAAATAATCCAAAAAACCGGTTTTTGGATTATTTTTCGTCTTTATTCACAAAATTTTCATGGAGGCTAATAATTTTATACTTTTTAGATTCCTCTCGTCGAGACAAGCCAAGAAACCATAAAAAATCGATCGAAAACCAACAAATGCAATTTCTTTTTGAATAAGAACAAAACCAAAAAAACCAAAAAATAATTTTTTCAATTTACCCAAACCACCCCTAAGTCCGGTTGATTGGTGGTAATTTTTTCGTATAATTAACTATGGTTTTATTTTTGAGGTGAGGCAACAAGGAAGTAATTTCTTCTGAATCCCAACTCCCGATGTAAAAGAAAAAGACCTAAATACCCCGACCGTCTAACCAAATAAAATAAAAGTGAACTCCTCACCCAAAACCAACGTATATACAAGTTCATAATTCTTGTAAGAGCTTTATATTTAATATTTGGAATTTCCGTGTCTAAAAAAAAAAATTACATGATACTTTCGTCCTTCAAAAAAATGAAGAACGAAAAAGATTAATGCTGAAGAGAGAAACTTGGCTCCGATTGGATATGGTCACGTGGTGTTCGACTGGGCATCTCGGCCTTCCAAAAGTATTTGGGGTGGCCCAAATTTCTAATTTCATCCCTCCACTCTCCTCTTTCTCTATTTGCAATATGGGCCGTCCAAAACACATTTGGACAGTTGAGATGTGTGGGCGGGCACCACGTGACCATACTTGACTGACACCCAAGTTTTTCTGGGTGCCAGCTGGATACTATGTGGTAGTACCCAGCACATATCTCGGCTATCCAAAAGTGTTATTCAATAGTCTGAATTTTAGAAAGTGAAAGAAGGGAGAGAGAGGAGAGAGGGAGGGAGAAATTTGGACCGTCCAAAACAATTTTGGATGGTTGAGATGCACCCTCAGACACCGTGTGTGCGGTACCCTATTTACACCAAAAAATTTCTCCTCTAATGCAGAATACCAGATTCCCTTGATACATACATAGATGGTATAGCAAAGTGGTATTGCTGTATGATAATTTCAAAAATACCTACATTTCATATGTTGTGGTAATAATATGCCGTGACAAAACAACCTTGGCAGTGTTCGGTTGGGAGTTTTGGACCAGTTTTGGCCCTATTTTAGTTTTACATACATCATCATTTCCCTCATTTTTCTCTTTATTTCTCTTCACTTATTACACCTACTTACATCATCAAAACTAAATTAAACTAAACTAAACCTACTAACCGAACAAGGCCCTTATTTTTATGGGAATGGGAGCCTTGCAGTCAATACAGCCTGTAGTGAGTAAATCTTGGCTACCCAAAGTGTTTTAGATGGTTCGGATCTTAAATAAACTATTTCGCGAATAGTTTATTTAAGATCCAGACCATCCAAAACAAGAACGGACAGCCAAGATTCTCACTATAAGTGTTTTGTGCCCAATTTATAATTTGGAATACCTACCACCGTGTATGAAATACTTACCACGGTATCTCGAATACTTATTTTTGGGATATCATACAACAAAACGATTTTGATGGACTATTGAAAAATTCCTCTTGGTGGTGAGTCCATTGGAAGGGAGCCGGGAGCTTGCAGTACAAAGAATGCGCTGTGTCGTGTAGGGTGGCTTTTTCAGTCGTCCAAATGTGCTTTCAATAGTCTGAATTTTAATACAACTCTTCTGGAAGAGTTTTATTAAAATTTGGACTGTTGAAAGCATATTTGGACTGCCCAAATTACGCTGCAGCCTGCATGGTGTAGTGCATTTGCTACACTACACCATCGCCGCTACCCATTGGAATGGTTACAGACTTACAGGTGGTGAATCAGTCGAAGACAAGTTCTTGCCAGAGTATTAACTTGTCAAGGCAAATAAAAGACAAAAAGCATTTCATTTTCTGGATCTTAAAATTCCTATGGAACCCACAGCATGATAGCAGCCAAAGCATTATCCCAAAGCACACTAGTGGTTCTGGCTCAATCTTAGTGATGTCGATTATACCCATTGCCAAAGGCCCAATGCGATCTCTCTCTCTCTCTCTCTCTCTCTCTCTCTCTCTCTCTCCCCCCTAAATGGATATAGAGAGACGTTTTATTCTAGTATGGCTTAAAACTTAAAATCTTTTGAATAAAGACAAAAATTAGTCAAAGCGCTCAAAAAAATTTCAGATCACAATTTTTTACTTTCCCGATTCCTATCGTCGAGAAGAACCAATAATTCACAAAAGCTTGATTTGAAACTAACAAAATGTGAGAAACATCTGAACAAAGACAAAAAAAAAAAAAAAGAAAAAGAAAGAAAGAAAGAAGAAGCTGAGGGACTTATTTAGTTAGAGCTTGGGCCTGGTTTTGGGCCTCTGCTTCAAATGATGGCCCTTACTACAAAGGCTTCGGTACCCTCTCTTTCTTTTCACCCATATACATAGATGTGATGTACACCATTGAAAGACAGCTACTCCTTTATACAGCTGGAACTAGGGGTGTCCACGGATCGGATCTGGATCCGATCCGCTCAGAGTGGATAATGGTTTTGAAGATCTGGAACTGAACCGAACATTCACGGATCGGTTACGGATTGGATCGGATCAGATCAGATCGGGCGGATTTGACAGATTAAGAAGGATTATTGAGCAGATTGAGCGGATCTGATCCAATCCAGATCTGGAACTGCCAAATAAGAAATTCTCGATCCGAAACTGAACCGAACATTCACAAATGAGTCAATAGATGGATCAGATTGAGCGGATCGGATGATCCGCAGGACAACCCTAGTTGGAACATCCATCTCAAAGAAACAGCCTATTTTTCGTCTAGGATTAATTTGGTGTACATTGAACCTAAAGCAGCACAAGAGTCTAGTTGATCAAGAATTCAAGAGGAAGAAGAAGTTCAAACCAGTTTGTCATTAGATGGAGAAACTCAGAAACCAATCACACATATGAAATGGTAAAAGGAGGCAATACAGGCTCTCACTTACAGCAAATTCACAAACGATGGTAAGAAGGCCACTTTCAGGTCCCAAATTCTCACCAGAGGATTAGGAGCAGGTACAAGTTGTCCTTTCTAGGTGATGTGTAGGTAGCCGAAAATGGAGGCATTTACACTCAACTATACATTACTACAGCACATAAAGATGGTGAGTAGTATAACGACTCGTTCGAATGAATTAGGTGTACAAGAGGATCACTTATCTCGAGTATACGATCTTAGTAGCATGTGGATTTTGGTGTTTCGGTGAAACTGCAGCTAATATCACAATCCCACTTAGCAGAGCTAACGCAATACCTAAACCATTCACAATCATGGACTCTGTTGAATGCTTCAATACATTTCTCTTTGTTTGCAAGAATGTCAACTTCTCCAATAGCCCGGTCTCAGCTGTCACCACGGCTAAGCCGTAGGTATATAGACCCAGGAAGACGTGCCAAGGCAAGAGTTGAACCCTTATCGTGCGCCCCTCCCCTCTGTGCCAAAAGCTCAAGAAGCCCATCAACCACTGCACAAAAAAAGAGAGAGAAAAAGCCGCTATTAATGTTGTGTTTCTTGGCATTTGAGTGAGTAGCCCGCGGTAGGCAACATGTACCCCATGCATTGACTGCTGTTCAAACCAACTACAACTAACAATAATACTGACATTCGCCGGGAAAAAAGAATGTTGTTTTTCTTCGGAATTTGAAACTATTAGCAAGTGATCACATTGTGGAGGGACCGGAAACAATAATCTAATTGGTTATTTTTAAGGCACGCTCATAGTGACAATCAGTGGGAGGACCGGAGGACCTACTTGTTAATATGAGGGAAAGAAAGAAGAAAAAAGATGCTAGAAAGGTGAGCCTACTTGCTGTGAAATACAGTATATATTATGGAAAGAAAGAAGAAAAAAGATACTAGAAAGGTGACCCTACTTGCTGTGAAATATATATTATGGAAAAAGGGCGAAATTACGTATGATGTGAAATCGAATTCTGTACCGTGAAAATGGTGTAAAACCCGAAAAAAGATTATTAGAAAATACTGGAAAATTTTTGAGTCGCTACGTAGTACCTAAACAGTTGCATCCGGGCTATTCAAAAGTACAATGGATAACCGATAGTAAAACATCTACTCTCTCTCTCTCTCTCTCTCTCTCTCTCTCTATCTCCTCATTTTCTCTCCAAATCCAAACGTTGCATCCGGGCCATCTAAAAATACAATGGATAACCGATAGTAAAACATCTCCTCAATCTCTCTCTCTCTCTCTCCTCATTCTCTCTCCAAATCTAGACTGTCCAAAACCAAAACCAAAGACCGCCTAAATGCGGGAGGGGTACCATGTGGTACCCTCTCAGTACTAAAAAATTGCTCGGAAATACTCCTATGAAATTAATGATCAATTGAATACTAATTTTACACAAGGCATTGCTCAGAATATTATGGATTCAAGAACAAACCTGAGCCCCAAACAAGATTACACAGATCAAACCCAACCAGGAATGCAAACTGTAGAAACTAGCCACAATCCCATCTTCCCCATGAAATTTCGTCCAGATTCCAAAAATCCCACAACCCAAAGCCACTCCTTGAAGACACAAATGCACCGATTTCTTCAAATTTCTTGAACCCGGCAACCATCTGTGCACTAAAATCGCTGGGAAAACAACCAAATAAATCAAAACCCAAATTCTCAAATAATTTCTTCTTCCTATTAATAAAGAACGACCCGTTTGTTAAAACCCATTCTTCTCTAAAGAATTAAAAACCAAATCTTCTCTGCTTCACCTTCTCCGCTGATGAGAATGAACCCAATCACCATTAGCAATGGATGGAGCACCTGTAAAAAAAAAACAGCACATAAGTTCATGAAATACATACTTACATATATAAGTGAATGTATATATACAGAGAGAGAGAGAGAGAGAGAGAGAGAGAGAGAGAGAGAGAGAGAGAGAGAGGGGATTTACTGAATAGATGAGGTTTTCACTTGAGTGAGAGTGAGGGAGGAAACTAGTTTTGAAGCCAAGAGCCCAAATGAGGACAAGAAGGGCAACAATGAGAGCTGAGAGTCTGGCAAAAAAGAGGAGAGGAAGTAGTGAAGCAGAAGCTGTGGCCATTGTTAGAGTGACCGACAACGCTCTAGATCTGCTGGAGTATTGAGTAAAGCAAATGAATCAGAAATGGATATTATTGTTTCTTACCCCCCAAAACAAAAAAGAAAGAAATGGATATTGTAAAGTAAACCAAATTATGCATCTCCTTCTTTTGAGAAATATTGCATGTGAGGGAATTTAGATCAAATTTCATCCTCAATTTTATACTGTAATTTATCTGCATCTCCATGATTGATGTATCTTTACTTCAATAACGAGAAGCTTTCCGTCTAGTCTCTGTAATTTACTTGCATCTCCTTTTTTGGTACATACCCGGTTTATATTAATTATCGTAATTGTGCATTATGTTGATCTTGTCCAATATTGTAACCATGTAGAACTTTTGTGTTGATTGAATACTATTTGATAATTAATCGGATTACAGCAATAGTGAAAAATATTTACAGACACACTGTATGAAAATTACTTTTTTTCTACTTTTTTTCAAAATAATTTTTTTTGAATCGGGTATCAAACCGTATCAAATCGACACAAAGTTTTCTATGGTGAAGTACTTAACGAAATTTACATGTGTGAGATCTGAAATATTAATGCGAAACTGGCGTGAGTCCGGAAAAAAAGGGACTGAAAAAATAATTCCTATTGCTGGAGCCTAGAGAGGAGCCAAATTTATAATAAAAATAATAGGTACACACCCATCTCAACCACTCCCCATTACACCCTCTCTCACATGTGTGTTGGGGCCCACCCAGTGGGTCCTAGTGGGGCCCACCACACATGTGAGAGAGGGTGTGGTAGGGAGTGATTGAGAGGATGTGTATCTATCTCTATTGGATTTATAACTGCTCCACCTTCAACAACACGTGGAATCTTAAGCATTTATAAGTAGGAGCTAGTGAGTTTTGGGGACTAGAGGGCCTGTATTGAGACTTACTGTAGGGTGTATTATGTAACAGTCACCATTCGATGTAAGAAGAGTTTTATTTTAAATATGAATCATTAATTGCTGAATCCAATTAACACCGTTGCTCACAACACCCCGTAGTGAGTGCCCTCATTACATGGCCCCGGTTTCAAGTTTTGGACTGATCTATTTAACTTCCTGCTATTGAAAGCTGAAGGTGTTACAAATATTACTCCAATTATTATGAGAATGAAACAAGCATTGATTAAGCTTAATTTGTTGAGAGGATAATATTATCTACAAGACTACAACATTTTTTGGGGGATTTCCGTGAGATAGCTAACCCTGCTTGTGTGATCAACCTTGATAGATAAATAAAAACTTTTGTTTCCCCTTGTCAAAAAATATAAACAAAATTGTTATATTGTGTGCATGGAATTCATCAAGATTCTAACTTTAGAGCATTTACATCTCACTTTTTAAACATTATCCTAAGCTAAATTGAGGAGAAAAATCTTAACAATAGCCGTTTATCAGCCTTCTTAGAGTAAGTGCAATAGCCTCCCTATATTGATACATTTAGGTATAATAGGGAGCCAAGTGTCAAATCAGTTGTCCAGGAGCCTCAACAAACATCTGTCCAAAATGACTTGATGAATAGTGCCTGAACAAATACCCTCACTTTTGGAGAGGCACTCTTCACTACCCATCCCATTTTCGGCCAGTTGTTGAGAGACACATCTCTCTCTCTCTCTCTCTCTCTCTCTCTCTCTCTATTTCGTTAAGTTTGTTGAAGTATTGATATAAAAAGTGTCAAATTATAATAGATATATACACTGTTCACAAACTTTTTTGGAGAGTTATTGTTGGGGATGCTCCTCAACAAATTGATTTTGTTATAATGCCTCTTAAAAAAGAAAGAGTCACTAGCCCCAACTCTTTTTTTAGTATTGGTTTCTTTCTCTTAATTATCTCAATCTCTTTTTGAAAAAAGTTAAAGCAAAGAATAGTTCAAGAAGATAATAGTTTAATAGAACAGAAACATACCAGAGAGTCTGGTGCATGAACGTCATAAAAAGTGACTTGCTAAAGATAAAAAGAAGCTTTTTCTCTCTGTTTTGGTTCAAAATCAGGTTAATTTGGATGCTCTCTTAGTCCTGGACTTTTCTAGAGACGATTAAAAGATATGACTCATTATTTTGCTGATGGCATGCATCTTAGTTTGATGCAAAATCGAACAAACAACTCAATGAGTTGCTAATATATAAAGCTACAGGGTCGGCCCTGAGTTAAGGCGCACGAGGCAGTCGCCTTATGCCCCTGAATTTTGGCTCAAAAGTAGGGCCACAAATAAGTATAGCATGATAAGTTATGTATATTACTAAATATGTACTTATACAATCAGTGAACTAGATAGTCCAGCGGAAATGCTTAATTTTATTATCAAATAGGTACACAGTTTAAGTCCAGAGGCCTCTCTTTTTCCTCAACTATAAAAATATTTTTTCCCTCACAAATTCATCTTAGGCCCCGAGAATCTTAAGGCCGACTCTATAAAGCCAAAAAAGGATAAAAAAAAATTACAATTTTCTATGTGTTAAACTAGACTTCCCCGTTTCAATATCGTTCTTGTAAATATTTTGGTTTCAATTTTAACCTTGCACTTAAGGTTGGTTTGGGTGAATTCAAAAAACTAATTTTTTGGTTTTGTCCTTATTCAAATTTTCTTTTTTTTGGATTATTTTTCGTCTTTATTCACAAAATTTTAAATTTGGCTAATAATTTTATACTTTTTAGATTCCTCTCGTCGAGACAAGCCAAGAAACCACAAAAAATAGACCGAAAACCAACAAATGCAAAAAATTTTTTGAATAAGAATAAAACCAAAAAAAACCAAAAATCTAGTTTTTTGAATTCACCCAAACCACCCCTCAGTAACGGGTTTCGATGTTGCCCTTTCCACCAAAACATGGACTGAAATTGCACAAGTGGCAAACTGCAAGCCTATGTAGACCTTTTTTTTTGACATGGTGGAGGGCTCTTATGTACCCCACCCACTCTTCCTGCTACTTCTTCCTTCCCTGCTTCATCTTCTTCCCTCAATTGCATACCCAAAATCCCGCCGAATAGCAACTCAAACTAATGGAGAAGACGAGTTTGTTCATCCGACAAAAGCCGAGAAGAAAACTGCCCTCCTTTGCTACAAATCACCAATTTTCCCTTAATTGTTTTGAGAATCATTAGAATTTTTAGAGAGAATTTTGCTTTTATCCCATAAACTATGCACATTTTTTCTATGTAGTCCCTAAACTAAAAATTTCTCCCATGTCGTCCTTAAACTATCTACTCCCTCCGTCCCAATTTCTTGGCACCTTTTGGGGAAGCGAGTTTTTAAGGAGTGTGAAAATTTTGTATTGATTTTTCTATTTTACCCCTAAATCCAGTCAATATTACTGTGACCAAATTTGTGAGGCTAATTTATTATATGAAAGTCAAAACATATTCAATATGGATCTTGTTTGATAGATATCAATTAGTTTTATTATACAAAATTTTCAAAATCATAAAAACCGTTATAAAATAAAAGATAATAAGCTAGCCAATTAAGATGAGAAAAGTACTTTTTAAGGGTAAAATTGGAAAGTGACCCAATTTTGATGGATGTTTTTAGAAATGGGACAAACATTTTGGGACATCCCAAAATGGAAAGAAGGACCAAGAAATTGGGACGGAGGGAGTAATTTTTTCCCATGTGGTCCAATTGATAACATCTGTTAAAAGAATGGACAAAAAATCCTTCGCGTGCTGTGCAAGTGTGATCATTGTCCAAATAAGAGGGGTAAAATAGCCTCCCCACATCTCAAAAGCTCCCAGAACAAATTGCAAACAATCTAACTCTTTATCTGCGATCAGTCCCACAACTCTCTTTCTCTCTCTCTCTCTCTCTCTCTACACGATGAACACAATGAACATCAATCTCTTTCTCTCTCTCTCTCTCTCTCTCTCTCTTTCTCTCTCTCTCTCTCTCTCCTTCATTAGACTTAGGGTTTCGACAAACCAGAAGAAGATTTTGGGGATTTAAAGGTTTCCAATCAACGCCAATTAAAAAAAAGGGGTTTCGATTGACGGGATGGCTGAGCAAGGGGAAATACCACTAGTGCATTACCACCATGAGGATGATTTGACTCTATTTTGCGTGGTAGTTTGTTTTTTAAGATAAAAATATAGTGAATCTGGGATCTATATGTGTTCTGTTTTTTGTAAGAACCATATGTGGTCTATTTTTTTTATAGGAGCTTATGCAATTATGCTTGGTATTTTGTGATTTCTAAATCTGTTGATGTGTTTTTTTTTTTTACTTGGCAGCAATGCAAACTAGAATTGAGCTGCACTTTGGTTGTCTAAAATCTGATGGTATTCTGTTTTGCTTGGTATTCTTTTTCTTTTTCTATTTATTGGGTGTGTTGTAGATTTTGGAGGAAAAATAATTGGGGAGGGTGCTCTGTTTTTGGAGGAAAAATCTGATGCACTATGTGTGTGCCATGGTTGAACAGAGAGAGACAGAGAGAGAGAGAGAGAGAGAGAGAGAGAAGGGTGGGGAGGGTGCTCTGTTTTTGTTTTTCCTTCCTTGTACACTGGGTGTGTTGCAGATTTTGGAGGAAAAATAATTGGGGTTGGTGCCAATTGTTGTGGGAGGTGGGATGACCTTTTTAACCCTCGCATTAGAGTGATAATCACATGTGCATGGCACATGGTGCAATTTTCATCCAAAAACTAACGGCAGGTTATCGATTGGACCACATGGGAAAAAATTAGATAGTTTTAGGACGACATGGGAGAAATTTTTAGTTTAGGGACCACATAGAGAAATGTGCATAATTTAGGGGATAAAAGCAAAATTCTCTCGAATTTTTATATTCTTCTAATTTGGGTCTAATATTCAAACTAATGAAACAATGAAAACACAATTCAGGGGTCTTTGATCATAGATTTTTCATTTTCTTCGTTATTTTGATTACAAATAAATAACCAATAACAAAACCTATTTTGCCGACATCATCTAGAGAGAGAGAGAGAGAGAGAGAGAGAGGAGTCCGTCTTTACTCATTGGTGACGGATATCCGCACAACCCTCGGTCTTCTGACGAAAGACTCCGGCCCCATAATAGTTGTTTGATTTCTTTGTTCACTGTACTTCACCGAACACGACATCGTATTGCTACGCTCCATGTATCTATCAACAGATTTTTCAGGCTCACATCGAGCAATTGATTTATGGGAAACCCGCTTTCGAGTAATGAAATACTCGTGTGGAAAATTTTTTTAAAGGGAGAGAAATTCGAGGAGGTGTTTGGGGAAATTTTAGGTGACTTAGGGGATGTTTGAGAGTCTATTTTTCATCTTTTTATTTTCAGTTTTTTGATTTTTTGGCTTTTTGAATTATGGTCAGAATATGTTTTGAATTTGTGAAGAGTGTTTGAGAGAAATATGCAAAATGCATTTTCTAACAAGAGTAGTGTTTGGCAAAATATTGATAAAAATGAGTTATGAATCGATTGTTTACCATTTTGCCCCTATTTATTTATTATGGTATTAAAAACGTGTACAAATATTATTTTTAGTAAGTTTTTAAATTCATACTGGGAAATGATTTTTTAACGTGTCCTGTCCCTTTTTGTTATGTAAAATATTTTTTTTAATTGAAAGTCTCCCATACTAAACAAAAATAATGTTCCCTAAAAAAAAAGAAATTGGACCTAAAAAATCTTTAACATTTAAATTTTAAACATTACACAAAAGTACTCCGATATAACAAAACTACTGACTAAGGGTGAAAAACGGTCGGTTCGGTTTGATTTTCAGGGTGTCTTGGAACGAACCGATCAGTTTGGGGTGGTTTGGCTAGGAACCGATCCTGACCGAATAAAACAATGGACCGATCGGTTCAGGGCGGTTCAGTTTTTTTTCGATTTTTTCAGTCCGGCATTAAAATTGAGATGGACGGCTAGGATTTTTTACTTTTTAGGGGTTAAGATCGTTTTTTTCGATTTTCAGTCCAAATAGGGGTGGTTTAGGAGTATTTCGGTCCAAATTGGCATGGTTTCGGTTCGGTTCAGTTCGGTCCAAACCAATTTTCAGGAAACCGAGACCGAATCGATAATCTTTCGGTTCGGTTTGGTCCGAAATCAACTGACACCGCTTTTCCCCGACCGAAAACCAAACTGATAGGTCGGTTTTTTTTTTTTGGATTTTTTGGATTTTTCAGTTTTTCTTTCACCTAGTACTAACTTTTCGAGGTGGGTACGCACTCTTCCTTCCAAAACCGCTCTCCTGTCCAAAACCATAACCCAACAAAATCAAGGAATCAGTCCATGGAATCAAACCCTAACACAATCTTCATTCCAAAAACACTCTTGTCCTGGGTTCTCTCTACATTCACTCCATAAAAACCCCAACAGAACCCCAAAAAATGGAATGAAAGGGCACTCCTTCACACCCCCTCAAGATTTGAACGATTTTGCCGAGGATGAACAGATTGGTGACGAGAACGCGGTGTAGATCTGCAACGTCTTTTGGCTTCTTCCCTCTTTCTGTCATTTGTTGGTGGTGGAAAAAAAGGGGATTCCAGAGGATAGAGGGGTAGAGGGGTAGAATGGAGAGTAGAAATTGAGGGAAAAATAAGAATTAGAAAGAGAAACAGTAAAGGAGATCTGAAGCTCGTTTTGCTTTATGTTCTAGAAAGTGAAAAGTGAAGAAGCTGTTTAGACAAGACAGGAGCATTTTGATAATTTTGACATGTGCCTGACTTCGGAATTGAAAATGACTGAAGACGGACCTAAGACACTTCCTATAAGGCAAAATAGGCTTAGGAGACATGTAGGGATATTTTGGTATTTTTATGTCAGATCATAAGCGAGCCTGCTTATTGCCAGCCTTGTAATATCATTGATCAACTTCAAGGCAACTTCAGGACTGAAAGTTACAGGTGACGAGCCCTACGACTCCCAGGTATATATGACAGTTCCTGAAAAATGAAAATAGGACATTGTGTAAGTTATACCGTAAATAGATTGAATTTACTGTTCTGATCTAGCATGGAAACTTGGTCAGTTTAAAATGGTGCCTGAATGCGTTTTTCAAGAGCCTTTGAACGTTTTCATGATAATATAATAATATGATGTTGGAACAAAAGGTTTTTGAAAAAGTTAACCAAACACTCATCGGGCTCCAATGTATCCCCAGCGCAAAAGGGAATTAGGACACTCCGTAGTTCAGACCTCATGCGGGACTTGCCTCACATTTTTTATTGGTGCAAGCTTACCACCTGTAATGGCCCGCACCATCTGACCGACTAATTCTTAGCTTAATATTAGGGTTTAAATACGAATGTGTGTTCAGAGCTTGCTGATAAAATAGCTTGAATGATTAAATTGATCCTCCCACGACATTTTAACCAGTAAATTTACTCCTTAATCTTGAGGAGACTAACCAACATAAAAAAACAGTTTTTGAGTAAAAATGGTATTTTTTTTTCTTCAATTGCTGTCAAATTGTTTTCATGAATTCCAATTACATTGAACTAATGTTTCTTTTGCAACAATATATGCAATTGGATAAATTAAAAATAACCCATTTTCAAAATCATAACTATCCCTGGGATTTAATGGAAAAAAGGATTGCATGAAGACAAAGAACTTTACCTAGTTTAACTTAAAAATGGACAAAAAATGGAAATAAAATTTAACATAACTTTTTACTTGGGCATTATAGAATTCGTAAAGGGCAATTACCTATGGAGCGGTTGATATTATTTGGAAACTTCTCATGTATGATGCGTGATCTTACACTTGGGAAATAAAAAATTGAAGTAGTGGACGAAATTCCATTATTTGGAGGTTGAGAAATTCAGATTCACAATGAACTAAATTTGGGCAATATATATGCATTAGACCACAGAAGGAAAATCCCTTACAGCTCCCATGAAAACAATTGCTGGTATGAGAGTAATTTAGCTAGTTTATTGCTCTTCCATTTGGCATTGTAATCATTTTTTATTTTATCAAAACACGATAGGGGCGGAAAAGATAGAAAAATAATTTATAAACTTTTAGGATGGAGATAGAAAATTTATGGTATTTCAAATTTAAAGAAGGAAATTTACAAAACATCTTTGGCGAATAGAGTTTTAGCAAGTTCATCTCGGGTCAGCAAAACCAAAGCCTTGTCATTCGAAAGATCACCAAGAACTGTGTATTGTGAGCTAAATCAACAACACCTTTAGCTGTAACACAGTGGGAAGAAATTAATGCTGGACTTCAATTGCTTACCGTCCCAAAGTCGGCTAGCAACAATTTGGAGATCGAAAATGGGGAAGTCCAGGAGTCACATTTTGAACCTAACAATTTGTTTAGTGTAAAAACAAAAATGAATATGGGCCAGCAGCTAAAAGTCTATCCAATCCTCTGATGGGCTAAATAATGAGCCCATACCTGATTCCTGTGATAAAGCAAATGAGGAGAATATACCAGTTGAAGCTCCAAAGGTGGCAAGAGCAAGAAAAAGGAAGGAAATTTCGTGATCTTTGTGATTCCATTGAAGCAGGGGAATTAAAGTCCTGAGATTGATCGACTACTGCAAAATGAATGCAGCAATAATCTAACTTTCGTTAACATGCTCTGATATTGGAAGACAGAATGCTGCTATAATCAAAAGGCTATCAGATGCAATCAAAGTTAGCAACAGTTTAGTAGTTAAATATTATGAAAATGATGTTACTACTCTAAATAGGTTAATTTATCCAATTTGAAGAGGAGAATCAAATACTTCGCCAATCTAATTTTCCTGCAGAGTGCCAGAAAGGCTGTGGGTTGATCCCTTGGTAGTTTCCTTGTTGCTGACATGAAGATGGTGTCGTGCGGTGGCGGCCAGCACTGGCCCTAGGCTAAAGCCCAAGGTGCCCGGGCTTTAGGCCCACCAAAATTTAGAGAATTTTTAGGGCCCCCAATAAATAGTTGTGCTATGTACACACACACACACACACACACACACACACACACACACACACATATATATATATATATATATATATATATATATATATATAAAGCAGTCCAACCCACCTTAATTTAAATTCAAAAACTATTATCTAATGAAATAGACCAAAAACTCTCAATGATACAATATAATTGTAGTTTTGGAATCAATCGGGCCCTTTTTTCATTTTGAAAGAATAACTTTTGACATCCCAATTTCCAACCCATTATACGTATAGCTCCTTTTCGGTTTCCATTATACATGCAACACCTTTGCAGATAAGATTGATTGTGCGTATATTATTAGTACTTACTTTTGCTACTAAAACTGCAAGAAGGGTGATAGTCAAGTGATGCTTTTGAATTGATTACTTTTTTTGACTTAGTAATATCTAAATGATGCTTTTGAAATATTGAAATAGTTAGTTATTATATTTGGTGTTTTTTCTTATTCATGCTATTTTGTTTAGGGAAAGTTCTTATTTTTTTTGGTGCCTATATTAATAATTCGTAAAGAGCCCATTTTTTTAGTGTCGCTTTAAGCCCTTAAAAATTTAGGGCTGGCCCTAGTGGCGGCCCCATATAAGGGCAAGGGGGGTCAAGCAACCCTGCTGGACTAAAATTTCCTATTGTTGTGTATATATAATTTTGGGTACTTTGGTAACTATGATCCCATACCGTATAGATTATTTTCTAATCTTGCCCCAAGTAACAAAAAATAAATATAACTATGCCGAAATAATTTTTCCGGATCACCTCTGATCTTTTCCTTTTTTTGGTGGTCCTAGAACTTTTTAACTTTCTCTATGATGGGGTATCCACACCCAATTATTTTTCTGTTCTACACCCATTGCTTTTGCATTTTAACTGGTCTCTCTATACACAGTCATAGATATGTAACTCCAAGAACTTAACAATCGTTTTAATGAGGTGAACACTGAGTTGCTTATTTGTGTTGCATGTCTTAATCCATCCAACTCATTTGCAAGTTTTGACAAGCAAAGGTTGAATCGCTTTGCTAAATTTTATCCTAAAGCCTTCTCGAATATTCAATCATTTAATGAATGTTATGTTCCATCATAAAGCAGAGCACAGCCAGATAGATAATTTTCTTTTTTGTGTTCACATTATTCTTTAACTCCTCTCTCTCTACGACATACTACTTTTTAGATGAATAGATCTCTTTTCATTTAGTATTCTAATGTACTCCATTTGTCCTATTTTGATAGATTCTTACGAAAAAATGTGCAATTTTCCAATAAGAAACAAAGTATTCAGTCAGTTCATAATTTTTAAATTTTTCTCACCAAATTAATGAACTAATCGAGATCTTTAATTTAGTACAAAGAAACTCGGAAAATCAAGTGTGAAAATACTTTATACTTTTATTTGAAAAATTAACATACTTTCGAGGGACCATCAAAATTGAATGAAGGAGTATATGCTATAGATTTTTGACCCCGTTGATGAAAAATCCTGCGTCTGCCCTGATGTCGTGGAATACAAGAGGAATGAATACTATAGCAAAGAAAAGCCCATAATCTGTGATATGGATCTGAGTTGCAGTTTGTCCCTTGTTCATCTCTTCCTCCAAAGCCAACAGCTTTATGCTCATCATACCCCATCATGTTTGATTTTTGCAGCTCCAATGTATTTTGCCTTTGTTTTCCTTTTTGGGGATTAGGTTGGCTCCTTGCTTTCTTTCCCCGGAGTTATGGGTTGCATATGATTGTCCTTGCCATAGATGCCAACTTAGTTGGGATGTGTAGTCTAAGCTGTGATGCTTCCTTTTCATAATCTTTTAAACCATTGTAAATGTTTCGTTTATTTGCCTAGAAAAAAAAAAAAAAAAAAAAAAAGGAACTGTTTTAGTATTGGGGATGGGAGGATGTTCTTGAGGTTGAGATTCCAGGAGAACACCTAAGTTGAAGACTAGATAATTAATCAGATTACTTGTTCTTTATTATGCATTTCTTGGGTATGAACTGTTAATATATTGTTTGTCATGTAAACGTTAGAGGGGTAGAGAACTATCTATTGAGTATCAAAATCATAGTGTTATGTGCCCTGACGTTTCACGGCAAGTGTTGAGGGAGATGGAGAGCAACAAAATCAGCCCGAGGAAGCTTTGGTCCCAGAAGGGGAGGTTGTCGAACCATGAATGATCAACTAGAAGTAGTAACATTTAAATTTTTAAGAAATATTATTTGAATTTCAAGAAGTGTATTCACATTTGGCAAACTCTACTTATTTTGTAATCGTTTTCAAACTAAGTTTAATTTCCTTATCAAATATGTAAGATTTCCGCTGACTTAGATGTCTAATTGATAAAAAATTATCTTAAAGCTTTTAAATTATTTAAAAAGGATTTAATTAATGTTTCCAAAAAATCAGGGCGTTACATTCTTTGAACTTTTCGCTTGAACTTAAATCTTCGCAACGTCATGGCAATGACTAATTTTTTTATTTTTTATTTTGTCACCAAAGGAAAGCTTTATTAATCTTTAAAAGAGTAGATAAAAACAGAAAGATTAAAAGGAGTAAAAGGAGCAAGGGGATGATGACATCACCAAAGTCAAAGATCCCAACTAGGATGCCGTCGTCGGCAATGTAAGTAATAGTCATTAAGGCTAGTTTTAGCAATCTCAGTTGTATTCAGTATTTTAGTTAGTTGGTCTATTACTCGCCAAAGAGCAATTGGTGTTTGTTGTATATAGATCTGATTCTGAGCTTTTGTAACATTCATTCAAGAACAGCTAATGAAAGAGAGAGAGAAATCTAATTCTTGATTGTTCTTCATCTTCTTCTTCAATTCTTCTCTGCATTTACTTTTCTATATGGTATCAGAGCACAAGACGAGAGTCTTACAATCCTAGAGAGTCAAACGATTCAACACAGAACTGTCATACTACATTTCCTGTTCATTAAGGTTTTGAAATCAACAATGGCTACAACAACAGTTACGATTCCTCCTGCACTCGCATTTCTAGTCTCAAATTTCCATTCCTTGGTGAACATCAAACTGGATGCTTCAAATTATCTCGTATGGAAGACATAAGTTGAGAATATGTTAGATACGAATGGCTATCTTGATTATGTTGATGGATCGGTCATAATACCACCTGCTCAGATTCGTAATGCTTCTGGAGAGATGGTATCAAATCCTAATTTTGCCTTGTATAAACTCAATGATTCTCAGATATTATCATGTTTAACTGCCTCATTGTCCCAAACTACAATATCCTAGGTGTTAGGGTTACAACATAGTTGTCAAGTTTGGGCATCTTTAAGTAGTAGATACAACTCTATTTCTAGATCTCAAATTCATGACCTACGGAGTAGTCTTTACAATCATACAAAAACATCAACAATGGAAAGCTATATTGATGGAATCAAAGCATATGCATAAAAACTTATTGGTGCTGGAAGTCCTTTGTCTGATGAAGAATTGGTGTTTCATGCCTTACATGGATTGCCTCCAGTTTTCAATGTTTTAGAACTGGCATAAAGACCAAGGGTTATTGACATTTGATGAGTTGGTAACTATGTACGTTAAATGGGGGAAGAACTTCAGATGTCTAAGGATCATAAGGATGAGATTTCAATTGTACTAGTTGCACCACATGTTACAACACCAAGAGCTAGTCATAACTCAGTCACACCAGGATCTTCTCAATCTATTCAATTTCAAGTACAACCTCAGACACATAATACATCACAATCTTCATCAACAATTTCAAGAACAAATAATTGTGGTTCTACGTACTCTTTATTCAAACCTTTACTCTTTCCTCCCTCTCATCTTGTGGTGCGTGAACAGTGCCTCCCTAAATTTGGGGGGGTTACTGTAGAAAAGTTACAAAATGTAACAAATTAGAAAAACATTTGAGGAACCTGATTTTTAAGATTTTTGGAGACTTTGCTCTCTACTTTAACTTTAAAGTCGTGCCATTTTGACTTAAAAATATATATATTTCTTTTTTTTTTCAATTTTTTTTACAACAATGAAAAGTACTCGTTGAGATTTTCTGAATAGTACAAAAAAAATTTAAAAAGTAGTTCCGAAAAGATTTTATTTTATAAGGTCAAACTTGCACGTTCTTTCGTAGGGGATATTTAAATTGGGACGGATAGAGTACAAATTTGGACATACCAAATGAGTTCCTTATTCCTATCTTGCCGGTAACCTTTCTCGTAGCATTGCCTAATTGGTTTGAGAAAATATTCTTTACATCAGCGGTGTAAACAAAGTTTTCACACCTTTTGAACTTACCCCATCTCGTGATATGTTATTGGAGGCTAAAATATTAATTCACCAACAATACTCTGGGTACACCATCCTGAGATGACAAATGAAGATCATAACCATTTTTTGGATGAGCAAAATAGGGAATATTTGAACCCGATTACCACCCAAAAAACAAAGGAACTCCAAACAGCCGCTACGCAAGATCTAGTGAGAGAGGGAAATGGAGTTCACTAGAAAGGAATTCAAGGTTTCGGTCAGAAATTGGTGGATGGGAAAACCATGCCACTTGTGCTACAGCCAAACAGCAATAATGATGTGGAGTCCCTCCTTGTGGTACTTGAGAAAAACAAGGAGTGGTTTAAACAACAGCTGTGATACATACACAGAAAAATGACCCAGAAATGACCCAAAAAACACATCCAAGGGATGAGATTCACCCAATACACTGTTTAAATCTCATCCCTTGGATGTGTTTTTGGATCATTTCTGGGTCATTTTTTCTGGGTATGTAGACTTTCCGTTTAAACAAATGATCATCGATAAAAGCGCCATTTTGCTCCGAGGATTTAACGTGAGGAATGCAAAGGATTTCAATGACATCGTCGAAACCGTCGGATGGGAGAACGTTAGTTATGTGGGTCCGGCCCCTAGGACGAACGTTCACAAACGAATTTACACGGCCAATAAGGAGCCCCTAGTTCAACCCATTAACTTCCACCATGAGATGGCTGTGGTAAGCAATATGTATCTTTCTGTATTTAAATTGAGATATTGTCCCAAAACATAACACTTCCGGTATAAAATTGCCCCAAACATTCTTTCCAAAAAAATAGATAATATCATGCAGATTTTGTAAAACTATTTTGCATCTTTACAGGAATCACTTTAACGAAACCTTACATACCTATACCAAAAATAAATATTACTACTGCATGTATAACTTTTCTTATAACAAATGAACTTTCACTAATCATTGTTTAAATACGAAAGGCCTCGATGGTGGCTTTAAATCAATGTGTAGATAGTATAAATTATGTAGTCATGTAGACTCGTCCCTAAATAGTGAAATTTCTAGTTTCGTCCCTGCTTGTAATGACAAATTTTTTTTCTTTTTTGTTTGACCAAAAATATAGATAAAGGGATATCCAAAAAATGTGATGTTTTTCTGTGAGGTACCACCGCCTGAAGGTGGTGAGACGCCAATAGTGCCAGGCTTCCGAGCCGCGGAACGGATGGCAGAGGAATTTCCCGAAGCAGCAAAAGAAATGTAAGAGAAAGGACTGAAATACACTTTCACAGCCCCCGCTCAGAATACAGAGTCCTTTACTGGAGGTGGTTGGCCAGCAATGTTGGGAACTTTTGAACCTGTAGAGGCTGTGAAAAGGTATATTATATTATCCGTAATTACATAAACTGATTTAATTATGTGTATAAATTCAAATATACAAGTGTCTGGAACAGTTTAATGCATGTGAGTCACTTACGTTTTGTGAAACCCGCTTACATAGAACAATATTGTGTTAGATCAATGTATAATCATCTAGGCACGTGGATTTTAGAACAGATCTAAAATTTAAAATCTAAACCGAAACATTAAAATGCAAAAAAACAAATGTTAAAACCTATCGCTGGAACTGATATCCAAACCGGGCAGGAACCCTTACGTACGGGTCTCAATTCTCAAAGCGTCAAGCAACCAGACAAACCGCTAGAAAGACCCAAACCCAAATCAGACACAGACCCAAACCAACATTTTTTTTTTATAGCAATCTGAGTACAAACATTCCAAATATTCCAACTTCGAATTTATTAACAAAAAGCTAAATAAACAAAAGTGCGGAAGCTGATTGACATGACTAAAAGTAAATAAAAATGCAAATGCCCTAGAGGTCCAAATGGTGGATCCCGACACTGTCTTAGAGTCTACTATGGCACTCCATGAACTAATTTCAAAAAAACGTGGAATAAATCTGTCAGCTGAAAGTTGAGTGAGTTAAGCATGCTATGGGTTAAGAATATAGCGTGGCATACATATAAACAAATAATAAGCGAGAGCTCCAATGAAATTGTTTCAAATAAAAAAAGTCGGTGGCTCAACAAATAGTATCAATGGGATGAATATCTGATTAACAAATAACAAGAACTATAATTGATTCACAAAAATATGTATTTATACCAATTAGCCCATCCAAGAATACCAAAATGACGAACAACAATAATAGGAATCCGAACCAAATTATGTGGAACCATGATAATAATAATATCCAATGTCAAATGCCAAATATATGTTTTCTTAGGGTTTAGCTTGTTGGATCTAACACTGTACTTAAAGTCACCTCAGGCCGGCGCTTGGGCCTTTTTCCTAAGCAGATCCAGAATAGGGTCACAAGGTATTTCACAAGTCTTTTCTCAAGGGTCAGCCCCGACAGCAGAGGCAATGAAAGGTGAGGTAGTGGAAAGCGGTGGAAAGTGAGGCAATGCAAGATAGAAGGAGGAGCTGTGGGAGGTGAGTTAGTGAAGAAGAAAGGCGGCAGAGAGAGGTGGAAGGTTGGTGGAAGGCGTCGGTGAGCAGAGGGGAGAAGTACAAATGGAAAAAAAAAAGGGGAAATCTCACTATGGAGATGGAAAACCTTTACTATAGGAGGGGGAAAAACAACCACCGGGAGGGGGCTTCCAAGCTGGGTTTCCAGTAATAATATTGTCTTTGGTAGTTTTTGACTTAAACTTACTTTTTGTAATTTTTGTTTAGTGATGCAGGGCAGCCTATAGAACAGATTCAATCGTGCAAGAGGAACACGAACAAAAAGATCGACCCAGAGGTACTCCCTCCTTAAACAATCAAAATATGAGTAAAGACTCGTTTTCTTTAATTCAATATCAACCAACCCTAGCCGCTTAGGCTTACAACTTATTATATAGGAAACTAAAAACCCTAATTGATTTGCTCTGAAAAAAGGAAGTCAAATCAATGAAAAACGTAAAATTACCAAAAAAAGGAAAAAATCGGAAATAACAGCAAATAACGTAGTAAGCTAACCGGACGATTTTAGGACACTCGGTATCGATACAGGGAAAATCCTGTATCGATACGGGTTGATTCTGTTCGCCAATTAGCACGCTGGTATCGATACAGCAAAAACGCAGTATCGATACCGACAACCCATTTGTTGATTCTTAGGCCTTTTTAGGCCTACGTGAACGCAACTTGTCCATCCATGTTGACGCAACCCGGTTTGCATCATCCTCCCCTGCTTGAAAAGAATTCGCCCTCGAATTGCAATCATCAGAAGTCGAACTATCACCCACAAACAGAATCAGATGCTTGACGTTGAACACATCCGATGTGCGCACGTGGTTAGGAAGATTTAAACGGTACGCATTTGGATTGATCTTCTCAAGGACCTCCAAAGGCCCAATGTTCCTGGCCTTAAGCTTGTTGTATTCTCCTTCCGGAAAGCAATCCTTGGTCAGCACAGCATACACAAAATCACCCACCTCAAATTCCACCTATCTACGTAACTCCTCATGCTCCTTTGGACTCATCCGGTAATGGGCTCGGTTCGGCAAGGTAGCACTGGGCACCAAATCAATTTGGTGCTGAATGTCACGTAGTGGTGGCAAGCCCTCCGGTAACTCCTCTGGATAGACATCCCCAAATTCCGACAGAAGGGGCTGAATAATAGCTGGAACTGCAGCCTCGGATTGATCCTGCCCAATATCCTTCCCAACCAGAACGTAAGCAATCCCAGACTCAGCAATCTCCTCTTCCATCTGTGCTCTCGCTAATAAATTAGGACCCGAAGCAGCTGACTCCTTCGATGGTAACAATTTGATCTTTATACCACCATAAATTAAACTGTAAGTGTTAGACCCTCCGTCATGCGCGACCTTACGATCATACTGCCGCGGACGCCCCAAAAGCAGATGACAAGCATCCATAGCCATAACATCAAACCATGCACTATCCTTATATTTAGAGGCCATGGAAAAAGAAACTAAACATCGCTTAGAAACTTTTACCTCATTACCTTTCTTCAGCCAACTCAATTTGTAAGGATTGGGATGCGCCTCTGTCTTCAAGTTCAATTTTTGCACTGCCTCTTCTGACACCACGTTCTCACAACTGCCCGAATCAATCACATAGCGGCAAACTTTGCCATCAATTGTGCAAGTGGACTGGAATATGTTGTTTTGCAACCACGACTCCCCTTCAGATTCTCGGGGTGCATAACACACCCTTTGAACCACCAGCAGTGGCGACCCTATGTCACCTGTACATTCTATCTCCTCCATCTCCCCATTATCGTCATCGTATATAGCCTCCTGGTCATAACCTTCAGTTGCCTCCTGATCAGTTCCCTCCTTGTCTATGAACAAGGCCTTTCCTAGACGATTGCCTTTCCTGCAATCCAACATACGATGACTTGGCTCGCCACACTTAAAGCATTTAAAGCCAGTAGTCGCCGTTCTGTTGGTTGCTGGTATTGCGGGTTGAAGAATAAAGCGCGTGTAAAGCGGTGCGGCCCCATGATTGTTCGAGCGATTAATCGTTTCTAATTACCCGATGGTCTCCTATTGAACCGTTTTTCTAACACTAAAGCTCTCTGATGGGCATCCGAAACAGAACACAAATCATACATCATTAATTCATCTTGAATTTGTTGACGTAAACCCCCAACATACCTTGCAATCTGCTGCTCCGTAGACTCTGCTAAATCGTTTCTGGCCACAAGTTGATAGAACTCTTCGGTGTAATCGTCGACAGAACGCATGTTCTGGCGAAGACTCTGCAATCTCTGATACATGATATGGGCATAGTTATGGGGAAGGAACTCCGCCTGCATCTTCTTCTTTAGCTTTTCCCAATCAGTAATCTTGGACTTTCCGTTCCGGCTCCTTCCGATTTTCAGTTGCTGCCACCACGCAGAAGCTCTACCCCTGAATCTGGTTGCCACAAGAGGAACCCTCCTATCCACAGGAACCCCTTTGAAATCCATGATTTCGTCTATAGCATTCAGCCAGTCCAGAAATTCCTCCGGTGATAGATTGCCCTGAAATTCGGGCAGGTCAATCTTGATACTTCTCTCCCATGAATGAGAGTCATGGGTTCTAGCCACAAACTCCCTGCCCCTTCCCTGTTGGTGGTAATGACCAGCAAAAGGGTTGGAACCTTCATCATCCGAAAAACCCTCCTCCTCCTCCTGAGGATTAGGTCTGATAGGACAAAGGCGAGTCGGGTTTCCAACTTCTAGGGCCTCAAGGCGCTGCATGATTGCCTCGAGTGTCAATCCCATCCGATGAAATCCGTCCTCAATCCGAGCTTCTCGAGCGACTTCATCCCGCTCATAGACTTCGTCAAGATCAGCCGTACGGTTGCCTCGTCCACCCCGTCCTCTAGCACGCCTCTGGTAGCCATCTCAGGATTGGAACTTGTAGCTCTGATACCAACTGATGCAGCGCAGCCTATAGAACAGATTCAATCATGCAAGAGAAACACGAACGAAAAGATCGACCCAGTGGTACTCCCTCCTTAAACGATCAAAATATGAGTAAAGACTCGTTTTCTTTAATTCAATATCAACCAACCCTAGCCGCTTAGGCTTACAACTTATTATATAGGAAACTAAAAGTTCATATAAGATGACATTGTACATAACCATATCATGTTCAGTCATGAAAAACTTTGAAAGATTAATTTCACATGTTTTCTTTTTCTTTGAAAATGATTATTTCAATAAGCTGAAAGATAATAATTCGAAGTTACATTATCGGATAACATTAATTTACAAATATAGAAAAAAAAATACCTATAATAGTAAAAGAGGTCAAATAAATTTTGATGAGAAGAATTTTCCATGTTGAAATAACGAGTTAGAATCTTAATCTCAGATGGCCAGGGATTCGGGAAATTTGTTCCTTTCCAGCTCTCATATTCAAAACCACCAAGACGCTGTCATGTGTCGGTTAGTCCATGCATGACTTTCTCCCTATGTGAATTGGGTCGTCCACTAGTAGAAGGTGGTATGGGCCTCTTTCTAGGATTAGTCAAGGTAAGCATGTGCTGAACACTTTGAGTTACCGAAAAAAGTAATCAAGAAATTACTGAGATCATTATAAATCTTTTTCAGGGCTAAGGTACTAGCTGATATAGATATAGAGTGGCAATCAAACGGAAGCGCAAAGATGAGTGTCACCCAAATGGCCAAATGCCTTTAACCAACGTGTTCGACGGAAGAATGGGAAGAAAGATGTGGTTCAACTTAGTGCACTATATGTACGCGAAGAACCAGATCAAATCAACGATGATGGACGTAGAGATACTTGAAGAAGAGAGCATACAATTCAAGTGGGAGAAGGGTGATGTTCTCTTCTTAGACAACTTGGCTATTTAGCATGGTAGAAGGCCCTCTTTTCCTCCCAGAAAAGTCCTTGTTGCTATGGGAAACTAGTTTTTCCCGATAAAACAATAAAAACATCATGGAATAAAGGGTTGTGTATTTGTGGGTTTTATTTTTTGGCTTGTAACTTTATTCGTGAACATTTTTTTTTCTTTTATTCGTCAACTTTATTCACGAACTACCTTGTTCTTTTTAGTGATAATATGATATTCTCTCCATTTCAGAATGTATATACAAAAAATATAATTTGATCATTCTCAATGGCAGAGGCATGTGTGGACCAGTGTGGGCCTATTCTCACATTGGATTTTGGGGATTTTTTTTTGCGTTCAATTAGTATATCATCTTTAAAAAAAGAGAACTTATTTCATGTTCTTGGGGCATCATTACGTGGTGTCACAATCCTTTTTTCTCTACATATTTATGTGGGAATCAAGACTAATGAATGCATGGGACTCACCTAAAAATGTGATAGAAAAATGTATTAGGATACCAGTGAAGATGCCCTGAAAAAGAATATATTAGGATACCAAGTGAGGATGCCCCAAGGTTAATTACTTCATCAATTCACCAATTTTTGCCTTGAAACTATCCTGTGTTACAAAATGATGATTATCATAAATGCACGTCAAACGAGACTTCTTTTTACATTCGCACTTATTTCTCTTTTTAAACTATCAATAACTCTTCTATTTTGAGTTGAAGATAAGTATTGGGAACTAAAAGTTGAATTATTTTACGAATGAAAAACTGGAAATTGTTTAAAACGTAAAATTATTTTTGATTTTTTCCATAGCTATTTTATATAATGTAATAGTTTAATAATTTTCAAATAGGAATTTATGTTGAAGAAAAATTTAAAAGAAAATCCAGACATGTTCACTTCTTAAGAAAAGAGAGATTTTTTCCCACAACAAAGAGGTGTCTATGGATTGTGCCCCCACTGATACATATTTCTAGCTACGCCAATGATGATTCTTATTGATACTTAAAGTATTGATTATAAACTTATGTAACAAAGCGTTATTAAAATATTTGAGAAGTGATTTCTGCTCCAAAATATAAAATACAAAATCTTATTTCAATGCAAGGAACTTATAGAACGCGTCCAGGTTATCAGTGAAGAAAACCGTTACAAATGCTACCAATCAACTTATAATTACAAATTCTTCTGATCCAACAATTTTAATTTTGTGGTTTTTTTTTTATATATTTTTTTAGATCAATAAAAGGTAAAAAGAAATGCGGAAAGCTGATGCATATCAAAACCCAAAGCGCAAATGAACGTGCGCATGCGATCTTTGGCTAAATAATAGTACTCCCGTCGTCCCTTTCTCACGGTCATTATTTAAGTTTGACATGTCCCTTAATAAATGTTCATTTGGAAAAATTAGCAAGCAAAAGTTTATATATTTCTCATTTTGCTTTTCTTAGTATATTCCAAAAGCACATAGGTCCTCTGCTATTTGGATAAAACTGCAGGGGTTGCGCGCAGTTCATTGGAATGTGTATCGATTTTAAGTTCGTAGTCCAAGCCGATAATATTTTAGAGCGGGCGATACTACAATGCACACCCTCCCATATGAGATTTTATTGTTTTAAATCTGAGTTTTGTGGCACCAAATATAAGATAATATGAGATTTTGTAGCATCAAATATGAGATTTTGTGGCTCCGAATATGATATGTCATACGGTATGCACCCCATAAAGATGGACGGCCGAGATTGCGCCACATAAGACATGTGGGGATTTGTGCCACCTTTGACCATTGAATATATGAGATTTTGTGGCTCCAAATATGAGATTTTGTGACTCAAAATATGAGATTTTGCGACACCAAATAAGAGATTTTGTGGCTCCAAAATATGAGATTTTATGGCACAAAATATGATATTTTGTAACTCAAAATATGAGATTTTGTGGCACCAAATATGAGATTTTTTGAAAATATATGAGATTTTGTGGCTCCAAATATGAGATTGTGGCACTGTAGCAGTTACTGTAGCAATCCGAATGGGTCCAAATATGAGATTGTGTGGCTTCAAATATGAGATTTCATGGAAATATATGAGATTTTGTGACTATTTATATGAGTGTGCATACCATATGCACTTCATATCTCCAGCCACAAAATCTCATATTTAGAGTCACAAAATCTCATATTTTAAGTCACAAAATCTCATATTGAGTAATTTTTAGAAGGTGCGCATTGTAGCATTACCCTATTTTAGATCCTGTAAGATGCGTATTGTCACCAAAATTTTTAATCCTCGCATCTATTAGTACATTATCCAAAAGGAGTTATCTAGTCCGGGATCCCTAAGACTAGGACTCCTAGTTCCGGATCAAATTTTCATGATCCGAACCGTCCAATGTGTTTAAAACGTGTTTTCAAGGGTTCCTGCGAGAAATCATTCAAAAAAATACAGGGAAGGGTTTGATTTAAGCAATTTTTCATAAAATTGTATACGTACAATTTTTGTGAAAACTGCTTTGATCAAGCCCTTCCTGGTTATTTTTTTTATGATTTCTTGTGGAGACGCTTAAGAACACGTTTTAAACACATTGAACGGTTCGAATTTTGCAAAAACACATTTTAAACCCTTAAAATCGCTCATTTTCCTTCAATCCGGGATCTTTGGCTAGATAATTTATGCATTATCCAATTGACTTCTAAATACAAGCTTAACTAACTTGTTTTTTGGTTTTTTGGTTTTTTAAACTTTTAGTTATAGTTTAAATCTACAACTTTTTTCACTATAGTGTTTTTTTGGTTTTTTAGTTGTAGTTTATTGTAAAAGGTAGTTGATTTTTTTTGGGAGCTTTTTTGTTAGTGGAATAAGATAGCTTTTGAGTTAAAACAAAACTAGATTTTTGGGAGAGTTTTTTGTTAGTGGAATAGAATGGTTTTTGAGTTAAAACAAAACTAGTTTTTTGTTAGTGGAACATGGCCTAATTAAAGAATTAGTGATCAATTTATAAAATAACATTACTAAATTTTATTGGGAAAAATTGAAAAAAACCCTTGATATTTGGACCGAGTATTATAGAGACATCTGACCTTCAATAAACCTTAACTAAACCCCTGACATTTACATTCCGTTATCAATTAACACACGTCCCATTTTCCGTCCAAATCCTAACAGAAAAGCTGATATAGCGTTTAGTTGGATACTTTGAGACACCTGGGCTAATATTTGGCAATGACATGGGCGTTCTAGCAAATTTTGGTGTGAAAACCAATCACAAACCACATGTGTCAGTGAGCCCCCCACTAATCTGACTTTAAAAAAAAAACCCCTCTTTCTCTTTCCTCCCCTCATCTTTCTCCCCCAAACTAAATCCCCTCCTCTCTCCTCCGCCTATTCCAGCCACCACCTCTATAACCACCGCCGCCGCCACTTTGATGTCCACCACCACCACTTCCATGCCCACCACCACCAAAAAGTAATGGGTCAAATTTAATTTTTTAGTTTTTTAATCATATTTTTGTTGTATTGACCAGATGTTGATTAATGCGAGCAATGACCAACTCACTGAAGGGTTTCAATCCTTGAGGTAAATTTAAAATGGAAGTAACAAAAATTTCAGAGGAGGACCGTTCAGTTTAATGAAAAAACCGAAAGTATATATAAGCAATATGCCTTTACCCAATCTCCAAACCTATTGCTGGATTCGGTTGATGATGCCGAGGTCCGACTCCAATATTGTCCAAGTGGCGGTGGTGGTGGCTGGAATAGGCGGTGGAGAGAGATGAGGGAATTCAATTTGGGGGAGAGAGATGAGGGAAGGAGAGAAAGAGGGATTTTTTTTAAGTTAGATTAGTGGGGGGCCCATTGACACATGTGATTTGTGATTGGGTTTCGCACCTAAATTTGCTAGAACGTCCATGTCATTACCAAATATTAGCTCAAGTGTCATATCATACATCGAAGTATCCTATCATATCATACATCACCGAGCCCGCCAAATTTACTCAATCAAGCCTAGAATAAACACAATATTTTTCAAGAAATGCAACGGATATGAGATCGAACACGTAAGCAACCGGGAGAAATAGATTGTTAAGTTACCATTCAAATTTTAATTAAGAGTTATGTAAAGAACCCAAAATGATTCCAACTCTAACAAAGTGAGTCAAGCTCCAAGTGTCCAACATCTATATTTTAAACTTCGAATGGTGTCATGTGTACCCCCCACAACTCATGGTGATTATTGTACCAACCAATTACCATTTAACCAACCAGAGGCTCAAACTTCAACTGTTCTCGCGCGTATCCAGCTTAACCATCCACCAATCTAATTTGAAAATATACTTTAATGCTCAGATAATGTACACACACTCTGTATATAAGCATCTAGAACCCACAATACTTGTGCATGTTTAGCAATTACCAATTAAGGTCAAATAATTCACTTAAGCACACAATCCACATCAACCTCATTATTTTTCTTAGGACAAGACCACAAAGTCACTTAAGATACGGAACGGAAAAACATGAGACAATCTGCTACTATTTCAAATTCCACATTCATTATTCGCCCGAAAGGTAGGTCACAGAAATAAATTAATTGTTTGCTGTTCGGAGACAATTAATGAATACAAGTCATTGACTCGTTTCTCGTAGGTCAAAAGAGCGTAAACTCCTCATTTTGTCATAAATCCTCAGTTTTTAGAAAATCAAATATTATAATTTCAAAGCCACCAACCCTCAAAATTTCAATGTAGTCTCAAGATATAGTAGGAGTAAAATAAGCTGGTCCAAAAACAAGCTAACCAACAGAGCTACCTTCTGTAAACATTTCTAAAAGAGTAAAATACTAGGTGAACTAGAAATTTTAGGCTTTCAAAGTCAGTAAAAATGTATAATTTTCGGGAAAGCTTGTACCATTTCCTAAGATTTCGGTTGACCTCTTGTTAGCCTTGTTATTTCCCTTGGGGTCTGGGTAGGCATGTGATTGTCCCTTGAAGGTTTGCCAACCTAGTTGGGATGCCTTCTTGCGTTATGATGCGGTTTCTCTTGGTCCTTTTTAATCTTTGTAATTTGTTTCCAAAGATTAATAAAATTTCTTTGCCATTCAAAAAAAAAAAAAAAAATTCCACTTTAACATTTTTTCATCATGAAATGTAAGTCTTAACAACAACTCAAAGACTAGAAACAAATCCGTAACTTTTAAATTCGTCAGCGAGAGCAGAGTCTTCTAGAGAGAGAGAGACTCTGGGGTGGGTTTCCCCTCCCTCCCCCACCGCCTCCCCCTTCCCCTCTTTCCCCTCTTCTTTCAGCCCCTTCCTCTTCTCTTCCTTCCTCCTCACCTTTCCGTCCCCCAGCCCACTCTCCCCTCTCGGATTTCTTTGTTCTCCTCTCTCCTCCATGGCTGTGTGGTGGTTGAGACTCTCATCCTCAGGAGAGCTGTTCTCCCACTACCCCATCATTTTTGGACCTTGTTGGCTCAGATCTACCAATCGGGGTTCTCTGGCCCTCAGATCCGATCTTGGAAGCCGGATTTGTGGGTTTTCCAGCAGCAGCGGCAGCAGTGTCAGGCGGCTTTGTCTGCGGTGGGACGAAGAGATGTGGAGCTCCGGACGCTAATATCCTTCCGTCTTCTTCCTCTAGCCACCTCCAAGTGGAGCAGTGGTTCTGTTATCGGTGTTGTAAAATTTTGCGGCTTTTATCTCTTTCTTTTCTTTTTCCATTGTTTATTGTATTTTCTTTTCCTTTATTTCTTGTAATTTCTGTTTCGTTAATGAAATATGTTTCTGTTTGCTCAAAAAAAATTCGTCAAGAGCCTGACTAGCCACTAAAGCACTATTACATAACATAAACTTTTATACCCAAACTAATTTCCAATATGCATGTAAAGTCACACCAAACAACTCTATCTCTATTCCACTCCAAATAAAATGCCAAGTGTAAGCTCCAAAGGCCGAACTCCCTTTTGGTTGACACTTTCATGCCAAAAACACACATTCACATGTATCCCTTTTTATCACTTTGTAATTTCTTTTACTTATCCTTTCAGAGTGTCTGTATAGGAAGTGAAAAGAATTAAATTTATTTCGTAACATAGGACCAAGAGTTGTTAGTTAGTCAAGGTGCACGTGTTTGGTAGCAGTGATTTTTACAGACTAAATTGCACAAGATTGATATGCGGTCTATTGGAAAGTTTGAAGAGCAATGAAAAGATTTTCTATTACCAAGAAAATCTTCCTCAAACAAGGAAGGAATTTGCAGTGAGAAAATGCACGAGATTCTTAGCCATGTTTATGTCGTGATTAGGCAAATCAATTATGGTGAGATTATTTATGGCATGATTAGGAATCAATGATGGAGAGATTTTACTGATTCTGTTTCACGGTTGGAGAAATGGCTTGAGCCGTTTTTGCTGGTGGATAAAGTTCTATAAATTAACTTGTGTGGCTTACACAAAAAAAAACTACTTTTGAGAGTAGCCACGGTCAACATATTTGAGAGAGAAAAATATTGTGCGGCACTAGTTTATTGTGTCTTGGAGATTCAATCAATCAAAGCTCTTCCAAGTTTTCTCCAAGGAGTTTGAATCACTTTCAATCTTTACTACTGAGTTGCTTCTGGTGGATTTCTGGAAAGATAATCGGAAGGCTTGAGGATTCCAGGCAGCAATAGTCAAGCATGGGGTACAGTGAATGAGGAGTCGGCTATCGCTCTTGAGTCAATTGTGAGGATTCTCAGTTGTGTAGTAAGTGCGATTGTAACCGTATAATATTTTTTATAAGTGTTTGATTCTTCTCATGGTTTTTTTTTTTCATTTAGGATTTTTCCACATATATCCGGTGTTCTTCGTATTTTTTATTCAATTCCTACTTATTGGTTTGTGATTTTCTTTTAACACCATAGTAGGAATTTCACCAAACTCATACCCTTCGCATAAGTGCAACAAACCTACAAATACTACATGACAAATACTGCCCAAATGACACTAATTCATACAACTCTAGCATTTAAGCACGAAGCCCAAAATACAATCAAGTTAATTTTCTCAATATTGAGGATATATCTTCCCTAATTCCACCAAAAAAACAACCAATATCCAGTCCACCCCGAAGAGCAAAGAGTCTATCATTTATGTCAGTTCCCTTTAAAAGCTCCATCATGTATAGTTTTGATGTCAGTTTTTCAAAGAACCGACATGGAATACTAATTTTTTCATGTCGCTTTTCTCTTAAAACCGATATTAAAATTGATCAGGTAATCGTATCTAATTTCTATGTCAGTTTTTCAAAGAACCGACATGGAATACTATTTTTTTCATGTAACTTTTCTCCTAAAAACAACATTAAAGTTGATTAGACAATCATATATAATTTCTATGTTAGATTTTCAAAGAATCGACATGGAATACTAATTCTTTCATGTTGTTTTTCTCTTAAAACCGACATTAAAATTGCTCAGCACAAGAAAATTTAAAAAATCCAGTATAAATATTTTTGTTTGTCTTTTATCAACAATAAGCATTCTAGCTTAGTTCATATATAGCACGTGTATGCAAGGAGCTCAAGGTCTCGAGTTTGAGTCTTGGGGTAAGAAAATATTGCCCACCACAGGGAGGGCCATGTGGGAGCAATGTCAGAGCCACGTGTTTGAAATAAAATTGGGATTTTTTTTTTGAAATGGAGAATAGATAAGATGACGGATTATACCCGTCATCTTAGACATTTAATGACACTTTAACACCATCATCTTTGCAATAAAAGATGACAGTTTTAAAACATAATTGAAAGCATAAGATGACAGTTTTAAATTGTCATCTTATATGTTTCAATGACACTTCTAAAGCGTCATAAAAAATTCAAACTTTTAATGTCACCTCCATAGACGACAGTTTCAAAACAAACATCTTTAACGTTTAATGTCGTGTTTTGACCGTCATCTTTTAAAATTATTGTAGTAGTGTCAGGGCATCACATCCTTTGAACTTTTGCAATTTATTTTGCTCGACCGCATTTTTTGAACTTAAATCTATGCAACGTCATGACAATGACCCCTTTTTTTTTCGCTTGTCAACGAAAAAGCTTTATTAATCTTTGAAAGAGTAGATAGAAATAGGAACGTTAAAAGGAGTATGGGGATGATGACATCCCTACCAAAGTCAAATATCCCAACTAGGATGCCAGCCGCGCAACCCTAGGAGGAAAACCAAGTTGGCAAGGAACCAACCTTAGAAGAAAATAAAAAATATGAGAAGCAGCTGCTACAATTCATCCAATTCAAATACAGCTACCATAATACATAGTTGTAAAAAATCTTGGCAGCAGCAGCTAGAACAATATATTTCACTCCATCTAGGATTACTCAAGCATATATAGCAAATAAAACACGCCCGCAACAACCCCAGCATTTGAAAAATTACATGCATCTGCAACAAAAGTCATCACCTGCTGATCAAAAAATAAAAAATAAATAAAAAAAAGCCATCACCTTTTTTCTTTTTTCTTTTCAAATCCAGAAGCCATCCCTTGAGAAACAAGAGCAACAGACAAAACCTTAACTGAGAATTAAGCAGCATCAGGCCATCAGTTACCAGAAAACTAACTTGAGCCCTCATTTTAATCACAGAGCACCGTTTCTCATGAGTCACGACATTGCCTGGAATCACTCCCAAACACTAAGAACCGACCCTTGCTAATTGAAAACAGCTAAAGCAACTCCACATAACAAAGAGGTGTGACTCCCATACACACATAAACAATAAAACACGACAGAATCATTAGTTAGTAGCAGTGGACTCATAAACAATAAAACCTCTATAGAAACTTCACTTAGTACTAACAGCATACTCATTACATCAATACTCTAAAAAAATGAAAATAATAATAAAATAAAACACCACCTCCTGTGCCAGTTGAAAACACCCACACACACATACTCCCATCAACTACCAAAACTCAGGTCATGACAATGACCTTAATATTCGTGATCATTTAATTGATTCCAATAAGCTACGTTACCGAATGGCGTAGGTATTGATGCAGGGAGGCGTGTTGAAATAAGAACACAATCACGAATTTTATCTAAACTTGAGGTACGCCTACCTTGAACAAACAATATTGAGAAAACTCTCAAAATTTCATTAATAATCATAAACAACTCCCATAGCTAGGAGGCTTATATACATTCTTATTTATAATAGTAGAATTTCAACATACTAGGAAATAAAGAAAAAGGAAACAATAAACCTAGAAACTAAATTTCTTCTTGACCAAGCAAGAATTAAAAGGAAGTTAAATAAACTAAACTAGGAAGCAAAATATTGTAGAACACTTATTGTTTCTAAAATTGCAAGACTCCTTAACAAAATTACTAAAACCAAAATAAGGAAAACTTAAAAAAAAAAAAAAAACTATTTTAAATAATATTAAATTTCCATTCTCCATCAGGTATTAACATTATCATAATTATTTAATCCTACCATTTTAGACTAATAGGACGAACAATGTAGGATAATAAGTTAACAATGCATCTATAGATGAAGTGACCTCTAGGTGTGTCAAGGCGGTCGAAGAAGACCAAAAGTGGAAGCAACACACTCTCACGAAAAGCTCATAACGACTTTCAAAAAATGCAAATCCTAAATAATAATTATCCTTGCACAACCATTGAAAAAGGAACTCCAAAAAAGAATCCCTAAGACCATCTCCAATAGTTTTGCTAAGGCCCATTTTAGCTCGAAATTAGGTTAGATGACTTTTCTATTTTCTCCAACAATAGAATTAACTTGTTAATACTTAAAATTTGATACAAAGAAGCGTATGTGCTGAGAATACAAAAGATAATCGCCCATCTCTCTAATAGCTTAATCTTTTAAATGAGTTAGTGATTAACAATCTAATATAGTATTAGAGCTAGTAATAGATCCAAATGTTCAAATCTCATTGCCAAGCTAATAATTAAAATTTACACATGTTTAACCCACTTATGGCTTGAAGTTGGGGGGTGCTTGTTGAGAATATAAATGATAAAATTTCCCAACTCTCCAACAGCCATAACAAAAACACCTCTCTCTCTCTCTCTCTCTCTCTCTCTCCACATTAGATAGGGATTAAATTGAATATGCTACCAACCGCGGGGTTCAAGTCTAAGTAAAAAGGAAACTTTAGGGGGTCACGTGCCCCTGTGGCTCCCATGTAGATTCTCCAGTGACAACCATCTCCAGAGCCGTGGCTTACGTTCACATCCTTATTTATAATGATAAATATTTAGCCCTAGAAATACCAATGAAAAGCTAAATCAAAGTATTGGAGAAGAAAAAAATAGTAAAAAGGAAATATAATCATGTTAAACAAGAAAACTTAGTATTCTAGGCAATTTATGTTAAAACGGAAAGATTCTACATACTTCTAGGATAATCAAAATATCAGCCTGCATCATAATCTCCCTTTTAAAGATTAATAAAATTCTTTCCTTTACTGAGAAAATAATATAAAATAAAACTTGTTCATATTGTTGGGAAATTTTCGGGCCACATAATAAAAGTAGTAATTTTTTACATTCCTCCAAAATGATTTTAAGAAAATTTATCTGATAAGCCCAAGATGTTGTAGATATCCGGGGCTTATCTTGCTCATTTATCTCACACACGCACGCGATTTCACGCCTTATATGTTTGATATGCGCATCGTAGTGTTTTTGACAAGTTACAGGTTGAACGCACAAAATAAGCGCATTTGGAGCACTTTGAGAATCGTGCCACATTACCGAGAGCCACGTGCCCCGTGGCAAGCCAACACCGGGCCCCACGGGCCATGAAACGATGATTCGGTCGAGGCCCGGGAATACGAAAAGTTGGTGCTTTGAAGTCGTGCTTCACGTTCACAAAAATTCCTGGTGGGGTTAGGGCTTGAACATGCACTCACAAGACTGAGGTTCACCTTCCTCAAGGGTCCCACGATGTATTCCAATGCTTTGGAAGAGGCCCGGAGGCATGGAAGGCCAAGGGAGTGACCAAAGGCATCATCGAACCAATAGTGGATCAATCTACTCTCAACAGTGGATCAATCAACTCAAGTCAAAAGTTCATCAGAGGATTCTGGATCGATCCACTCCAATAGTGGATTGATCCAATCAAGTAAAAAATATGGTCAGAGCATTCTGGATCGATCCACTCCACCCCATAGGTTCATCAGCAATAGTGGATCGATCCACTCTCATTTTGGATCGATCCACTCTCATCCAAATGACCACTAGAGCATTCTGGATCGATCCACTCCAATAGTGGATCGATCCACATCAATCCGTGGAGCATTTTTCAAGCATTTCAAGCACTTTTTTTACTTTCTACTTATGAAAAGTTTCTATTAAAAGCATTATTAGGATATTTTGAGAGAGATGGAAGATGTTTGTATATATTTTCCT
This sequence comes from Vaccinium macrocarpon, assembly GCA_022606695.1. Lineage (NCBI taxonomy): Eukaryota > Viridiplantae > Streptophyta > Magnoliopsida > Ericales > Ericaceae > Vaccinium > Vaccinium macrocarpon. The sequence continues at coordinate 11,003,050 of CM040177.1, read as the reverse complement.
CTCCCTCTCTCTCCCCACACTTACTTTTTGCTTCCTTAGTTTTAGTTTAGCTCCTCCATTGGGGGATTTTGAAGCTTTATCCTCTAGAACTCTCATGTAAGTTTACTTCTCTCGTTGATTTGTCGTTTATTAATGTTGTAGCTCGTACTTCGATTGTTCTTTCTATCTAATTTACTTTCGTTCTTATTAAGTTTCTCATTTCCATGTTTCTCTAGTCATTTTCCATTAAAAATCCTTGTTCCAAACCTTGTTAGCTAATTTCTCAAGTACTAATATTGTAGGCTAACCTAGGATCTTCATTAAAAATCAGTTTTTAGAGTTGTTAAGCATGTTATTAGTTTTCTTCAAAATTCTAGACTTGTTTTCTAGCATAATGTGTGAGTAGTTAAGTAGGCTTGGTCATGGGGTGATTAACACTCCATGACTCGGGCTAATCCGTTACTCTCATTTCAAAAGCAAACACTTCCTGTTGATCAAAGAGTTATGATTAATTTTATGTATCAAAATTTAGATTTGTTAATCTCTTTGATCTCACGTAGCCAAGGGCTTGACCACTTGGCACGTGTGATGCTTAGGGCGATGTCTATCAAAACGTTTGTCTAAATGGCACAAGAATCCTAATTTTTGTGAAACACATTTTCTAGTCAAATGGTTTTAATCTCTAAATCTTCTGTTTGGAAGCATCTAACGGTGTTCCGAGCCGGTTATCAAGACTCGAACAGTTTAGCCTTAGTTGTGGTATGTATGATCCCCTAGACTACGCCTTATTTTAATTTGCCATTTTTAATCTTCCGAGTCGTTCACGAAGTTAAGTGAATTCCACCAACCAAAATTCAAAAGCCAAGTTTGCCGCTTTAAGGCTAAAAACTTCATTCGCAAGTCAACTCTCACGCCGGGTGCGTTCCGTCCTTGTGGATTCGACCCGGTCTTACCGGTTAATATGCTACCGCCGACCTAGCCTTGCGCTTGGGGCGACACCATCTACGACACAATCCAAGGTCGCAAGCATTATACAACTGTTATTTCTAATAGTCAGACTCCTTCACATATGATTGTTATTCCTAATTGTTAAATTATTTCACATTGCTCATCTAAGCCACCAAAGCCTGGTTAATAAATTTTTGAGGTTACTCCACCTATTTCCAATTAGTTTTAGGTTGGAACACTCCAAGAAATTTAACATGGTAGCAGAGCTAGTTCTTGGGTGGCCTTATCTCACGTGGTCAAGTCTCCTTTGCCCGAGCCAAATCTCATAGTCTTCTCAATTTGTACCTCCACATGCATCCGGGCTGCATGTGAGAGAGAGTGTTAAATTATCCCACATTGCTCATCTAAGCCACTCAAGCCTAGTCAATAAATTCTTAATGTTACTCCACATATTGTCAATTGATTTTAGGTTGGAACCCTATAAGAAATTTAACACTAACAGTCACAACCCTTCTCAAAATAAACGAGAATTCTATATATTCATTATATATTACAATTTTCCTGCCATACTTCTTTATGTCAAGGTGTAATGACTCGTGCCAACTAACCTGCTAATCTTTAACTTAATCACATAGCTAAAAAGATTAACCTCGAGTTAAACAAACACTATGCCAAATTTCACTATTAGCGGCATTTTGATAAATGCCGAAAAAGCCACCACAAATGCCGGAAAATGGCATTACCGGTATTTTTTAAGCATTACCGGCATTTATTACACATGCCATCTATACATGTGTTGTTAATACTAACAAATGCTGGGAAAAGTTATCACAAATGCCGGGAAAAGTCGATTATTTTATTAGGAAAAAAATGCCATGTGGCGCCCTGCGTGGTGCACACGTGGCAAGCAAAATTGGGACAAATTGCTTGCCCCAAGAATTGAACCCATGACCTTCACCACCTCGTGCGGGATCACTACCAACTGTGCTAGCACACATTTGGTTCTTAAAGGCCAAACAAAAATATTTATAGTATAAAATAAAGAATTTTCAGAAATTTAACTATTACCGGCATTTTATGGAAAAATGCCGGGAATAGTACTTTTTCCGGAATTTTTTTCCTCCGCATTTCAACAAATGCCGGGAATGGTCCATTTTCTTGTAGTGAAAAGTTGCTCATGATTCGTTACCAACTATTCATTTTCAATTTTTTCCACCGATATTGGACAACTTGGGGTCTCACTATCTCCCTCAGTTACAATCATAGTGTCCTCATTGCACCCCATGGTCCATCAACTTCCACCCTCCAAGTGACCCACTGATGTGGACAACTTGGGGTCTCACCAGGGGCAAAGACAGGATTTTGGTTTAAGGGGCCAAGAATTAGACATGTTCCTTTCTCTTAACAAAATGTAGCATAGGCTTGGGCAAAAAAAATAAAAAAATCAAAGAGGGTTCAATTAGCAATTTTGTGAGGTATACTAATAAAATCCCTATAGGAATTTTGGGGGTCAGGGGGGTTGATAGGCGCGTAATGTCGTAGATATAAGCGCCTAAGTAGGGCGGATTAACGCGTTAGAGGCGCGATTTTATTCCATTTTCCACTTGATGCGGTGTGTTTTTGGTTTTTCGTGTGTTTGATTGTTTTGTAGGGAAATAGGTCACGAAAGTGCTCGTGAAGTGGACACATGGTGGTCAGGAACATACGAGACCAGCGGGGCCCAAGTGGGGATGGCCAAACAAGCCTGAGTGACATTTTAAAGGAGCCGGTATCGATACAGGACTTCTCCTGTATCGATACAGATTGCATCACTTGAGAACGGAAGGCACAGGTATCGATATAGGACTTCTCCTGTATCGATACCGAGGGTCACATGGCTGATTGTTGACTTTATTTCCGGCTTTGACTTCATTAGGGATTATAAATACCCTGTTTTCGGATTAATTAGGGTTCCATGAATTTTACTTAGGGTTTAGTTCTCCAAACTTTCGGCTACGGATCTCGGCTTCAACTTGCGTTTCCAGTTAATTTCCAATTTTTCAGTACTTGGATTGTTATCGCAGATTGGTAATTTAATTAAGTTCTTTTCTTTTGCAATTTATAGTTTGATTCCTTTGTCGTTCGTATACTTAATTCATCAAGCATGCACAGTTCTAGGTTGTTATCGATCATTGCAAGCTTAACGAACATGAGTGAGTAGTCGCATTGAGTGCGGCTGCGGAGCGAAGGCGCCTGCATCTAGGCTAGTCGATATTCCACCTCGGAGTCGAATTAAATCGTTTTTCAAGCAGTTTTGGGAACTGGAAACTTTCTAACGAACAAACCCAAGCATTACCGGAATTTTAATGCGCACGGAATCTGGTGACAGGCGGTGCGCATTCGTTAGAAACTCTTTCTCAGATTCTAAAATCAGTAAAAGGATTCATTGTGGCCCGAGTGATTATTGGCTAGGTTAGGTGTGGACGCTGGGTCCCCATAGTTGCGCTCCCTTCATTATTACACATCTAGTCAATTAAATTAGACCAGTAGTTAATTAATTAATTCCATAAACCAAAAGGGTGGCTACCTAAGAGCCAGTTCAAACTACACTTCGCACATTTAAGTAAGCACTTCATCGTCTCTGTGGTTCGACTCCGGTACTTCCGGAATTATTGTGCTGCACTGGTCAAGAGTCCTACGCTTGGGACGCGTCTTCATTAGTCTTTTTGTTAGTCACCTGATCGGTCAAGCAGGGGTCAACTGACCCTTATTGTCTCTTAACAGCTCCGCCCCTGAGTCTCACATAAGGCTTTTGCAGTTCACCTTTTATGTTGTTTTTATTTGTTCGTGTTGCTGGAATTTATTTTTGTGGAAACCAATGTATGTTTCTTTTTTTCCCTGTTGATTGGGTGAATGTAATTCGCAATTTGAAAATAGATTGAATTCGGGACTTCACTACATCCACGAGTCAATTCACTTGTGACTTGGCCTAACACCATACATTGGCAGGAATTGATGAGGGCGGATATATAATGTCTTAAGATTAAGAAAAGCAACTTTGAATTGCGGATAGCAACATTCTTCCACGTTCTGCGTGTCATAAAGGAGAGATTATGAAATGCTCTTGGAGCAATGCTACTTGGTACTCAAGTGTGTTGTGAAAGGTGAAAACCATCTCGTGCAAGTATGGATTTCTTGGATGGGTTGCTGAAGCTTGTTTTTTGTTGATTTTCTGTTATGGGCTCATAGTATATCCATCATGTCATAAGGTTACTGCTCATACTTTTAAATATTGGCTAATACGTACCGTATCGGCTGGTTCGTACCGGAATTTGGAGGTGTCGAGACGGATACAGGCCAATATAGCGGTGGGAAGGAAAATCGCAGGCTGAACCGGCCGATTCCCGACATGTATCGCCGTATCGGCCGGTTCTACAATTGTAGTAGTCCGGTTCGGCCAGTAGCGGACTGGATTGGAAGAAAGAAACAAGGCCGTAGATGGAAGATACTTGATTTGGTTGGTGCCTCATTGCCGTTGCAATTTCAAGAAGATTGTATAATGGGAGACCATGGGTTGGACTAAAAATCGATCTCATCGTCGATCTTCTCTAGTTCACACGATGCAGAGAATGGTGGTGATTATTACTGCTGAGAGAGAGAGAGAGAGAGATTTGATACAAACAAAATAGGAGTAGAAGAAAGTGGGTCGATACATATAATTTTCCGATCTGCATCTTCATGGGACGGCCAACCTAGTTAAAGAGAGGCCGAGGCGGTGGAAAGAAGAGTAAAGTGAAGTGAAGAGAGATCGAGAGAGGGCAGCAACAATCATTTTTTTTTTAAAAGTGTGAAAACTTTTACTTTTATTTTATGAAAGGAAAGGTTGAGAAAGTTGCTGGGAGCACTCTTTGGCCTTTGCTTGGAGAAACACGCAAGAGTCAGAGGAAAGGTTGTTCAGGAAAATTATTCAGTGTATTGTGGGAAAAAAAACAAAGATCTAATGATAGTTTTCATTAAAGAAAATGTGTTATTATATGTTCTAAGATTGACTAAAATATGACAAATTAAACTAATGAGGCAAAAAAACTAATATCATAAGGTTTTGCATAAGTTGCTTGTTAGCCCTAAGGTTTCTATCTGGGCCAACATTGCTAATGATTTTAAAAAATTCATGGTCGAGATAGTCGATTCCCGTGACGTATCGCCAATATGTCCCGATACTGATACATCGATACTGCTATTTAAAACTATGCTACTGCTGCTATTGGATCTTTCTAAGCGGGGAATTTTATGAGATTTCTACTGCTGTTCCTATCATGAATATCAAAGGAAGGTGTCTTGTCCTTTTTATGGCTGCTGCTGCTGCTATTGGCTTTCTATGAGGAGGAGGTTGTTAGGGAAGGATAATGCTGTTCTGTTGTCTGTTTTTGGCTGCTCATAGGATCTCAAATAGAAGGGGTAGGGTTGGCCATTTCATCCGCCCCGTCCGAATCCGATCCGATCTCTGATCCGAACGGATTGGCAATTTGGAGATCTATTTGGAGATTAGATAGGATATAGAGATTTTTTTTGAAATGTTTGGGGATTGGATAGGGGGTGGAGATAGGCATGTCCCCACCCCGAATCCGCTCCGAATCCGTTCCCCGATCCGTCCCCGCCCCGCTCCGCTTCGTCCCCGATCCGCCCCGTCCCCGAATCCCCGAAATATAGGGGTCTATTAATGAATTATGAAACTTTGGGATCTCACTGAATTTTCTGCAATATATATGGGGTTACACCAAAATTTCCTTCCTCGTGCATAAGGTTGGTTTGGTAATTGAAACATTTTCATCCACTACAATGGCATTTTAACATATATGTTGCAATCAAAATGACCATTCATCTGATTGATTACACAAAAAATATCTAGTAGTACAACCTTTAAAAATGTTTCCTGGGCATATCAACAGTGAACTGTAGACTTGTAGTCTCTTTTCCTGTGAAACAATTATGTATACTATCTACTAAACAACCCATGTTGCATTTAATCAATTTTAATTAATGTCATGAATATACATAAGAACTCTACATAATTTCTATTTTTCTGCACTCTTTATGTTGTTCTACAAACACATTTAGTTTTACACGCTCAGGGTTTGCTCAGTGATTGGATTTTAGGGAAAATGATTTGTAATTGAGCTTCTATAACTATTTATTTGTTACTCTAAGGAAAATGATTGGATCCCCGAAATCCCCGTAGGTATCCCCGTTCCCCGTTTGGAGCGGGGATGGAGGATAAAAATAAATCCCCGTTGGAGAATATTGGATAGGGAATGGATATGAGTAAGGAATTTGGGGAATGGGGGTGGAGATAATAGTCTCCGGCCCCGATCCGTCCCCATGCCCATCCCTAAGAAGGGGTGTTCCTTTTCCAGCTGGTATGATTTGTGTAGGGGTCCCAAAAGGTTTTCCAAATGGAAATGTTGCATCAGAAACTGCACTTTAACTAAATGAATTCTTGGGTGCTTTTATGGGTGTATTCAAAGATGGTGCTGCTTCTGGTTGCTGTTTGTGACGATGCTATTAGTCGTCGAATTGCATTGTTTCTTTTCTTTATCTGTGGTTGATTTCTTTCCGGCCAGCTTGTTTTCGTTTCTTAGATCTTGAAAGGCATATGATTGTTAATGGGGTTGGATGTCAACCTCATTGGGATGCTTTTCCCTCATTGTAATGCCTTCTTCTTTAATCCATTTAGGCCATGTTCCACTAACTTGTTTTTTGGTATTTAGTTTTTTTTTTTTATCTTTAGTTTTACAAAAAAAAACCAACTGGTTCCACTAACTAGTTTTTTAGCTTTTTGGTTTTTTGAGTTGTGTTACCAAATTATCAAGCTACCCTTGTATTCAAAGGATAAGAGGTTTGAAGGGGGGCAGATTCGTAATTTTACTTGATTAAAGTGGTTTGGGTTTTTTTAGGTTATTGGAATTAAGTAATTTTTTGTGGTTTTTTTTTTTAGTGGAATGAAGTAATTTTTTAGTTAAAACAAAACTAGTTTTTTTTTTTAGGGGAACATGGCCTTAATCTTGTGCATCTCTTAGATTTGATTAATAATATCTTTTTTGCGGTTCAAAAAATCTAGCGTATAGTAATACCACTCTAACTGGGACTCACGAGAGGGAAGGGTGAGAGAGATAAAATAAAAGTCAAAACCCCATACAGTTGCGTGTTAGGGGGGTGAAGACAGAGACATTAGTGGCATGGTGCATAACTGTGTAGAGGGAAATATTACTTTAGGACAAGCAGAACATGACCGCAAACAATGTTGCTGCCAAGTCAAAAAAATTGCTCGTCGAGACCAGAGTCAATCTACACCAGAATAGACCCAATACTAATTAGTACTAGATTAATGAAAAAATAAATTAACCCACTTTTAGCTACAACCACTTTCTTTTTTTTGAAAAGCCAAGTAATATTTCATTAAAGATAAAAAAATATTACAAGAAGAAAAGAAAAAAATAAAACACCAAAAGAAAAATTCTCTAGTTGGCACTTGGCAAGATACTAAACTATCGAAAATTTCTCCGCCAATACTTCCCCACATGAATCAACAGCTACGCCCCAAATATCAATTTTTCATGTAGACACTCCCACATCTTCTTTGCACTCTAAAAAGTTCCAAATGATTCAAAAACCAAAACCGTCCCTTGAAAATCTTTCTTGCCCTTGACCTCAACTACAACCTCTACTGAATAATCCAATTGAGAACAATTAATTACAAATTTGCACATACCAAATGATATCCTTATTCCTATCTTGGCAGTAACCTTTCTCGTGGCATTAAGGACTAGGTCAGTAACTATGCTATCCCAATTGTATAAATAGGGAATATTTCAACCCGATTTCGTCAACCCGATTAACACCCAATAAACAAAAGAATTCCAACCAGCCGCTACGCAAGCTCTAGTGAGAGAGGGAGAGAGAGAGAGAGAGAGGGAAATGGAATTCACTAGCAAGGAATTCAAGGTTGGAAAATGCGAAGGTGAAAAGTTGGTGGATGGGGAAACCATGCCACTTGTGCTACAGCCAAACAGCAATAATGATGTGGAGTTTCTCCTTGTGGTGCTTGAGGAAAATAAGGAGTGGTTTAAGCAAATGATCATCGATAAAAGTGCCGTTTTGCTCCGGGGATTTAACGTGAGGAATGCCGAGGATTTCAATGATATCGTGGAAACCGTCGGCTGGGAAGATGTCACTTACGTTGGTCCAGCGCCTAGGACGAATGTTCACAAACGAATTTTCACGGCCAATGAGGGGCTCTTGTCTCAAGCCATTGCATTCCACCCTGAGATGGCTATGGTAAGCAACAAGCATGCAACGTTCAATATAGACAGTAAATTTATGTTTATGTTGAGCTTCGATTTTGGTTCTAACCTAATAAGTTTGGCTTTTATCTTAGCTCTAACCCAATAAATCTGGACTTTCTACCATTGTAGTTTGGTAAATTGAAAAGAAAATTATCTTTAAAACTACCGTGGATGTAATAGCACATGACTTTTTTTAAATCAACAAGTACTTTCCTCCAACCAAAAGAATTTCGCACTTAACAGATTGAAATTTTTTGATAGATACACTTACAACTAAGAGAGCGTAAAATAGGGAGCTGTAATGTGTTTTTCAACCAAATTTTGTTTGTCAAGTCATTTTAACATTCAAAAATAATGTTCAACACTTGCATTTTTGCTTTTAATAGTTGGGATATTCAATCCAAATCCTAATGCTCCCTCCGTCCCTTTTAAAGAAACATCACCATCACACAACTCACGTTAACTTTTACCTCTATTTTTTAAAATTATCCTCTACTTTTACCCATTAACTTTTCAAAAACGCTAAATAATAATTGTACAAACTTTAACTATTAACTTTTCAAAAGACACACTTATTAAGAGACATCCTAAAATCGAATACTCTGCTTTTATTTGGGGACAGAGGGAGTAGGTGATATTGTCCCAAAGCATAAAACTAACGGCATAATATTCCCCAAAACATTCTTTCCAAATACAAAAAATAGATATTATCATGCAGATTTTGTAAAACTATTTTGCATCTTAAAAGGAATCACTTTGATGAAACGTCCTTGTATGCCTATAATGAACAAATATTATAAGTTTTCATATAACGAATGAACTTTCGTTTGTCGTAGTTTAAATATGAAAGGTGTCGATGGTTGTTGGAAAATATGTTTACTTTTTGTGATAAACCGAAAATTTAATGCAGTAAAAATCAAAACGCAAAACCTAAATATCGACGAAATGAATGATGATTAAGGCGAGTGTATAACACTCTGTACTTAAGACAGATTCGCCCCTGCTACGGTTTACATGGACGTCTATCTCTTAGCACTACTTAATCTTCACCAAACGGAAGTAGCACTCCAATTTGTTCGGTAGGCGAACCAAACTTGTGTCTACACTCTCTCCAATAATGAAAAGACTCTCAATGAAAGTGTAGAAAAATTGACTTATAAAATGAATGAATGAATGATGCCATATATATAGGCTCTCTAGTAACTCTACAAATAGTCACCAAGAAGAAAAGACACATCTGTTCACGAAAGGACGCGTCCATCCACAGTGAACAAGTACCAATGAAAAGATGCAACTCCAAATCAAATCAATTTTCATTCACACTTTAAATAAAATATTGTATTCAAAATATTTTTTCCAACAATCCCCCACATAAATGAAATTGACTCAATAACAAATGCAAAAACAATGCAAACAATATAGAGTGTACATGTGGAATTTTCCTGCATGGGGTTATGTAGCTTTTGGCTTTGAATCTCGCATTGTGAATAACTATCGTACTTACTAGCTAACCAGTGAACGCGATTCTTGAACTGTTCAGCTGTTTGTGAAAGCCAAGACAGTAGTCAACGCACAGAATCTTTCCGAACACGGTTGGTTCTTACGGTTGTGCCCATTTTGGCCCTGGAACACGCGACTAGTTTCAGAGAGTGTTTTTTAAAGAATTTAGCCTTAAAATTCTTATAAAAGCGGCCCACTTCACACTCACATAGGGCTGACCGAAATTCTTATTAAGAGTATCCTGCAATATACCCCACTTGGATTTACGAAGGTATAATGCTTGACCGAAATCCTAGACCTAAATTAATGAGTTGCCCCAAGCGTAGGGCTGAGACCGGTGTAGCATAATACCTGGTAAGACCGGAATCGAATCCACAGAGAAGGTGGAGAGTGCTTACTAAAAACTCGGGTAAAAAGGTTTAAAACGGCTCTTAGGTAGCCACCCTTTGTGATTTGATGGGAGAATTAACTAAACTAAGAGAAAAACTTGTTTTATTTAAACTATTTAAAAGCAAGTACGGTCGTAGGGTTCATAACACCAGTGACCAGGTCCGGACAGTTCCGCTCCGTTGGTGTTCTAAAAACGTTTGATTTTAGAGAGAAAAAGGTACCCCGAAAGATGCGAATCCTCGGGGTCGCCGTTTACCCATGTACAGCGAAGAATGAGTTTTGGTCCCCCGTTCCCCGCGTTACATGGGCTCCGACAATGCCTGGATACGTCTGATGGAAGCTCTTTAATAACCTAAAATTGCATTTTCCTTTATTAATTCTGGAAATAGGAGCAGAAACAAATCCAGGCCTGGCCATGGTGTGTTAATCACCCCGCGACCATACCTATTGAACTACTCACTCATTATAGCTTGAACGAATATCAGGATTCTAAAATTAAGCATGCTTTTGTAATTGAATATGGATTAAAACAAAGATTCGAAAGCAAAACACGGACAAACTCCCGTGAACTGAGGTTAATGTAAACAAAATAGAAAGTTACCGAAGCAAATACTTGAAATCAGCGAACGAAACTTCAAAACTTCAATGCAAAAGTCTCCGGAATGTAGAATCTCCAGAGGAAAAATCGGATACTACTTGGAAGAAAAACATAAACAAAGTTCGAACCCTAATTCAGAACAAAAATGAGGTATTTATCCCTTCCCGAAGTCAAAGTACATGGCAAAGTCAAACGGCTGATATAAGCCACTCGGTATTGATACAGGCTTTTAGCCGTATCGATACCCAAACATTCTGTTCGCGTATGAGCACTTGGGTATCGATACAGGCAAACCCGTGTATCAATACCGAGACCTTCATAATGCTTCTTAAGCTTGTTTGGTTATCCCTACTTGGGTCCCACCGGTTCCCAACATGCCCGACCGCCTTGTGTCCACTTTACGTGCTCTTCCCGACCTGTTCCCTACAAAATAACCAAAAACACCAAAAAGAAAAGACAGCACCGCATTAAGTGGAAAATAGAATAAATCACGCCTCTAATGCGCTAATTTGCCCTACTTAGGCGCTTATATCTGTGACATTGCGCGCCTATCACACCCCCCAACTTGAGCGTTGCTAGTCCCTAGGAACGAACGAAACACAACTAATGAAAGAAAACTAGAAAACACCAACGGGGGTACGGGGGTTATGTCACCTGTAGAAACAATTAGTCACAGCGATAGATATTTGCCTCTTAATACACCTGTAACTCAATTGCATGCATGCTTTGACAGAAAATCGAATACAGATAACATCGCTCCACACGCGAAAATGAATACCCCCACAAAGACAAACACATTACACTCACTCACTAGAACACTCAACATCACATATAAGCACTTGGCGAACTGCGTGGAACCGAACAACTGGTTGCCACGTGCCAATCAGGATTCACGCTCAGCAAGAAATAACTGCACAATCTGTCTAAATATGATTCCACAAGATAAGCAACATCATTATTAATCATGCATAAGTGAGAGTATAAAACACGTGCACAAGATCGACTAAGGACTTTCTGAATTATGATGACCTTGGTAGAACAAAGAAAGAACTGCAAAACCAGGTGACGGCTTATAGAAGCGTAAGGTTAACTACCCTAACTGGCCGCACCTGTCATGTCTCTACCTGTCAACACGCCCATCGGCGCCACCCAAACCAAGTCCACAAAATAAAAACATCATCCATGCCAGTTATGTTACAGACCCAAATGAAAAAAAAAAAACAAACATAAGTACCACATAAAATAACAAATACTAAACATGAAATGACACCTCCGACCACCATGCCTACCTACCCTGAAGTCAGTTCCATGCAACATGAGTGCCCTAGCTCAATCCGACTCATCCCCGCCATCATCATCAGCAAAGTGATCACTGACCTCCAACTCAGGCAACTCCAGAGGAACATATGAAGCCGATGTCGAACCCTCAACCTGACCTGTCAACCATTCCTGCTTGTGATCCATCTGCTGCTGAGTCCTTGCAATCTGTCGCACCTCCCTTTTGATCTTCTACTGACTCCGTATGGTGGCAACACCCTGGCAAAAGATCTTTTGTAGCCAGGAAGTAGTAGGTGCGTTGGCGGGAGGTTCGGTGGTCAGAAAGGCTCCACCTATAACACCACAAGATTAGGCTATGCCCTTAGTGAGAATAGTGCTATCAATCGGCCCAGGACTCAATACATCATTCTTAAACCACTTAGCCCCTGTCAACCCAGACTGTCTAGCAATGGACATAATCAGACAAGGGAATGGCAGTCTCATTTGTGTTGGGGCATCTCTAAAGTCGATAATCTTAGCATAAATGAACAGTGCCCAGTCACACACAGTGCCCGACTCCATAAAAGTTGTCATTAAATACCCAGTATTTTCAGAAGGTTTATTCTTAGTTGCCCTCGGGTCCAGGTTATAACACACTACCTGGTTCAAAAATCGAAATGCTAGCCTAAACTTGCCCGGCCGGTGAGGAATACGGGCATCTCTACGAATCTCATATAAAACCTTATTCACCATGTTCGGGTCAAAATCCGTAGCAGGACAAGGATAGTTAATAGGCCCAATCGGCCTCCCGTACTACAAGTTTGCAGCAATAACATCGGGTGTGACCACAATGGGCAACCTAGCCACTCGTGAGGTGATTTGAGTCCCAGAACTAAATGTAGTCCCGGACTCTGGTACTTGAACATTTTTATAAAATTCCCTAACAAGTTCTAAATTATACCCGGGGTTTGGCTCGAACCAGAAAGACAAACCTTGCTCCACAATGGCTTGTATGGCGTTGTGATTAGCAGGGAACCCGTCCCGGATAATGTGGCGCTCATTCTTGATGCTCCTTTCTTGAATAGAACCCTTCCATGCCTCCTGTTCATCCCGGGTCCTCTTTCTACCTCGGCCTGAACCGGGCTTCCCCCTTCTTCTTGCTCTGGAGGAGCGCTAGAGGAAGTCGCTCCTTTACTCTTTACACTAGCAGGAATCTTCCTAGGTGCCATGTTTGGAGGTTCTTTGGGGTTGGAAATTTAGGGTTTTCAGATTTGGAAGTTTAGGGATTTCAGAAGGGATTTGAGACGTATATGTGGTAGAGAAGAAGAAAAGGAGTATTTTGGTGAAGTTTGGCGGAATTTGGGTGAGATTTGATGGAGTTTGGGTGGTTTGAAGAGTATAACAATGGTGTTTTCGTGGGTTAGGTTAGAGAGAGAAAAAGAAGGTTGGGGAAGAAGAAGGTGACCGGCCGACCCTTCAATTTTTACATATACGGGTCTCGGTACCGATACAAGCAAATTGCTGTATCGATACCCGAAAGTTCTGTTCCGGTCAAGGGTATACGGTATCGATACAAGGTAATGGCTGTATTGATACCGAGAGGTTTTTTTTTTTGGTAAGAAATGGCTGAGGTTAAGGCTTCTAAAACATAACATCCAATCAGACTTCTTCACGGATTACTCTCTCAAAACACATTGCCACACGAATTTTTCCAACAATAGTATGACACTTATGGCGCACAGAGCTCAACTTCCTCCCCAACTTCAATCCAACCAAACACCGGTTTCCTAAGTTAGACACGGGAACTGACTCGAATTGGTTTAAGATGGGTCAAGGGGACTCATATGTGGTTTAATCATGCAAAGAATGCCTTGTTTCATCCCCTATGCACATTATTCACTCTTACAAATGCATGAAAAATAACTAGTCTCTTAGTTGCAAAACAAAAGCCTACTATTTTATGCGATTGCAGAAAAGAATACAAAGAACATGGGAATGTTATTCAGAATATGCTATTATCAATGTGGGGACACTCATTCACATGCTTGACAGTGCATTACGTTCAATTAGATAGCAAAATATATGCACGCATTCAAGTTAAACAGGCATACTAAATTAGCTAGATCTCATTTGCTCGATGATATTTATAGAATGCATAACAACCGTATCCCCATAAACCTACCTAGCAACGCAAATCAAACATGTACAACGTACACCCTCCCCCCAACTAGAAACATGCTATGTCCCTAGAGCATGGAGACACACAAAAGAAAATTAAAAAGGGAAAGAAATGGACCTCCGGGTGGCAGCCAACCACCATGACCTCGGCTGATGTATGAGAATTTTCGGGTACTATCGCCGCCACCCCCGGCAAAAACATCAGTCCAGCCTGACACGTGGTATCCGGGCATACATAGGGAAAACAAAGGAACATAAAAGAAAGATAACATGCACCACCACTTTCGTCACGTGAAAGGCACGGGTACTACTTTTGTCCCTAGGGTTCTCACTTACATTTGTGTAGAGAAGGTCATTATAACAATCCCGGGTAAGTCATGACTCAACAGGTTAAATCACTCAAGGTTTTTCCTTAAAGAAATCAGAGCCAATCTCCTTTTATGACTATCCAAAATACAGCAATAAGATTGTTAGAAACCTAGATACACAAATGTAAGGCTAGAAATTAGGTGGCTATACCGGACCATAGTTTTTATTTATTTATTTATTTTTGTTTTTTTTTTTATATGAAAAATTTAAAACAGATACAGGAATACACAAATCGCCCTTACTAACCGGAGTTGGGCACACGATCCTGATTTTAATAGCGGCGTGCGAAACTATAAATACCCAAGTCAATGATGGGTACCTCTATTGCTAGGAGTCGGGTCCACACTCAACGAAGAGTATGGTACGTGTGAGCTACCCGTCAAAACATAGCCCCACGATTAGACAACAGAAGTATCCGAGTAAACGGGATCAACTAAGTCCTCCTCAAGTTCACCTACGTCCATTATGTCTAAAAATGGTTTAAGACGCTGCCCATTGACTTTGAAAATATTGTTATTCTTTGGATCGCAGACATCTATCAAACCGGTTGGGTAAACCTTATGGATTATATACGGCCCATCCCAGCGAGACCTCAACTTCCTAGGAAATAAGTGAATGTGTGAATTATAAAGTAAAACTTTTTGTCCAACACTAAAGGTTTTGCGCTGGATATTCCTATTGTGGTACGCCTTAACCTTAGCTTTGTAAATTCTAGTGCTTTCATACGCATCATTCATAATTTCCTCAAGCTCGCACAGCTGGAGCTTCCTATGCAAACTTGTGTTCACTGTCTGAATGGCCCAATGAGCCTTATGCTCCATCTCCATGGGTAGGTGACAGGCCTTAACGTAAACAAGCCGATAGGGTGAAGCACCCAATACGGTCTTGTAGGCGGTGCAGTAGGCCCACAACGCATCAATCAGTCGCAGGGACCTATCCTTCCTACTCGGGTTTACCATTTTCTTTGAGATCCCCTTAATCTCTTGATTGGCCAGCTCAGCCTGGCCATTGGTCTGAGAGTGATAGGCTGTAGACACCTTGTGAGTGATGCCATACTTCCTCATCAACACCTCAAAGGACCAATTACAAAAGTGGGTACCTTGATCAGAGATAATGGCATGTGGCATACCAAATTGCGATAAAACATTACTTTTCAAAAATTCTAGCACCACCTTTGAATCACTGGTCCTAGTGGGAATCGCCTCTATCCACTTTGACACATAATCCACCGCCAGGAGGATGTACTCGAAACCATGTGACACCGGAAATGGGCCCATGAAATCAATGCCCCAACAATCGAAGACCTCCAACACATAAATATTGTGGAGGGGCATCATATTTCGCGGGCCGACTTTACCTAACTTTTGACACCGGTCACAAGACTTACAAAAAACATAGGCATCCTTAAATAGATTTAGCCAAAAGAAGCCACACTGTAAAACCTTGGAGGTGGTTTTCTTGGTGGAAAAATGACCGCCACACGCCTCTGAATGATAAAACTCTAATGATGAGGTGGAATTCTTGCAGCAAAAGAATCCACCAAATAAGGCGAGCCTTCGCATCCTGCTTGGTCATCAAATACCTCAAGGCCGCATGATCGGTAGATACCACAATTTGTGAACCCACCAAGTAGGACCAAAACTTATCTAAGGCAAACACCACTGCTAACAATTCCTTCTTAGTGGTGGTGTAATTAAGTTGTGCCTCATTCAGTGTCTTGCTCACATAATAAATAACACAGGGATCTTTCCCTCACCTTTGACCTAAAACCGGTCCGACTGCATAGTCGGATGCGTCACACATCAACTCAAAAGGCAAACTCCAATCTAGGGGCTGAACAATTGGCGGAGTAGTGAGACTCCGCTTCAACTTCTGAAAGGCCCCCTCACAAACGTCGGACCACACAAAGGGTGTGTCTTTTGCCAACAACTGACATAAGGGCCGGGAGATAGTGCTGAAGTCCTTAATAAATCGCCGGTAAAAACCGGCGTGACCTAGAAAAGACTAGACATCCTTAATTGTTTTTGGAGTGGGAAGATTCACAATTAAGTCTATCTTCGCCTTGTCCACCTCAATACCCTTAGATGAGACAATATGTCCCAAAACAATTCCTTGGGTCACCATGAAGTGGCACTTCTCCCAATTTAGCACAAGGTGCTTCTCCTCGTACTTAGTCAACACTTTCCCTGAGTTCTCGAGAGATCCGTCAAACGAATCCCCAAAAACTGAAAAATCATCCATGAATACCTCCACTATCTTCTCTACCATGTCGCTAAAAATTCCCATCATACACCTAGAAAAGGTGCCGGGAGCATTGCATAAGCCAAACGGCATGCGACGTTAAGCAAAAGTATCATAAGGGCACGTAAATGTGGTCTTTCCTGGTCCTCCATGGCTACCTCAATATGATTGTAGCCAGAGTATCCATCCAGGAAACAATAGAACGCTCTGCCCGCAACTCTCTCCAAAATTTGGTCAATAAACGGGAGGGGAAAATGATCCTTCCGGGTGCTCACGTTGAGCTTCTGGTAGTCAATGCAAACACGCCACCCGGTCTGCACACAGGTTGGCACTAACTCTCCCTCCTCATTCCTCACAACAGTCACTCTTGCCTTCTTAGGCACAACCTGAACGGGACTTACCCACTCACTATGGGAAATCGGGTAAATAATGCCCGCATCTAACAACTTAAGCACCTCCGTCCGAACCACCTCCTTCATATTGGGGTTTAGACACCGCTGAGGTTGCCGAGAAGGTTTCACATCCTCATCCAGAAAAATGCGGTGTGTACACACCATAGGACTAATACCCTTTAGGTCGGCTATCGTTCAGCCAATTACCCCTATATGCTCTCCCAGCAAGGCAAGTAATTTAGCCTCTTGATTTGCCCCCAAGGAGGAGGAGATCACCACTGGAAATGTATCATTACCTTTAAGGAAGGCATATTTCAACGTATCCGGTAGAGGCTTCAACTCAGGTTTCGGTGGCTGGACCGATGATGGGAGAGCTTTAGACAATGGGGTGCCCAGCGGTTCAAGAACTGGGTCCTAAACGGTGTTGCATACATCCTCAACTGCTAGCATCTCCATCAAACTCCCGACCTCTAGAGAATCTAAAAATAACGCCTCATTGGCGGTCAGCGCGATCTCTAGAGGATCCTTATTCAAAATATTTTCGACATGCTCTTGCACTAGCGTGTCAATCAGACTCACCTCATAGACCTCCTCATCATCCTCTACTCGGCTATCCACATTGAAAACATTCACCTCCATCTTCAAGTTCCCAAATGATAATTGGACTTGTCCAGTTTTGCAATTCATTATAGCGCTGGAGGTGGCTAAAAATGGACGGGCGAGGATAATGGGAGTTTTCTTAAGCACTTCCGAGATTGGACACGTGTCCAAGACAATGAAATCTACGGGGAACATAAACTCCCCCACCTGGATTAACACATCCTATCCTCCACTACCCCCTTAAGAATTCTCACACTCCGGTTAGCCAGCTGTAGCGTGACCGGTGTGGCGTTAAGATCACATATGCCTAATTTCAAGTATACCGAGTATGGGAGCAAGTTGACACTTGCTCCCAAATCTAGTAAGGCCTTATTAAAACTCTGACCCGCAATAGCTACGGGGATGGTGGGACAACTTGGATCTTTCCGCTTAATCGGAATATCATCTTGGAGAATGGAGCTCACTTGCTCCATCAGAAGCACGTTGCACTGACTCTTAGTTCTCTGCTTAACTTTTTCAGCACCTTAGCAAACTGAGGAATAGCGTCAATGGCTTCCATTAGAGAAATAGGAAACTAAACCTTCTTGAATAACTCAAGAATCTGGAAGTTCACATTGACGTTCGGTTTTACCACCAAGCGATGGCGATATGGGCAACGGGTGGCAATGGAGTCGTGGGGGCCTGTTTGGTTCTTTTTACTTCTTTGCAATGAAAAATGATTGTGTGCGAGCGTGCCAGAGAGAGTTTCAATCTCCTCCCTCAGATTAACTTTGGAAAAACCAAACCTAATCAGGCGATTGTGTTTTGTTGGTTCAATTATCTCAATTAAGAGGATTTTCTTAATAAGTGAAGAAATGCAAACCAATAAACTTAGGAAATCAAAGAACAATAAAGAAACAAGACACTTCGATTAATGAATCAAAGATAAACTTACTTCGAAATTGTCTCCAACTTCAAATACAGAACTTCGAACAGGTGATTGTTGCAAGAACAACCAAGATAGAGGTGATTGTTACAAGAACAATCGAGATAAATCCTAATCTAATTCCTAATCTACTTCGAACTGAGTTCGAGATCCTAAACTACTTCGAACTGAGTTCGAAATCCCAAAACTACTTTGCCAATGAACAAACCAAGCATTAGTTTTTTGATAGCTGTTTGTTGAAGATTTGTCCGGGGGTTCTCACTCTTCAATTTCTTCTATTTATAGACATTGCTTGTGGTTTGAACTTCCCGCTCCATGAATTTGAATCTAGCTTGCTTCGAACTTTAACTTCCACTCTGAGAGTTGGCAGTTATTCTTCCTCCACGTCTGAATTTGAATTCTTTCTTCTTCCAGAAGTTTTAAATCTGCACGTTTGTTCAACAAACTATAATAATAACACGTTAAGGAAATAGCTGCCTTCCATAAGTATTCCACGTGTTCTAACTGCCAATCGCCTTGTTTCACGAATTTACACGTGGAGCTTGTGTGTTTGGCAGTTAATATTATGGCTCCGAAGCCAATCTTCATTTTAGCAATGGCTCGTAACTGCCAATAACTACCTTTCTAAATTGAGAAGTGATACGGCATCGTATTTAATCAACTTTATCTTATTAATCCAGTGTATCTTTATTGACGAGTAATTGCCAACGTTTGACACTTTCGATTACGTGTCAATTAATTATTGGATTGGTTAAATTTATATGTAAACAGGGCCGCAAGTGCGGGCACCACCACCTCAGGTGACTCCGAGTCTCTCTCTTCCTCAGTACACTTCCCCACAGCAGGGGTAACTACTGGTGCAACAATCGGCTCCGAAGGTGGGACCGGTCTTTGCTTCGGAGGGATCATCTTATCGATCACCTTCCCACTTCTAAGAGTGGTGATCTCTTTTGCTTCCTCCAGATTGGGGTTCGAATTACTTGGGCCTGGACCATCTCCCAAAAAATTAGTACCGACAGCATTGGTGTGAGGTTGAGAGGGAAATCTTCCCCTCTCCTGTTGGGTCTGCCCAACTACTACCGTCAACTGAGTCAATTGGGACCTAATGTCTACTATAGCTTGCTTAGTCTACTCAGTGAAACTCAGTTGAGACTGCATGAGAGCCTTCAACATCTCATCAGTTTGCCTATCCCTAGTTGGATGATTTATGCCTGCGGGTGGTCCAGAAAATGAAAGACCAAACCCTTGCTGATTCTGGGCTGGATAACGGTATTAGGACATTTGGCCTTGAGTAGGCCGGTATGGTTGTATCTGTTGCTGAGGTGGTGCCTGGGGTGGCACTTGTACTTTAGGATCTCTCCAACTCAGGGCTGGGTGATGAGCCCAGCCCGAATTATAGGTGTTTGAGAATGGATCCCAACGTTGGTTCACCGCATTCACCTCAGCCTGGTTGCTTTGGTATGCCTTTTTAACCATCGAAAAAGCGGGGCAGACAGTTACCGAATGCCCCGGACACTCGCAAATCGCGCAAACCTCCTCAACTCTCATATCATTCACCTGTTGGACTTGCTTCAGCCACAAGTCCTCCATCTGCTTAGACAATTTATCCAGCTGAGACTGGATAGTGTGTTTTCTAACACGAAGGGGGAAAATACTAGATCCACTAAGTCCATGTGCAGCTATGGCCCTGTTAGCGAGGTCAGAAGGTTCCCAACTTCGATGTTTTTCGGCCAATTCCTCTAGAAAATCCCATGCCTCATCTGTGGCCTTATCTAGGAAATCTCCCCCTCTACATAGATACTCAATTTGCTGGGCCGTCGCAATATTTAGGCCCAGCTGGAAAAATGTCACCAACTAGTGTTTCTCATACCCGTGGTGGGGTAGAGACAACAACAATTCCCTTATACCTCTCCCAACACCTCAAAAATGACTCACCCTCTTTTTGTCTGAACGATTGGATTTGGCGAGTCAGGTGCTGTGACTTACTTTCGGAGAAATATTTCCTATAGAATAACTCCCTAACAGTTGACCATGTCTTGAGAGATTGCTCCTTTTTCATTCTGAGCCACTTATCCACACCATTTTTCAGAGAAGCAGGGAAAAGCTTAAGGCAAGCGTTTTTCCACTGGGTAGTGGTGGCCAGGGTGCACACCAATCCCTCAAAATGGCGGACATGCTCATACGAGTCCTCATTTTCCCTCCCATAAAAGAGAGGAAGAGCATTATGGGTTCCCGATTTCACAGTGAAAGCGTTGAATGCCTCCACAGTCTCAGTTGGCAGAACTATTGGGCCACGAGGGGTAGTCCTCGCGGGATGCATATAATCGCGCATAGTTCTCTGTTCCGCCATCGGTGGCTCACTTCCTAAGACAAACAATGGATTGGGAAATTCTATGAACAGGTCGTCTATGGGAATGGATTCAGGTTGACCTACGGAAGACTCAAACTGGACTCCTACTAACACAGACGATGAACTAGACAACTCCAACTGACTTGACCTATGCTCTATCCTAACCAGACGATTAGTACGATCGCGATAGTAGAGAGGGTCAGGTTTATGAGGGACTTGACTATTTTTACCTATTTTGACTCGATTCTAAAAATAATCAACTAAAAATTTTCCTAATTTTTTAATTTAATTTTTTTTATTTTTGTTTATTATTTTTTTAAAAAAAGATAAAATTAAAACTAAAATTCACAAGACACTAAGGACCCGAATGTTTAACACCTCTTGCCTTCTCCGGCAACGGCGCCAAAAATGCTTGACCAAAATCCTAAACCTAAATTAATGGGTTGCCCCAAGCATAGGGTTGAGATCGGTGTAGCACAATACCCAGTAAGACCGGAATCAAATCCACAGAGAAGGTGGAGAATGCTTACTAAAAACTCGGGTAGAAAGGTTTAAAACAGCTCTTAGGTAGCCACCCTTTGTGATTTGATGGGAGAATTAACTAAACTAAGAGAAAATTTTGTTTTATTTAAACTATTTAAAAGCAAGTACGGTCATTGGGTTCATAACACCAGTAACTAGATCTAGACAATTCCGCTCCGTTGGTGTTCTAAAAACGTTTGATTTTAGAGAGAAAAAAGGTACCCCGAAAGATGCGAATCCTCGTGGTCGCCGTTTACCCATGTACAGTGAAGAACGAGTTTTGGTCCCCCGTTCCCCGCGTTACATGGGCTCCGACAATGCCCGGATACGTCTGATGGAAGCTCTTTAATAACCTAAAATTGCTTTTTCCTTTATTAATTCTGGAAATAGGAGCAAAAACAAATCTAGGCCTGGCCACGGCGTGTTAATCACCCCGTGACCATACCTATTGATCTACTCACTCATTATAGCTTGAACGAATATCAGGATTCTGAAATTAAGCATGCTTTTGTAATTGAATATGGATTAAAACAAAGATTCGAAAGCAAAACACGGACAAACTCCCGTAAACTGAGGTTAATGTAAACAAAATAGAAAGTTACCGAAGCAAATACTTGAAATCAGCAAACGAAACTTCAAAACTTCAATGCAAAAGTCTCTGGAAAGTAGAATCTCCAGAGGAAAAATCGGCTACTACTTGGAAGCAAAACATAAACAAAGTTTGAACCCTAATTCAGAACAAAAATGAGGTATTTATCCCTTCCCGAAGTCAAAGTACGTGGCAAAGTCAAACGGCTGATATAAGCCACTCGGTATTGATACAGGCTTTTAGCCGTATCGATACCCAAACATTATGTTCGCGTATGAGCACTAGGGTATCAATATAGGCAAACCCCTGTATCGATACTGAGACCTTTGCTTGTCAAATTCTTAGTATAGGAAATAACAGTCCCAAGCGCAAAACTAATAACCCGACGTAGCACAATATCCGGAAGTCCGGAGTCGAATCCTCAGAGACGGAGTCGGTGTTCAATCCTAGAAAACAGGGCACTAGTTTGAATTGGCTCTTAGGTAGCCACCCTTCCGGTTGATTGAGTGATTAACTGTGATGACCTAAGGAGAAATTCTGGATTTTAAGTAAGTAGTTAAGAGTAGACGCGACCATCGGGATGCTAACACACGTAGCCGATCCCGAACCCTTTCACCCCTTCCGTTCCTCAAAAATTATCACTCCACATTAGGATTTTCTCTCCCGGGGGCGATACACTGTTTGCGTTATCCCATACGCCACGAAGAATGAGTTGCTTGACCCATTCCCCATTCGTGTGGGTTCCGACAATGACAGAACTCGGCCGTTCTTAGAAATCCCAATATGAAGATTTCCAAATGACCACGTAAAATTGGGTGAACGAATACGACACCGGCCACAGCGTGTTATTCACCCCATGGCCACATCTAGAGATTTACGCTAGCATGATAATAAACACGAACACAAAAATATAAACCCTAGAACTATGCATCAATAGATTAAACAGGGGAAAAATACTCACTATCTCGAACTCTGAAGACAAAGAACGCTGGATTAATACTCAAAATCTCGAACAAGCAATGAAATCCGAACAGAATTTGAAGCCGTAAACTTAATCCGGAAGAAAAACAATGGAACTTGCCTAGGGTTTTACAAAACTCCAAAGTTGCAGAAAATTAATCAAAAGTTCGACCCCTAATTAATGACAAGAAAACGTTTATATAGTAGTCGCCCAAAATACATCAAAACGCCATCGTTTAGCCTTGCCCGTAACCATTCAGTATCGATACCCCTGATACTAGTATCGATACCGAATCCCTTGACTGGAGTGTTGATTGCGTAAGCCGTAGGTATCGATACCGGTTTGAGAGGTATCGATACTAAACCTTCTGGAATGAAATTGCACCCTTTTAACTGATTGGTATCGATACTGACATGAAGGGTATCGATACCGAACTCCTTCAGCTTGTACTTTCAAAATCCAACTTCCAAGACTCGTTTCCCGCGCCTCCACTTCAAGCCATGCACACCCACACAAACCAAAAGCCATTATTCCTAAAAAACTTACAGGAATACCAAGAATACCATTGTGCACGCATTAAACGAAAACTTAACATTAAACCGCACGTCTAACGCGCTAACTCCCACTACTTAGGCTCTTATACTTACAATATTGCGCTCCTATCAACCTTCGTAATGCTTCTCAAGCTTGTTTGGTCGTCCCTACTTGGGTCCCACCGATTCCCAACATGCCCGACCGCCTTGTGTCCACTTTACGTGCTCTTCCCGACCTGTTCATTACAGAACAACCAAAAACACCAAAAACAAAAGACAACACCGCATCAAGTGGAAAATGGAATAAATCGCGCCTCTAATGCGCTAATTCGCCCTACTTAGGCGCTTATATCTGTGACATTGCGCGCCTATCATATAAGAATCATTAAAAGTTAGAACTTAACCTAAATCATTGCATGTATCACTTTTTCTCCATAGGAATTAGTTGGAGAGAGATATCTCCTCAGTGATACTCTCAAGTCTCATATAAGTCAATTTTCCCGTTGAACCTCCAGTCAGTTAGGTTGGGTTGCCGTTATAGAGCCTTTTAATTGGTGGGCTTTAAACCCCTTCCCCTCGATGATCATTTGTTCTCTGGTCAAAATCATTTGGTTAACGGATTCGTATTTCATTATTGACCTTTAATGGTGCTAATTTTAATTGAGAACAAAGTGTTGTATGGTATTGTGTCTACAAATATCATGTCAGGACTTACCATAAAATCTTGTGCCTTTCTAACGTTGAAACTTATGACCACCAATCAAAAAATGATCTACAAATTTTTTGCACAGAATAAAATTACTCATATAAGTAATTTTCAAAAAGCATGTATGAGTTACTTGCAAAAACCGGGTTCTTTGCAAAAAGCACCACTTCCCCCACAATTATGTGATAATCTAGAATATTCACATAACTACCTATAGTTTGACATGATTGTTTTAAGTCCGGGCATATATCAATGTCACAACTATTAACTCATACTCGAAACTCATTCTTTAGTGAAAACAAATGCTTAATGGTACATGTCTACAAAATCAAGACTTACCATTCTTCATGGTCCTCTATGCCTTTCCAACTACCGATGGCCATCATATTATAAATCTTGGCACAAAATTGAACTACAATGGAACATCCTCTAAGAAATGGGTTAGCCACTCCACTTACTAGCTTTTATCTAACGCAATGAGTTGATCAGACTCTATTGTAGACATTGCTATACAAGTGTGAGGATTTCCAAAACACTGTTGCACTCAAATTGTAAAGTCAAATCCACCCTTTTTTTTCTTGGATTCTAAAAATTTAAATTAGATATTCATATCACAATATTTTATTCTTCAAGTATAGTTGGACATCTCAAAAAGTGCAACAAATAGTTTCTGTGGAAATTATTTGCACCCCCCACAATTTTGAAATCAATTCAGAATTTATCAAAATAATTTCCATATTTTATGACAAGTCTCAGACTATGTCAAAATTCACTCTTTATCTCTTGTGTCTCAATACACATCCGTAAGAAATAACCCCTACATTGAGTAACTCACCCAAAATCAAGTATCACTGTACTCAATTTCCACGTTTTTGCACTTGAAAAATTGCCACAATTGTATGTTATAAATGCAATACGCTATGTACTCTTTCATGTTCATC
The DNA here is from genome assembly GCA_022606695.1 of Vaccinium macrocarpon. Taxonomy (NCBI): domain Eukaryota; kingdom Viridiplantae; phylum Streptophyta; class Magnoliopsida; order Ericales; family Ericaceae; genus Vaccinium; species Vaccinium macrocarpon. The sequence continues at coordinate 10,977,749 of CM040177.1, read as the reverse complement.
GTAAAATTGATTCCACTTTTCTTCCAAATATATATCTTGTGGGTCAAGATTGTTTGATAACTACCAAACTCTCTAAATTGGAAACAAAAATGTTCCAAACCTTGATTTTCATGCCAAATTTAACATAATTAGCCCATTTGCTAAATTTATCGAAACTCAATTTTGAATAATCCAAAACATGAATTTGCATGATCTATGTTTCCAATTGATTTGGCCCAAGTGATTTTGAAAAGACATAAGAAATGTGACTGATTCACAAATGATCACGTCTCTTATAAAACTCAATATTCACATGTATAGCCAACTTATATCAATTAATGTAAGTTTCACTTCCTGTTGTGGTGCTATCTTGTTCCATACTCATCGAACTACAAATATACAATGCAATTCAGATCAAAATCTATGCTCTTTTATCATTTCAGATCACTCCAAACAAAACAAAGTATATGGGGCATCTATAGTGGTGAGGAACAAATGGAACCCACATGGATATATACTACTCCCTCCGTTCCCAAATATGATCCCCACTTTCTCTCTCTTGCCTTTTTCAAATAAAAAAATGAAGCACTTTCTTGTATCATTTTTCAAAATTTTTTGCACCGAATTAAAGAAGTCGTCAAGTACTTGAATTTGGTGCGAAAAATTTTGAAAAATGATTTACGGAAGTAGTTCATTTTTTTATTTGGAAAATGTCACGACTTTTCGTAGTGGAACCATAATTTGGAACGGAGGTAGTACTTATAAACACCATATCATATAAATTCTACTCAATGGTAAAGAGTGAGGGTAATTAAGAACAAATAAATTAACATACTCAAACCCCACGAAAACGTTATAGCACTATTGCAAAGGAATTCGAGGCATTCTGTGGTAACCGTTTCTAGCAGGTTGAAAAGTTGTAATTCTGTCATCAAATGTCAAGGGACACGAGTTCATGTACACAAGCAAGGACATTATACATGGAAACTGTATTTATATGCACAAGGTTATGTCCTTTGATTGAATCACATCGGTCATACCTCTTGGTTTAAACTCATCGGTCGCACTCTTTAGTTTAAACGCAACAATCACATTCTGTAGTTTTAAACTAGACGCTCACAACACTTGATGTAAACCCAATGGTCACACCTTCTAATTTAACCCAAGATTCACACTGTTTGAACTCAACGGTCACGGTGAAGATCAAATAGCACAAAACAACAAATGAACAAGAACAATGTGTATCCATATAAACATATGAAACTCATATCCAAAACCGCCGGGAACAAGTAACGAATTGTTCTTGGGTTACCTCAAACTAAAGTCCATTTAGACACTAATTATGGCAAAGCAAAAGTTCGATGGATACAGATAATTGGCACAAAAAAAATATGCTAACCCATTTCCAATATTAGAAACTAGTGCTTCCAAAGGTCACAAAATAAATGACGCCGGGGATTCAAACAAATTGGTGTCGTCTTGTATGCAATATACTCAAATGGGAACCAACCTAGTAATTATAAAGACTTCTATCCAAAATAAAATAAAAAATAAAATAAAAATTATCCAATGCCTGTTAAAGAAAGATGAGCAAATGCAAAAATATCCACTTTTAACATAGTTACATACGGCACAAGAGAACAAAAAGACAACCGTAATCTGTCCCTACAATAAAAGAAAAAACATGTTCTTTTGGAAAGGGTGGGTGTTCCTATAATCCATTGCATGAGTTGAACGGAGTCTTGCCTCCAACAAAAAATTACCGTCAGTGTAAAACCATTCGCAATGGTAAGACATGACAAGACATAACCTTTCATAAGGTCATGTTTGTTCCCAACTCGAACCAAGTTCATACCAAAGAAGATTACCACATTTCAAGATAAAATGAAACCAAACTCGGAGTTCTTTCTGTTTACGTTTACACAAACGAAAACAGACAGAATATCCACTATATGAAAATAAGAAAATCAAGAATCACCATATTTTGTTTCTTGCCATGCAACAAAACACAAAATAAGTGCTCAATTTATTTGGATGAGAGTGACCGAGTTTGTGTGACGAAAAATAGATGCCTGCAGTATGGATCCTAGGCCTATTTATATACCTCATTTTTGCCGACACATCTCTTACAAATGGATGCAACCATTGATAGAGAATTACACCCTTTGTTAAAAGACACCTTTTGAATTACAAAGCAACATTTGGATAATCCAAATTAAGCACCTATTGGGTGCTTTCCTACTGAAAGTCTGAAACAAAGGAATTAAACAACCATTCGGTGCATCTCCAAATGATGCAAATACATCCCTTTAATCCCCATAATTAATGGTACCCATTCGACTTATAGCCACGTTCCTTTTTTTTTTTTTTTTATAAAAAAAGGGACACCCTTTGGTTTCGATAACCACATCTAATTAATGTAATACTCCGTATTAATAGGCACAACAAATTAACAAAAAATAAAGGAAATCAAAGTTCGGTTCCAGAAACTCTAGCAATGAACTACACATGAAAACCATGTACCCACGGGGGATGTTCTAGAAAACACAAATGGACTGATCCAACCAAAATCTTCACACGTGCACATCCGATCTAAATCCAAATATCTTCTACCAGCACCAACAAGTAATTAATATTATGTTCTTATTTAAACGGGTCGGCCTATTCCAATATTAGTTTATTGTTTATCATATCCAATTATGACTTTAAACGCCACATGCAAGCACATCAACAAACAAATGACAATCAATTATCTACACATACTCATAGGCAGAATAAACACAAAAAGTAACGGAATTTGTCTTAAGATTGTTGGAAAATATGTTTACTTTTTGTGATAAAACCGAAAATATTAATGCAGTAAAATCAAAATGCAAAACCTGAAAATCGACGAAATGAATGATGATCAAGGCGAGTGTATAACACTCTGTACTTAAGACAGATTCGCCCCCGCTATGGTGCTTATGGTTTGCATGGACATCTATCTCCCAGCACTACTTGATCTTCACCGAATGGAAGTAGCACTCCAATTTGTTCGGTAGGCGAACCAAACTTGTGTCTATACTCTCTCCAATAATGAAAAGACTCTCAATGAAAGTGTAGAAAAATTGACTTATGAAATGAATGAATGAATGATGCCATATATATAGGCTCTCTAGTGACTCTACAAATAGTCACTAAGGAGAAAAGAAACATTTGTTCACGAAAGGACGCGTCCATCCACAGTGAACAAGTGCCAATGAAAAGATGCAACTCCAAATCAAATCAATTTTCATTCACAATTTAAATATAATATTGTATTCAAAATATTTTTTCCAACAATGGTTTCTTTAAATCAATATGTAGATTTAGTACACTTCCAAGATTTATTTTTCTAGTATGAAAAAACATGTCCTCTAAATTTAGGTAAGATTTTGGTCCAACTGGTTCAAATTTCTAATTTTGCCCCTGGTCACACACATTTACTTCTTGCACTATGATACCATCCGTTGCTGCCATAGCCACACATGTAATAGGAGATTGTGTTGGACCTCCATTGACAACTTTTCCTTTTGATTGGTTTGACAAAAAATATAGATGAAGGGATATCCAAAAAATGTGATGTTATTTTGTGAGGTACCACCGCCGGAAGGTGGTGAGACGCCAATAGTGCCAAGCTTCCGAGTCGCGGAGCGGATGGTGGAAGAATTTCCCGAAGCAGTGAAAGAAATGGAGGAGAAAGGACTGAAATACACTTTCATAGCCCCCGCTCAGGATACACAGTCCTTTTATGGAGGTGGTTGGCCCGCATTTTTCGGAACTTCTGACCCCGTAGAGGCTGCAAAAAGGTATATTCTATTATCAGCAATTACATAAACGGATTTTATTATGCATATATATGCAAATATCTGGAACCAGTTCGATGCATGTGAGTCATTCATGTTTTGTGAAAACCACTTACATTGAACAATTTTGTGTTAGATCAATGTATAACCATCTCGGCACGTGAATTTTTGGAACAGATCTAAAACTGGGAAATCTAAACCAAAGCATTAAAATGCAAAAAAAAAAGAATGTTAAAACGTATTCGCTGCAAACTGACATCCATGCTGAGCGGGGACCCTTACGTACGAGTCTCAAAGCCTCCACCAACGAGAGAAACCAGTAGAAGACCTTGTAAGAAGGAGAAAAGTTAGGATACGTAAATCAAGATTAAATTAATTAGGGATGGGAAAAATAGATGTTTAGCAAGTGGGACTAAGTGGAGAATCTATATATGGACTGGTAAAGAATAAAGCATAATAGTAGGGAAAAATCAAGTGTGAGTTCTCTCTAGGAAAGATGTTTCTCTCTTTAGAATCGCTCTCGAAATCCGTCTAATCGTCCCTCCCCAAATGAGGGAGGGTGCCCTATTTATATATAGGCCACTCGACCTCTCTTCTAGGCCAAGTGGATTAATGAACTGTGGGCACGTGTTGCACAAAAAGTGTGTGAATATTCCACCATACTGTTAGGCCGGTCCCTCGTGACACTCATGGGATGGTCCCGCAAGTGCTACTCCGTGAGTGCCCCCGTGGGTTCCTCTTTGCGACAAACCCTTGTTCCTAGCCAACAAACCCCAAAATTTCCAGTTATCCATGAGAAATGGCATGTGTGGTCAAGGTCTGCCTCAATCTTGCCATCACTGTTATCGGGCACGGTTGAGGCTCTACCTTGTCATCACCGCTTAAGCGGCATGGTCATGACCTCCTCAGTTGTGCCATTACCATGACCAAGCATCTAAATGGCTCGCCGACCCTTGGGCCCTTCCAAGTCAATCGATGGCAGAACACATCGTCCGAGTCAAATCATCTTTGGAGGGCCGGTGTCTTACTTCATCGTGCCTCAAAATCTTTGAGAATCATAATCAATTCCTTCATGACATCTATCATCCGAGACTCAAATAACATAGGTTGTGTCATCATCAGGTTGCATTTCGATCGAGACACCCTTTTCTGTCACTCGAAAATTTGGCTATATATGAAAAAATCATTTTTTTGGAAAGTTTCGATTTTGCGCGATAAAAAGTCTCGGTAATTGTTCCTTAGGTTTTTCTAAAATAAATGCTATAATTGGATGGTCTATTTTAGTACAGGAAGGTTGTCTTTTGGCCTCTTTTCTTTAGAGAAAAATGTGTCATTTATCGCCTTAGTACTAAAAGTGGAGGAACGAGATTTTGATATATATGATTGGATCGAATTTTAATTTCTGGCAATGCCATGGTTTCCAAAATGCTAAATTCCAGTAAATAAAATAAGTACCAAAGATTCAATGGTCTTAGCTTCTTCCATGTATCTTCTCAAAATGCGTGCCTCATGTTCGATACATATTTACCTTCTATAGACCTCACAACGTTTGCACCTTTGAGGATCTGGCGGGACACAGGGACGACGCTGTGAAAGGTGGCAGACAAGGTCGGCCCAAGGTTTTTTAGTGTTCTAGGCAAGTTCTAAAAATGTTTCTTAATGCATCACACACAAACACACCCCGAACACAAACATATATATATATTTGGAGGCCCAAAATATCTTTGCAATTAATAGATCAAAGAGTAGTTTCCTCCTTGGAACTTCAAACATAGTGCTTGCAATTCTCGTGAGTCGTGGCCATTTGTTGTCCCATGGATGGTGTTGGGAAACGAATCCCAGAACTTAGTAATTGCGCATACAGGTTAAACAACAAAAATAAACATAAACCCTACAAGGCGGAATTAGGATTTACCTCTCATCCGTAGACACGAACGCTGGTTGACTTGTTTATTTGAGAACTTGACAGACCTAATTACTGTATGCAACAAGTTTTGCTCGACAGTATCTCATGATCTTCTGTCATATTCCCGTATATCTCGATCATGTAGCCAAGTGTGAACTTCTACATGATCTCTTTGTTCTCTCTCTCACAGCCTCTATTCTAAATTTCTGAATGACTGTTATGTGACCTAGAGAACATAACGATATATTTATAGGGCTAGAGCAGGGACCTGAGGAGAAATAAATCTGAGCTCCTTGTGTAAATAAGAAAACCTAATCCCACCCGGATTCTATTCTTATTTCACAAATTATAATTCACACCACTAAAGAATTATAATTGCACTCCCATCTTTATCTCGATTATATTTCGAGCTCCACGTTATTAAATACTTATTAATCTCCCCACGTTAAGATTACAGAGACCCGTTGATTAAATGTCGATTACTAATAGATGGGACTTGGGAGTCGAACTTCGTTTATAATTTTTTGTGGGGAAGGCTAAAGTGTAAAGGGTAAAGGATACGTCTGTAAAGGGTTTTGATCAGGGGAATTGGGGGAAGCGTACAATGTACATCGGAATAGTCTAATTTTTTTGCGAGGGTACTTCTTATGTAGCTCCTTCATTGTTAATAGGACACCAAATGGGCCTTTGCTTAATTTATCTGTATCTTAGGGCTACACCAATAATAGATTTTCAGGGCCCTAAAACCAAATTGGACAACTTGTTTGGATTTTGGAAGACCCCTACCTAGCCTAATTTATGGGGATGCCCTCTTTTTTGGGTTGTTTTTCTGGTGCCCTAGGGTTGGGCCTTGCCTTGCCCAAGATCGAGCCAGTTCCGGTGGAAGTGGCAATGGATGGTGAGACAGTAGACGATAATGATAGAAGGAGGAGCTGTAGGAGGTGAGGCGGTGACTGAGAAAGGCGACAGAGAGAGGTGGTAGCTAGGGTGAATGAGATTTTGTGGAATGTGTCGATGAGTAGAGGGGAGAACAAAAGGAAAAGAAAAAAAAAAAGAAAAAGAAAAGGAAAATCTCACCATGGAGATGGAAATGCCTCACTGTGGGAGGGGGGAAAACAACCACATGGAGGGGGCTCTCAAGCTGAGTTCCACTAAAAATATTGTCTTCGGTTTTTTTTTTGTAATTTTGTTTATGTTATGACAAAACCCGTAGTATGAGAATATAACAAAGCAACAAAGAAAATGAGACACAAGATTTACGTGGTTCCCTCCCAAGCACGAAGCTCTAGTGGTACATCCACGGGCGAAGAGCAAGACAGGATTCACTATGAACGTGGAGAAATACACAGAGCCGGCTATACTCGTAACTCTTAGTTGAAGCACTTGATAGATATCTAGGGACAAATCTCTGAGGAGCTACCTACAGAGCATCAAACATCTCACAAATATAATAGACACACAAAACCCTAATATCTAATCCCATGAACTAAAGGCTAATCAATGGAACAATCAAAAGACCCTACCACACTACGAGAAACCCCATGGGGGCTCCCTCAAAGGGATTCACTCAAGAAGTCTAAATCCCTAAGAGGCCACAAGGCTCCTATTTATAAGAAACACAATAAGAAATCTTAATCATAATAAGAAATCCTAAACACTACAAGAAATCCTAAACACAATAGGAATTTTCCAAATAAGGAAAAAATTCAGGGCACAATTTCAACAATTTAGTCGTTGTAGTTTTTGGGATTAATCGTTCCTCAAAATGAGTGGCATTGAACAACAATAAAAATGTGAACCAAACTTTTAATTAAAAAGTTCATGTAAGACAACATTGTAGATCACCAAATAATGTTTTGTCGCGAAAAACTTTGGAAGATTAATTTCACAACTCAATTTGTTTCTTTGAAGATGATAATTTCGACAGTTTGAAAGATAGTAATTAGTTCATAGTCGAAGTTATTTATCAACATTATCGGATACCACTAAACAACGAATATAGATATTCTTAAAGAAGAAAAAATACCGGTAATAGTAAAACAGGTCAAATAAATTTGGATGAAAAGAATTTTCCATGTTGAAATAACAAGTCAGAATCTTAAACCAAAAGCTAGGGACTCGGATATTTGTTCCTTTCTAGTTCTCATATTCAAAACCCCAAAAGTGCTGTCATGGGTGAGTTGTTCCATGCACGACTTTCTCCATCCGTGAATTGGGTCTTCCACCAGTAGGCGGTGGTATTGGCCTCTTTCTAGTTTTAGTTAAGGTAAACATGTGCCAAACACCTTCAGTTATCGAAAAAAGTAATTAAGAAATTGAGATCTTTATATATCTTTTGCAGGGCTAAGGTATTACAAGATATAGACGTGGAGTGGCTATCAGATGGAAGCGCAGAGATGAGTTTCGCCTGGAGGCCTTTAACAAAGGTGTTCGATGGAAGAAAGGGAAGAAAGATGTGGTTCAACTTAGTGAACTATACGTACGCGAAGAACATCAACTTAGTGATGATGGACGGAACAGAAATACCGGAGAAGGTGGTGAAAAGATGCATAGAGATACTTGAAGAAGAGAGCATACAATTCAAGTGGGAGAAGGGTGATGTTCTCTTCTTAGACAACTTGGCTATTCACCATGGTAGAAGGCCCTCTCTTCCTCCTAGAAAAGTCCTTGTTGCCATGGGAAACTAGTTTATTGCAATTGAACCTTGTGTTGTTTAACTTCCAATCAGGTATACCTAATGGGATTTCTATTAGGGACTCCTACAATTCTCCAATTTTCCGATCAAATTTCATGATCCGAACCGTCTAATGTGTTTAAAAGATGTTTATAAGATGTTTTTAAGGGCTCCGCAAGAAATCATTAAAAAAAATACTAGAAAGTAACTGATCGGATCAAGTCCTTCACAATATTTTTTTCACTGATTTCTCGCGGAAATCCTTAAAAACACCTTCTAAATACATTGAACAGTGCGGGTCATGAAAATTTGATTGGAAATTGAAGTCCCTGATGGGAATCCATTAGGTTGGACGTTCACTTATATATATAGAATAAAGGGTTGGGTATTTGTGTTTTTTTTTTTTTTTTTGGGCTTGTAACTTTATTCGTGAACTACATTGTTCCTTTTAGTGATACTAGTTTTAAGCCACATGCGTTGAACGTCACACCATGCCCATTGTTTTTATATTCGGCTGTTATATGGATTGTGCTCATGGTTTTCCATATGGTGTTAGAGCTCATGGTCTTACTTAAGATGTTTCGTCTATGGATTGTTAGGGTGATATGATTGTGGAAGAATATTGTAGGCTGGTTAATTTCATGCAATGTTTAAAGGTCTGATGGACATTTGATCTCATTGCTTACGCTCGTAGCTAGTGAAGAGAAACATAGAAGCTATATTAAGTAGTTTTCTAGACGTAATTATGGAATGATGCAATGATAATGTGTAGTAATTATCTATCGTAAATGCTCGTAGCTAGTTAAGAGAAACATAGAAGCTATTATGTAGTTTCCTAGATTTACAAATATGGAATGATATGACAGCAATATGTAGTGTAATTATCAAAAGCTTAGTGCGGAGTTCGCAAGAAAAGAAAAAAAAATGAGCTACAAACTCTTGCATGGAGTTTTGTTCTCATTCTCATGGAGTCTCGTGCTCCTTATTCACATTCTCATGCTCGTTGATTTGCACCCGGTATGATTTTACCAAAACTTCTTGATTAGTACATTTACATGGTGGTTTTTACGATTTTCGCTGTCTCCTCCTTGCTCATAGGGCTTTTTCTTTCTCTTCAACAATTCATCTGGCTTGTTGAGTAAAAATGGGCATAGAAAACCAGTAATCTCTTTGAAATGTGGACCAACCATAGCCAGATCTGGGATCTGAGTCTATAATCTGTTCTCTAGATTTGGCAAGATTAAAGATGTCTTCATCCCCAGGAAAAGGAGTAAAATCACCGGCCAGAGTTTTGGGTTTGTGAGGTTTACTTCATTCGAAGAAGCAGCTCTAGCTATTGCTAGAACAAATAATAACTGGTACTAGGATCAACGATTGGTAGTGAAAACTGCAAGATTTTTTAGGAAGAATGTTGATCAAGTGTTTTGCTACCATAATCGTGATGGGTATACTCTAGATTGCGGCCCTAGAAGCCATGGCTACCAACATCCCAGAAGGTACCTAGATCCCCAAATTTTTCAAGTGAAGGATACAGTAAAAGAAAGAAATCAGAGCATATATGTGACAAGTCAACCTCATATCAGGGGCGCTAGCAACCAGAGTTTCCAATAAGAGAAAAGGGGTAAAGAAATATAGAAGAGGAAAGGTATTCTAGAATGAAGCAGAAAAGGTGAGGTTAGAAATGCCAAAACCCTCAATGAACAAACTCAGGAAGAGCTTAATACTATTGTAGTCCATCCATCAAGTAATGGGTGGCTTTATAGAAGTGCAATAGGCAGGATGAAACGTATAGTGTCCACACAAACATTATCAGATATGTTCAAGAAAGAAGGTGGAAAGATTGTTCAAATTAAATCAATTAGAGGTAGAGCTGTAATTATCTCCTTTTCAAATGAGAAAGAAAGAGATATTATTATCCAACAAAGGTGGACAGAGCAATGGTTTGATGAGATAAGACCATGGGATGGTGAGGGAGCCCAGATGGAAAGATTTGTGTGGTTACACTATTATGGAATGTCACTAAATGTATGGAATGTTTCTACTTTTAAAGAAATTGGCAATAAATGGGGAGAGTTCATGGTGGTTGATGATAAAACCCTGGGACAAAACTCTTATCAAAATGCTAGAATATTGATAGTAACAGAGAGTGAAGGAAAAATTGATAGCCAGATCCAACTAAAGGTTAATGGGAAGAAGTACTTGGTAAAGGTGAAAAAGGTGGAAACTTTTAGAGGCCTTGAGCCAGAGCAACTAACAAGCATTTCTGAATCCAAGGTTGAAGATGATGAGGAGGATAATATGAAGGATGACGGGGATGACAGGTTGGATAAGGAAAATAACTTAGTCAATGACATGGAAATTCAAAGGAAATTGGATTGTGACAAGGATGGTGACGAAGAAGCCATTATGGATGGTGGGGTTAGCATGGAAAGTGGGTATGATAGGTTGTTAGAGCATGCGGTGGATGACATTGAAAAAGGGAGACGTCAAGCAATCAATGAGAAAGTAAAGGCTATTGATCAACTTTCTTTTGCTCCAATACAGAGAGAGTCAGAGGATATAGAGGCAAATGAAGCATTTATTGAGGTAAATTCAAATTCATCACATGGATTGGAGTCATTAGTAGAGGATTCGGGTGGCCCAATTAAAGAGACATACCTCAACATACTAACACAATTACAGAGAACCCAAAAATTTGAAGCCCAATCAAAGGAAAGGTTGGAATATGTGGTGCAACAAAATGTGGGAAAGGAAAATAGATTGGAGAATGAAGATCATTTAAAAGATTTAGAAGAAATATTATGTTGATGGATGGACCAGTGGTGTTTGGATCAAGTAATAACATTCGGGCGTCTCAAATGCCAAGCATAAACCTCCAAGTGGAGCTAAATCCTAGAGAAGCCAGGAGAGAATTAAGGAAAAGAGTTTCTCAAAGTTGTGATTCTGCTGACAACACAAGTGGTGTCTCTGGTTAAGGATTTGGAGCATGTAACTGCCAAAATTCTGCTGCTTAAGGATTGTTTTGTGGCTGAAATTCTGCTGCTTTGATGGTGCTGCTGCTTAAGGATTGTTTTTGTTGCTGAAGTTCTACTGCTTAAGGCTGTGGAACCTGTGGAGTTTTGATTCTATTTCTGCTGCTGTGGAGTCTATGGAGTTCGTCTCTATTTTCTGCTGCTATGAAGTTGTTATTCTTCCGCTGCCACCCACTGTTGCTAATGCAGAGGTACATAGGGCTGCATTACTTCTTGCTGCAGTTTGAAGTCTTTGAAGGTGTTGCTTTTATCTTCTTTTGGAGTAATAAATCTGCTACTGCAGCTGCTGTTATTGTCTAATTGACATTACTGGTGTTCACATATGCTGCAGTTACATCTTTGTGCTTTTGGTTTGTTCACATTGGTTGTCGCCTTGGCAACCGTTTTGGATGTTTTTCTTTCGCAATGTAATGCTTGTATCAACCTTTTATTAATAAAATCTATCTTTTTTGCCGTTCAAAAAAAAAAAGTGGTGTCTCTGGTTTGCAAGGTTTTCAGCAGAACACTGTCCTCCAAGAGCTATATGCGAACACAATAGGTGGTGATAAGTTAGGGATTGAATACACAAATAATGATATTAGACTAATGAAAATGCAGATTGAAATTGAAACGTGAAATAGATTTGCCCCTTTACTGAGGAGCAATTCTAATCATTGAAATGTTGGTGATGCTATCTTAAAGCAAAAAGATGAATGGTGTTTGAGGATCTACTTTAGGTGCAGCTGTCGAATTAAGATGCAACCGCTAATTTGAAACCGTAATTTTTCACTTAGGGATGGTATTCTTGCTGTCGCTGCTTTGCTATTCTTGCTAGTTCTGGTTTTTGCTATCTCAGTTTCTAATTGTTGCTGTTTCGGAAAGCTTGCATTTGGTGTTGTTTTAATCTTTTTGATGTTTGTTTTGGTGGGTTATAAGGGTTGTTTAAGTCATGGAGTGTTGTTGAATATAAATGTTGCTGCTGATGCTGAGAGTTCTTGAGGAAAGCCAAGGCTGAGGATATTTTTTCAATCCGGAGTAACGGTTCTGGTATTGTCAAAGATTGAATCTTCATTTGGTCTCAATGATGCTTAGGCTTATGCTGTTCTTGTGGGAGTTTTTTTGTTCCTTCTTGTGGGAGCTTTTGGCATTTCATTTAGTCTCTTGCTAGATGTGTTGTGTTTGCCTTACCCTTGCATTTGTGCTTGGTTTTGGTTTTTTCTTTCTTTTTCCTCGATGTACCCTTTGTCGAGTTTTAATTAATTTTGTTGCCGATCAAAAAATAAACCGTAGCAATCTCATTTACGACATCTTGTACACATAAAATGCCACACTTTATTCATGCAAACCAATTCACAAACTATCTGAAATTATCCAAAGCACTACAAGTCCTAGAGGGGAGTGAATAGGACGACCAAATTAAAAAATAACTATCCCAATTTTAATCTAATTAATCATTTTCAATGGTGAGGCAATTAAAACCACAACATAAAGAAATATAGAAATAAGCGAAACAACACAAACACGTGGATATACGTGGAAACTACTTAGGGTCTAAATACCCTAAGCATAAAACCATGGCCTAATCTACCAATTGCTATAAATCAAAAAGTTTAATCAAGAGTTATAGGATTAGGAATTACCAACTTGTTGCTAGTTACACCTAACTCCACTCCTTGATATAGCTCCCCGAGCCCCTTTTGATTCTATAGCCTCCATGAGTTCAACACCCCTCGATCTCCATATCAAAGATGGCTCTGGATCATTCGGCCACGTAGATTTGTAGGCAACAATGCATGAAGTGTAAAAGATATGGGCTTTGTTTGGTGGAGAGTTTTGAGAAGAATTTTTTGAGAAATATTTTTGAGATAGTATTTGTATGAGTTTTTGGAAAAAGTAATAATTAGAGAGAGAGAGAGAAATGAGAATAATGATTGGAGAGTGGGGTATGAGTAGAGAGAGAAATGTGATTATTGAGTGGAGAGATGAGAGATGGATAAAGAATCTTTTTCAAATATTTTTAGGAAATGTGAAGTGAACACAGTAATGATTTTTATGAAAGTCTTTGAAAACTAAAATCAACCTAGAGTGGATCCATGGAGAGGGAGACTCTAGATTGAAGAAAGATGAGAAGAGCAAGCTCAAATCATCAAGAACATCAAGTTCACAAAAGAAGAAGAATAAGACTTTCTCTCTCCAAAAGGGGGCTGATTTTCTCTCATGTGGGTGTGTGAAAATGATGGAAAAATGGCTTTTATAGTGCCCAATTTGGTAGTCTCCAAGACAACCACTCAAAACATGACATGTGGCCACTTAAAGAGTTTGGCAGACACGTGTAGACACACGCAGACGCTCCGATAGGATTAAGACACTTGGCACAATAAGGGCTATCCACAAACACGCGTCTGCAAACTCATGTAAACTCAGCCAATGAAAAGCCATAAACTCACACTAAAAACATGGGATTTTAAAGGAATCAATGCCCAAGTTAATCCAAAACCATGCACGATAAAATGTGACATTTGACTAATCTAAATGCGTGAATGACTATGCATGGTAATACTTCAACGGATTGAGTTTCAAAACACTTGACATGGCTTTGGCTTGATCATGAAGCTTGTAATCTCTTGAATGGAGCATCTAGACTCTACCCTAAGTACTCTACCTCCCAAAACCCCGATAACCAAATTACATACTCTGAAAGGCTTGACATAACCCGAAAAATGCCAACAAAACTAACACTATCAACATTAGAGCAACAGCCTACTCGTTAATGAGTGAGAACAAAAAATATGCAACAAAAATAAGTGAACTATATTCATCACATGTTCGATCATTTCATTATATGTCAAAGGAAGTCTTTGCTTTTCGAATTTTGCTACAGTTCTTGTAAATCAGATCCTTCACTCTTCTCATTGGGGTACCTTTATAAAAGAACATCTTATTAGAAACGTGTACCATGAGATAGGAGTTGTGAGAAGACAACAAATAAGAACTATAGCAAATAAGACTGTACCCTCGTATGCTATAAAAGAAAATATAACTAGCTGGCGCCACTCATAAAAGATGTCCATTAAACTTTTGCATGGTAGGTGAATTGAAGCCATTTCTTTTCTACAAGAGGCAGTTATTTTACAGGTCAGTTATAACTAGTCCACTTGATTGTAGATAATTTAAAGTTGTCAGTTATTTCACTTATAATATCCCAACAATGGATACCAAAAGAAGGGGGAAAAAAGAGAGAATGAATTCAGCTTTTTACACACGAATATTGGTGTAAAGCCATGCCATTTGGAAGTCCCTGAGCTTGCACCACTCATAAACCATTAATGAAGTTTTTCACAGGTCCAAACAAGATAACTTAAGCGCAATACAATAATCAACAGAAGCAGTACACAGTTTATCCAGCTTGTGAAGCGTTATAGGACCTAGGATTACAACACCTATTCAACTTGATGCATTTGGCTTATCAAATACCTAATGCAACAACTTTTTGATATTCAATCTTAAAAACCACAAATCTTCTTCAACTAAAGAACTAAAAAGCATGGGATCTTATTCCGAAGGGCGTAACGGGTCAATACATGCATAGGCTCATGAAGAGGTTCCAACTTGATGAATCTTTTGCCCACCAACAAAATATGCATATATGCACAATGCAGAGAAATGAAGAAAGATCATAGCTTAAACACTATGTAACACAACACAGATACGACACGGACACGAATATATACACGGACACAGGAATTATTTAAAAAAATGGATGCTAGCACAGTGGGGCACAAGGAAAAAATAAATAATTAATTATATATATAAATATATTATATATGTATGCAATAATAGTTTATATACGTAAATATATACACTTTTCTTTTGATATGTAGATATTTACATTGTTAGGCACTACAATTTTTTTTTTTTTGGCATGGCAGAGAAGATTTTATTAACCTTTGAAAAAGGATTACAAAGATTAAAGAGACCAAGGCAAACGGCCTCACAACGCAAGGAAAATTTCCAACAATGTTGGCAATCAACCACACGACAATCATTCGTTGCCAAGGACCCAAAAGGGAAACGAACCATTGACAAGGTGTCAACCAAAAGATAATAAAAACTACATGCCAATATGGAGCTCCCTAGAATGATCAAGCATTATGAGCCCAATTGAATAACCAGCAAAAAAACAAATGTTGCAATATGAAAATAAATGGATAGGCATCAAAAGCAACAGTAGGCTCCTCATAGCAGCAACAACCCATTTACCACGAGCAACTCCAAGACAAAGTAGAACTGTGATATTCATTCAAAAAAATCTCAAATTTTAAGGTCTCCCGCCATCATCCCCCAGCCAAAACAAATATCCAAAGCAGCAGCAACAATAGATCACCCAAAATACTCATAAAATTCGCAACAATAGCAGTCAACAACAATAGTAAACAAGCATACAAGCCATCCCAACCACTTCAACTTTGAGATTAGTAGAATTTCCATCCCATTTGAATGGCCATATTAGAAGAATATTTGTAGCAAAAACCTCCACAAGACAATAACAAACAAAATACAGCTCAATTTCCAAGAAAAAAAAGTAGACAAAATAGGTGCTTTAATGGAAATTGGGACACTCTCAAGCATTCACTCACAACACCTGGTTGACTCACCTTCAGGAAATTGACACAATGCCACACAAAAGAAACACAAACACATTCATATCCTCAAAAGAAACATATAGCTGGCCCACCTTCATATCCTCTAAACAAAATTCAACTCCCTTAAAACCTGACATTCACCAGCACCCCACCTAATATCAGGACGCAAACAAACTTTTCACCCTCGAAACCCACCTCCTAACTTGACAGAATGCCACCACTGATAGTACAATCAACAATCATAAGAGAGAAAACATGGTCATACCCTCTCGCCAACTATGCCAGCAAAACCTTGACCCCTCAAGCATAGATGAGACACCAAAACCAAAATTCACCCCAAATAAGACTGGACAAGACCAAAGCCCCATACAAAAACTTTACAAGATAAAACCCAAAGATCAAAGTTGGCCATCAGCCCTCACCTTGTTTTAGGTTTCCAATTCAGCTATCTTGCTAATTACTTCTTCTTCGTCTCCATCATAACCAATCACATGCATTTTGTTGATTTCCTAAATGGCTCGAGCTTCGTCCAAGAGAATTTTGTTTCTATTGTTGATGCCATTAGAAGAGATTAATGCAGATAGGGCAGCAACAGCTACTGTAGACCTCAAAACTACACACTTGCTCTTGGATCTTCTTCCTTTCAAATTGCCCATATTTACTTTAGAGAAGCCAAGAATTTCGTTGATGGTTTTCCTCTTCTTTTTCCCTTGTTATGCATTACATACATACATGTAAGATAAACACACACATATGTGGAGATATATACATTGAATTTATACCAATACATATAGATATATATACACAAATATATGTACACACATCGAGAGAGAGGGAGTGAGAGAGAGTGAGATCGTGAGAATCAAAGTGTGTAAATATGGGACCCACGAGACCATGCCATTTCCCCCTCCAAAAAAAAATTAATTTAAGGGACACGGCACTTGGGGTGTCCAATACGTGTCCCTGAGTGTCCCCATATCCCATATGGGGACACGACAACCTGTAAAAGTGACGGTGCTACATAGCATAAACACAACCCTTAAACAGATCCAAGTTTTAGTGAAAGAATAAGATCATCTTGAGACATTTCAACCAAAAAGGGCAATAAAGGAAACAAAAAGAAGTAGAACAAAATATAGAAGCCCCAAGAAAAACCATGTCTTCAAACTAAGTAAGGCAACTTGATTGAAACTTTAGGTTTCCTAGGTACCTGAGAAAGCATGTACATGATGATTGATGCTATACTTAAGGAGCTCAATAGTAATTGGAAATTTGCCCACGATACATGAATTTATGCACATCTCACATTTGGAGCTCATGATAAAAGCAAATATTTGTGGTGCATAATTGCATATGGGTTAAAACACAAGCAATATGGATAGATTTCGAATCATTTCAATGTCTTCAAAAGTAGACTATGTAGTCTCCCTTGACATTGTAGAACATAAAATATGATGAGAGCAATCTAATTCCTTGTGTAAATATTTAGCATGTGAGCACATAATAGTAGTAGCATTTGATTATCATACCATATGGGATGTAAAGTTGCACCCTTCCATCATCCCATCATTCACATTCACAAAAGACACCATTGAAAATCCTCCTCAATTTCACAGTATAAGAAGAGTGGTTGGTCAAATTTGGCACTCAGCAGCATGAAATCAAAATTCAACCCTATCAAACTGTATTTTTGACCCAAAACAAAAATCACAAAACGCCAATTTAGACAGGAACCTACGTGTGGAAAATGAGAAGATTTAATTTTGATAAAGTAGGGGAGGAGTTAAAAGAGGAATAGAATGGGGGACTTTTGCTAGGGTGCAAACAACCTTCAACAGTAACAAGGGTATGGGGGTGGGAGCCCCCAGGGATGATATGCTTGTAGCAGTATCCTGTGTTAGGGAGATCAATAGGTTGAAGCAACAGTTGGCAAAGGATTTTTCTATGAAAGATCTGGATGCAGCTAAACAGATGCTTGGGATGAGAATCACCAGGGATAGGGCTTAGGGAACCTTGCGGTTGTGTCAAGCTGAGTATATTGAACGTGTTCTGGAGAGGTTCAATATGCAGGGTGCCAAGGCAGTTGGCACACCCTTGAGAAGTCACTTCAAACTTTCACAGGGGCAATCACCCAAAACAGATGCAAAAAGAGAGTATATGGCCAAATAGGGGTGTAAGTGAACCGAATCGTTCACAAGCTCGGCTCGCTAAGAGCTCATTCAAGCTCGGTTCGTCAAATAAACGAACGAGCTTGAGCTGATTTTTTTGGCTCATCAAATTATTGAGCCGAGCTCGAGCTGCTATATGCCCGGCTCGGATGAGCTCGCGAGCCAAGATATATATACATAAATTTCTTTTTTATTTTTGTACCTGTATAGAATAAATACATCTGTACCCCACTGTAAAGGGGTAGCATGAGGACGGTAACGCACACAATGAGAAAGCGTGAGGGCAGGGTTGGTATCTTTCTTTATAGGAAAAGGAAAGGTTGGTGAGCATCAGTTTAGGCGATGTGGGACTTGTGAAATATGAAGCTAGGTTAGATTCCCACCCTCCATTGTAGATCTCTGACTCTCAGCGACTATTATTTGATTGAGCTCCACAAATTTTTTCCCTCTAAGATCAGTCCTACAAGTTTCAACTTTCAAAGCCCCAAACAATACTTTCTAGAAATCAAGTGGGAGAATCCACAGAATACATGTAGGAGTATACATGTAGGAGTAGGGAAGAAAGAGAGACTGAAATACCATTTAGGTGTTCGACAAAATGTCTAAGAGAGTTTCTTTCCATTTACAAACCTCATTTTTGTGATAAAGATTGGTTTTCATTGGGTAAGTTCAATTTTATGTACCAAAACTAGGGGTTGTTAACCTTTCTTATCTTGTGTAGGCAAGGGCTTGACTATTTGCCACACATGATGCTTAGAGTTATGTCACTCCAAGTGTTTGTTAAAATGCCTCAACGAACTTATCTCATTGTTAAACCCATTTTCTAGAGTCAAAATGATCATTATTGTTAAATCTTTCGAGTGAGAGCAAGAGACTTTGTCTCTCATTTGTGTTATAATCGAGAGCCATTCAATATCCCTAGTCATGGGTGGTATGAACCTCTTGACCCAGCCACCTTTAATTTAAAGTTTAAAACTTCCTTTTCAATTGCATTAGAGGTAGAGAGAATCGCACAAACAAATCACAACCAAAAGGTTTGCCGTCCTAACGCCAAAACCCCCTACTGTAAAGTAAACCTCTCACTAGCTCGACCCTTCCCTGTGAATTCGTCCTCGGACTTCCGAGTTATTATGCGACAACCGACCTAGCCCTACGCTTGGGGCGACGCTATCTACAACACAAAGCTAGGTTGCAAGCGTATAGGCTAGATTGAGAACTAGCAATAGATAGAAATGAGTATCTGTATAGTAATTTAGAGAAATGATTATGCATGCAAGAAACTATTAAACTGTTTGAAACTTAGTTAAATTAATTTAAAAGATTCATTACTATAGTTGCAGATTTATATCTGGTCTTATCTGTACTATATATTAAAGCAAAATAACTTTTAGTGAGGGGGACTTTGAATGCAGCAAGTGTAGAGGGTTGTTTGATAAAACTGAAATTTGAAAGTTGAAAATTGAATATTGAATGTTTTAAGCTAAAAAGTTGTTTGATAAAACATATTAATCACTAAATTATAAAAAAAATTATTATTATAATTGTCTCTTCTTTTTCTTCTCTCGTGGGGAATTGTTGTTGTAGCCCATCATCGCCACTACCCATTTTGGGAGGAGAGAGAGTGGCAGTGGTGGTGATGGGGAGATATAGAGGGGAAATAGTGAGGGAGAGATGTGGGGTTTTACGTGATTGCCCCTTGTTTTGACGGTGATTCCAAACGGAGAGTGGGTTAAGACCAATTAAATGTGGATTACAAAGGCTGGGGGTGCAACAGATGCGTTTTTTTATATTGGGGAGGAAATTGACATTTCACTAATAGGTTGGGAACCATTTTTTTTTTTTTTAACAAAAAAAAAATCCTAACACAAGCAACTAATATTTATATTACTATTTAACTCATTACAACACATAACTAATCAATGTGGGACAAGATAAAGACCAACACTATTCTAATATAATATCGATAAAAAGGATCAAATTACATTTTTTTTGTATAGCTTTGAAATATACAGAATAACATATTAACACTGAAGAACAATGTAGTTCACAAATAAAAATACAAGGGAAAAAATATTAAAATGCCACAAAATACATGCACAGCCCTTATTGCATGCAAATTATTCGAAACTTGTAATGAATACTGCCACGGTGCTATTCGGATTTATATAAGCTAGTTTCCAATAGCAACAAGGACTTTTCTAGGAGAAAGAGAGGGCCTCCTACCATGTTGCATAGCCAAGTTGTCCAAGAAGAGAGAAAAAAATTTGGGTGCGTGTAGGGCAGGATACACGTGGTACCCTGCCACTGCATCCGAGCCGTCCAAAAATGTAACGGACGGCTCGGATTGAAATCCACTTTTTATTTTATTTTTGTTTTTTTAAAATTCATCCGACACTTTTAATCCGAGCCGTCCGTTGTATTTTTGGGCAGCTCGGATTCAGTTCACGGGCACCACGTGGTGCCGCATTTGCACCCAAAATCTTCTCAAGAAGAGAACATCACCCTTCTCCCATTTGAATTGTACGCTCTCTTCTTCAAGTATCTATCCGCACCTTTTCACCACTTTTTCCGGTATTTCTGTTCCGCCCATCATCATCACTAAACTGACTTTCTTCCCGTACGCTAAGTACGGTGTGTTGAACCACATCTTTCTTCTCTTTCCTCCATCAAAAACCTTGGTTAAAACTGTTGGACAAAACTCACCTTTGCGCTTCCATTTGATAACCACTCAATGTCTATATCTGCTTATACCTTAGCCCTGCAAAAGATAAAGATTGCAGTTTCTTAATTACTTTTTTCAATAACCCAAGTTGTTCAGTCTAACATATGCATACCTTTGACTAATTTTAAAAAGATTAGTATCACCATCTACTAGTTGATGGCCCAATTTAAGCATGGAGAAAGTCACTGTAAGGACCAAATTCCGGAGTCTTCTTATTTTGACAATTTTGTATGACAAAACATGTAATAATATCGACCTGTAATTTTATTATTCTACTTTAATTTTCTAAGCAGCAAATCTATATATAAGAATAGAATGAAAGAAATCTTTTTTTTTTAAATTTAAGGGTTAATAGACCAATTGTGGGATCAATTAGTATCTCAATTGGGTAGCACAGTTTAATGTTGAGTGGAAGAGTATCGTTCACACACTTATGATGTATGAAACTCGCAAAAAGAATTGAACAAACACACTCTGATTTTATTGATGTTCTCTTACTCCACTCTTGATGAAAAAACTTAACAGATTACACACCTATTTATAGGCTTAACAAGCAGAAAAAACAAATACAAGATAAACTCATATTTAATGCAAATCACAAAACGAATCACGAAAATGCAAAAATCTTCAATCGTGATAGTGAATAGTAACCCACGTTTTAATTCTGGGTTGCTGAGAACCTACTTGGTTCTCTCAAGTTTATTTTTTCTTTTCTTCATTTAACACAGTTCGAGAAGGGATTTGAAAGCGATCGATCGAATTTCAAATGCAATCGATGAAAGCTGCAACTAATATAAAAACATTCGGTTCTTTCGATCCTAGGATATTTTGACGGCTAAAAAGATATTAGAGCCTCTTGCTTTTCAAACCCGAAAAATTCTAGAGTATTGTGAGTGAACATTGAAACACACAATCTATGGATCTCTAATCAAAGCTTCAAGAGAGTTTTCCTTCAATCATCAAACTTTGTGTTTCTTCCGATAGATTTCTAGAAGAAGTTTTTGGAAGGCTTGGGCGATTCAAGGTGTTGGTGATCAAGATCACTGAGTGCAGTGGACGTGTGACTTGGCAGATGATACTTAGAACGTTGTGAGGATTCAGTTCGTTTGGATAAATATATTTGTAACTACACAATAATTCTAGTGATCATTTGATTCCTTCCTGTGATTTTTTTACCCATTTAGGTTTTTCCATGTATATCTTGGTGTTCTTTGATTTATTGATTGCGTGGTTTGTGTTGGGAGTTTAATTTAGCAATTCATGTTCATATTGTTATGGTTTTTTACGGATTGTTAGGGAACCTTGATTTTTCACTTCTTATTAGAGCGGGCTGCTCCCTCCATTAGAATTAATTTTCCTAGAACAGATCCATCATGAGAATGTAACATGAAACATATGTCTAGAAACTGGCCTATACTTGATACTGAAAATTTTGATTATTGAAAATCTAGAATTAAGGCTATAATGAGATCAGCTGATGAAGAAATTTGAGAATCGTGTATTGTGGGGTACACTTAACCCCTGAAAACTATAGAGGACGTACAAGCAGGTTCAAAAAACCTAGTCCTGAGTTATTATTTGCTGAAAAAGCTTTACTTCAAGCTAATAATCGTGCACTTGACATTTTATTTTATGTTGATATAAATGAGCATAGGAAAATAGCCAACTGCAAAATTGTGAAAGTGACATGGGATATTCTGGTTACTTGTAATGAGGGGACGGACGTGGTTAAGCAGTCGAAGCTGCAAAGGCTTACTATGGAGTTTGTGAGCATCAAAATTCTGGGGGAAGAGACCTTCAATCAATTCTACTCCAAGATCATTGCTATCGTCAATAGCTCCGAGTAATTGGGTGAGCCAAATCCTTCCGTTTCGTATTATTAAAAAAAATTGCGCTCCTTGCCTCCTAGATTTAACATTCAAGTAACTATGTTAGAGGGTAAGAGAAAGTTAAAAGAAAAATCTGTTTAAGAAATAGTTGGGTTCCTCCAAACTTACAAAATTGACCTATTACAATCTGAACCTGTTAAGCCCAAAGTAAAACATTCTGAGACTCCAATTGTTTGTAAAAGTACTCAAAAAAAATAAGAAAGGTTCATATAGTGATGTCGATTTTGAGGAGATAAAAGCCTTTTTCAAACATTTTGAAAATAGTATGAAAAAGAAAATGATAAAAATTATTGACATTTAAATTTATAAGTTCATTTTTCTAAATTATATTAAAGAAAAATTAATTTTATTATTTAACTCTATTAATTAATGCATAATGTAATAAGGATATGCGGCAAAAGCAATTTTATCTTTTGAAGATTTCACATCATCCACCCAAACTTAAACCCCCTTCTAACGAAATCATCCAAACCAAAATACTAATTTATTCACCTTTCATAAAGATCACATCATTGTGGGGGCCACCCTCCATAACTAGCACCCCATTCTAATTTATCCACCCTCACTATTCAATTATCGATTACTAATCTGACATCCAGTCAGCCCCTAATTAATATAAGAAACCCAGAGGTTACCCCGATATTGGGGACCCGCCAATGGAGGTGATGATGGGGCGGGCAGGGTAAATTTATCACCCACAAAGAGACCCTTTTGAGATATGTAAACACAAAACATACACAACATACATATGCACACGTATACACAATATGACATGCACACATACAAGCATTATGACACAAAACATGAGTGACTCACAAAAGGGCCTCATAAAACATGAGTGACTCACGTGGATCGAACTATTCCAAATATTTGTGTATGTGAACTTATGCACATAATTAAATCGATGTATGTAGATGGTACTATTATATACCTTTTCATAGCCTCAGCAGGGTCAGAAGTTCCCAAAATTGTCAGCCAACCTCCTCCAACAAGGAATGTGTATTATGAGCGGGGATTATGTATGTATAACTCAGTCCTTTCTCCTCCATTTCTTTAATTGCTTCGGGAAATTCCTCCACCATCCGCTTCGCCACTCGAAAGCTTGGCACTATTGGCGTCTCACCACCTTCTGGCGGTGGTACCTCACAGAAAAACATCACATTTTCTGGATATCCCTTAATCTACTTTTTTGTCATAGAAAAAGGAAAAATGGCATTAGAGGTCAAGATCAATCTCCTATTGCATGTGTGGCAGCAGCCGACAAATCAAAGTGCTAAAGTAAAAGAGTGTGACTAGGGGTGGAGCCAGAAATTGTAACCATTTGGATCAAAATCAAACCTAAAATTCTATGACATGTTTTTTCATAAGAGAAAAATAATTCTTGTAAAAGAATAGGTAAGAAATCTACACATGGTTTTCCAAAACAAACATTCATGACTTTTCATATTTAAATTACATTTTATGAAAGATCAATTGTTATACAAAAACTTAAAATATCTTTTTGTTATAGGCATGTAAAGTTTCATCAAGTGATTCGTGTTAAGATGCTAAATAGTTTTACAATCTGCATAATGATATTTGTATTTTGTAAGGGGATAGAATGTTTTCGGTAATTCCTTCTGCATCGACGGGGTGCACCGATCCCGTATCGACATCGTTGTGGGTCCCAAACGATCAATCCGAGCCGTTCATCCTTCTCAAAATCGAATTCCGAGTGGGACATCGCGGGAATCGACGCAATCGGATGACTGTATAAGCTCGATCCAAAATCACCTCATTTCATTCAATATTCAACGGTGTCTATAATGCCGTCGGTACGGGGTCGGTGCATCCCATCGGTGCAAGTATAAGGGTTCGAATGTTTTGGGGCAATTTATACAGTAAATTAGTACTTGTTTTGTGACAATACCACAATTTAGGATTTGGAATGGACATCCCAACTACTTGAGTATTTATTAAAAGTGAAAGTGCTTGGGTTGAGCATTTTATTTTCGTATAATTAAATGACTTGACAAGCAAAAAGTGAAAAACACATTGCAGCTCTCCGCTCTCTACTTTACGCTCATCACTTTCAAGTGTGCCAATCAATTCTTTTTAATTTAGGTAAGTGAGAAATGAATTTTGCCAATTTATTAAATTCTTAAAGTTCAACAAAAGTTAGTGATTTAAAATCTATCCACCCAATCTAGGAGTACTAACTAATTTTAGCGTCCCAACATGGATTTCATTGCAGGGGTGTCAAAATATAAAAGTTCAAGCTTAAATCCTCATCATTTGCCTTGGATGTCACTGAGCCTCATCATTTACCCTGGGGCCGACCTGAAGCCCACAAGGCCTGTCGGGTTTTACCAGAGCTCGAGCCAGCCAAATGGGCGGATTAGCCCAGCTTGACTTTTCCATGGGCCGGGCTTGGGCCGAAAATTTTAGCTACAACCTGTTGGCCCGGCCGATAGCCCGGCCCGTCGGCCCGAATTATTTGGCCGCCCGTAGCCCGGTACACTTGTAATGCATTATTGCACGGTTAATGTACATAAGACATAATATATAATGTACCAAAAAAAAGATATAATACAAATGTACCAAAATAAAAAATAAAAAAAAATACACAGTTGGACATATGTGTATATATCTCACAGTAAAGTTCTAATAAAAAACTAAACATATGCATTAAAATTTTGAGAAGGTCTGAACATATGCATTGATTGACCATTCATTTGTTGCATGGGTAACTAACAACTGCTCATTGTGTTACAGCTAGGGGTGTTCACGGATCGGATTTGGCCGGTTCAGATACGGATCCGATCTGATCCGCTAATAACGGATTTGGGTTCGTAGAATCCGAGAACCATCCATAGGTGACATATGGATGGATCAGATTGGATACAGATTTCGCGGATCGGTACCGGATGAATTTGACAGATTGAGCTATGACAAATGGGCCTCTAATTTGGGCCAATCTAGAAAAAATTTCAAATCATTTTCCAGCCCAAAAATTTCTCAAGAACGACTATTTTTCAAGACTATTTTTTCCACCCCAATTTGGTGGTTCACACTTCACTCAACAAGCCAACAACAATAGCTAAAAACACAATATAAAACTTAGAAATTCAAACCACACGGCACACGCATTCGACGATATCCTAGAGTTCAAATGCAAATCACACAAAACAAACAAACACTTCACGTCTCATTCCTAAAGTCTTCACCACTGTTTAGTAATACTTCAAGTTACATTCATTCAAAATAAGATCATAATTAAATCTTCAAGAGTGCTCCGAATTCTCCAAAGTCCAAAAGTGGTGTGAGTTAGAGTAAGTGACTGGAGACCTGGGGTAGTGTCATAGTTGGTACTAGACTACTGGGTAGTATTGGCCATTGGGTAATGTGGTGTAAGAGTGGGTAATGCGTCATAGAATAGTAGAATACGCCTTTTTTTTCTTTTTTTTCAACGGGCGGTTCAGATTTATCCAGATCCGATCCAGAACCGTGAACTTATGTGTTGGACGATCCGCAATCCATCTGTACATATCTCGGATGGTTCAAATTGGTCAGATTGGCAGATCGGATGATCCGCTGAGCAACCCTAGTTACAGCATATGGTAGGTTAGACAAGGTTCAGTTGTAATTAAAAAAAATGGCTCTAAAAGGTTTAGCTATAACAAAAATTAAAAAAAAAAAGGCATTTGGCCCACCCAAATAACTCAGCCCAGCCCGCTCGAAGACTGGCTCGCCCTACTAGAATAAGCCTGTGGGCGAGCCTAGATTTCAACTTTTGATAGATAGCCCAGCATGCTAAAAAGAAAAAGCCTGCATAGCCCGGCCCATAGGTGGGCTTGGACTGAAATTTCGCAGGCTAGCCCGGTCTGGCGTCTGGCCCGGCCCGATGATGACCCTTAGTTGTCACCCACCTGTGAGTGTGTCCGCCCCTTCTTAATTGTCACATGTAGGTGTGCACATACATCAAGCCGACCAGGTTCAGGCAGAGTTTATACTAAGGCCATATTCTCCAATAGATTTTAGGTACATTTATGAAAATCTCATAAAATGAACAATTTATGGAGGGGTGATAAAATGAAGTTGTTTTCTCAACTGATAAAATGTAGTAATTTTCCTTTAGATTTTAGGAGGATTTTATGAAAATCTCATAAAGTGACTTTTACATTTTGTGTTGAGATTGAAGTGTCATTAAATGTGAGATTTTATGAAACAAAAATCTATTGAAGAACGAAGCCTAAATAATAACGAGATTGTGCATTCCTAAACTCGGTCCATTAATAATTGGGCCATATTTGATTTTCTCAAACCCAGCCCTTAAAGTTTCATTTCACGAGATTTGTTCATTTCTAAGCCCGGTACATTAATAATTGGGCCTCATTTGATATTTTCAAACCTAGCCCTCTAAAAGCTTCATTTCACAAGCCCATCCAATTAGTCGGAGCAAAACGGCACTGTTTTTTATGATCATTTGCTTAAACCACTCCTTATTTTTTCCAAGCGCCAGAAAAGAGGGACTTCATATCATTATTGTAACACTCGAATAATGATAGTGACACAAACTTTGTGCCACAACCAACCACAACCCCACTCACATTTCGCGTAGGGGTGTGGGTCGTAATGATTTTAACCCACACCCTGTTTTTTTATGAAAGTGGGGTTGTGGTTGGTTAATTGCGAAAGCCACAATCACAATCATTTTTGTTATTGTAATTGGGCTCCTCCAGTGGTTGTAGCACAAGTGGAATGGTTTCCCCATCCACCACTTTCTGACCTTCGCATTTTCCCTCCTTGAATTCCTTGCAACTGAACTCCATTTCTCTCTCTCTCTCTCTCTCTCTCTCTCTCTCTCTCTCACACACTAGAGCTTGTGTATCAGGCTGTTTGGAATTCTTCTGTTTAGATAGCAAACTTGGAAATTCCAATTTGAACTCAGATCTTAGCCCATAGATCCCAAACAAACTGGAAATCCAACAAGATAAACAGGGAGGACACATTAGCTAACCTTGAGTGAATTCTATAAGGCTCTGATTGAAACCAAGCACTAATGATGTTAACTATCTAAGAAGTACTCCAAAATCAAATTGCAATTCTAATATACCTTTCCCTTCTCTGAGTAGGCAGCTTGACTAGTTAAATTAATAGCAAGGTCAATCATTCAATTACGCACAGAGGACGATTCGATCAGTTAGCCCTCCGATCCGGTGAGTCGTGAAGCCTTTTCGATTGTAACCGCGACTTTAGAGAGCCAATGGAAGCGATTGAGCGCACAGAGGGATCTATAAGAGATCTGCGATTAAGCAGAGAGAAAAAAATCGATCGACTGAGGAGAGAAAGATTTTGGTCGATCGAAGGAGGTTAGCGGTTGTGAGGTTTCAGAGGGAGCGAGATTGCGCAGATATATGAGAAGTTTTGAGCGATGCTGAACTGTTTCGTTGACGGAAGTCGGAAGACAGCTCATATAGGAGAGAGACTGAGAGAGTGAGGGAGATGGTTGATGGATCACAGCTGTACACCTCGACGTCTATTTGTTAATCTTGGATTGTTTTGTATAACTGCTTCCCTCGGTTCCTTTTATTTGTCCCACACTCTCTTTTTTATGTTTTTTCAAATAAAAAAATTAAGTATTTACATGTATCATTTTTCACATTTTTTGGCACCGAATTAAAGTACACGATGAGTACTTTAATTTGGTGTAAAAAATTTCCAAAAATGATACACGAAAACACTTTATTTTTTCATTTGAAAAGTGATACGACTTTTCGTAGAGGACAAATAAAAAGGAACGGAAGGAGTAGTTTTTTTTTTTTTGGGTAATATGTATAACTAGTTTTACTCCTCGTGCTTTCCACGAAAACGCAGCCTTATTGTTAATCTTATTTCTAAACATGAAGAACCAAGTCGGTCTAATATCTATAACTTGTAGATATTCCGATTTTGATCCAAAAAATTTATTAAGCATTCCCGATGATAAAAATATCCGATAAAAGCACACAAAGCTTTATTGTGAACTTAAAAATTCCTCCAAAATAAACTGAAGTTTGCAACACCTCCAGTATATTCAAAAGCCTCTTTTTCGATATATATAATATGTCTCAATCCGTTTTGAAATGAGAGAGATGTAATATCCCAAATTTTCAAAAAAATAAAATTTGTGATATTTGTAAATATTAATTTTTCTAATTTAATTTTACCCAATTTTGACTTTAGTTGACCATTAGCGGGTCTCTTATTTATTTATTTATTTTTCCTTTAGACGAGTTAGTGCTCGAGTTGCATAGAATGATTTCAACCGGCATTACAACCGGGGCCCTGTAATTTAACGGCCGTAATAACGTACGAATGAGGGAGGATGATTTGGAGCTACACAGATGACACTAACACGACTACTATTAATGGGATCCGAAGTCAATCGATACTGGTCATTTGGTGAGGAGCGTGATCGTAATCGCGTGGTTCTACTTTCAAGATTTTTCCAAACAATTCTGAGCACACGGTGACGTTGCCCACGATTTTCCAAGTTCGCATGAATATTTTGGTAATTTTCTCGAGACCAAACCCTGGACAGCTTCAACACCGCCGTAGTAAATCAGATCAAGATTGTCTTCATACATCGTCTTGGCCACGCCTCCAAATTACTCCCACATTCCACCAACCACACTTCCCTCCACCACTCATCCCACCTACTCCTATACTCTACATAACACTCCCCTCCACCACTCATCCCACCTACCACCACCCCATTATCCCTTCATAAACACATCATCCCTTTCCCTCATAATTTTCGGAAGAGAAATAGGGAGAGATTGAGAAATTCTGGAAAAAAAGGAAGAAAGGAAGAGAAGAAAAGAAAAAAAAGGAGAGAGGTCACCACTATGTTTTCCAATTCTCGTCCATATCTCGTACCCATTTTTACAGCCACTTTGCTCATAGTTATAGTCATTTTTAGGATTAGGTTTCTTCATAGAAGTTGTAGAGGGCGTCTAGAACTTCGATTTCGACACAAGAATCATCCAAATCGGTTGAGTTTTGAGTGAGTTATAGCCATCCAAAGTTTAGTACAAATCTCGGGTACCTTTTTCCAGACAGCTCTTTGCTCCTCCGTAAATCTCCATTTTTCTCCTCGTTAAAGTAGATTTCGGGTTTAGGTTCCTTCACGAAGATTGTAGATCACTTCAAGATCTTCGTTTTAGGTTCAAGAATCACTCAAAACCGTCGAGAAATGACAACGTTATTGCGACCCAAAGTTTCTGGTCTAGTCAAACCGAGTAGCTCACTGAACCTTTACAAATCTTCATTTTTCTCATTGTTAGAGTGCGTTTTAGGCTTAGACTTCTTCATCAACGTTGTAGAGCACTTTGAGAGCTTCGTTTTAGACACAAGAATTGCTGGAAACGGATGAGGTTTGAACCCGATATCGCAGCCCAAAGATTCTGTTTGCCACTCGAAATACCGCCGGACTTTATCGTCGAGCTTTTCGTCCGGACCAAAGGTAGAAACTCGTAGCCACCCTATTCCAAGCTTTTGAATGTGTCTAGGAGTAATTTAGAGTTGTTGGGTTAAAGCCCCAATTCAAGGGTTTCACGAAACCCGAGCCAAAACGCAATGTACGCGAAACTTTATTTTCGTACTTAGTAAACTCTAGATCCATCGTGGTTCATGTTGTTAATTATTCCAAGCATGTTTAATACTTTAATAACTATTTATATGATTTTCTCCATAAAATTATTGTGCTTAACCTTATTCTTGATTGTTGTGTTAAAGTTAGATGTTTAAAGTGTAATTTTGTGAAATTTGGCGTGCGTACTTGTGTGTCAATTACGAAACCTATTTTTATAACCTAAATGTCACTACTGGAATTTTAGGAGTTTAACGAAATGACCAGAATGCCCTTCAGATGTAAAATGACCATTTTGCCCTTGTGTGTGTAAATTACATAATGTGTAGTTTTATACTTAGTAAGAAAATCAAGGAATTGTGTTTTGTGACAAGTTAGGACCTTATTAACCAAAATAAAGTATTTTTACGTATTTACCATTGTCGGTGGCAAAATTACATTTTTTTCCCTTGTATTATGTTATTTTACAAAAAGGCCCCCAGAGTTTGTAAAATTACACTAAGGACCCTAGAGCCGTGAAATTATATTGGGCACCCTTGTACTTACTTAAAATGACATCGGTGACCCTTACTTCCTTAAATTACATTTTGACCTCAATAGTTTAATAAATTACATTTTGGCCCCTGTAGATTGAATTTATTACGCTTAGACCCTTGGTATTCGATTACTTGAATTTCATGAACTTGTGAATTGACATATTCGGTTGTGACCCTTGAGATATTGTTATCGCTTTGCTTCTGCTGTTAAGTGCATTTTCTATAAACGTGTTGAATGTTAGAATGGACAACTAGGTTTTCGGGTTGGGTGATCGTACACGGATATTACATAGACGATAAGGATAATGGAAAAGTGAAATGGAATTGATTATGGGGAGTCACCCCAAGATTTGTTGAATGGCAGTCAGCCAAGTGATGAATTGATTATGGGGAGTCACCCCGAGATTTGTTGAATGGCAGTCAGCCAAGTGATTTTGTTTTGGAGGAATATTTGGTAGACTGCCAGGATTTCGAAACCCTAGGGTATGACACTGTGTGATTTGCTTCATTTGAATTCTGAGGCGTTAAAAGGATGGATGTATTATAGACCGAGTCACGGCTATATACCTACAGTGAGTTTCCATTGTCACTGTGAGTCAGCTGATGGTACGGTCGATCCCCGGGAAATTCATCCTTGTGGAGGCGGCCGAGTTGGATTAAGTAAAGAACTTATACCTTCCGCCGGGGCTCCCGTCCGGGGCAAGCAAGGGGGGAGTATATCACAGTTTGGTCATATTCCTTAGTGGTTAACCGGGAGGAAAGTTCTCTAGGTAGAGAACTTAGATGAACATGTAAGTTAATGGCTAGTAACGAAATCAGCTATGTGTTTAATTTTTGTTCTACGATTTATCTCTTGTTTAATTTCTTTAATTACTATTTTTCAATCATATATGTTGTACATGTATGTTAGGCAAGGGTTGAGTGGGTTAGAGTAGCTATTGAGTGATTTATTGCTCACGGTGTTACACTTCGTGTGACCCTGGTATAATATTATGATGTTGCTTTGCGACTCGGACGTATTATGCTAGACTTTGGAGATGAACAGGAGAAGCACTACAGTTTGGAGGTCTATGGAGCTAAGGAGGACACCGCCAGAGTTGACGACCATATCACAGAGTAGAGATAACCCTAGCATACCTAGTAGTGAATAATTGTACTTGGCAAGGAGATTAATGTATTTTTACTTGGTGAAATATTGTTGTAAAACTTTATTATTTCTTTTAATAAATTTAACGTACCCAAAAATCAGGGTCGTTACAAGAGATGTGTCCGTTTTATCAAAATAATTTATTTTTTCCGACCTTCTGAGGGTAAAATAATCATATATTTTGATCTACAAATCATTTTGGGTTAAAACCACTTGGGTTAGAAAGTAGACTTGGCAAACGTTTCAATGCTTCAAACAATGCGCAAAACGGAGTTTGGTAGACCCGGAATGGCCTCGCGAAGTTTCATATGTTGTGTTGTCTCCTAATCTAGACGCCTGGATTCCCATTCAAGATGTATATACTCAATCTAGGCATCTGGATTCCCCTATTTCAGGCGCCCAGATTCACTCCACGCGCCTGAATTCCCCTATTCTAAGTCATCTTATGACCCATTTTGAACCTTTCTTTGGCTATAAATACCCTTCTCTAACTCATTTGGAAGAGGATCAACTCTCCCTCTCTCCCTTACTGTTATTCTGCTAAATTTTTTTCAGAAATCTTAATCCCTTTTTGTTCCTCTTGCTTTCCACCATTAAACCCACTTTTTCCTACTCCAAATCAACCCATTTTCATCACCATCCTAAACTAAAGCTAGCCAATCCTTTGTTCATCTAAAAACAAGTGTTTGAATCCAAATTCATACTATTTCAGAAGCTCATTTCAATGTACCCAACGTCCACAATCACTCAAACTCACTTAAAACTTGCAATCCGAGTTCATCAATCAAGATTCCAAGGTAGTTTGTCTACCATATTGCTCAACAGGGCCCTAAGGGGATATCAACTAAGCTCTAGCTAGTCCTCAATACTAGTTTAGAGTTTGGGAAAAGTCTCAAATATCACAAAAAGAGAATTCATTTTGTGCACCTGATCAGTATTCCAGGCGCCTGTATTGATATATTCCAGGCGCCCGTAGTGATTCTAGGTGCTTGGATCCCCCTTTTCTAAATGCCTAGCTCTGATCCAGGCGCCTAGACCAGCTTGATCCAGGTGCCATTTTGTAGTCCAGGTGCATGATGTGTGGTATTAATAGGTCCATTTTGATAAGATTTTAGTCTGTGTGGGTAACATTTTAAATTAATTTGTGCAAAATACGTGTTCATTTTCACCATACATGTAATCCACAAAACACAAGCATCCACATACATCATTTTAGTGTTCATTGTTGTATTTATGTGCTCATATATCACTTGTAATTTTAAGTCTGTTTAAACAACATTTTCAAAATTCCTTGAGCATTGAGTAGAGACCGGGAATCATATCGGGCGTGAAGGGTGTTTTGAATTCTTTACCCTTGCGTAACCTACCTCTCTGACCCGAGAAATCTCATTCTGCGAGACCAGTAAAATATTTTATATTCAAAGGGCAAAAGAGTTATTTTCAAATGGTTTCTTGGGTAAAGTCCTCAAACCCAGGTGATGACTCCATTCAATCAATCAAAATCATTTTCTTAAAACCAAACAATCAATTTCGTGGACAATCCCGCGGGGTGTTCACACAACCCAACTTTGGAGATACAGTAATTGAGAGTATAGAGGAGCAAAAGTTCACTTAAATGCACTCTTACGTCCTAGAGCTCAACGCTCCACACACATTTACATATTGTGGCACTGTCAATATTTTAAAATAAAATTCTCTTAAAGACAGTGTTTCCTTTTCTTCCGAACCTCTTTAGAAGCCCTATTTTTCTTTTTCTGACGTTTGAGACTCTCTAATATCTAGGTTGATGTGTATGATTATTACAAAGCTCACATATCAACCTTTTATGCATCTTCCTTTCATTACCACGAGCTCAAATCAAACTCAACATTAAACGGCAACGAAATTACTTCCATAAATAATTAACAAACATTAAATTAACTAATGAATTAGATTAAAATGATTTAAACTTGTTCTAGTAGCATCAATGTAGTAATAATTTTTGAAACAATTGATGAAACGCGACGATCTTCCCTTGCATATGTCTTCAACAATTTATAGAGTTATCCTATAACAATAAAAATAAAATTAGATTAAAAATGAAATTTAGATATTCCTGCTATCTCTCCTCTCTCTATATATTTATATCTCCTTGCCATATGCCCCATCCCAATTCTACTCCTCTCTTTCTTCTAGTGGAAGCAAAAATGCTATAAAACTGTTTGGACTTGGGCACCAAGTAAGTCCAAAACAGAGAGCAAATTAAGGAACCAATTTTTGACTTTTGAGGCCAAAAAAGTCATGCTTGTACTTGAGCAGTAATTGAATGGAAATTGTGAATTGCCTAAACTAACCCCAAGAGTACAAGGCTACCCAATAGGAGAAAGGTATTATGGTCCAAAATTGCAAAATTGTGGCAAGCCACATTGGTTCTTTTATGTAAAAAAAAGGAGGTTTTGCTAACGTGTGCCCAAAACAAAAAAAAAAGAACACATACTCCAATACATCTTTTACACTTTTCAATACACTTTCACATATTCTTGTATACTTTTCACACATTTTAATACATTTTTCCAACCTTAATGTGTTCTTATTAGGCACACGTGTGCCCAAAAAAAAAAAAAAAGAACACATACTCCAATACATCTTTTGCTAACGTGTGCCCAAAACCAAAAAAAAAAAAAAGAACACATACTCCAATACATCTTTTACACTTTTCAATACACTTTCACATATTCTTGTATACTTTTCACACATTTTAATACATTTTTCCAACCTTCATGTGTTCCTATTAGGCACACGTTAGCATTTTCATCCTAAAGTGGCAATGAAATTACAAAAGTACCTTAAGTGGCAAGCGACCACATCTCTCTCCCTTTATATACACTTTGCCTATTAGGCACACGTTAAGCATTTTCAAAAAAATTAAAGGTCTTTGTTAGGTATAGATATAGAAGTGTGTTGAAAATTATAGAACTACCGTATAGCCTCTATAGAAATTCATAACTATCCTAAAGTGGCAATGAAATTACAAATGTACCTTAAGTGGCAAGCGACCACATCTCTCTCCCTTTATATACAAGTGTGTTGATTTGGCCCCCCCAAAAATTATGCTATTTGTTGATTTCAGGTTTTTTTTAAAAAAAATTAATTCTTCTCGATAAGATGAATTTAAAAAATAAAAAGTTATGATCAAAATCTTTAAAAAAATTCACTAAAGATAAACAATCAAAAAGGTTCATGAACAAAATCCACAAAATTTCTCTCATTAAGACGAATTAATAATTCAAAAAAAATTAATGCAAATTGATAAAGGCCAATTTTTTTCTGAATATAAAAAATAAAGTATTCCAATGCCCGTCAGATTCAAAACTTGAAGGGGATTTCCTTAGTATAATGAGAGATCCAGATGTTGATAGGGCTGTCAAATTCACTTGTTATAAAATTGTTAAACTTCGATTTGTGCGAAATATCTGAAGATTTAATCGATAATTCTAAGAGTACAAAAGCTATAGGAATCGAAAATGTACAGATTGACTAGGGGATTTATTTTTGGGTCCCACATGAACAATCCAAGTTGTTCATTCATCTTAGAGTGATTTTCCGAAGGGCTGTGAGAGAAATCAGCTCAATCGGACATGCGTAATGTGTTGATCCAAAAACCCTCCATTTCATTGTAAATTTTTTAGAATGAAATGGAGGGTTTTGGATCAAGCACTTACACACGTTTGATTGAGCTGATTTCTAGCAAAACCACTTAGAAAATCATTCTAAGATGAATAAACGGCTCAGATCGTTTGTGTGGGACCCAAAAATGGGTCCCCGAGGTGATCTGTACATTTTTTATTTTATAACTTCCGTACGTGTAGCAAGGTCTAGATTTAATACCACCTCTAAAGAGGTGATTTATCTTCACGGGAGCCACTACAGTGGGGGCAGAAATCAGAAGTTAATATGCCACACGGTATAGAGAGCAAATAATTGGCAGGGAATTTATTATGAAAAATAAAATAAAGGTTTTGAATTTCGCCGGGGATTTCATTTTCCAAAACCATTGCCAACCAGACGCATCTCCCATTTCCTTGAAGATAAGGTCATAGGCAGCGGCTGACGAGAAGCTACCATTTCCAGAGTTAACCCACGAGGGGTGATCAGGAACATGAGAAAAGATAGGGAAATTGATGTCCAGAACCAAGTTTATGGTAGAGTCATCCACAATACCAATCATGGTATTTAAATCCCATCTCCCATTCACAATCAAATCAGACACAATTTTGTGTGAGTTAGTGTGGCTTCTTGGGAACTTAATTCCCAAAGGGCCATCACTCATGTATTTAATGAAGGCCTTTTGTTTTTTTTTTTTTTTTGTGTGGATATTGTAGATGCCCAGTTAGATTGAGAGAAAATAGAAATGGCAACAAATCATGCAATTTGATTTTCTTTGCATTGTACTAGTATTTGTTTGCTCAAGTTTTGGCTATGACTAGCTCATGACATTACTAAATTTGTGGGTGATATTTCTGACATGCTTACTGCATAGTTTTGTTTACTTTTTTGTTCGATCAGCATAATCTTTGAACAAATCCACTATCCTCTTTAATTCAGCTTATTGTTTTAAGGAACTATTCACAATCAAGTTTTTAAAAAATGAGAATATTTAATTGGCAGGAATTATTCACAA
The DNA here is from genome assembly GCA_022606695.1 of Vaccinium macrocarpon. Classification (NCBI taxonomy): domain Eukaryota; kingdom Viridiplantae; phylum Streptophyta; class Magnoliopsida; order Ericales; family Ericaceae; genus Vaccinium; species Vaccinium macrocarpon. The sequence continues at coordinate 10,940,978 of CM040177.1, read as the reverse complement.
TCAAGTAGAGGGATGGTTGATGTCCTCATTTTGTTTTTAGGAACTATTCATAATCAAGTTCCAGTGATCAAAATTTATTTTTGTTTCTGCTAATAAGCCCCTATTTTGGATCTTCTTCATGTAGCTCCCTCTATTCAGCATTAGTATCTCACCAAAGTGGTACAGTTGTTTCAGTTGAATGACCTCTACAAAATCTAAATTACCCTTATGTTTTCCATTTTCTGTGATTTATTTTTCGTTTTGTGTTTTGACGATGGTGTGGGTATTTTTATTTTTTTTTATCTGAGGAAAAAGATTTGATTGTATGTTTTGTGTTTAGGTTTTCGGTTCTCACTTCTCTTAGCTTCTCTCTTTAAGTTTAGTAATTCATTTTCCTAGAACAAATTTCACCTCCTTCCCCATTTTGTATTTTCGTTTTATCATTGGGAATCAACTCATGAATGCGTTTAGGAATGATTGGGAATACACAAATTCAATCTGTTATCCTACTATGACTTGGGTACCATAAATTAGCATGTAACTAAGTCATCCCTTCAACATAACCAGCTTGGGTATCATAAATTAGTATGCTTGTCTTGAAGCTACTTGTTACTTATCTTCCATCTATTTTTTTATTTACGTAGTGAACCAAATGCTATTGTCTTTACTCGTTTTATCTTATTTATCTTATTTTGTGATTCTTATGTTTCTTATGATTCTATGTTTTGCTTTTTGAAATTAATAGAAGCTTAATTGAGCAAGGAAGCCCGAGGAATCTGACAAATCTTTTTTTGAGGTCCACAAAGAACGTTGTGCTCGAAGCAAGTTGTACCTACTATTAGGTCTGCAATTTCTTTCTTTCTTTCTTTTAATTGTTTTCTAACCAAATATATTTATTGGTGGTATGCCAAGTGAAATGAATTGTCATGTGAGACGAGGATCACTGCTTCTGAAATATTGAATAGTTGGTATCTAACAAGACCTCAATATGTTGAGTCTTTTATGTTCATTGGTCATTCCTTGATACCGCCACATGTTTCTCCTTCAGTTTGTGTTGTCTGGATTCGTTCTCTTTATTCCTTTTTCAGACTACAGTGAGGTGAGACGCAGAGTGGTGGCAGGGTTCACTAACTGAAGTCTTTGTGGCAAAGAAGATTGAGTTCTTGTTTGGTTTGTGTGGTAGCAAAGAAGATTAGGTGAAGAAAAGGAAAGGTATTTGCAGCCTTTCATTGTTTGGTATTCTGTTCCTCAGGCCTCAACAAACAAAAATGCTCTTCATAATCCAATTAAATGATTGTTTGTTGTTGGTGGAGAAATAATTTATTTGGTTACCTGAGCATCAAAGTTTAGTAAGTATAAGATGTTTTGCACTTTAACGGTGCTTTGGTAACCAGAAACGTAAAGCTTGTGTATTGATTAAACTGGATGTAGATCTCTTAATACATTTATGTTTTGGCTTTTTTTTATTATTAGATAGGATAAGTTAAGTATCATTGACTGTTTATGAAAAATGAAATAATATTGTGTAGCTCTATTACGATAGATCGATCTTATAAAAATTTCTTTGGATGTGTCTTACTGAATTGTTTACTTATAATGATTGTGATCTTTAGTTGGTTGTCCCTTGCTTTGCCCTCTCAAATAAGCAACAGAAAGAGGAAGTTGAAAAAAGTTCTTTCTTTTGCTTTTATTTGGTGTAGCTGTTTGTAATTGAGAAAGAAAAAGACTAAAAATAAATCTTGAAGTGTTATTAATTTGGGACTCCATTTTCCTAGAAGTGATATTGACCATGTTTGGATGGACTGCTTTTTTTGTTTGGTCAATCAGTTTCTACCCCCAAGTCTCCTTGAATTTATGCAGGAAACGTTGTTAGGGTTTTTACAACCCCACAATATCCCTACGGATCTTGGAAACAATGAATCACGGAACAGAAAATCAAGTAATCATGCGTAATGGAAAAACGAAAAAAATAAGAAACAAATATACGTGGAAAATCTCAACGCGAGGAAAAACCATGGGAACCACACCATTCCACTATGAAATCAAAATTAAGAGTACAAGTCTTCTCGCAATCTCTCTGAGATCTACGTTCTCTCTTGCCTCTCTCTCTCTCTCTCTCTCTCTCTCTCTCTCTCTCTCTCTCTCTCTCTTTGTTTTTCTCTAAAAACTCATAACCCTAATTACACACTAACAGCGAAATAATTAGGTCGGGCCTATGGCTAAAATTACACACTGAGGTCCCTCAAATATCATTTTCGCTGCAATCCAGAATGCTCCTTCGGTACTGCTGAAGGTTTTCTGCACCCTAACAATCTCCAACTTGAAGATAACTGAATCATCAACAGATAAACAACTGCAAACCTCAAATAATCTCAATCAATATGGGTGTAGTCATTTGACCCCTCTTGATGTGGCTCTAGGCCCATCATCTCTTCAAGCAAGAAGGCCAACTTAAGTTGAAGTTTCTCAATAGTAACAAGCTTGGTTAACATATCTGCCAGGTTATTGTAAATCTTCTCTAGCAACAAATCCCTATCCTCCAAAAGCGAACGAATGAAATGGTACCTCAAATCAATGTGCTTCATCCTGGCATGGAACATTGGATTTTTGACAAGGTGTATAGCACTCAGGCTGTCACTGAAAGAATGCAGTTCTTTCGCTTCAAACCCAACTCCTCCAAGTAGCTCTTCAACCAAATCATCTCCTTTGCAACCTCAGTCATGGCCACATACTCAGCCTCTGTCATGGACGATGTCACTAACTTTTGCAGACATGAAACCCAACTCATCACTGTTGAATCCATAGTATAGATATAACACATGGTACTTCGCCGCGTATCTTGATCACTGGCAAAGTCTGCATCCACATATCCCTACACTGTCAAATTCCCTCTCCCAAGACAAAGTGGCAAATCAGTGGTACCTCTCAAGTATCGCATAATCCACTTTACTGCTTCCCAATGTTGTTTCCCTGGATTGCTAGCAAACTTGCTTACAACTCCCACTACATGCACAATATCTGGCCTCGTGTTCACCATCACATACATTAGACTACCAATGGTCGAGGTATATGGAACCTTGGCCATAAGAGTGTAATTGAGTTAAGCTGAGCCAAGTTTTGACCTGTTCCAGCTTGGCTTGCAAGAAAACTAACTGGCTCGAGCTCGACTCGAACTCGACACGAGCTACCAAAACTAGGCTCGAGCTCGGCTCGCAATATTTTTGTTTGCCTTGGGCTCAGCTCGCATTGGCTCGAAAGTCAAGTGGATATCTTGTGCGAAGGCGTGGGTTGTGCTTTACAATTGTAAGCTTACATCTCAATAAGTTTTTAAAATCTGTCGATGTGGGACTTCCTTCACTTCATCTTCCATTCTATTTTTTTCTCCTCCTTCAAAATAACTTCAAATTTTCTTCCCAATCTCTACAACAAAAACTACAACAAAAACTACCTATGGCGAGGAAATCCAATTTCCTCGCCATAAAGACCCATTTGGCAAGAAAATTTGTGTTTTCTCGCTAGATAACACAAATTTTCTTGCCAAATGGGTCTTTATGGCGAGGAAATTGGATTTGGCGAGGAATCCAATTTCCTCGCCAAATGGGTACCCTTTAGCGAGGAAATTTGAGTTTCCTCGCCAAATCGGTGCCCTTTAGTGAGGAAATCCAAATTTTCTCGCCAAATGGGTACCCTTTAGCGAGGAAATTTGAGTTTTCTTGCCAAATCGGTGCCCTTTAGTGAGGAAATCCGATTTTCTCGCCAAATGGTTAACCTTAAGTGAGGAAAATGGATTTTCCTCGCCAAAAAGTAAGATTTAGCGAGGAAAAAAAAATGTCGCAAAAAAGCAACTTTTTGCGAGGAAAATCATATTTTAAAATAAAGTATACAACTATATCTATTATCATATTACACATAGTGTATAAATATGATTAAGCTAGTACTAGTTTAGCCCAACTTCTTGAATATTTTTGTCTTTCTCTTTACAACACTCTTATCTATTTTTTTTCTTTTTTCTTTTTGTTAGATACGGAATTTTTAATTAATTAGTGGTGTTGATGAACTGAATTTAAAAAGTAAAAAAAAAATTATGAAAAGAAGCAAAAGAAAATCACTAAAAATGGAAAACTTCAGAAATTATGCATTACGTTAATTTTTTAAACTTCGATGCAAAATTTATACACTTTTTTTAAAAAATTTCTCTCTTCAATACAAATAATTAAATGAAAATAGATCAAAATATTAGCAAAAAAAATTAATATTATTCATTCTACAACAACTACGTACTCCTATCTAAGAAAAAACTAGAACAATAAAAAAAAATATTAGTCCAACAAAAGTTATTGTCAGAAACCCATAGTCCATTGAACATGTTTAGCCAAAAAAAAATGAAAAACATGTTGCAGTGTCAAAAATCTCTAAAGCTTGGACACTAATAATGATTAAGAATATAACGTATGTAGCGAAAAACATATGAAAACTACTATATATATTAAATAGTCGAATAATGGAACAAATTGCAATGTTGGTGAGGTGGATAAGTGTTGGGCGAGCCATAGAGGAGGTTGTGAGTTCGAACTCCCGCGCAAGCAAAAAAAAAAAAGCTGGGTAGAGAACATCACATTTTTGTTTTCGCGCTACAATTAGCGACAAAAAAATTCGTCGCCTAAAATGTAATTGGCGAGGAAATAAATCATTGCCGATTCCTGTAAATGGCGAGGAAATAATTCGTCGCTAATTGCCTACAATAGGCGAGGAAAATGATTTTTCCTCGCAAAAGCCTTTTGCGACGCAGTATAGGCGAGGAAAAATGATATTCTAGCGACGAATTTTTTTCCTCGCTAGGGCCGGCCCTAAATTTTTAAGGGCTTAAAGCGACACTAAAAAAATGGGCCCTTTACGAATTATTAATATAGGCACAAAAAAAAAAAAGAACTTTCCCTAAACAAAATAGCATGAATAAGAAAAAACACCAAATATAATAACTGACTATTTCAATATTTCAAAAGCATCATTTAGATATTACTAAGTCAAAAAAAGTAATCAGTTCAAAAGCATCACTTGACTATCACCCTTCTTGCAGTTTTAGTAGCAAAAGTACTAATAATATACGCACAATCAATCTTATCTACAAAGGTGTTGCATGTATAATGGAAACCGAAAAGGAGCTATACGTATAATGGGTTGGAAATTGGGATGTCAAAAGTTATTCTTTCAAAATGAAAAAAGGGCCCGATTGATTCCAAAACTACAATTATATTGTATCATTGAGAGTTTTTGGTCTATTTCATTAGATAATAGTTTTTGAATTTAAATTAAGGTGGGTTGGACTGCTTTATATATATATATATATATATATATATATATATATATATATATATATATATATATATATATGTGCGTGTGTGTGCGTGTGTGTGTGTGTGTACATAGCACAACTATGTATTGGGGGCCCTAAAAATTCTTTAAATTTTGGTGGGCCTAAAGCCCGGGCACCTTGGGCTTTAGCCCAGGGCCAGTGCTGTTCCTCGCCATAGCATGTTTTTGTTGTAGTGCCAGTAAAATGGAAACCAAGTTCCAATTCACATATCTTCTTCAGAAAAACACAAAACCCAAATCCATAAACCCTTGTTTTCACCCCTCGTTTTCACCCCTTGTATGTCAAGTTATTTGTCTACACCCAATCAAAGAGGTTAACAACTCTAAGTTTAGACCGAAAATAGAGTGATTAATCCATTCACAAACCCACAATAAACTTAAAAACGTGAGAAGCCTTTGAAACACCGAAGTCATGGAGTGATATTCAACCCATGACCAAGCCTAAACTACTACTTAAACATGATTAAGCTAAACATTAAAAGGCAATATGAAGGAAATACGAAACATGAAGAAAACGTAAATAAACAATAGATTTATGAAGATTAAGAGTACACTTACAACATTAATGTAGATGTAATGCTTGAATAAAAAAGATAAACACCTAAACACTAGAAAGAATGTGGAGCTAAACTAAAGGGAGGTAGAGAAAGAAGGTGGAAACAAGAGATCACCCTAAAAGACTGAGTTTTGGGCTTATAAATCCCCAAAAAGTCGTGTCAAATAATTACAAAAGTGTCACTAGATATTTTAGATCAAGCTCAAAAAGTGCAGAAATTTGCCAGGGATACCGGTATCTCATTTTTCAAGCTACCGGTATCTCTACTATCTTTGCTTGCGCCCTTGGATTGTTTTTCGATATTGATTCCCCAAGCGTAGGGTCAGGCCGGCGGTAGCATATTAACCGGAAGTCCGAGTCAAGTACACAGGGTCCTAAGGTGCTGAGCGTGAAAGTTGACTCGCGAGTGAGGGGTTTAGCCTTAAAGCGGCAAACTTGGCTTTGTAGTTTGGGGGATGGATTTCACTTAACTTCGTGAAAGACACGTGATTAAAAAGACTAATTAAAAACAAGGCCAAGTCAAGGGGTTCAAAGCACCCATGCCTTAGGCCAATTCATACCCCTCTAAAATAACCGGCTTGGGGCGTCGTTAAACGACCCCGAACGGAAGATTTGGTACTTAAAACTCATTTAACTAGAAATGGTGTTTCTCAAAGAATAGGATTCTTGTGCCATTTATACAAACATTTTGATTGCCATAGCCTGAAGCATCACACGTGCCAAGACGTCACGCCCCTGGCTATGCGTGATCAAAGGGATTAACTATCCAAATTTTGATACATAAAATTAATTCTAACTCTTTGATTAACATGCAAAGTTTGCAAAATTGGCGAGGAGAATGAACTAACCTAAGTCACGGGGTGCTAATCACCCCATGACCGAGCCTATAACGACTACTCAATGATAACTACGTAAAACATGACTATTTTTATAAAGGAAATAAAGAACATAGCAAATGACTTTAAAAACTGATTTTTATGGATGATTAGAGTTCTACCTACAACATTAATTCATGAGAGAATTCCCAAAACATACTAAGAACATGAGTTTTCTAAGACAATAGCTAGGAAAGGAGAGATAAGATTTAACCGGTAAAAATGGAAATAAACTAGATTTATAAGAAGGTTTTAACGAGTACTACAACATTAAAGAAGGTTGTTTACCTTGGAACAAAGTGCAAAGGCTTGAAAATGTAGAGAGAAGTTGGAGCTACTAGGTTTACATTAATGGAGGTAGAGAGAGAAGGTGAAGTAGTAAGTAATGACCTAAAGTCTGGTGTTAAAGACCTTATAAAGGCCCCAAAAGTCGTGCCAAATAATTACAAAAATGCCACAAGATATTTTAGATCGGGCACAAAAAGTTGCAGAAAATTTGCAGGGCTACCGGTATCTCCCCAAATTTTCTTACTGTCCCCGGGATACCGGTATCTCCAATACCCAGCTACCGGTATCTCTGTCTAGGTGTGAGATACTTAGGGATACCGGTATCTCCATTAATCAGTTACCGGTATCCTTCTCCAACAAGGGCAAAATTCTTCCCCTTGTTCACTCCCGGCCTTTTGGTCTCCTCAAGCTTTATATGGTGCTTCACCCTTGGCTCTCGGGGCTGGGTGGCGAAGTGCCACATGGCCTTTGGTACTCGGGTACCCCTTTAGTCAAGCCATGGCGTCAAAAATCTCCAATTGCGCTCATTTTTCTCGAAACTAAGAAAATACACCCACGCGCAATATCAAATGTATAAAAGCTATGAATCGCGTGCATAAGTGACAAAAATAAGGGAGATAACTCCCTTTATTAACAATATAGGGGGCTTATCAATCTTGACCTTCTATTTCAGGGATACCGGTATCCCATTTTTCAAGCAACCGGTATCTATCTCTAAAATGTGAAATTTTCTAGGGATACCAGTATCTCATTTTCCAGCTACTGGTATCTCAGGGGCTTTTGCTTTTTTCTTCCTTTGTTCATCTCCCGACCTTGTAGTCTCCCCAAGCCTTGTCCGGTGCTTCGTTCTTGGCTCTTAGGGCTCGATGGCGGAGTGCCACGTGGCCTTGGAGTACTCGGGTACTTCTTTGGTTGAACCATGGCATCAAAACTCGCCCTTTTCTCTCGTTCTTCCTGCAAATAACAAAAATACAACCTCGTGCAAAATCAATCGTATAGTGCCACAAATTAAATGCACGCGTGTGTGATTAAAATGAGCGTGATAAGCCCCGCTACTTACAATATTGAGTGCTTATCACTATACAAAGTCATATATTAATTGTGAAAGATATTACTCCCTTCGTCCCATTTGGTTTATTAATCACAATTCTTTTTCTCTTTCTTTCAATTCCGTACTTTTAATATGAATCTTCAACAAGCTACAAGATGAATTTTATTTGATAAATTTCAATTTGTTCTATAATACAAAGTTGTATAATGAAGTGCTAATTATCTCACAAAATTCGGAGGTGTTAGTGAAGGCATAACTTTATTTCTCTATTCCCTATCAAGCTCAAGCGCCATCTAGTCAATTGTGACCTCGCCATCTAACCTTTGCTCCGACAAGATGTTGGACTTGGCTCACTCTCAACTGGCCTCCGCCCAACAATCCCCCTCCAGCACCTGCCCACAACTAGCATGCTACCCAGGAGAGTTAACCCTTTGACTTTGACCTTATCTCTAATATCACTTGTTGGATTAGGTGCTAACCAACTCAGCACATAAAAGCAATTAGGTGAGTTGGTTAGTACCTGATCGAAATAGTGGTATCAGGGCGAGGTTACGAGTTTGAGTCTCATGCTTTTACTGGACGTGAGATTGTTGGCTTTATTGGGACGAGCATCCACCCTGTACTCAAGGTGCCTCCTTGCTAGCGCAAGGTAAACGTAATTGGATGACTAACCACATTCACCTGTCAGTATTGTATGCTCAGCATTGCAAAGCGCCTTATTCCGTCTACCGCCAATTAAGTGTAAGGCTTTGCACTGTCATTTAAGATAACCTTCCACCTTACTGTAATTGTTTTTAGGTGAGTTGGTTAGCACCTGATCCAACACAAAATTTTTGAAATCGTGAAAAATCATTATAGATTGAAAAATATAGCTAATTGAAATAAAAGAGACAAAAAGAATACTCCCTCCGTCTCTTTTTAAGTCTGTTACTTCGTAAATCCAACTTATTAAAGAAATATCATCATTACTTTTTTCACATCAATTTTTTTCTCTAGTTTACACTTTTCACATCAACTTTTACCTCTACTTAATTTCAAAAATTATCCTCTGCTTTTACCCATTAACTCTTTACCCACTAACTTTTCAAAAGGTCAAATTGATAATTGTCCAAACTTTTACCCATTAATTTTTCAAACCACACCCTTATTAAGGGACACCCCAAAATGAAAATGTCTACACTTAAAATGGGACAGAGGGAGTAATTGTCAGATAAAATATGATGGATGAGCATTATTATTATAATTATTTGGAAGATATTTTTGTTGGATACCGCACTCGTACACCTATGGTTTCTTCGGTTTAGGTTTTGAGAGAGGGTTTTGGGGGTAATGAGGGGAGATCTAGAGAGATAGAGAGAAAATTTTATTGGAAACCATGCGGGGTAGATCTTGAGACCCAAACCGAACAAGATGCTATTTACATCGCTTTCGAAAACCCCCGTTTGTTACACACAGAATTTGAAAAGTTCAAGATTTGATATGTCAAATTGTTAAGATTTAAGGCTGAAGTCTACGAACCTATGAGTTGGGATTGAAATGAGATATTGTAATGTGATCTCTCATAAGAAGTAAAATGAGACACACAAATTCTTATTTGTTGATTTTGAGTCATTCATTTTATTAAAACCATGATTTTTAAATTATCTTATTCTGGCGAAAATCTGTACATGATCAGCCTAATATGAGTAAATTAAACATGAGTAATTAACAAGTATGATCATTAGCCTAATATTTTCTGCACATGACGTAGAGACTATCAAATAACTTTACATGGTAGCCCATTCATTGACTAAGAAATCTTTATTAGGTGCTAGATTAGATAATTGGCTAAGCAATCTCCAGCATTTAACTAATCTTGCCCTTGCTGATGTTAAGTCTTCGGACCAATTTTCCCATTCATATCAATAATATGGACACCTATTTTTCCATGAAAAAAAAAATTCAAATTCCTGTCACCGGAGAGATCTTGGGAAAGATTGTCTCATCAAATGTTTTCCAAACAAAACCGTTGTTGATTCCGTTCACGTCACCTGAAAGATTTTAGGAAAGATTTTCAAATATGAAGATAGAGTCTGAGATAGCATTAAACCTTAAACCTCCAACTCGCCTGGCTCCATTGTCGCACAGGGATGGAAGGCGTTGTCAACCCTCCATCCAAACTATTCAGCTCTCAATCAATGGTTTAGATTCGCAGATGAACTCTTACCTACCAGTAACAAAATATTCTTACCGATAAAAATACATTCTCCATTTAAATCGTTAATTGTCAAGATAGACGGCTCGGATGAATTGACAGGGCCTACTGTTTTTGAGGGACAGCAGAGCCCGGCTTCTTGAACATGAACAGCAAGCAGCTCGCCATCTCCTCGGACATATATAATATATTTATGTATTATGTGTATCCGTATATATAAATATATTGCTGATTAAAGAAGTTCAACATACATGTGGCTTTTGAGCAAGAAAATTGTATGCTTGAAGTTTTCTCCTATACAAATAGAGCTACAGGGTAATGGGTTTTTTTTTGGTGTGTAATACAGAGTGTCCAAGCCAGCTTGCGAGCATCTTGAACTAAATCTTACAACTCCTTCCATAGCCGTTTCACACTTTTACACGTGCTGGCAAAGAGAATGGAATCTGAAAACCTTAGATGGGAATAAACCCAATAAGTGCCAAGCCAAGACCCCTTGACCAAACCCTTGGGGTTGCTATAGGGTTCCAGTAACAAAAAATTGTTTTTCCAAAAACTAAGACAAGTCATTCTCTCACAATATATCACATAAAAAACCATGAAAAGCCAATTTTTTCAAAAAATCACCTTAGTGGAACACCCCCAATTAAACATATTATCTTTTTGAATCTGCTTTCTGAATTTCTGTTAGGTTTACGTTAATTTTTCTTTTCAACTTCTAACGCCAAAACGTACGATTAATCTCAAGTAATTTGATGAAAAGATAAAACAGGAAATTACAAATTTAGTCTTCGGCCAATTGTACGGTTAATGGTGGATTCTGTGGCGTAGAGAACGAAGACAAATATCAATATTTGATACGTATATTTATATAACCAGCGGTCATCTGGAAATGAGGCGAGATAAATCAGAAAATGTTGAGATTGTGTATTTTTTTCAAAAGAACATTTGTCCCACATTGACTAACTAGAGAACATTTGTGTTCTTTATAAGTGTAGAAGCTTCATGGACCATTGATAAACTAGGCCCAAGAGAGGCCTCGCCCGCACACGGGTTGAGTCAAGGTCCAAGCCAATTTGTGAAAATCAATCCGTTCACCGGGTGCACGTTGCGTATCCTCGCGCGCAGGGGGGGTGCAAATCCCCGGACTTGGAGCTTCGCGCACATACGAAGTTCGCCCACGGTTTTGCCAAATTTATTTACAGAAAGATTTTTCTTTTTGACCAATCAAACTATTTTTTGGAAATGATTTCCCCTGCCATATTTACAGAAATTTTCCTACCGTTCCAGCACGAAAAAAAAACGTGTTATTTTACTGTACATGCCGTTACAAAAACATTTAAAACATGTGTTAAATCAATTTTGGTAAATTGATTCAATCAAAATTACTGTGATTGATTTCCCTTCCGAAATAAGCTGTTTTCCCACGCCTATATAAAGCGCTCTTCCCAGCCATTTTATTCACACTGAAAAACATTCTCACTACAGAAATTCATAGAGCAAGAAAGGTCGATTGTGTCTTGTATTTTCCGGTCTTTTCCCGTGCAGAAAAAGATCGAGACAGAGGCTGTATTCTGGGCTGTTTTATCCTGGGGACGGCGTGGCTACAACTGCTTGCACAGAGAGGGCGGAGCCGCGAAACGTCTTAAAGAGAGCGACCTAGTCCGCGACTCAACCCAAAACAGCAGCCAACTTCCTGTGGTATTTCTGTTCACTAGTTACAATTTCTGAGGTAAACGGTTCCATTAATTTAATTTTAAAAAGTATTTCCAACAGAAAATATACGACCCATCAAACAGAATAACCAGAAAATATCAATTTTTTTTTTAACAGCGATAGAAGAATTTTATTAATGTTTTAATGATGTATACAATGACATACTAAAGAAAACTTGGACATAATCGCATCTCAATCAAAAGCAGATATCCCAATGAGATTGCCACAAAGAGTAAAATGATTTCCGAGGGGGATGGGCGTGGAAATATGGGGTTGATTGTGGAAATACTGTTGTATGGCTTTACACTTGTGATTGGATAATGCTGCAATAAGGTTTGAAGTCTATGATTCTATGATGGGATTTTGATGCTTGGAGATGCGTATCTGCTCATTTGTGGTTTTTTTAATTTATTTTCTATCTTTTGGTTGGCTCTTTGCTAGACTTTCTTCCTTAATTCCAGAAAATTTATTCTTGTCGTAATATACAACTTGTTTAATTTCCAGAGATTTTAACGCTTATTGTAATATTTTTTCATCAGTCACACCTAAACTTATTTTCCATGTAGGGAGGACGTTTAGTGACGACCAGATAGAGATGGAAGAATATGTTTTTGCGGATATTCAGAATATTTCAAGGACTTATGCGCGTCAATTATTGTAATTTTAATAACAAAATGCTATGGACATAACATAGGCATTGAGGCACTGTTGCCCTCAATCAGCTGTTCCATGTTGCTGATTGATATATTTATAGTTCTCTTCTTTTCTCCTTTTGTGTTCAATGTACCCTTTGTCGAGTTCTTAATAAAGTTTGTTGTCGATAAAAAAAAATCTCTGAATATAACATTCAGACACAACACTTACAAGGGGGCAAAACCAATATGTGGGGCCGACCAATGCGTCTCACCCCATGCGAATGTTGTGATAACAATTCTTATTTCATGAATTGAGCTAGAAATCTAATAATTGGATCAGACAATAAATTAGTTTAAGAATTTGATTCTAAATTAAATATAGTCATGAGGAATCACATAATTTCGGTCAAACTTTTATTCCAGTCTATTTGGCATTGAAATTGTGCCTGAAGAATCTTTTAAGTGAACGTGATAGATATCTCATGCCTGAAGAATCTTTTACGTGGTACATATCTCATGTGACTATTTTATGAAGGAAAATAAGACTTACAATGATCTCATTTATTTGGAAAAGTATGATATGAATTCATTGCATAATCTATACTGTGTCACCTCATAATAAATGACATATAGATCGAATTGGTCATTTATAACATTTTCGTAAGTTTCATAACTTTTATACTAAGAATTCATAACTTTTTGTGAGACTCATAACTTTGAGACAAAAAATTATAACTTTTCCCAAATATGATTCGTAACTTCTTTTTGCCTCTCGTAACTTTTAGACAAAAATTCTTAACTTTTCACAAATATGATTCGTAGCATTTTCATTTGTTTTGTAACTTTTGTAGGAAAAAATCATAACTTTTCAACTTGAAAATTTAAACTCCTTAAATTTTTCCAAACTATAGCTATGGTGTAATTTAAACCATTCTTAAAAAATAGAGTTAAAAAATGGAGAAATTTTTTCATAAAAATATTTTTTGAAAGTTTTTTTTGAGGAAAATAGATTCTTAAGGGGAAAAATAATAATTTTGAAAATGAGTGTGGGAATTCAAAGTGACATGTCCAAGAATTTTCAATAGGGAAGATAAGTGAGACTAATCACTTACACATTATGGTAAAACAAGTCAATAGCAATACTCCTAATAAAATTATGAATACTCATGGTAAAGACATGTCCGTAAGATATTCCGGACATTATGGTAAAAATTCGAACTATGAACAATAAACATGGTAATATTTATTGATTTGACAAATTTAATCATGTAATAAGATATGGCTACAATATCTTCCAATAATCATGGTAAAACTCACACCCATAACATTATGGTAACAATAAAAATCACAAGTTTTATTTTTACCATGATTTATATTAGTTATTCTTATGTCAATATAACTTGTTTTTTCTGATTTTTCTACCTTGTATAAGAGAGCCGTTGTGCGGGCCTATATAGATAAGGGGTATGTACAAGGACAACGTATATATTCCTTATCTATATAGGCTCTGTCGAGTTGGTATCAATACCAAGATTCATGGTATCGATAGCCAGACATTCTAATCGTGTTCGCACCTATTGGTATCAATACCATGTATGATGGTATCGATACGTAGGTATTCTGTACGCCACGGAAAGCAATGACATCGATACCAAGACTGGTGGTATCGATACTTAGACATTTTGTTCCCAATTGTACGCCATGCGAGATTCCATTTGACATTTCCCAAATAGCTAGTGTGGGACAAACCCCAACTCTTAAAAAAGCTTTCCCAGGTGGTTTTTAGTGAGATGGGAACCCAAAGTGGTAGCTCAAGTTGCAAGGGTGATAGGCTTACCCAAACATTTTGAGTTTTAAACTTGACAACTTCTTGAAGCTAGATTGGAAGAGAGAAATTATTGGTGAATTCTTTAGCCCTGGCATTGCTGGTATAATATGCCTTTTGACTATCAAGGAGAGAAATAGTGGAGGCGCGGGTAAATTAACTTGACACTCCTGCTAACCATTAAATTAAATCAAAGTACTATATATTTTATGAACTGAGCTAGAAATCTTATTTTATGAACTGAGCTAAGAAAGCCTAACACAAGAAGTCGTGGCATTGTCCGGTTCTTAAGAAAGCCTAACAATTCTTATTTTATGAACTGAGCTAGAAATCTAATAATAGGTAGGTAAGGAATGGAACAGATACCAAATTATTTTAAGAACGTGATTCTAAGTTAAATATAGTCACAAGGAATCAGATAATTCTAAGTCTATTCAGCATTGAAATTGTCCCGGAAGAATCTTTTACGTAATATGGATCTCGTGTCGACTTTTTTATGAAGCGAAATAAGACTTGTAATGATCTCATTTATTAATCGGATTCGTTTACTTGCCCGTTTGCAATGGCTAAAGTATCAATTAAAAAATGGGACATTTACCATCAGGTTACTTTTGGATCTCATAATTACCATCAAGTCAAGTCCAACAGGTCAAATCGATACCATGTGAAAGTGCCTAACCACTAAAATCCTATAATAGAAAAGTGTACTTTAAACCTAAACTCTAGAGTACCCTAGTAAAAGTGCGTAAAATCCTAAGATACTCTATGAAAGTGTCTAAACCACTAAAACTCTATAATAGGAAAGTGCACCATAAACCTAAGCTCTAGGGTACCCTACGACTAGGGTACCATATAAAAGTGCCTAAAATCCTAGAGTATTCTATGAAAATATCTAAACCACTAAAACCCGGTAATAGGAAAGTGCACCATAAATCTAAACTCTAAAAAAGAGTGACTTATCTTAGTGGTAATTAAAAAAAATGACTTCCCTTAGTAGTAATTAGAAATCTCTTTTGTAGACTTAGAGGTAATAATCCCTTAAAAAATTACATAGATCGCACATTACATGCCCTTAGCCGAGTCATACTACTTTTTGTAGCAATGAATGGGCAGTACTTCGGCGACCATTACTCTTGAAGGAGCTTATTTGTATGGATGGTCCCCAAAGTATTAGCGAAGTGTCACTTTGGTCCCCAAAATATAAATCGTGTCTATTGAGTCTCCAATGTTAACAATATGCACTTAAATGGTCCCTGGGTCTAACTCCGTCCGTGTTTACTGTCAAGTGCAAGGGTATTTTCAAATTTTCATCTCAACTCTCACTACTTCATTTTCTACCTCAAAACCCTAACCATACCATCCCCTAACCCGAAAATTCCAAAACTTAGATCTCAAGCTATCATCACGAAAGTCAACCGCTTGAATAGCAGTAGACCAAGAAAAGCAAGTCCTTCAAACCATGAGATAGTAGTTTTCCGTCGACCATCATCGGTTTCAACCCTTTCATTCATAGGCCATCCAAATAAAGTCGGATTGGCAGCCGAAGCCTTTAAAGCTACTGATTCAATGCACCTCTCGACAAGGGCGAGAGTCTCTGTAAGGTGAATCAATTTCTTGCATGATTTAAGGGCTTTAATAGAGTCCTTGTTTTTTTTCAAAACCAAATGAGAGACAAATTTCTCTTTTCTGGAAATTAGATTGTCTACGGAGTAGTCCTTTGTCATCTCCAAAACCTCTGTGGCACAACTTAGAGGAGTGACATTCGAAGATGAGAGGTCAATTTTGACTCCGTAGCAGAACAACAATCACGAACGCTTCTGAACCCCAAGGAAATCTGGGAGAAAGATGTGAAAGTAGGACTTGTTCTCCTCCTCAATGTTGTCATCTTCTTCGATTTCATTGTCTTCTCCCTCAACAGTAGTCCTATTCTAAGATTTTTCTCTTATTCTGTCTCTCATTTGCGGCCCTTTCGGCCTCCTATTTGATAGGCGCGTGATATTCTATATATAAGCGCCTAAGTAGGAGGAGTTGGCGCGGTAGACGTGCGATTTTATGATCATTTTTCTGTTTAATGTGTGCTTGGTAGTGTTGTTGGTGTTGGCATGATTTTCCAGGTTGAAAGATGTTTTTTTGGAGCACTCTTGCATGGCTTGAAGCGGAGCTGGGCGTGGGAGTCGAAGTTTGGGCTTGGAATGTTGAAAGAAGTCGGCTTAAGGGGTCGGTATCGATACCCCCCTATGCCGTATCGATACCTAATGGCTTCAGAGTGCACAAATTTGTCCAGAATTTCTAGTATCGATACCCCTGAAAAGGGTATCGATACATACGTCTTACGCGGAGGAAGGAGATAACGGTTCGGTATCGATACCGAGAGCTTACGAAGGCAGTATTCGAAACTATGTCGTTTTATTGGTCGTAGAGCTAATTCCTTAACGATTTTTATTCGTTTTTCATTAGGATTACTTAGTAGATATAAATACTTAAGTTTAAACCCATTCTAGGGTTCCACAACTTTTACATAGAATTTTGTTCTTCAAGTTTTTCGGCTACAGATCTGAATTCTTTTGTTCAGCACTCGTCTTTAATTCAATTACCAGAATTCCAGAGTTAAGTTCGATTTGCGGATTGATGTTCACGTTCAAGTTTTGCTTTTGCCAATACGGTATTTATCTTTATTGATTCATATTCTTATTGATCAACAGCATGTTTAGTTGTAATTTCAATTCATCTTCTGCGATTTATTTCAACATGTGTGAGTAGTCGTATAGAGTGCGGCCGCGGGACGAAGGTGTCCCGTGGCTAGGCTAATTTGTGTTTCACCTCGGTGCCGAACCCTTCAAATTAATGCGCAGTTTTTCAATACGAAATCTTTCTAACAAACAAACCCGGGCATTGCCAATTCCAAATGCGCGCAGTGGTTGGTGACACGTGGTGCGCATTTGTTGGGAATTCTTTTCATATTTTAAAACCTATTAATTAAATAATTGTGGCCTGAGTGAATGTGGATTAGGCTAGTTGCGGACACTGTAGTGCCCACGGTTGTGCTCTTCTGTTTTGATTAAGAGTTCAATAATTTAATTAGTTTAATTTAGTTAATTAAATCAGTCATCTGAACAAGGGTGGCTACCTGAGAGCTATTTGCAAACATAGAATCTAGCATTGTTTGGGTTAACACCGTAGACCGTCTCTGTGGTTCGACTCCGGTACTTTCGGGTTTATTATGCTGCACCGGTCTATAGTCCTGCGCTTGGGACGAAATTAGAGTTAATTATTAGATACCCGAACGGTCAAGCATTTTTGGCGCCGTTGCCGGGGACGGTGACGTGTGTTCAAACGATGTTAGTTAAGTGTGTGGACGGCCCACTGAGATTGTGTCGCGTCGCGCACGAAAAAGTTTGTGATTTGTTAGAGTCGCCACCCAGATTTGAGGTCCGAATCCGAGAAATCGATAAAAATATGACTCGTTTGCCAGTTGAAAAGATTTTACTGATCACTACGAAACCAGAAATTTCTCGGATTCAGGGGTTTGGTTACGAGAGGGGAAGGGTTTTACGGCACCCCTTTCGCCCGGTCCGTGAATCGGTCTCTACTCAATATTTCGTGGGATTTTGAAAATGTTTAAAACTTGATTTAATCACAAAAATGGGGAATTGGGGATGGGAATCACATTAACAATAAGAAAATACAAACATGCAAATTTAATGTGGATACTTGTGCGCGTGATTTACATGGAGATGATAACAATAAAGAATTATTACAACGAATATTTACAAAGATGAACGACAATCAAAAATTGGACAAATAATTCAAAGAACCGCTAACTTGAAGTTTAATAATCTAGTATATAATCTGGATTTCAACATAGGGTTGAAAGGCCAACAAATGATACCTTTGAGCTTAACCTCTCGAGAATTGGCTTGCCAAAGATCATGGCTTGAGCCAAGTCCATCTCCAACTTTCGCGTGATTTTTAGCTTTTCCACCACTTCTTTAGTCATTATTTGTAAGATCAAACATCAATGAATGTTTTTCACTTAAAAAATCGAGATGAGAATGAACTGATTGATCTCATAAATAATGATAAAAAGGGAAAATTACGGTATTTTAACAAAGAAAATACTTTGAAAAGAAGGAATCCAGACCTTAATCACAACAATAAAACCACACACATACTTAAGCTTGAATAAACCATGATCCATCATCAAAATATCCAAGAACCAACAATGCGCTTAAGAATGAACTTGAAGGCCAAGTGGATAGCATTGAGCGCTCAAGCCATTACATGACTTTCTAATTCTTGACTTGAAAGCAGAATCTGGATGATCCTCAGGATCAAGATAGAAGCATATGGAACCATTCAGCTACGGTATTATACTTGAATATAACATTTTCAAGGATTTTGAGACTTGATTATCATAAAATAGTTAATTTGAGCTCATGCAAGAGGTTTTAAAGTAAAAAGAAACTATTAAAAGATTATATGAGCATAAATTAACTGTTAAATGATGATCAAAATCCCGTGATCAAAATTTCAAAGTTCAGTAAAATAGAAACTGTCCAGAATTGGAATTGAGCGCTTAAGGCCTGAGGCTTGAGCGCTCAATCCCTGCTACAACTGCAAATTTTCACAGTGTTTTAAAACAACCTTTAGACCTTTGTGAGTTCAATTCAAGTATAAAGAACTTGATTGAACTCACCTGGTCACCCTCGAGATGAACCAAAAACAAAGAAAAATAGTTTGTTTAACTACCTTTTTACACTTGATTGAAAGCTTGAACTGGATTGTGAGTTTGGAAGTGAAAGATTGTTGAGATTTTGGTCAGTTTATGGACTGGATTGTGTAAAGTATGAGGTTGATTGTTGAACACAGGTTGAATTTGGTGTTTCTGTGTGATTTTCGGATGGTTTTCTATGGGAGGAGAATGGGTTTTTGAGAGAGAGAGAGATTGGACCTAAATTGGGGAGGGCTATGGAATCAGGCCGGATCACCCCTTTCGGGGGAGATAGTGGAGGGTATATATAGAGTGGGTGGAGGGAAGGCAGTAGAGAGAGAGGAAGTGGGTTTGTAGTCTAGATGTAGCTTAGGTGTAGTTTAGGTGTAGTTTTAGGTGTAGTGGAGGGTATTATACGTGTATAGAGGTGGTTAGACGCTCCACTCTGCATGAAATCTCATGATGAGATACTCTGCAGATTCCTGATTGGTTCAGAGTTGAGCTCAAAGCCGTGGGCTTCTGAAGGGCTCAAGTGTCTTTCATTGGCATTGAGCCAAGGTCTAAGGCTTGAGCCAAGTTGCTTGCAGGCGCATCGCTTGGCTTAACTTGGTTCAACAATGCTTGGGTTGGTTTAGGTTATTTGGTGATGTTTGGTTGATTTTGATCAAGTTCAAGTTGTTTCCACAAGTTTCGGGTAGCCAAGATTGGTCCGTTTCATCATTGGGAATACTCGAGCGCGTCCTGGGTTCAAAATCGGGGTGTCCACAAAGTGTTTGTTTAATTTTAAATTGAGTCACCATAGGTAGAGATAAACAAGTCATACGTAAGCCTAATCCTCTCTATTACCGTGATCGTACTAATCGTTTGGCTAAGATAGAGAACAGGTCGAGTCAGTCAGAGTCTTCAAATTCTTCGTCAGAGTCAGTAGAGAGTCGGTCAGAGTCCATTCCCATTAGTGGACTCTACATAGATTTACCTTTCGAGTCAGTTAATTTAAGTAATCCACTATATCAATCAGAGTCAGAGTCAGCTTCGGAACCAGAATCTTTCGAAATGGGAGACCAACAGGTAGCTCACCCGTCGTTGAGGCAACACTTGAATCCCGAGAGGACCACTCCTCCCGGGCCGATTGTGTTTCCTCGAGAGACACAGGAGGCATGCAATGCTTTCACTGTAAAGCCTGGTGTTCTTAATAGTCTCCCTAACTTCTATGGGAGAGAGTCTGATGATCTGTACGAACATGTGCGGACATTTGAGGGGTTAGTGCGCAACCTGGCGTCTACTACCCAATACGACACAATGCCCGCCTCTGCATTTTGAGGCCACTTTTAAGAGATGGCGACTTAGATGGTTTAGAATGCAAAAGCCTCAGTCTTTCACCACATGGGCACAGGTGCGTGATGCGTTTTACAGAAAGTATTTTTCTGAGGCTAAAACTAATAGTTTAATGCGTCAGATACAAGGCTTTAGGCAAGAGAGGGGAGAGACTTTTATGAAGGCATGGGAGCGTTTCAAAGATTTGCTCCTAAGAATGCCACACCCTGGTTTTGAAAAGATACAGTTGGTTGAATTCTTTCACCTGGGTCTCAACGCTGAGACAATCCAGCACATAGAGTATTCATGTAAAGGGGGCGACTTCTTGTCCAAAACTGCGGATGAGGGTTGGGATTTTCTGGATGACCTAGCAGATAAGCAGAGGGCGTTAGAACCCTCTGATTTCGATCGGTCTGGACCTTCTGGGTCCAATGTTATCCCCGTTACCTTTGAGAGACCGGTGACTCGGGCCTGTGTCGAAAAGATCGCCAAAAAAAGCTAGAGGAACTAGAAGTTAGGCAGACTCGTCCAGTGCATGAGGTCAGTTTAGAGGAAGTCTGCGTGTGGTGTGAGTGTAAGGGGCACATTGCAACTGCATGCCCCGGATTTTTAGCTGCTAAGGGAGCGAGTCAGAATACCCAGGGAGAGGTAAATGCTGTGAGGAATTGGGACCCATACTCCAATACATATAACCCGGGATGGAGAGATCACCCCAACTTTGGGTGGTCAGACCATAGACCCACAGGTGGAGGTCAAGCGCAACTCCATGCGCCGCCTCCGCCGCAACAGTTTCATCAGTCCCAAGCACCCAGGCCTCCGCAGGGCCAAGTCATTCCTTACAACTACCAGTTACAGCAAGGTAGGGGGAGGCCCATCCACTCGTGGACCGCCCCCAGGTTATGCACAGACTGCACCACCCCGTATTGAGGATTCCATGAATTCCCTAATGCAGTCTCAACTGACATTCCAGACTGATACCCGGCAGCAAAATTGGGGCCCTTACGGCCCAAATGACCCAACTCACTGCGGTGATCAGTCAAATGCAACAGGAAAAAGGTAGGTTTTTAGCCCAGGGTAGTCAGGCAGGTGCCCATTATGTGGGAAATTCAGGTCCCAATATCCAATGGCAAAATCAGGAAGAGGCTAAGGCAGTTACCATTCTGAGGAGTGGGAAAACCATTGATAAAACCATTCAGCCAACACAGAGACAGGTTCCACCCTTGGAGCCAGTTATTGAGCCTGAGGTCATTGTTGATACTGCTAAGGTGCCTCGGGAGGAAGTAGTTGAGAGAGAGGAGTCACCTGAAGTGGAGGTGCCTGCAGCTGCAACCCCCACGACTCCACCACCGCCAGCTGTGCCAGTAGCTCCTTTTCCCCAAAGACTGGCGGTGAGACCCAAGCAAAACATGAACAGTAAGATGATGGAGTTGTTTAAGAGAGTTCAATTCCCCATCACCCTGATGGAGGCAATTGAATCCTTTCCTCAGTGTGCTAAGGTTTTGAAGGACCTCTGCACACCTAAGTGCAAGAGTCAGAACAACGTGGTTCTGACGGAGCAAGTGAGTTCCATTCTGCAAACTGAGATTCCTGTCAAGTGCAAGGATCCAGGGTGTCCCACCATTCCCATAGCCATAGCAGGTCAGAACTTTGACAAGGCATTGTTGGATTTGAGAGCGAGTGTTAATTTGCTCCCTTATTCAGCATACTTGAGATTGGGCCTAGGCGACCTCAGTGAGACTCCAGTCACGCTACAGTTGGCTGACCGAAGTATTAGAGTGCCCAAGGGAGTGGTAGAGGATGTGTTGATCCGGGTAGGGGAGTTTCAATTCCCCGCTGATTTCACTGTTCTAGATATTAGTCCCGGTCGTGAGGCTTTAGAGAAGACTCCCATCATCTTAGGGCGTCCTTTTCTAGCCACCTCCAACGTTGTGATGAACTGCAAAACTGGCAAGGTCCAGTTATCTGTCGGTGAGGAGAGAATGGAGGTGGATGTGTTCAGTGTCAGTACACTAGAGGATGATGGTGAGGAGTTTGAGGAGTTGTGTCTGATTGACACGTTAGTCCAGGAGCATATCGATACGGTCCTGTATAAGGACCCCTTGGAGGTTGCTCTTACCTCCGAGGAAACATCATTTTTGGACTCAGCAGAGGTGGTGAGCTTGTTAGAGTTACTAGATGTCGAAGAGTCTTGTGAGGAATTGTGTGGGGTCACTCATAACCCTATGTTTGAGCCATTGGGCGACCCTCTGCCCAAGGTTCTTCCGTCTTCTGTCCAGTCGCCTAGACCAGAGTTAAAACCTCTACCGGACACGCTTAAGTATGCCTTTTTGAAAGGCAATGATACCTATCCGGTGGTGATCTCCTCATCCCTCGAGGAAGATCAAGAGAGGAAACTGCTTAGTTTGTTGAGAGAGCACATGGGCGCGATTGGCTGGACCATAGCGGATT
This sequence comes from Vaccinium macrocarpon, assembly GCA_022606695.1. NCBI lineage: Eukaryota > Viridiplantae > Streptophyta > Magnoliopsida > Ericales > Ericaceae > Vaccinium > Vaccinium macrocarpon. The sequence goes on along the minus strand of CM040177.1, from coordinate 10,918,016 downwards.
TGCATGGTATAAGCCCAACGGTGTGTACACACCGCATTATTCTTGAGGAGAGTGTTAAGCCTTCCAGGCAACCTCAGCGGCGTCTAAACCCTAACATGAAAGACGTGGTTCGGGCTGAGGTGCTTAAGTTGTTAGATGCAGGGATCATATACCCAGTTGCTCATAGTGAGTGGGTGAGCCCAGTGCAAGTGGTGCCTAAGAAGGCAGGAGTGACCGTCGTGACCAACGACGAGGGAGTTTTAGTGCCGACCCGAGTTCCCACAGGATGGAGAGTTTGCATAGACTACCAGAAGCTCAATGCGAGCACCCGGAAAGACCATTTTCCTCTTCCTTTCATTGATCAGATTTTAGAGAGGGTAGCAGGTCGGGCCTTTTATTGTTTTCTGGATGGTTACTCGGGGTATAACCAGATTGAGGTCGCCTTAGAGGACCAGGAAAAGACCATTTTCACCTGTCCATATGGAACCTGTGCTTACCATCGCATGCCCTTTGGGTTATGCAATGCGCCTGGTACCTTTTCCAGGTGCATGATGGGGATCTTTAGTGATATGGTGGAAAGAATTGTAGAGGTGTTCATGGATGATTTTTTGGTTTTCGGAGATTCATTCGATGGATGCCTCGAAAATTTGGGAAAGGTTTTGCAGAGGTGTGAGGAGAAGCACTTGGTGCTTAATTGGGAGAAGTGCCACTTCATGGTTACCCAAGGGATCGTGTTGGGACACATTGTGTCCTCTAAGGGTATTGAGGTGGACAAGGCCAAAATAGATTTAATCCGAAATCTCCCAACACCTAAGTCTATTAAGGATGTGCGTTCATTTCTGGGACACGCTGGTTTCTACCAGCGGTTCATTAAAGACTTTAGTGCTATCTCCCGTCTGTTGTGTCAGTTGTTGGAAAAGGACACACCGTTTGTGTGGTCCGATGCTTGTGAGGGGCATTTCAGGCGTTAAAGCGGAGTCTCACAACTCCGCCGATTGTGCAGTCCCCAGATTGGAGTCTTCCCTTTGAGCTGATGTGTGATGCTTCCGACTATGCAGTCGGAGCTGTTTTAGGGCAGAGGAGAGGGAAAGACCCGTGTGTGATATACTATGCAAGTAAGACATTGAATGAGGCGCTGATGAACTACACCACCACCGAGAAGGAGTTGTTGGCGGTGGTGTTTGCGCTAGATAAGTTTCGGTCCTACCTAGTAGGTTCGCAGATCACGATTTTTACCGATCATGCGGCCCTAAAGTACTTAATGACTAAGCAGGACGCAAAAGCTCGCCTCATTCGGTGGATTCTGTTGCTACAGGAATTCCACCTGATTATCAAGGATAAAAAGGGGGTGGAGAATGAAGTGGCTGACCACCTGTCTCGTCTGGAATTCGGGGACCTCACCTCGAATCTTCCCATTAGAGATTCTTTTCCGGATGAGCAGTTGTTCACCGCTAATGAGTGCTCGTGGTACGCTGATATTGCCAACTATTTGGTGACTGGGCAGATTCCTCCCCATTGGTTCACCCAGGAGAAGCAGCGATTTCTGAGGAGTGTCCGACAGTATATATTCGATGATCCATATTTGTTTAAGTACTGTGCGGACCAGATTGTGCATAGGTGTGTCCCCGAGTCTGATCAGAAGGGGATTATAGAGTTCTATCATAGCGAGGCGTGCAGTGGTCACTTCTCTGCGAAGAAGACCACCGCCAAGATTTTACAGTGTGGTTTTTGGTGGCCGGATATGTTTAAGCTTGTTCATGCGTTCTATAGGTCATGTGATCGTTGCCAAAGGCTTGGCAAATTGTCTTCACGTCAGGAGATGCCCCTCCGACCCATTCTTGTGCTAGAGGTTTTCGATTGTTGGGGCATTGACTTTATGGGTCCGTTACCTATGTCGCATGGTTACGAGTATATTTTAGTAGCGGTGGACTATGTGTCCAAGTGGGTAGAGGCGATACCCACTAAGTCTATGGAGTCGCGAGTCGTGCTCGAGTTCCTTAAGTCTAACATTTTGTCGAGATTTGGCGTGCCACGCGCCATTATCTCTGATCAGGGCACGCACTTCACGAGTCGGTCGTTCGAAAAGCTAATGGGGGAGTATAGAGTCACTCACAAAGTGTCCACTTCATACCACCCCCAAACTAATGGGCAAGCCGAGTTAGCAAATAAAGAGATATGTTGTGGTGCAAGTGCATCCGAATGGTTCAGTTGACGTCCGTGATTCGAAGGATGATCATGTGTTCAAAGTTAATGGACAACGACTGAAACCGTTTTTGGAATTTTTAGAAGTGGGAGAACCCGATGAGGAGTTGGTCGATCCTGTGTATTCGGACGATCCAGTTACTTAGGCTTTTTCAGCCAGAGTCCCACGGGTAGCTTACGCGTACCATGCTCTTAATTGAGTGTGGACCCAGCCCTTAGCGATAGGGGTACCCATCATTGACTTGGGGTCTCATAGCTTTGCACGCCGCTGTTAAATAAGGATCGTGTACCCAGCTCCGGTTAGTAAGGGCAAATTCTGAGTTTCTTTAGTTTTACTTCATTTTTTGTAATTTATGTTTATTCTTGCTTGTTTCTGTCAAAAAAAAAAAAAACCAAAATTTTGGTCTTGTATAGCCACCCACTATCCAATGCAAGTTTTGGGGTGGGGAGAAAAGTATGACACGTGAGACTGCGTGAATGTTGGTGGTGTTCTTTCATTGCTATTATTTTTTGTGGGGCCCGGCTTCTACTAGCGGGTGGTACTAATGTCTTTTGTTGCAAAGTAGGAAATTGGTTCTTCAGTCTTTTGCAGGATGAGCACGCTACCACACCAGCCTTGGTAGTTTGAGCCTCTCCGCCGGCGTGAGTGCGGCATTCAGGAGCCTCGAGCAGGGGTGCCACGAAATGTGGCGGTTGTCAGTCCAATAAAGCTTCGGCGCGGCTCTGTGTGACTAGTTGTGGACCTCTTTGGGTCCGAAGGAGCGGATCCTGGAAGCAGTTCCAATGGCGAAATGCAACATGACGCAAAAATTCCCCATACATTGGCCGGGGTCATGATGGTTGGCTGCCATCCGCCGGTCCATTTCTCTCCCTTGTGCCTTCTTTATTATTCTTGTCTTCTTGCTATGAGGGCATAGCATGTTTTCAGTTGCGGGGAGGAATGTAAGTTTCTGTTTTGGTGGGATAAATTTTAATTGATAATGCGGGGATACATTGTTATGCTTGTGTGTATGGATTAGTCAAGCATGATGGGTTTTCAATTTATTGTCTGCTTGTTAATTCGTCCCCATGCATATATCTGGTATCTCTGTTGAGTAGTCTTGCATTATGAATGATAATGAGTGGGTGCTTCCACAGAGTGTACATAGTAGTTTATCGCATACTTCATGGTTGTGCTTAATTTGCATTCGCATGAGTTAGTAGGCAATTTTACCACATACTCAGCTTAGAAATTTTGCATGCACATTGTGAGCGTTGGTAGCGTGACACGGGGAAGATACAAGGCCTTCTTGCGTGATTAAACCACTAAAGAGTCCCATAGAACCCTTTTCAGCCAGTCCGTGTCAATATCTGTGTCTAACCTAGGAAGCCGGTGTTTGGGATGGAAAGCAAGTTGGGGGGTATTCGGCTCTATGCATTTTTGGGAATTTAGCCTCACTGTGAGATAGAGCTCCGCATGTTGGGAAGTAACCGTTTGGGAAGTAGGAAGGATTGCTTCTTTGGTGTCATTGATTTGGAAACTTTAACCTACCTTGAGCCACACGAACCCAGCCCCAAATCACCTTACCATTAACCCAAACCAAATAAAGAGAGGAAGTGTTTCAAAGTTCAAAAAAAAAAAAAAAACGAGTTAGCCGTTCGGTATCGATACCCCTGAAAAGGGTATCGATACCTACTTGTTACGCATGAAAAAAAAAAAGGCCAGTCGGCCCCCCCACTTTCTTCTCTTCTTCTCTATTCCCTCTTTCTCTCTCCTCCCCTCCATAACCAACCAAACCCTACCTTCTAAACCAACCCAAAACCCACCTAAATCACCACCAATCTCCACCAAATTTTAACCACAACCTCCTTTCTTCACCCTCTACCCAAATATCCAGTTGAAATTTCCTTAAACCTCACCAAATTTCCAGATCTGAAAACCCATAACCCCACTTTCTAAACCCTTAAACCCCCAAATCATGGCACCAAGGAAGGACACCGGGAAAGCTAAGGCTGGGACTTCTTCCTGCGCTGCGGGGGAAGTTTCAAAAGGTCCACCTTATCCGGGTCGGGCGACGAGGCGGAACCAGGAACAGATGGAGAGGGATGAGCAAATACAATGGAGGGAGTCAATCGTGGGCAGGGGAGTAAAAAATGAGAGGCACATTGAGTTAGATGGTGGGTGGCCGGAAAATCATTTGGCTATCAAGGCGATTAGGCAGCAAGGTATGTCGTTTTGGTTTGAATTGAACCCTGGTTATAATAATGCGTTGGTAGAAGAGTTTTATAAATGCATGGTTGTGCCTGAGGCTGGAACTTTCATGAATCCGGGGGCTCGGATTACTTCTATGATAGAAAAAACCCCTGTTTTTATTGATGTTGATAAGATTGCTGCTACACTGAATTATGTGAGACCCGAGGGAGAGATAAATTTTCCTAGACCTGTTGAGAACCCCATTAATCAGGATTGGGTGAACCGAGAGATTTACACGAATAGAAGGGATGCGAGGATCCCTCATTGGCCGGGCAAGTTTAAGTCGGCATACAGGTTTCTCAATCAAGTGGTTTGTTATAATATCTATGCGAGGGGGACTGAGAACAAACCGCAGGAGAAGGTGGGGAACATCATGTGGGCATTTACTGATGAGGATACGGTGTGTGACTGGGCGTTGTTTATTTTTGGTGAGATGGTGGATTTTAGGGCTGTGTCAAAGAATGTTAGAATGCCTTTTCCGTGCCTAGTGACTTCGATTCTCTGGAGAGATGGTGTTCCAGGGACTAGATTTGGTACGAATGATAAGTTGGATCCGGGGACGATGGATTCCACCATTCTTACTCGGAGTATCGCCCAGGCTAGGGGTACCAGAGAGTCATTGACCACTGCACCGTCATCGGAAGCACCACTGAAAGAGTGGTTTAAGAAACTTTTCTGTCAGAATGTGGCTATCATTAAGAGCCAGAAGAAGTTGAAATTGGAGCAGAGGCAGCAAGCTAGGAGACAGGTGGAGATGGATGATCAGCTGGGTTATGTGAGGCGCCAGATTGCAGGAGAGACTTCCACGCCTTATGTCCCTCGCCGATGGCCAGAGCTGGAGGTGAGTGATGATTTTGAGGAGTAGGATGCACCAGATGTGGACTCGGATGCATAGGCGGAGTTGCCGCATGGAGTGGTAGAGCTGGAAGTGGTGTGACTGTGTGATTTTATGTGTTTGGGAGGATTTTATTTTATGTTGATGGTATGTTTAGGTGGTGGTGTGCTACTATTTACGTGTTGGGAGTGTTATTCTGTAGTTGACATTATGTAGTTCGAACTTTAGGATGGTGTTGTTTTTATCTTATTTTCATATGTTTGGGATGTTATATGTATGAGTCTGGGTGGCGGCTAACTCGGGTAGTTAACCTTTGCACTTACATGAGCCGCCATCCAGTTGCATGTTTCCCTTTTGTTTTGTTCACCAAGGTCATTACAAGCCGATAAAGCCCTTAGTTGACCCGTGACACGTGTATCACGCTCCTTTATGCATGCTTAATGTCTTGTGATGAATATGTGGTAGTTTTGCCTCTCATGGGTATGAGATGGGTGGCTATGTGATTATGTGGACGCATGTTTATCTCTGAATGTCATTTTATGTGCAAGGTGTGTCAACTGTTTGCTAGGGCATGCATGTGTTTGAATTGAAGGTAGTGGTGAGTTGGGAATCCTGGAGGTGAACCGAATTTTATACATCGTGCATAACTCTTGTATCCCCGTATAGTTGCTTGATAATCTGTGCTGGTTATTCTATCTGTTGCTCGGGACGAGCAACGCCTAAGTTAGGGGGTGTGATAGGCGCGTGATATTCTATATATAAGCGCCTAAGTAGGAGGAGTTGGCGCGGTAGACGTGCGATTTTATGATCATTTTCCTGTTTAATGCGTGCTTGGTAGTGTTGTTGGTGTTGGCATGATTTTCCAGGTTGAAAGATGTTTTTGGAGCACTCTTGCATGGCTTGAAGCGGAGCTGGGCGTGGGAGTCGAAGTTTGGGCTTGGAATGTTGAAAGAAGTCGGCTTAAGGGGTCGGTATCGATACCCCCCTATGCCGTATCAATACCTAATGGCTTCAGAGTGCACGAATTTGTCCAGAATGTCTAGTATCGATACCCCTGAAAAGGGTATCGATACATACGTCTTACGCGGAGGAAGGAGATAACGGTTCGGTACCGATATCCTTTTAAGGGGTATCGATACCTAGAGCTTACGAAGGCAGTATTCGAAACTATGTCGTTTTATTGGTCGTAGAGCTAATTCCTTAACGATTTTTATTCGTTTTTCATTAGGATTACTTAGTAAATATAAATACTTAAGTTTAAACCCATTCTAGGGTTCCACAACTTTTACATAGAATTTTGTTCATCAAGTTTTTCGGCTACAGATCTGAATTCTTTTGTTCAGCACTCGTCTTTAATTCAATTACCAGAATTCCAGAGTTAAGTTCAATTTGCGGATTGATGTTCACGTTCAAGTTTTGCTTTTGCCAATACGGTATTTATCTTTATTGATTCATATTCTTATTGATCAACAACATGTTTAGTTGTAATTTCAATTCATCTTCTGCGATTTATTTCAACATGTGTGAGTAGTCGTATAGAGTGCGGCCGCGGGACGAAGGTGTCCCGTGGCTAGGCTAATTTGCATTTCACCTCGGTGCCGAATCCTTCAAATTAATGCGCAGTTTTTCAATACGAAATCTTTTCTAACAAACAAACCCGGGCATTGCCAATTCCAAATCTTGTAGTAGTGGTTGGTGACCGCGTGAATACGCATTTGTTGGGAATTCTTTTCATATTTTAAAACCTATTAATTAAATAATTGTGGCCTAAGTGAATGTGGATTAGGCTAGTTGCGGACACTGTAGTGCCCACGGTTGTGCTCTTCTGTTTTGATTAAGAGTTCAATAATTTAATTAGTTTAATTTAGTTAATTAAATCAGTCATCTGAACAAGGGGTGGCTACCTGAGAGCTATTTGCAAACATAGAATCTAGCAATGTTTGGGTTAACACTGTAGACCGTCTCTGTGGTTCGACTCCGGTACTTCCAGATTTATTATGCTGCACCGGTCTATAGTCCTGCGCTTGGGACGAAATTAGAGTTAATTATTAGATACCCGAACGGTCAAGCACTATTATTTTCATAGAAACAAAACAAGAGAAAAAATAAATAAAAGGAAAATCAAGTGACGGCCATGACCGCTGGCTGTCACCACCATTTGCCTCCTCTTCTCTCCCCCTTCCTCTTTCCTTCCTCTTCTTCCCTTTTTCCTTTCTTCTCAGCTAAAAACCCACCGCAACACCCACTGCCGTAGCGCCACGCATAGCTATTGTCTTCTGTCAAAAATGTTTGTTCTTGTCTAATGGAAAAACTCATCACAGTGATCTGGACATTAAAGGAGACATGTAGAAGAATATAAACCTACTAGTACTTATGACCTTTACCAAAATTGATGTGATCACCAAATGCCAGTCAGAAAGGCAATACTATTTCCAATCAGTTTTAAAATTTTCGGGTTTAGGGATGGGTAAGGATAGGATCCGGAGGTACAAGATGAAGTGGTGAGAGTTTAAGATGAAATTTCGTAAATACTCCTGCACTTGACGGTAAACACGAACGGAGTTAGACTAAGGGACCATTTAAACGCGAATTGTTAATATTGGGGATTCAATAGACTCGATTTATATTTTGGGGACCAAAATGACACTTCGCTAATACTTTGGCGACCATCCATACAAATAAGCCCTCTTAAAGGTCAATATAATTGGTTTTAATGTATAACGATATCGAATGAATATAGTTTTTTGGAGTCATAATGAAGAATCGCGCAAGATCTTCCATTCGATTTCCATGATTGGTCTCCTCTATGGTTGGATGAAAAACCACACAAGAGATCTTCACATTTCATATATACAATCTTCACTCCAAGAAAAACTGGGGTGCCTAACGGATTGGAGTCACATGGTACCTCTAAAACACTTGTTAACGGCCGAAATGCATGATTGACACCACGTCACTCATATTCATTCGGCACCCAAAATCTTCTCTTTGATTCCAAATAGCCATGTAGATTTTGTTATTAATTTTACCAAAAAACAAATAGTCGTGTAGACGGGAAAATTTTCATTTCTCTTGCATAATGCTCCAATCGGTATTTCCACCGGATGCTTCACGATGGGACCTACAGATAAATAAAAATATATATTATTTCAGCCAAAATTACATATAAAAAAATATTATTTCATGCAAAACAAAAAAAACCACAATTGTCTAATTAACTGGTTAATTTGAAAAAATTAATTTTTTGGTTTTTTTGTTTTGTTAGTTTTGTATCAAGATTTTGTGGTTTCTGGATTTATCTCATCAAAAAAAATCCAAAGAGTATAAAATGATGGTCAAAAGTAATAGTTTTTTGAATAAACCAAAATAAACTAGTTTTTTGGATTTTTTCGTCTTTATTCACAAAACTTTAAGTTTGGCTAATAATTTTATACTTTTTAGATTCCTCTCGTCGTGACAAGCCAAGAAATAAAGAATAATCAACCAAAAATTAATCAATGCAAAAAAATAGAATAAGAACCAAAAGAAAAAAAAAAACCAAAACATCAGTTTTAAAAAATTAGCCAAATCACCCCTAACAATTTTCTCTTGAGGGACATCCCCTTTACTCTCTTTTTTTCCTTGTCCCCCCACATGCCTAAGCCTTTTCCATTCCCAAGACTTCTTCAACCCCTCTTTCTCTTCTTCCTACGCACACATGGGAGACAAAACCCAACATTTTCCAAGATATCATATTTTCCGGGCAATTTGTATAAAATGGGGATTCGGGGGCGGATCAGATCGGATTTGGGGGAGGGATACCTCTGTCTCTGCCTCCGATCCGATCCGATCCCCAAAATTTTTCAATAAAAGATCTCAAATCCGATCAAATCCCCAAACAAATCTCCCAAACGACGATCCATTCGGATTGGGGATCAGATTGAATTCGAATGGGTCAGAGGAAATTGTCATCCCTACTTCAGATCAGTTATAACTACGAAGTTCAATATCAACGTAAAATGAAGACAAAAGGTAAATATCATGTTGAGATAGAAAACATGATTCGAACCGTTTATCAAAACTTATTCCAACCGTTCTGAGCTCATGATCGGGCCACTTTTAGAGCTCTAAGACATGATTTGAACCGTTTACCATTTTGAAGCAGACATGAAAAATATTCTTTGCAGAAAAGTAAGTCAATCAAACATTATTAGTTTACTGATCAAAGAGTTCAATTTTGTTCACCAACCTTTAGTAGTGGGTGAATATTACCCACCATGATCGTGGTCGTATTTCGGTGATCAGAGTTGTTCATCTTTTAGAACGTGATGTTTTAACTTTCCTTTCAAAGAATCAACACAATTGGATATAGGTAAATGATTCTTTAATGATAATTTAAAGTTCAAATTTCTGTCTACTACGTTCTCTTTAAGAAATTTGTATAGAAATTTACACAATATGGTCATATTCACTAGGGAACTTGTCTAGAGCTTGAAAACATGATCCGAACTGTGTATTTTTTTACAAAAGACACGAAGGATAGCCACATAAAAAATCTAAAGCTCGCGCGCCCATGCAGGAGTTTTTGAAGAAAAATCATGTTACTCTTAGAAGTTCTCTTTTTCTGTAATAAAATTTTCCTTTGTAAAGTTGATAGGGATGCACAGAATACATATTTTTTTGAACGGCGAAAAATTTTATTAACAGAATTATAAATTGGATAATCCTTGGGTTTATAGTTGTGTTTATATCTATCTTTTGTTAGTTGTGTACATGATAGAATCCCATGTGATGGGACCATTGGAAGTTTTAACCAAGTCATTGTTAATGTCAAAACCATTTTTGGTTGTGCCAAAATTGTAGTGCTTAAAAATCTTGTACTATGAGCATGGTACAATCTTTTTATGCACTACAGTTTTGGCACAAACAAAAATAGTTTTGGCATTATCATATCCCTTTCAACAATTTAATATTTCAATATGTTAATCGAAACTATAGATATGATTATCTGTTTTATAGTATTTCTACCATTTACATTGACGAAATTAACATCATCTTCCATATGTTATTGCCTTCTTCTTTTTTAAATATATGATCCCACACCAAACCTTGAAATTCTATGTTGTCTTTTTGGTACAGAAATTCTATGTTGTCGGTACAAGGCAGATGTCTTCTTTTTGAAATTCAAATTAAATATATGATCCCACATCCTGCGATGTCACATATCCACGTCCACCAGTAAGGAAACAATCGACGTGCCCTATAGCATTTTTTTTTCTTTTTCTCCTTAATAAAATACCAGGTAGCAAGTGGTAGCTAGCTTATGTGGTAGAACTCTTGAATGCCTCACACTACATCTCGGGATCGAATCTCATTCCCCCTCCCTCATTTAATAGACTAGGAATAACGAATGAAAAAAGATAAATCAATAAAATACCAGGTAATAGTGTATATACTGCTACTCTATACTATAATTGTGGATGAATTTTTTTTCTATTTTAACTCCGCCATTTGCTATATACTCTCTCCGTCCCATATTGCTAGTCCCTCTTTCTATTTCCGAATGTCTTAAAATATTGATCCTAGTTCTAAAAACAACTATCAAAATATGTCAAATTTTCCTCCCAATTTATTTAACAGTTTTTGAAAATCATGTCATTTCTTAATCGTTTTTATATCTTCTACTACATAAGATTTTTCATGAATTTTAAAATTTTGTATAAAACAACTATTGAGATTTATCAAACAAAATTCATATTACACTATCTTGAAGGACAATTTTTGAAATTTTAAGACAATAATATTGGATTCCCAAAAAAAAAAAGCCATTTTGGACGGAGGGAGTACAATATAACCGGGTAGTAAGTCAGCGCCTTGCCATCCAAATTGTCTATAAATAGCAATCTCAACCTCCTCACCACTCACTACACACAAGAATCCCAAACAGACACTACAAAAGCTCCAGATTTTGAGAGAGAGAGAGAGAGAGAGAGAGAGAGAGAGAGAAATGGAATTCCCTATCAAGAACTTCAAGGTGGGAAAATTGGAGGGTGAGAAATTGGTGGATGGGGAAACCATGCCACTTGTGCTACAGCCCAACGGCAACAATGATGTGGAGTCCCTCCTTGTGGTGCTTGAGAAAAATAAGGAGTGGTTTAAGCAATTAATCGTCGAGAGAAGCGCCGTTTTGCTCCGAGGATTTGAGGTTAGAAATGCCGAGGATTTCAATGACATCGTGGAAACCGTCGGATGGGAAAATGTCGGTTATGTGGGGCCAGCGCCGAGGACACAAATTCACAAAAGAGTTTTCACGGCCAATGAGGGGCCCCTATCTGATACCATTGTCTACCACCATGAGATGGTTGTGGTAAGCACTAAGCAGTTTGCATGTTTCCATATTGACATATTGTGCGTGTGAGCTTGGATTTAAGTATCTGTCATCCCGTGGCGATTTTTCACCCTCCAATACTGCTATTCGTCTCTATTAATTTCATTCGTAAGAACTCATAGAAAATGAAAAATCACATAAATTTTTTGTGTAATTAGTTAATAAACTCAACAAAATAAAATAAATGAAGTAGAATCGAAAAGTTTCCAACCAAAATAAACACCATGAAGTAGACTCGAAAAGGTTCCAACCAAAATAAATACATTTATTTGGGATATTGTCTTGTATACAAATTTTTGTGAGACAATTTTGTCTTTGGTGAACTAAAATCCTGCAGTCGACCTCTAATATACTTTTTTTTCCCTTTTTGTATGATATTAATATAGATGAAGGGATATCCAGAAAATGTGATGCTTTTCTGTGAGGTACCACCGCCAGAAGGTGGTCAAACGCCAATAGTGCCAAGCTTCAAAGTGGCGGAGCGGATGATGGAGGAATTTCCTGAAGCAGTGAAAGAAATGGAGGAAAAAGGACTGAAATACAAATTCATAGCCCCCGGTCAAAATACACAGTCCTATATAGGACGTGGTTGGCCACTGTTTTTGGGTACTTCTGATCCTGTTGTGGCTGTGAAAAGGTATATATATATATATATATATATATATATATATATATATATATATATATATATATATATATTAGTACCTCTTGCATGTAAAGGTTTAATTATGTGCTTAAATTCATATAGATATCTCTAAACTACTTCAAGTCTTCAATACATGTGAGTCACTCATGTTCTGTGAGGCCCGCTTGCATTGAAATATTTGGTGGCCGGATATGTAAACACATTAGGGTATGCTCATGCTCGTGCTTGAAGTCACTTTGCATGATAAAAACACGCACCCAACAAAAACATTGAAACCTCTAGGATTTTTGCATTAGTTGATCAAAAACATTGAAGTCTGTCCATGAAACGGAAAATACATTGAAGTCTTTTTATGGAACGGAAAAAACATTGAAGTCTTTCTATGAAACGGAAAAAACAATGTTACGACTACTTACAACAGCCTCTACCTTTTGTCGTGGAAGAAACAAAGGAGGTGGGGGAGAAGAAAGGGAGGGGAGAGGCAAGGAAATAGGTGTGTGTGTGTGTGTGTGTGTGTGTGTGTGTGTGTGTGTGTGAGAGAGAGAGAGAGAGAGAGAGAGAGAGAGAGGACATGATCTCATTCTATTCCATCTCACCCGTTAAATTCATTTTGAGTCAATCTCAAGGGGAAATCTCTTGAAATGGGGGTTTGAATTTTGAAAACTAATAAATCAAAACCATGGATCAATTGTAGTTGATTTTTGAAATTTCAATTACAGCCCTTCAATCTATCACGGAGGACAGTTATGAGATGTAAAAAAATATATAAAGTCGTTCTGTATTGTAATATAGATATACGTATCTTATGTGTATATGTAATGTGGTGTATGTCTATATATCTCAAAAGGCTCTCATTAATTTGGGAATGACTACCACGCCCCGCCCTGCCCCATGCTCGCCTACATTTGGGGTTTTCCCAGTATTGTGGTAACCTTTGGGTTTATTATATTACGAGTATTGTCCCAACTTTTTATGCTTTCGTAAATCGAGATTGAGAAAACTATTTTTTCGTTTTATGGTAATTAAATTAAGTATCCATAAAACAACCACTGATTTTACATTTTGGGCAATTTTCTGGGTAAGTTTTCTATGCATGTAGCACTCCAATAACCCAATATCATTCAATGAATAATAGGAAGCAGAATTAGTTTCAAAGAACTTGATGAAATGAGGCGCCCTATCGATTTTAATTTTTTTTTAACAAAAAAAGACGTACACTGTGTTCACTTCATATTTCCTAAAAATGTTCAAAAAAAAATCTTTACCCATCTCTCATCTCAACAATCATTAATCATACTTCTCTCTCTACTCATACCCCTCTCTCTAATCATTATTCTCATTTCTCTCTCTATCTCTCTCTAATTATTACACATCTGTCTAATTATTATTTTTTCCAAAAACTCATCCAAACACTATATCAAAAATATTTCTCAAAAAATTCTTCTCAAAACTCTCAACCAAACAAAGCCTTAATAACTTGATGAAATGAGGCACCCTATTGATTTATTTTTTTTAAACCGCAAAAAGACTTTATTAATCACCATAAGGGATGCAACATTTAGAAGGAACAAAATCACACATCATCATAGATTTGACAAATTAAACAAATGCCACTCGATCTATAAAACGTAAGACGCAATCGGTTACAAAGTCAACAAGAAGACAACCAATGAATCAAAGCAAAAAAAAACTCACACAGGCACACCAAGCCACCAAATCCCCTATAAACTTAAAGAGCCCCAACCCAAAAAGAGCTGAAATAAAGACACTCCCCGGCCCAAAGATGCACAAATCTATTTACTCTGCTCACGAGTTTTGTCTTGTGCTTGTATTTGGCTTTTCTCACTCGATGTACTATCATTTATCGAGTTTCTTAATACTCCTTCAGCCTCTTTTTTCATGTCACAATTTCCATTTTGTATTTTAAGTGTGTGTTTTTTTTTTTTTGAAATGTTAATGGGTAAAAAATTTTACAACTATCATTTTGTCATTTTGAAAATTTAGTGGGAAAAGAGTTAATGGGTAAAAATGGAAGATAATTTTGGAAAGTAAAGATAAAAGTTAATGTAAAGTGTAATGTTGAGATAAAAGTTCATGTGAAAGGCGTAATAATGATGCTTCTTTAATATGTTGGATTTATGAAGCGACACTTAAAAAGGGACGGAGAGAGTAATAAGTTTTGTTGTTGATCAAAAAAGAAAAGAAAATAAAATAAATGAAAAAGATGCCCAAATCCCAGATTATCAAACTTCAGCAGCAGCTCGCTACTCACCTTGCTCTTCCATCAAAGCTATCTTACTTATAACTTCTTCTTCATCGCTCTCATAGCCAAGCCCAGCACTGTGTTTCGCGAGGCCACAGACCTATTCTCAATTTGAGGTCCTTTATATATATATATATAATTTTTTTTATATGTATATATAATTTTATATATATATATATATAATTTCCTACGAGAAGGGGTCCCAAAAATCGGGGGACCCCAGGCTCAGGCCTCCCCGGCTTGCCCACAGGGCCGGGCCTGCTCATAGCTCAAATTCATAATTTTATTGACTGCAAACTACATGAGCTTTTTATTCAATAAAATTCTATTCATATAGAGTCACCCTTTTGATACTCTCGCCATCTTCTTTGTTTTTTCGTTGAAATTGTGCTCTATCGATCGGATCAACAAATAATGTTCTTCCGCGAAATAACTTCAGATGAACATCTCACAAGGTTCTATTTAGAATGATTATTTTCAGAAGCTGAAATATACTACATTTAGTTCTTAGTCGAAAGTTATATAGGCTGTGTTCGTTTGGTAGTTTTAGTTTAGTTTTGACGATGTCATCAGATTTAATGAGTGGAGAGAGATAGAGAGAAAAATGAGAAAATGTTTTTTGGGTAAACTTATCTTTATTTCGCTACGTTCTTCATCGATGCAAGAGCCGAGATATCCGTTGCCGAGAGTCAAAATGAGAAAATGTTGATGTCATCAAAACTAAAACTAAACTGGAAAACGAACAACGCCTACTAATTTACAAATATAGATCGAAATCTTCAAACAAAAAAAAAAAACTGGAAAAGTAAAAGAGGTCAAATAAATTTGCATGAGATGAATTTTCCACGTTGAAATAATAAGTTGGAATCTGAATGTGAAGGGCCTGGGACTCGGAAATTTGTTCCTTTCTAGTTCTCATATTCAAAACCTCAACGACATTGTCATGTGGTCATTTAGTCCATATATACGTAACTTTGTCCCTACTTCAATTGGGTCATACCCTAGTATGCAATGGTAGTGGTTGTATCAATATGTTAAATCTAACACCTTGAGTTATCAAAAAAAAAAAGTAATTACAAAACTTAGATCTTTACCTTTTTCAGAGCTAAGGAATCAGATATAGACATGGAGTGGCTATCAGATGGAAGTGCAGAAATGATCTTCGCCAACCGGCCTATTACCAAGGTGTTTGAAGGAAGAAAGGGAAGGAAGATGTGGTTCAACATAGTGAATTTAATGTATGGGAAGAAGTTCACCTCTGTCACGATGATGGACGGAACAGAGATACCGGAAAATGTGGTGAAAAGGTGCGGAGAGATACTTGAAGAAGAAAGCATACAATTCAATTGGGAGAAAGGCGACGTTCTCTTCTTGGACAACTTTGCTGTGCAACATGGTAGAAGGCCCTCTCTTCCTCCTAGAAAAGTTCTTGTTACCCTTGGAAAGTAGCTTCTATTTGAAATCCCAATAGCACCCTGTGGTCTTCATTGCTAGTACTTTCGAATATTTGATCATGCAATAAAGGGTTGTGTAATTCTAAGGTTTTTCTTTTCTCTTTTTGTTTTTTTGTGGCTTGCATTTTTATTCGTGAACTACGTTACATGTTCATGATAATATATATGATATTCTCCGTATTTCCTAAAATTAAACAGGAAGTGTAACTCGGTCCTTTGTATTAATACGTAAAATATTAGTATAAGCATCTGTAACACAGAGCATTGTTAAATATTTGAGAAGTGATTTCTACTCCAAAAGATAAAATAAAATTGTTTCAATACCAAGGAATTTAACAAACTGTCGTCCAAGTTATCGCGGAAAAAAAAAAAAAAAAAAAACGTTACAAACACTACGAATCAAACTTATCATTACTAATACTTCTCATCGATCATCCAAGGAAAAACAGATATAATTTCACATCATAAAAAAAGTTAAAGAGAAATGCGGCAAACTGATGCAAACTAAACCCCAAGGCTCAAACCAACAATGAGGAGTGTGTGATCTTAATTTTGCTAAAAAATAGTACTACTTCTTTCGGTCTTTTCTCACAGTCAGTACTCCCTCCGTCCGCATTTGTTGTTCCTTTTTTGAAATTCATGCTTTTTTAAAGGTCTATAGCAGCGGATTCCAATTGATGCTATAGTCGGACCATAAGTAGCGGGTATTAATCAACCGCTCAAAAATTTCTTCATTTCCCAGATGCCTGAGCAATGGCGCCAGCAAAGGAGAAAATTTTGTGTAAAGTACCAACATTTGGTACGCGTTGACGCATCCAAACCGTCCAACCATGTTTTGGACGACTCAGATTTGTTGGGCTAAATTTGCATCCAAAATTTATATGTACCTCCGTCTTCTTTCAGCCCCTTTCGTACGGATTATTAGACGGATCGAACAACACGTTTTGTCTCACCAACACGGAAAACAGTTAGTATATTGGGTACTTCGAATCTGTTATTAATAAATTCGTTCAACTCTTGAACGATGAACTGAGGTGGCACAGTAATGCAGTAGCCATGGAGGAAGTTTATTCTAGGCATTTTAAGTTTAGGGTGGCACAATCGTAATTATGCTGTTGTGAAATTTTGCGTTGGGGCCACTTGGGTCGAACCCAAAACGGCCCAACGATCAAGACCCATCGCCTACAGTCATGGCGTACGTTGTTTTTCGGGCTTTCGTCACTTTTAGGTCTCTGAAAGGCCAAATTTGACATTTAAGGAAAGATTTGACTTGTCAATTACCTACCAAAATTCGAATTAAGCCGTGCTTTTGGGAAACGTTCTAGAATTTTCTTTAGTTTTTATTTTGCTATTATTTTCGAATTTTCCATTTTTGGTAAATTTGCGTTAATCATTGATTTGGCTTCCATTTCGGAGCAAATCAATTAGGGTTTCCGGTTACCTATATAATAAGTTGTAAGCCTTAAAGGGCAAAATAGTTTTTTAGTATTACTCCCTCCGTTCCAAATTACTGGTTACCTTTCCTTATTGACAACCTATAAAAAATTATCTATATCTTGTAATTTATAAAACTTTTTATATTCAATATGGATCTTGTTTGATAGATCTCAATTAGTTTTATTAAACAAAAAATTTTAAATTATAAAAATGTTATAAATTAAGAGATATAGACAATTGTTTGAGTGGTACGACTACCCAAAAGTAACCATTATTTTGGAACGGAAGGAGTATTGAATGAAAAAGAGTCTAGAGAGCATTTTCTCTAAACTATCCCGTTTGTGTTCGATAGTTGCACGTCTTTTCTGTAGTTCATAAGGCGTCCTGCATCAATTGATATCAGAGCATTGAGTTCCAATCCTAACTATGGTCGGAGGACGTGCTCGAGGTTGAGGGGGATGAGGAGATTGTACAGCTAATTTGGTGGACATCTATTAAAGAGATGACGTAGCGCAAGAGGCGCGATTCCAACAAGTAGAATAGAGCTTGTCGGCTGCAATAGCCGCCTTAACTGACCAAGTTTCTGCCCTAGCAGTTGGGGGGAATCCACCTCGCCATCAACCATATAATCGGCGGCCTTGTGAGGAGGACGAAAGTACGGAGGGTGAAGCGGCTGAAAACCCTTTTATTGCGGGGGGATTCGGCGTAGGTAGGGCTAGTAGCGGTGGCTATCGTCAACAAAAGGACAGAGGCCAGGAGATCATGGTTTATAACCGTGATTTCCGTCCATGGGAGTCTGGTTTGAAGATTGACCCGTCCGAGGTCCAGTGGGATTTGACGCCAGAAAGAGTTCCTTGACTGGGTTGTGGCTATGGATGAAGTCTTGGAATTCAAAAAGGTTCCAGAAGATAAACGGGTGTTTCTGGTGGCTGCTAGATTCAGGTGTAGGGCTGTGGCATGGTGGAAGCAACTAAAGCAGACTCGGTTGCGGTAGGGAAAAGACAAGATTAGTTCATGGGAAAAATTAAAGAAAAAGATATGGGTGGCTTTTCTTCCCCACAACTATTCGCGTCTGATGTATCAGTGGCTGCAGAATCTTCATCAGAATTCATATTTTGTGGAAGATTACACCACAGAGTTCTATCAATTCGTAGCCCAGAATGATCTTGTAGAAATGGAGGAACAGTTGGTATTGAGGTATGTGGGAGGATTGCTTGCGCAGTTCCAGTTTAGTTAAACATGTTCAAGTTATTTTGTCTCTGATGCTTATGAAAAGGCGTTGCAGATAGAAAAATAGGCTAGTCGTCGACCTTTTTTTACTCCATGGAGTGCTACTGCTCAACCCACAATTGGCAATACTTCTGCAAAGCCAATTGCTATCCTACCCCCACTAATCCGCTAACAATTAGGGCATATACTAGCTCTGGTTCTAGTTCAAAGTGCTTTAAATGTGGTGAGCCTGGACATCGTGCCTTTGAGTATAGAAAGGGCAAGCAACCAGGAAAAACTTTGTTTATGGATGCGGACGGGTTGAACGAGCAATGTGAGTCATACAAGCAAGAGGTAGAATATGATGAGGAAGTTGTGGAGGAAGTAGTCGGGGATAATGGTCCTTTTTTGGTTGTTCGGCGATTGTGCTATGCTCCATGTGAAGCAGAGGGCAATTCATAGCTTCATGGTAATGTTTTTCAGTCTACTTATACCATTGGAAGGAAGGTGTGTTGATTTGTGATTGACTCCAAGAGTTGCGAGAACATGGTAGCAAAAGAGGCAGTCCGAAAGCTTAGTCTAAAGACGGAAGCTCATCCTAGTCCCTACAAGATTTCATGGTTGAAGAAAGGTAACAAAGTCAAAGTTTCCAAAAGATGTTTGGTTGCTTTCTCTATTGGTTCCAAGTACAGGAATGAAATCTGGTGTGATGTTGTGGCCATGGATGCTTGTCACCTTCTATTAGGGTGACCATAGGAATATGATCATAAGGTGGTTCATGACGAGAGCGCTAATACATGTGCGCTATCATTCAATGGTGTGACAATTGTTTTGTTGCCTTTCAAAGAGGTTGTACCCAAACCACAAACTAGGGAGGGTACCACTCTTCTTACGAGGGTACAGTTTGAAAAGGCGATGTCAACAAGCAAGGTGGTTTTTGCATTAGTATCGAAGGAGGGTTTTAAGGCCTTGGTAGAAGAAGATGTTCTAGCAATGGTTCAACCTCTTCTGTAGGAATTTCATGATGTGTTTCCAGCAGATTTACCAGATGGGTTGCCACCTCACGAGATATTCAGCATCAGATTGATTTGGTGCCCAATTCGAGTTTGCCTAATTGGCCTCATTATCATATGAGTCTGAAAGAGCTTGAAGAGTTACGGACATAAGTGGAGGAGCTATTATCTAAGGGCTTTATCCGTGAAAGCCTTAGCCCTTGTGTAGGACCAACCCTGTTAACTCAAAAAAAGATGGGTTGTGGAGGATGTGCGTTGACAGCAGGGCCATTAACAAGATCACGGTGAAGTATCGCTTTCCGACACCAAGGTTGGATGATCTGCTAGACCAGTTGGGTGGCGTGAGGGTTTTCTCGAAGCTGGACTTTAGGAGTGGGTACCATCAGCTTTAAATCAGGCTAGGGGATGAGTGGAAAACTGCGTTCAAAATTCAGGAGGGTCTTTATGAGAGGATGCTGATGACGTTCGGCATGTGCAATACACCGAGCACCATCATGAGGATGATGAACCAGGCCCTTCGCCCTATTATTGGTAAATCCATTGTTGTTTATTTCGTTGATATTTTAATATATAATGCCATGCCTAATCAATAATTGCAACACTTAAGGGAAGTTCTCACTATTTTGCGTGCTGAAAAATTATTTGGGGCAATTAAGAAGTGTGTGTTCTTAACCAATGCAATGATTTTTCTTGGATATGTTGTATCCGAGGATGAAATTTCAATGGATGAGTCCAAGGTTGAGGCTATTCGTAGCTGGCCACAACCGTGGACTTTATTCAATATTCGCAGTTTCCATGGGCTTGCGGAGTTCTAGTATTATTTTATTCCGCACTTCAGCACCATTATGACTCATACAAGAGATTGCATGAAGGGTGGCAAGTTTGTGTGGAGTGATGCAGCAATTGCTGGTTATAAATTGATCAAACAGAAGTTAACTCCAGCTCTTGTTTTGATCTTGTAGGACTTTTCGCAGTCCTTTGAGTTGCATTGTGATGTGTCAAAGGTTGGAATAGGAGTTGTTCTTAGCCAAAATTCTAAACCAGTTGCTTATTTTTGTGAGAAGCTAAACGGAGCAAAGATGAATTACAACACCTATGATGTAGATTTCTATGCCGTAGTCCAAGCATTTATCACTATCTTATTCATAATGATTTCATTATATATTCTAATCACGAGGCATTGAAGCACCTCAACGCTCAAGATAAATGGGAAACATATATTCAGCAGTTCTTTTACACTATCTGGCACAAGTTTGGTGCTTTAAATTAAGTAGTTGATGCCCTCAGTCGGCGTGCCAATTTTTTTGTTTTGATGCTCACTAAGGTAACAGGTTTTAATGCTTTTCGTTAGTTATTGGCAACGGATCCATATTTTTCGACTATCATTGAAGATATCGCAAGAGAAGCCCAATCAGAATTTCATGTGCAAAATGGGTTCTTATTCTGTAGAAACCCCAAAATGAGATGTTTGTGTATATGTTAATCCCAGATGATGAAAGGAAATATCCGGAAGGCCTCTCGAATTGAAACTCTTCAAGTCAACTCAGTCAACAGTACCGTACAGTACTCATCTCTCACGCACGACAGAGCCCAAGTCACATACGGCAGCTTTTTGAATTTTGGCAGTCAACTGTGCCGCACGGCATAGTAAGTGTGACGCAAGCAAAATTTGTGTGTCGTACGACATTGTCACTTGTCACACAGCTTTTGCTGAGTTCCTAGCAGCTCAAAATGTTGACAAAATCGTTCCTCTGCACATCATGATTTCGTGCAGGGCCTCAAGCCTACCTCCTAGCTATCATCATCTTGTGTAAACATCAAGTAAGCTTGGAGACCAAGATCACTCATCCCTTATAAATATGCCGATCAGTTCCAACGGATGGAGGGGACCGGAAAATATATATATATACCGAAAATTTCTTATCCGGGACTCCCGGAAATAAGAAAAAACGTGTTTTTTTGGTGTTGCAAATTGTTTTTGGAAAATCCGAGCCGTCCAATGTTTTCAAAAGGTGATTTCAAGGGTCCACGCGAGAAATCTTCAAAAAAAAATACCGGGAAGGGCTTGATCCAAGCGGTTTTAAGCAAAAATGTAAATATATATTTTTTGCGAAAACTGCTTGGATCAAGCCCTTCCCGGTATTTTTTTTTTGAAGATTTCTCGCGTGGACCCTTGAAATCACCTTCTGAAAACATTGGACGGCTCGGATCGTCAAAAAAATGATCGGATCATGGAGTCCCGGATCCCGGACTAGAAGTGGAACCATATATATATATATATATATATATATATATATATATATATATATATATATATATATATATATATATATATATATATATATATATATATATATATGAAGAAAACCATGAAATCCTACCTATAAACCCTGACAACACAACCTCATTGCCATAAATCACCCTTATTGCTACCTTTAATTTCCAGGAAAACAATCTAATTCCCTCCTCCAAGGAAAACCCAATCAAAAGTTCAACCCCCCTGTTTTTTCGGTCTCAAACCAGCGAGGTAGCCACTCTAAGTCAAGTTCAAGTTCTAGTCATTCATTATCCTTGTTATTGCATCAGATTGAAGTTAGAAGTCCAGGAGGAGCCCAAGCCACATTCAGGAGTCCAAGAAAGTATTTCAACCCGAGAATTCAAAACTGAGGTATAATCCCGTTTCGCCAAATTTCATGACTTTGGTACCCTGAGGAGAGGGGTATCAAGTATGGAATGATCTCCAATATCATCTCCGTACTTGGTATACCCATGTCACATTAAAATCAGTTTGATTTCATACCTCCCGGTTGCGTCGTACAGCGAAAATATTGCCTCGTACGGAGCGATTCAATAAGGGGGAACATTCCCCATTTGAGCACACTTTTTTCTCATTCAAAGAAATCTACTTTTTGCCATATTCCTGGCCTTGTATGTGCTTATATTTAACCATGTCGAGAAACCAAAGTTTGAACTGTTTGTAAAAGAAATAGTGCCGCACAACACTCCCACTGTGCCGCACGGTATACTTGGTAGTGTTGTACAACACTCTTTTGAAAATTTGACCGTTTGATTGATGAACAGTGCCACATGGCACACTTTCTGTACTGCACAGTACACCCAGTGTGCCGCACGGCACACTTTTCTTATAAAATCCAAAATTTTACAGTACCTCGTATGAACAATTTAAGCTCTGAATTTTTGCGTGTTTACTGTAAATTACATACTAGTTGCTTGTTTTTCTTTTCATTATTATCGTCCGCTTTGTTTGATTTAAAAAGGTTTATCTATTAAATTTCGGCATTAAAACGTTTTCCAAAAATCCCACAAATGATTAGTAAAGACCGATTTTTCATTGGGCGAACGAGGTGCATTAAAATCCTTCCCCGTTCATAACCTGGCTACCGAATCCAAAATCGAATCTCTGGTTTTCAAATTATTTTCTAAGTCACTTTCCCAATCATTTTTTAAAAGGTTTCTCGGGTCCTAAACCACTTTCCAAAAACCCAGGTGGCGACTCTATTTTTAAAACACTATTTTCAAAACGAACCGACGCGTGGAGAGGTCGACCGTCAACATATTCAAAGGAAATTTATTGTCTATTCCGAAGTCCAGCCTGCAATTGAAGATCATTAAGGAGTTGCATGATGAGGGGCATGTGGGTTGGGATAAGACTTATGCATTAGTGTCTACTTCTTATTTTTGGCCAACCTTGTGACGTGAGGTTTATAAGTTCATGGCTGATAGGCGCGTGAAATTCGTGAATTTAAGCACCTAAGTAGGGTGGAAGTAGCGCGTTAGACGTGCATTTAATCCTCATTTTTCATGTAATGCATGCACGTGGTTGGTTTTGTGTTTTGGACTTTATTTGTAGATATTCGTGAAGAATTAGCGCTAATTAGAGACATTGAAGAGACCGCGATGGAGCTTGAGAGCATGGGAGGTCGTGGAGGCCAAGTGTCAAGGAAAGCAATTTGGATTGTCGTGAGCACTACAAGGGTTTTGGTATAGCTCTCAAAAGTGGCACAACAGAGCTCAAAATCTTAACAGAGCCTTGGCAATCGTTACACCAAAAAGGGTGTAGTGCTACCGAGATACTTCGAGTCAACGGTCAACAGAGATCCGCTGTCAAATGCTATTCAAGTAGTTCGGGAGCGCTACACCATTTTTCTGGTAACGCTACCGAGAGCTTAATTCGGCTAATGGAACGTCGGCGATTTGGTGTCACATGGAGCAATTTTGTTTTTCATATTCCGGGTTTAATCGTAATTAGTGGGGGTTATGTATAAATACCCCTTTAGAACTCAAAATTAGGGTGACACAATTCATAGTTTATGTTTTATTTTCAGGATTATTTTCAGATTCAAGTTTAATCCAAGTTCTTCAGGTTTTCCAGTTTTGATTTCTTGTTCTTCGAATCCATTTGCTTGCCGCAAACTTGTGGTATCATGTTTTATTGTTATTTCAATTACCAGAATCATGTTTAGTTCTAAATATATGTTTGTTGTGTTCAATAAAAGCATGAGTGAGTAGATTCATAGGGTGCGGCTGCGGGGCGAAGGCGCCCCGTGGCTAGACTAATCGATGTTCACCTCGGGTTCGGCATAGTTAAATTTTTAAGCAATTTTGGGAAACAAAACTTTTTCTAACGAACAAATCCCGGGCATCGCTAGAGTCCTTGTGAGCGGGGTGAAGGAATCCGAAGCCTTCCTCTCGATTGCACACGGAAACTGGTGACAGGTGGTGTGCATTCGTTAGGGAACTTTTTCCTATTTCAAAATCGATTATTTGAGCGAAATGTGACCCAAGTGAATATTGGTTGGGGCTAGTCGCGGACGCTGGAGTTCCCTCAGCTGTACTTTCCTTTAAAATCCATTGTAATTTATTACATTCATTTAGTTGATAAATCAGTTGAGTTGCACAATGGGTGGCTACCTAAGAGCCAGTTAAAACTATAATTCAACACTTTTGAGTCAAACACCATTCATCTGTCTCTATGGTTCGACTCCGGTACTTCCGGATATTGTGCTACACCGGTCGAGAGTCCTATGCTTGGGACGCATCTTTAGTTTAATTTGTATACACCCGGCCAGTCAAGCAGTGTCAGGGTGTCATATTTGCCTAGTTTCCAAGGGTACAACCACTAATGCCAGGTTATACATGCCATTGTCCATTCCTTCCCAGCCATGGGCCGATGTCAGCATGGATTTTGTATTAGGGCTACCACGTACACAGTGTGGTCATGATTCTATTTTCGTGGGAGTAGATCGATTTTCAAAGATGACAAACTTTATCGCTTGCAAAAAACCTACGAATGTTGTTAAGGTAGCACAGTTATATTTGTCGGAGGTTTATCGCATACACGAGCTACCTATGTCTATCGTTTCTTATCGGGATACCAGGTTTCCAAGGCATTTTTGGCATTGTTTATGGATGTTGGCCAACACTCAGTTGGATTTCAGTACGGCTTATCATCCTCAGACTGATGGCCAAATTGAGGTGGTGAACCATTCTTTGGGAAATTTACGACACAGTTTGGTTAAGGTTCATCTCAAGCTTTGGGATCAAAAGCTGTGTCAAACCGAGTTTGCTTTCAACTATTCTAACAATCTAAGCACGGGACTCTCTCCTTTTCAGGTTGTCTATGGATCTAATCCTTGCACACTTGTCAACTTAGCTCCTGTTCCAAGCTTGAAGCACTCCAGTGGCAAGGCTGAGGATTTCATTAAGAATTTACAGTAAAGACTAAGTTGCGTTTGGAGAGTAGTACAGCCAAATACAAGGCAAAGACAGATAAGAAACGTCAACTAGTGGAGTTTGAGGTTGGTGATTTCGTTTATGCGGTCCTCACTAAAGACTGTTATACATCTCATGAGTATAACAAAGTTGTTGTTCATAAAGGTGGCCCCGTTGAGATTATTGAAAAGATCAATCCAAACGCCTATTGTTTGAAGCTCCCAAGCAATGTTCGCACTGCCGATGTGTCTAATGTCAAGCATCTAATTCCATTCCGAGGTGATAGCTCGTCAAATGATGATGCAAATTCGAAGGCAAATTTCTTTTTAGAAGGGGAGTATGATGTAGTAGCCATGTACGAAGAGTATTTTAGGCATTTTAAATGGCCCAAGGATTAAGACCCATCGCCTGCGGCCATGGTGTACATCTTTTTTCAGGCTTTCGTCACTATTTAGGGCTCCGAAAGGCCAAATTTGTTATTCAAGGAAAGATTTGACTTGCCAATTACCTAGCAAAGAAAATCTGAATTAAGATGCGCTTTTAGGAAATGTTCTAGAATTTTCTCCTAGTTTTTTATTTTGCTATTATTTTCGAATTTTTCATTTTTGGTAATTTAGCATTAATTATTGATTTGGCTTCCTTTTCAAAGCAAATCAATTAGGGTTTCCAGTTTCCTATATAATAAGTTGTAAGTCTTAAGGGCAAGACAGTTTTTTTAGTATTATTGAATGAAAAAAAAAATCCAAAAAGCGTTTTCTTTAAACTAGCTATCTCGTTTGTGTTTGATTGTTGCACGTCTTTTCTGTAGTTCATATTGCGCCCTGCATCACACAGAACTCCCAACCCCTTATGCAGATTCTCGAACGGCTATTTCAAGGTCTGATTGCTCCTTTGTTTCAACCACTACATCATGTTGGGAAGGAGGAATAGGATGTTTCTAAGTAGCACCTTGCTGACCCATGTTCACCCTTTTTTGTTTGGAGTCCCACTGGGCGTGCCAATGTTTGTTCCAAAAGTAACAAATAATTGCAAAGGCCTAAACGTAAACGCTAAGCCCTAAGTGATTTAGTGCAGGCATTCTAGGACTTCAATGCAGTCAAATTTTGAAAATGGCTCGTGCTTTCTCAAACTTCATAGAGGTCTGCGTGCCAGTTCTGACTTCGTATCGTAGTGATTGGTGTGCTCCAAAGGGTAAAATCAAGCAAGTTCATCGTGCCTTATTGCAATAGGACTTATAATTTTCCAAACAGTTTTGGAAAATGGAACATAACGAGGTAAAATAAAATCCAATCTTTATTAACTGAGCCATGAGTCCAACTCAGCAATTTCCGTTTGGTAGCTGATAGATTGGACGGTGGGGGGTCGATTGAATAACGGAGCTATAGTTTGGGAGGTTAATTGAAATTAAGTGAAGTTTTGGTAGTATTTGAGACATTGAGCTCAAAGTTTGGGGAATTTTTTGAAATTTTCCCTAACAATTATAGCTTTTCATATGAGTTCTAACTAGGGGTGTAACAGGTTTGGTTCGGTCCTGTTCTTGGGCGTATTTGAGTGAATCGAGAAAAACTGGTTAGGGAAAGGATGGAACTGAAACTAATTTTTAGAAATCGGTTCAATTCCAGTTCGGTTCGTCCTAGTTTGGCCTGGTTTTGAGGTCAATTCAGTTCAATGGGGAGAGGTAGAGAAATCTACAGATACGTAACACCCAAAAATTCCCAGATACACAGATCAAAAAAGGATAACGATTATACAACAAGATATACAGTTTATACGCATAGATTTACACACAAACTCATACTTACTAATCTATATAACTATATATATACACCACATAGACATATTACATACAGATCGAGAAAGAGAGGTGAAACTAGAGTTATCAAGTATCGTCGGAACCATTGATCGACGATAGCACTCGTAGTCGTCTGATCTATCATCGTCCATCATTGGAGCCATCATCATCGTCAGATCTGTCGTCTGCTCCTCAATTCCTCTTCATCCGTTGTCCATTGTCCATCATCACCACCATCATCATCGTGACACTTAGAGAGAGAGAGAGAGATGTTGCAAGATCTAGGATTGGATATGTTTTTAGTGTTAAGGAGTGGGACTGATGACCCTATTCGGTTTGGGTTTTAGAAACCCGGTTCTTACTTTTCTGGTGGGGCCTCCCACATGCTTCCATTGATTTCCTCTCTCCAACCCATTCTTAGAAATGTCACTCTACTTCATATCTTGTGCGAGACTAGTACATGGGGTCGACTTCAAAGACCCACACAAATGATCCAAGCCGTTCATTAGTTTTAAAATTATTCTTTGAGACATTCAGAAAAAAAAAATCAGGTTAATCATATAATTTTAAGTACTTGATCCAATTGTCTAACTTTCTTCCAAACTTCTGTCAAAATTGATGAGGATCCTTAATTGTGAATGAATAATTAGAAGAAGGATCAACCCCTTATAAATTTTCGAATGAGCTCATTTTTTGGGAGTGACTCAAAAAAATATTTAAAAAATTAATGACCAGCGTAGATCATTTGTGTGGGTCTTTGAAGTGGGCTCCACGGACTCGTCTCGCACAAGATATGAAGTAGAGTAGCATTTCTAAAAATGGGTTGGAAAGAGGAAATCAATGGCAGTATCTAGGATTCTATATGTTTTTAGTGTTAAGGAGGGGACTGATGACCCTGTTAGGTTTGGGTTTTAGAAACCTGGTTCTTACAGCTCGCACACACACACATCTCTCTCTCTCTCTCTCTCTCTCTCTCTCTCTCTCTCTCTCTCCAATCCTAGATCTTGCAGCATCAGTCCCACGAGTAATTTAGCTTATGCTCTTTTTTTTATGTTGACCCAACTTCATGATGATGCTATAGTGGTTAAGTACCCCAGATTTTTCTTAATTTGCTTAGTAGTTTATAAATTCTCCGTTTCACCAGAAGGGAAAAAAAAATTTGTTGTCCTCTATTTGTGGGGAGATGGAAGCGGTTTGGGTTTTTTTTTTTTTTTTAAAAAAAAAAAAACCTAGAGTCTATTAGTGCCATGAGTATCACTCATGGCACTAAATCAAGAAGTCTTGGCATTGCTACTTTTATTCTGCGAATTTTTAAGATTTCTGAATTTTTTTTATGTATATTGGGCAAAAAATCTAAGATTGTCACCGAGTAAGGAAGGGAGATCAGATTAACAATGTGACTCCTTATTAAAAAGAACATCATCAATTACATTTTTATTATGGTTTATTCGCCTAAAGAAATAGGGCACATATGGCTAGATTTTTATTCCGGTCTATACGATGCAGAAACAGTCCCTAAAGGATCATTTTACACGATAGATATCTCATGTGAAGCAAAATAAGATTGAGGTAGATTGCACATTACCCTTGGTCATGTCATATTTCTTGTCGTAGCAATTCAGTGGCCAGACTTTGCAAGATCATTACTCTTAGAATAAAATATAATTCGTTTTATTAGATAACATATCGTATGAATCTCGTTTTTTACGTGGATAATGTATACATAATTCCCTTGAAGATTAAAATGATTGAGGCATTGAATGTTTCCATATTTTGTCTCATCACGGGTCACATGAAGAATCACGCAAGAGATCTTTTTTTTTATCGGCAAAAGATATTTTATTAATCTTTGAAAACACATTACAAAGACACGCAAGAGATCTTTAAGTTTCGTTTTTAAAAAAATAAAATTTTGTTTAAGAGTAAGAAAACTATTTCTATTATCTGGTCTTAGCTAGTGTCACGTGAAAGAGATCTTCACATTCCATATGATCTTGATTCAAAATAGATGTATACAAAATAAATTTTTTGTTCCGATCTATACGGTGCAGAAATGGTCCCTGAAGGATCATTTTACGTGATAGATATCTCATGTGATCACTATATAATATGAAGTAAAATAAGATTCACCTAGATCTAAAAGCATAGATCTCACGATACATTTGGTCGAGTTATATGTCTTTTCATAGCAATTCAGTGGTTAGACTTTGCAAGATCATTACTCTTAGAAGAAAATATAATTCATTCTATTGGATAATATTATAAGTCTTGGCATTCTCGGCACCTTTAATTTTACTCTGCAAATTTTTAAGATTTTTGTATTTTTTCTATGTATATTGAGCAAGAAATCTAAGATTATCACCGAGTAAGGAAGGGAGATCAGATTAACAATGTGACTCCTTATTAAAAAGAACATCATCAATTACATTTTTATTATGGTCTATTCGACTGTAGAAATAGGGCATGTATGGCTAGATTTTTATTCCGGTACATAGAATGCAGAAACAGTACCTAAAGGACCATTTTACGCGATAGATATCTCATGTGAAGCAAAATAAGATTGAGGTAGATCACACATTACACGTGGTCGTGTCATATTTCTTTTCGTAGCAATTCAGTGGTCAGACTTTGCAAGATCATTATTCTTAAACGAAAATATAATTCGTTCTATTACATAACATATTGTATGAATCCCGTTTTTTACGTGGATAATTCTATACATGATTTCCCTAGAAGATTAAAATGTTTGAATCATTGAATGTTCCCATATTTCGTCTCATCACGCAAAAAATCTTTAAGTTTCATTTTGAAAATAAATAAATATATATCTTCAAAAGTAAGAAAACTATTTCTATTATTTGGTCCACATTAAAGAGATCTTCACATTCCATACGATTTGATTACAAATAGATGTATACATTTTGTATTATTTTTGTGTACATTATTATTTTGTATTCATAAAGATATCTTGTAGACTAGATCAGAGACAGAGTTCAAGACGTGGAGGTCGTACCTGCACGATCTCCGGATCTAAAAGAATATTATTTTTGTATTGGAATAGGTATTTCTTTTAAACGCGTGTTATTTTTTGTATTAAGGTGATTTATCCATGAAAGTGTAATTCTTGAGTATTAAGTATGTTGACAAGTGATTAATGTATGAAAAATGTGTATCCTTTTAGTTATTAGAAATAATAACCCTTCTGCCTTTTTAATGTACTAGTCACTCCCTCCAACAATAAAGATAATTTACTACCAAAAAACTCTAATTTTTGGATTAAAAAATAAAGTACTTATATGCATGATTTTTTTTCATTTCTTGACAAAAAAAAATTAAACCAACTGAGATATTTATCAAAAATGTGCACGCCGTGTTATAATAAACTATCTTTGTAAAACAAAAAGAGTGTCACCTCCCAGTCGAAATTCTAATTCCGTCCCTAAACGGATATTATTTATTGGTCAATGATGATGCTCCAACCAGTTTAATAGTAGCATACGCATAAAATCGTGGAGGAGAAGTTTAATAATTGGATGGGCAAGCACCAATAGTAGAATAACACTTTATTGGAGGGCATGTGTTGTGATTGAATTGTCACCGCTCTGGTTGGTTGCTCTAAACTTTTCATTTTCTTCGTCTTGTCAAGTTATCATTTCCCTCCAAAATTTAGGTTAATTGGACAAAATATATGGTCGAATCACATTTATCTATCTAGAGAAAAAAAAAAAACCAAAAAGGATTTTGAAAATAACCTGCAAGGTAAATATATAATAATTAAATAGTTATCAATGTCCGATCAATCAAAATATATACATAGAATACTTATTTATCAATTTGTTGAGATAAAGAGAGAATAGTTCAGATCAAATAACCAAATTCGGGATGGGCTTGATAGCGGATGCATAGCAGACGCTTCTCCGTAGCTATTTTATTTGACAGAAAAACTCATTTATGCTTCCATCAAATTCCTAACTCTCAGTGTATGTGAAGACATCAAGTTAAAGACAAGAAGTTTCAAGTAAAAACTGCGATAAAAATTCTGAAATTTTAAAAAAAGAACACATAAAAATTAAAAATAAAAAAAGGGCAACCAAGTGTATTTATTGGTCTCACTTCTTCAATTTGTATGGTGACCAATTTTGAAAGAGAACAATAAAAGTTTATTATGTACAGTCTAATAGAGTAATACACAAAAAGCAAATTTTGCTGCACCAAAAAAAAAAAAACTTTGACTAACCGTTTGGAACGGAGAACAGATAGAATGACAGAACACTTGTAAAGAGGCTGACACATATTGGTTATAAATTTATGGATAGTTTTACTTGTAGCTGGGAATTTTTATGGATATGTTTTGAGTCTTTTGACCAATAGATATTCCCTCCGTACGTTGAGTGCAATTTTTATGGTTGGGTTGGATTAAAAGTTGTCATATTAGCTGCTCTTAATCAATAGAAAAGAGGTTTGTTCACCTTCTCTTAGGGAGGTTGAACAAAAGTTGTCATATTCCCTCCATCCGCATTTGTTGGTCCATTTTTAAAATTTATGTCATTTTATTTTTTATATTTTTTAATAAACACCTCAAAAAATTTGCAATATTAATTCTATTTAGGTCTCAATTAATTCTACATTAAAGAGTTTGCAAAATCCTGAAAACGATTAAAAATTTAAAGATGTATAAGCAATCAAAAATATTTCGAATTTCAAAAAGGAGTTCTTTCGGGCCGGTCCCACCTAATAAGAACATCCCTCACCGCGTACTCCACGTCATCTACCATATTTCATTCCTCGCTAGGTCTCTCTCTCTCTCTCTCTCTCTCTCTCTCTCTCTCTCTCTCTCTCTCTCTCTCTCTCTCTCTCTCTCTCTCTCTCAGTTTTTTATTTTAAATCCTAAAATGTGTATAATTTATGTTGTACATATACATTTTTAATAAAATTTTTATTTTTGTCATCTACTCTTAGGGTATCGCTAATGATATACTCAAAATTAAATAACCAAAAGTTCTCACATCACCTTTTGATTATAAATTTAGGGGATAGCTAAAGTTAAAAATGTATATGTCCACAATGGCATAATCAATACTGACTGCTATATCACCTTTTCAAACTAGAAAAGAAACTAAAATTTTAAAAATATATATTTTTCAGTCAAAACTATTTTCCATTTCGAAAACTTTTAAAAAAATTAAAAACAAACTCTTACACAAAAAAAAAATTAAGCAAGTTGAAAAAAAAACAATTCAATTTTAAAAAACAAACAGTTTTAAAATAATAATTTAATTTTAAAAGCAAACAGTTTTTGAAAAAAAAAAACAATTTAGTTTTAAAAAGCAAACAACTTTTAAAAAAAGATTTCAAAAAATCTATTTTTGATAAAAATAATAATTCACTTTTTTAAAATAAAAAAAAAATTTTGAAAAAAAACTCAATAATTTTTTGAAAACATTGTTTAGAGAGAGAGAGAGAGAGAAGGGTTTTGTAATGATGGTTGTATTTAATTGAACAGATGTGAGGTATATTAAATTTGGTTATGGTGAGAAGATTCCTAACTTTGAATATGCGAAGGCAAAAATTTGAGTATTGGTTAAGATGTTACTAACCTCTTTTTTTTTCGTACGTCGGAAATTCATTACGAAATTAAACAAGAGTCAAAGACTGCATCAGAAGTGCAGGGTAGTCAATACAAGAACAACTGGAGCAATCAAAGGAAATTCTAATAACCATAATAAGCATAGTAGAGGACTAAACTAGGAGAAGGTTAGTCAAGGAACTACCAGAAATTCTGCCTATCCCTAATCATGTATTCCCAGATGTCCACAGGGGGCGTACTCGAGAGCACCAGCTCCTCCATTTGTTCTGCTCCAAATCTAGCGAGAAAGTCAGCACATTCATTAGCGATGCGATAGGTGTGTGAGAGTTTGCACTTAGTGCATTCCAATAGATATTTCCTGTCATTGATAATGTTACTCTGGGGGTGGGTAGTATTTGCACCCTCGTTCATGAGAAGCACCGTAGTTTGTGAGTCAGATTCAATCTGGACATTGTACAGGCCTTTCTCCAAAATGATTGTTAATCCCTTGTAAATGCTCCATAGCTCTATCTCCAAGCTCGATGACGCCCTCATTCTTCCAAAGTATCCCAACTCCCAATCTCCTTTTTCATTTCTGAAAATTCCTCCAAAGCCTGCTTTGCCATTTGACTCATACCAGCTGTCATCTGTATTTAGTTTAAAATTTCCTGCAGCTGAGGCATACCAAGGTGTTAGTCTATTTTTGGGGGGGCGAGGGGCCATAGGGGATTTGAAAGCTTCGACGATCTCCATAGCGTAGGAGTATAGCAACCTAGAGCTCACTTCTGGTACCATATCTATATTATCAAAGCTTTTCCTGTTTCTATCCTTCCAGATTTGCCACAATATGACACAGAAGAGAGTATTCCAAGGTATATCCTTATTACTAACTTTGATTATTCCATTGTGAGCACTTTTTGGGCGACACATTGTTAACTTTAACAATATTTTGGTTTTAACAATGGCATTGGGGATAACCTTAGAGATCTCCCAACAGAGATCCACACTGAATATAAAATTACGTGAAACAAAAATTTTAATTTTTTGGATTTGGATTTAGGCTCCTTTTTTTAATTTTTGCTTTATAAAGTGTTAAATGCTATAAGTTTATATACATGTCTATTTTTCATAAAATTTACAATTTAAGAACCTACACGATGAGATCTATCAAAACAAGACTTATGTTGAATATGACATTATGAGTATTTTTAAAGGCATTGAATTCTACCAGAAAGACAATATTGCATAGCTATATTGCCATGTTATAAAGGAGTATTCTTTATTATTTCAGATGTCAAATTAGTTCTATTGTCTTTGTGCTTTAATTAGCTCCAATTCTCATCTCAATGAAACCATATTCATCCGAACCATCCCTTGCAAAGCGTAACATTGATGTATTATACATATTTATTGTTCATAAAAATTTAGAGTACATTTTAAGAACCTACTCGATGAAATTTATCAAAACAAAAAAACCTATATTTATGAAATTATTAGTTTTTTTAAAGCCTTCAACCGTACCAGAATGAAAAGAGGATCCATGATTGTGCAGTGCATTGCATAGCTATATTGGCATGTTACAAATTATTATTTATTAGTTCAAATGTCAAACTAGTTCTAAAAAATAATCTTACTTCTAGCAGTATTTCTAGTTTTGCTATTATTATTTTTCTGTTTAAAATAGATAGGGATGCTCAAGATGTTAGGCTGATGTAATTATAGTGCTTGACCAAATCCTAGACCTAAATTAATGGGTTGTCCCAAGCGTAGGGCTGAGACCGGTGTAGCATAATACCCGGTAAGACCGGAATTGAATCCACAAGGACGGTGGAGAGTGCTTAACTAAAAACTCGGGTTGTGAGATTTGAAACGACTCTTAGATTGCCACCCCTTGTAATTTGATGGGAGAATTAACTAACTAAGAAAATTTGGTTTTTTCCTAAATTAAATAAAAGAAGGTACGGTCGTAGGGATCCCAACACTGGTGACAAGGCCCAGACATATCTGCTTCATCTAGTGTTTTAAAGAAAACATTTTATTTTAGAGAGAGAGAAAGATACCCCGAAAGATGCGAATCCTCGTGGTTGCCGTTTACCCATGTACAACGAAGAATGAGTTTCGGTCCACCGTTCCCTCATTACATGGTCTCTGACAATGCCCGGATTCGTCTAACAAATGTTCTTTAATAACCTAAAATTGTTTTTTTCCATTATTGACTTTGAAAATAGGAGCACGAATATCCCTAGCCCTAGCCACGGTGCGTTAATCACCCCGCGACCATACCTATGCGACTACTCACTCATATTAACTTGAATAAACAGTAAGATTTCAAAACAAAACATCTCATATAACTCGGAAGAAGATTAAACTAAAAGATCAACCAAAAACTGAGATTAATGTAAACTAGAAAGAGTTACCGGAAACAATACTTGAATCTTCGAGACAAAACTTCAAAAACTCCAATCGAAAGAACTACCGGAAAGTAGAAACTCCAAGAAGAAAACAAAAAGCTGCTATCCGAAAAAAAGAAAACAAAAGTTCGGAACCCTAATTTCGTCCCAAAAACGAAGTATTTATATCCTCCCGAAGTCGAACACGTGGGAGGACAACCCGCTGATTTTAAGCCATCGGTATCGATACAGGGAAATCCCTGTATCAATACAGATACCTTCTGTTCGCCCATAAGCACCTCGGTATCGATACAGTTAATCTCATGTATCGATACAGACACCTTTAAAATGCTTCTCAAGCTTGTTTGCTTGCCCTTCTTGGGTCCCACCGGTTCCCAACATGCTCAAAGTCCTATGTCCACTTTTACGTGCTCCTCCGGCCTGTTTCCTACAAAACAAACAAAAATACCAAAAACAAAATACAACACCGCATCAAGTGAAAAATGGAATAAATCGCGCCTCTAATGCGCTAATTCGCCCTACTCAAGAGTTTATATCTGCGACATTGCGCGCCTATCACACCCTCCAACTTGAACGTTGCTAGTCCCGAGCAACGAAAAGAATAAAACAAATAAATAAAAGGACAGATCTTTTAGAAGTGATAACCCACAAAACACAAAGGACTCAGACATTTGAATGCAACTCAATCCAATCAATAGCTTCTCGAAACACTACAGTGACCGTCAGGCAAGTCAAAGGCAAGATATTTCATCCATGGACAAAGTTAAACAAGTGAACTTCGCAGCAATCTTAGCAAAAAAATTAATCGTCTCACCTATGATCGGATAGAGAATTTTCAAATGGCATGCATGTATGGAAAAACCACATATAGAAATTCACCAACCTCAAGAATAGTTCACTCACCGTTGATAGCCCAGTATTTCTTTAATCACACTCCTTCCCTTTTCTTTTCTTTTCTTTTTTTTCCCTTTTTTTCTCTTTGTGTGGTCGTGCAAATATCGGATCTCTCGGGCTTTCTAGTTGACTATTTAACGAGCTTTGGGTCGACTATCCTCAAGCCAAACGGCCATAGAGCACTAGGTTTTAAGGGACCCCTACAAACCTAATTGCTCAAGTCAAAAAGGCTTTATCCAAGCTAACCAAACTTAGCGATACTTTCACAAGGTCTATCCATCTTTTGACGCGAACAACACGATAGGAGCATACCTCGATTGTCCGGTTACTACTCAATGTACGCCCGGATAAGCATTAACAATATAGCACACATTTTTTTATTTTATTTTTACTTCTTTGTTTTAGGAAGTAGTTATAAGTTAGCACATACTGAAATATCAAAGGCATATGAACCAAACTCGAGACTGGTAAATACTTATGTGGAATAGTGTGTGTGTGAGAGCATGTTTCCAAATGACCAAACGCTATCCGACTATAGACGAAACAGGCTAACTAAAGGCTTCCTAAACATCATGTTCACGAGCTTAAGTCTATCCATGAAATCATATCAAAACTTCGACTCTCACGACAACCCCTATAGTGCGAATTAGCAGTCATCAACCAAGAATAGATACACCCAAGCATCCAAAGTCTCTTTTTTTTGGTTTTTTTTTTAAATCAAAAACATGTACGAAGTACACCCTCCCTCCAACTTGAAATGTGCTCTGTGCCCAGAGCATAGAGACAAAGAAAGAGAAAAACAAAGAGAAAAAATGGTGAACCTAAGGTGGCAGCCAACCACCATGACCCTGGCCGATGTATGGGGAATTTGTCGTCACCTTTGCATTTCGTCATCGGAACTACTTCCAGGATCCGCTCCTTCGGACCTAACAAGGTCCACAGCTAGTCACACAGAGCCGCGCCTAAGCTTTATTGTACTGCCAATCGCCACACTTAGTGGCACCCCTGCTCGAGGCTCCTGAATGCCTCACTCACTCCGGCGAAGAGGCTCAAACTACCAAGGCTGGTGTGGTACCATGCTCGTCCTGCAAAAGACTAAAGAACCAACTATCTACTAGGCAACAGATGACATCAGTCCCGCCCGCTCGTAGTAGCCAGGCCACAAGGAAAATAAAATGAAAAAGAAATAAAAAGAAAATTTAAGAGAGAGAGATCTTTGAAACGTGAAATTCGAAAATTAATCAAATCCACAAAGATGAATCCCATGAATGCACCACCCCACGCTAAGCTTTTTGCTAAAAACTGAACTAGACCAGACCACAAGAAAAGATATTTCGAGTAAAGCAATTGCCGAATTGTTTTAAGAAATTTAAGTGCCTCCAAGTGCTCACGTGGAACCAAATTAAGTTTCGAGCAGTGGACATAATTTGCAATAGAAGGAAGATAAACAAAATCATTATCATCAACACCAAGAAAATCAATACGTTCCACTACCGTCGACTTCGACTCTTCTACCGAAACCTCATCCGCCAAGTTTGGTTTCTCAACTAATTCCTCGTCAATAAGGTCTTGGTCCCCCAAAATAAAAGACTCACTCTCACACCCATACTTCCTATCTTGCTCGTCCATTAAGGACTGCAAATAATCAATCTTAGTGTCCCACTCCTCAGTAGTGTGAGATTGTTCGATCGGACCATCATACAGAGGGCAGTGAGCTCCTTGTTCTCTAGACTTATAGGAACGCAAAAGGAAAACATATAGGCAGCGGATCAACAGTGGAAGATACATGAGAGGGGGTTCGACCTTGACATTAGACTCAAAGGGAGAACATTAGGCAGTGAGCTCCTCATCCCCTCCAAACTCAAAAGGTTCCACCAAACCATCATCCACCCCACCCTCAATGACAAGGTGGTCAACTTCCTCTTCTCTCTCTTTCGCAGCAATAAGCTCCTCATCCCCTCCAAATTCAGAGGACTGTGGTAAGACCAAGTCAACCTCCTCAACATCGTTAACTAGACCTACTTTCTCTTCCCTAGGAGTAAACTCCTCATTCCCTCCAAACTCGGAACATTCCTCCAAACGATCATCAACTCATCCCTCAATGAGAAGTGGGTCAACCTCTTCTCTTCTATTGACTTGAGGTGGAGAAGGAAATGGCTCCCATTCCTGTTTGATTTGTCCCACTGCCTCTGTGAGTTGAGTCAACTGGGACCTAAGGTCCCCAATGGCTTGGGTGGTTTCTGCGGTGAAGGTCATTTGCGATCGCACAACAGTCTATACCATCTCCTCAAACTCGTCATCATGAGGGGGATAAGTCAGCTCTAGGGGTGGGCCAGTAGAATAAGGATCAAACCCTTACGGGTCTTTGGAAAGGGGCTAAATTGGGTCATGTGGTCCTGGGCAGGTTCGATTGACTGTATTTCTTGTAGAGGCAAACGCAGTGCCTGTGGTGGCACTGGGGTTCGGAATACCACCCTGAAAAAGATGGGTGGTGGGACCACCCTAGATTATATGTGTTTGGATATGGATCCCACCGCTGATTAATAACACTCACCCTAGCCTAATTATTTCGATAAGCTTCCTTGTATGTATAAAAGCGGAACAGGTATAAACAGAATGTCCCCAACACTCACACATCTCACAGAATTCTTCCATTCTCACTTGTTCACCCAGTTGTTTCCTTATTACTTTTTTTTTTACTCGATTTAAGATACAAAGATACTAACCCGAATTCTTAACACCTCTTGCCGTCCCCGGCAACGGCGCCAAAAATGTTTGTCCGAATCCTAGACCTAAATTAATGGGTTGCCCCAAGCGTAGGGCTGAGACCGGTGTAGCATAATACCCGGTAAGACTGGAATCGAATCCACAAGGACGGTGGAGAGTGCTTAACTAAAAACTCGGGTTGTGAGATTTGAAACGGCTCTTAGGTAGCCACCCCTTGTAATTTGATAGGAGAATTAACTAACTAAGAAAATTTGGTTTTTCCTAAATTAATTAAAAGAAGGTACGGCCGTAGGGATCCCAACACTGGTGACCAGGCCCGAACATATTTGCTCCATCTGGTGTTCTAAAGAAAACATTTGATTTTAGAGAGAGAAAGATACCCCGAAAGATGCGAATCATCGTGGTTGCCGTTTACCCATGTACAGCGAAGAATGAGTTTCGGTCCCCCGTTCCCCACGTTACATGGGCTCTGATAATGCCCGGATTCGTCTAACAGATGTTCTTTAATAACCTAAAATTATTTTTTCCATTATTGACTTTGAAAATAGGAGCACGAATATCCCCAGCCCTGGCCATGGTGCGTTAATCACCCCGCGACCATACCTACGCGACTACTCACTCATATTAACTTGAATAAACAGCAAGATTTCAAAACAAAACATGCTCATATAACTCGGAAGAAGATTAAACTAAAAGATCAACCAAAAACTGAGATTAATGTAAACTAGAAAGAGTTACCGGAAACAATACTTGAATCTTCGAGACAAAACTTCAAAAACTCCAATCGAAAGAACTACCGGAAAGTAGAAACTCCAAGAAGAAAACAAAAAGCTGCTATCCGGAAAAAAAGAAAACAAAAGTTCGGAACCTTAATTTCGTCCCAGAAATGAAGTATTTATATCCTCCCGAAGTCGAACACGTGGTAGGACAACCCGCTAATTTTAAGCCATCTGGTATCGATACAAGGATTTCCTTGTATCGATACAGATACCTTCTGTTCGCCCATAAACACCTCGGTATCGATACAGTTAATCTCCTGTATCGATACAGACACCTTTAAAATGCTTCTCAAGCTTGTTTGCTTGCCCTTCTTGGGTCCCACCGGTTCCCAACATGCCCAAAGTCTTATGTCCACTTTTACGTGCTCCTCCGGCCTGTTTCCTACAAAACAAACAAAAATACCAAAAATAAAAGACAACACCGCATCAAGTGAAAAATGGAATAAATCGCACCTCTAATGCGTTAATTCACCCTACTCAGGCGCTTATATCTATGACATTGCGCGCCTATCATATAGATAACTGTATCTTAGCAATCTGTTTTATATATTTCTACTTGAGAACAATCGTCACACTCCCTCTGTCCCTTTTTACGGTAAGTGTGTAGTTTCGTAATTCCTACTTAAAGAGACGTTATCATACCTTTCATATCAACTTTTGCTTTGCTTTCTAAAATTATCCTACACTTTTACTTATTAACTTCTTAAAAGAGAAAAATAATAATTGTATAAACTTTTTCCCATAAACTGTTCAAAATGAACATTTATTGAGGAACAGCCTAAAATTAAACACTAGACTATTAAACACTAGACTATTAAATAGGGGTTGGCCTATTGTAAAGGGCAGTTGATCCGTTCTTTCGGGGCAACAACAGGGGCTTGTTCCCCGGGTTCTGGTAGCGGGGTGGCAGCGACTCTTCTTTACAGATGGTCATGGTGGTTGATTGCAGCATGGAGGTGGTGGCTGTGGTTGTTTCCGCTGCTAGGGTTTCTTTTTATTGGGCTTGTCCCATTCTTTTTGTGATTGCAATGTAATATCTGGGTATATTGGGTCCTATGGTGTGGGCTTGACCCGATAGGTTTGGGCTTAGGCTATTAGGTTTCTCTGGTTGGTTCCTTGCCAATTGAGGATTGGGTCTCGGATTTGGCATTGAATTTTTGTATTTGATGTTGTTTCCTTGCTCCTTTTAGTCATTGTAACTTCTCCAATGATTAATAAAATCTTTTTGCCGTGCAAAAAAAAAAGGGAGTACCACTTTTTAAATGATAAAAAAAACAGTTGTACCATTTTTTCCGGTTGTTTTTTTTTTTCCTTTTTCTGGTGGTTTTCAGCCGGTTGTATTTTTTGGTGGTTTTGTGGCCAGTTTTTGTGGCCGGTGGTTTTTGTTTTACCCAGTTTTGGTGGCCGGTGATTTTGAGTTTAATATATTTCTTTCTTTTTCTAAAAAAAAAATGATAGATACAAATCTTGCCAATTCACTTATCCATGGCAACTAGTGAGGAAAGCTGGCAACCAAGTTTGTACATTTTTCATTTTTATTAAGCAAATATCTTGGAGTAGGTCAGCACACACCTTGCCATTCCAATGTTCTATAAATAGCTATCTCGACCCTCCTCAGTCCTCACTACCCATAAGAATTCCAAACAGACACTACACACAATTAGCTCCAGACTGAGAGAGAGAAATGGAATCCACTTGCAAGGAATTAATGGTAAATCCCCTTCTCACAGTGGTTAATCGTTTTGCATCGGCTGGATTTACCACTGTGAGTTCGCAAGGTCGATTTTCCTCGGCAGGAATTTATCCTTGGGGTCACCCAGCCTCAAACAAAAACGGGAGAATGGCTATAGGAAAGGCTAGAGTAATTAGTCCAGGTTCATCGGACACTCTTTATAGCCAAGAAGTAAAGGAATTCAAGGTAGGAAAGTGCAAAGGTGAGAAATTGGTGGATGGGGTATCCATTCCTCTAGTGCTTGAACCACCAGAGGGGCCCAACAAGAAGAACGATATGGAGTCACTCCTCCCGGCGCTTGAAAAAAATAAGGAGTGGTTTAAGCAAATCATCATAAAAAACAGCGCCGTTTTGCTCCGAGGATTTAACGTTAGGAATGCCGAGGATTTCAATGATATCGTGGAAGCCCTCGGATTTGAAAATATCCCTTATGTTGGGCCGGCGCCTAGGATAAATGTTCACAAACGAATTTTCACTGCCAACGAGGGGCCCTTGTCTCAAGCCATTGCATTCCACCCTGAGATGACTGTGGTAAGCAATAACACTTGTTTACAATCCCTACATTTGATTCTCATTAAATATCATTCGATATTCTTGCTACCGTTATGTAAAACCTTGCCACACCCTATTTTGGGGGTTTTTCAAAAACTAAAATGAAAATTTGCTAAAATCAAGTGGTTGATTTTAGCAAATGATGTGGGGAGGAGATTTTAGCTCGAATGAATCTTGATGTATATATGTCCAAATTCATTGGAGCTAAAATCTTCTCCCCATTTCATTTGCTAAAATCAACCATTTGATTTTAGCAAATTTCCATTTTAGTTTTTTGGAAAACCAAGTCTAATAACTGTAAAGAAATATTGTCTCACATTGCTTAGATAAAGAATTGGTGATCACTTAGTATATGTTGGAGCCTCTCCACTCATTGTCAATTGAATTTGAGATGAATATAAAGTCTCCACATGGTATTAGAGCGGGGGCCCTTCCACCCCACTTTTGAAAAAAAATTACAATCCATACCCCACGATGACAGATAGACTTCAAATGTGGTTGCATGTGAGGGGGATGATAAAAAATATTGTCCCACACTACTTAGGGAATGAATAAGTGATCACTTTATATATATATATATATTGAGCCTCTCCACTCATTGCCAAGTATTTTTGAGATAGATATAAAGTTTTCACACACAACATGCATTTTTTGTATAGTTACGTGGTAATGCTACAAGTTTTGTCTATATTGGCACCTCCTACATGCGGCTCAATCCCAATTTAAATTTCTACAGAAGTAAATTTATGTTAGGGTTTGATTTAGGTTCCAACTTTTTTTTCCCCAACCTAAACTTATTGGGTTCTAATAAGTTTGGCCTTTATCTAATTAGGTTCTAACCAAATAAATTTGGATATTCTACCACAATAGTTTTGTACATTAATGGAAAGAAAATTCTTTAATCTACCGTGGATGTAATAATAATACTTGACTTTTGTAACTTGAACGAACATTCACCTATTATTTGATAGGTCGTTGTGTTGTATTTGTTGGAATCCGTTGGGAAATTTCTAAAAAGCCGAATTACCGCAATATTCCATAGACCTCCAAACTCCATTAACTATTAATTAGACCTTTAAACTTAACAATTTTTATTCAATTAAGCCCACCGTGTCTGTATCAGTCAATTTCCAAACAGAAATTGCTTACATGCCTATCTTCCCCTCCGAAACGACGTTGTTTTGGGCTCAAGTCAAGAAGGCTATTTTACATGGCTGTCTAGCCCACTTCAAGGTCTCATACAAATTATTCAAACTTTCCAACTATTTTAAATTAATTGCTTGAGTGATTTTGTGTTGTTTCATGCCAAGCGGAAATTTATACGGATTAGAAATTGATCTCATTCATTCAGTTTTTCATTCAGAATTGAGGCCTATAACTTGAAAAAAAAAAATTTGTGTGTTCCATATTTTTTTTATCTGAGTTGCTAATAACATAGAACATCTCTTAAAAAAATTATCATCCTTGGATATCAATAGGTGTCAAAACAATTCATTTGTTAAAAATAATTTTTGTGTTTTGATACCTATCGATATCT
The DNA here is from genome assembly GCA_022606695.1 of Vaccinium macrocarpon. Taxonomy (NCBI): domain Eukaryota; kingdom Viridiplantae; phylum Streptophyta; class Magnoliopsida; order Ericales; family Ericaceae; genus Vaccinium; species Vaccinium macrocarpon. The sequence continues at coordinate 10,874,655 of CM040177.1, read as the reverse complement.
GATCAAAATAATATTTTTATATATGTTCTTTGTTAGAATCTCTACAATATATTTGGTCTAATCAAGATATTACTGAGCATAATTGTTTAAATTTTCTTCAAAATACTTTCAGCTAATAAGGTTTGAATTCTAAATGAAAAATTGAACAAGTTAGATCAATTACGTACAAATATCCAATTATGCTAAGCTTTCACAAAACCACTCAAACAATTATTTCGAAATTAGTGGACAGTTTCAGATTGTTTGTATGAAACACCGAAGTAGGCCCCACATGACAATTTGTCATTTCGTGAGTGGAAGGGATATACACATAATCAAATTTCATCTAGAAATTGAGAGGCACATACGGTGTGGGTCTAATTGAAAAAAAATTGAAAAATTTGGAGATTAAATTAACATCTAATGAAATATGGAAGTCTATGAAACATTGCAATCATAGTTCGGAGGCTTTTTTAAAATTTTCCCGAACCTTATGCTATGACTTCATTTTTATACATGCTTACTTTGGTGAAGCTTGAACCAAAGCTGTTTAACAAGCAAATCCTGATTCCATCAATGAAATTAAGCAATAGTACTAGATTTCTTCACACAGGTAGGTGGTTAGAAAATTTATTAATCTTTGAAAGAGAAGAACAAAGATTAAATGGATCAGAGGAGAAGGCGGCAAAAGCTCCACCAACCCGAGACCCAAAGGAAACCCAGACAAGTAAGAAGACAACCATGCTTAAACTGATCCAATGAAAACATCACCCGAACTAAACACCCAAATGCCACAAAACCCACAAATCCAAAAAAGAGAAGACCCAATACAAGAGAGAACAACTTTTCTCAAAACCTTTGTTAAATGCGTTTCTCACTAACCTAATAAAAGAATTGATTGGCAAACTTGAACGTGACGTGATGAGCCTAGGGTAGAGAGAGCTGCAATGTTCTAACAAAAAAAAGATTCTAAGTTTTTGCATAACCAATTAACCACTGATCTTTATAAATTAAAGTTTAAATATGAAAAGTCTTCAATGGTTGTTTTAATTCGATGTGTAGATTTTGTATATATTCTCTCACTAGAACTATTTTTTTATTATGAAAAAACATGTCATGCAAATATAGGTAAGATCGGTTTTGACCCAATTGGTTAAAATTTCTGACTTCACCCCTATGACACTCAATAACTTTGTGCATTTTGATATCATTGGATGATGCCGTAGCCACACATGCTATGGGAGATTGTGATGGACCTCTAATGTTTTTTTCCCTTTTTTATTTGACAACAAATATAGATGAAGCAATATCCAGAAACTGTGATGTTTTTCTGTGAGGTACCACCGCCAGAAGGTGGTGAGACGCCAATAGTGCCAAGCTTCCGAGTAGCGGAGCGGATGGTAGATGAATTTCCTGAAGAAGTGAAAGAAATGGAGGAGAAAGGACTAAAATACATATTCACAGCTCCAGCTCAAAATACAGAGTCCCTTGTGGGAGGTGGTTGGCCAGAATTCTTGGGAACTTCTGACCCCGTAGAGGCAGTCAAAAGGTATAAAATATATAGTACTTTTTTTTAAGTGATTCACATGAAAAACATGTATTTTTACAAACGTTTAAAAATGTACTTTTGCATATCATTTTTAATTTTTTTTTCACCAAATTAAAGTATTCAATGAGTATTTTAATTTGGTATAAGCAAATTAAAAAGTTACATAGAGAAATATATTTTTTAAGGGTTTGAAATTACACATATTTCCGTATGAATTACTTAAAAAGGAACGAAGGGAGTACCATTTACTTACTTACACAGATTTAATTATGTGAATAAATTTATCTCTCTCTCCCTCTCTCTCTCTCTCACTCTCACTCTCACGTGAGCCACTCTTTTTTTGTGAGGCCCGCTCGCATTAAACGATTTTGTGTCCAAACATGAAAACACATATACCTATGTATGCAGAGGCGGAGCTATAAAGGGGTCGGGTGCCCCAGCCCCTTCTCCCAAATTCCTATTTTGGAGTATATTTTGCATATTTTTCTATAGATTTTCTTTAAAAAATTATAAAATTTCGACAATAATTAAAATGTAAGAACAATTTTCATTCTGAGAACAGTAAATTATGATGAATTATACCGTGCAAAAATGATATTTGTTCGTCTAATGATATTATAACAAGAATACTCGAGATTATTTTTTTAATTCATCACAATCAAATCATAAAAACTCGAATGACTAAATTTAGTTATGAAAAAAATTTCGAACCAAAATTTCTTCACTAATTCGACCCCCTCTGATTTTGATTTCTGGCTCTACCATTAAATTTATGCGGATATATATGCGGTTTATGTTACACATCTCAAAAGGCTCTCATTTTGGGGTGATAAATTTACCCCGCCTCCATTGGGCGGTTCCCCAATATTGCGGTAACCTTTGATTTTTTCATAGTAGGGTTTTCTGTTTTCAAAAAGAAATGCATGAACGAAATTGTTTTTTGTTCCAATTCTTATGATTCCAAAACACTAGATTGAGATTTGAAAAAACTGTTTTCTAGCTTTTAAGCAAACAATAGAAAATTAACAATATTATTACTACATGCCAAAAGAAGTATTGAAGAAAAAATTTTGAATCTGTATTTAAATTTCTTTTTTAATGTCAAGCCTGTGCTTGATTGATCTTAATTATATTATCCAATAAGTCTTCATTTAACAATAATAGGAACTGATTTAAGATTACTTCATTGGTCAAGCAGAATTAGTTTCAAAGAACTTGATGAAATGAGCCATCCCTTTTGATCCTCTTACCATCTTTATTACTCCATTATTTTATTTTATTTTTTTGAAGTTGTGCTCTTTAATCGATTCATTGATTGGATTAACAAATAATGTTCTTTCGTGAAAAAACTTTGGAAGATTGTTTTCACAATGTTTTTCAATATGATTATTTTCACAAGCTGAAAGATACTAATTATTAGTTAGTTCTTAGTCGAAGTTATCAAAATCATCTGATAACATTAGGTTAGAGATATTAATAATCCTCTTAAAAAAAAACCCCTGAAATAATGAAAGAGGTCAATTAAATTTTAATCTTTGAGAAGGCCTAGGACTTGTAATTTTGTTCCTTTCTAGTTCAAATATTCAAAACCTCTCCAAGATGTTGTCATAGCTAGGTTTAGACCTTGGTTGTACTGGTCCATTTATGACTTTCTCCCTACTTCAATTGGGTCATCCAATAGTATAGGGTGGTATAAGTCTTCTGAGGATTTCTCAAGGTACGCATGTGCTAGACCGAACACCTTGAGTTATCGGGAAAAAAAGTAATTAAGAAACTGAGATCTTTATTTTTTTCAGGGCTAAGGCATTAGCAGATATAGACCTGGAATGGCTACCTGACGGGAGTGCAAAGATGATTTTTGCCAAACGGCCTTTAACCAAGGTCTTCGATGGAAGAAAGGGAAGAAAGATGTGGTTCAATAATGTGTACTTAATGTACGCATACAAACTCAACCCTGTTGTGATGATGGATGGAACAGAGATACCAGAAAAATTGGTGAAAAGGTGCGGAGAGATACTTGAAGAAGAGAGCATACAATACAGGTGGGAGAAGGGTGATGTTCTCTTCTTGGACAACTTCGCTACGCTCCATGGTAGAAGGCCTTCTCTTCCTCCTAGAAGAGTCCTTGCTGCTCTTGGAAACTAGCTTATCCGAAAGCACCTGGTGGTCTTCATTGCGAGTACATTCAGATTACGCATGATCATGCGATATAGGGTTGTATGTTTGTGGGGATTTTTTGGCTTGTAATTTAAGTCGTGAACTACATTGTCCCTTTCAGTGATAACTAGGTGGTGTGACTCATGTACTAGTGTCATATCCGTGACTTTGAATATGAATTAAAGGTTTTGCCCCTAGTACGGTGCGGGCCCTATAAAAATATGCGATTCAAATCCCAGGAATGCCAAATACGAAATTTAACTTTTCTTCCAAAATTCATTCTGTATTCAAGATCCTTAATTCTGAATCAAAGAATTGAAGATTAGATCGATTATTTATAATTATTTAATCCATACTCTTTCCATTCCAAATTGCCGGTCGCTTTTCACTATTTGGGACCTCTTAAAAGTTGTATTTATCTTCTAATTCATTACACTTTTTCTATCAAATATAGATCTTATTTGATAGATCCCACTTAATTTTATTAAACAAAATTTATTGAAATCATTAAAAAATATATATATTATAGATTGTAAAATATGGGCAATTGTTTAAGAGCAACTCTAGTGTTGAACCAAATATTGAATCAAATTTGAAGTTTAAGTAAAAACCCCAAAAATCAAGCTCCAGTCCTTTCCTCTAACTCATTTCAAATCAAGGGAGAATCAGATTTTTCACCAAATCAAGGGAGAATCAGATTCAAGACCAAATTTGCAACATCTATATTGTGGTGGTAGGCGGTGATGGTTGTTTGCGTTGGTCGGTCATAATTGGATAGAACCCTTGATCGGTGAAATATTTCCTCGTTGATGAAAGCCAAGATGTTCAGAAGCTTTCGTGGTGAGAACACTTGCCTCTCAATATTCCTAGACAAAACCCTTGATCACAAATCTCTCCTTTGTCGAACGCTTGCGTGGTAGTGGCCATTGATGCTTGTGGTTGAAGCCTCCTTTGGTGCGATAGTGAAGGGATTTATGTGGCAGTGGGCTTGATTGTAGTGGCAGATGCCGAAGTGGCACGCCTGCGCTAAAGGAATCGTACGTTATTTTGAATGGAGGGAGTATGATTTTTTAGAATTGGGGGATGGTGAGGGACGGCATGCATGTCGTCCCCATTTGAGCCATCCATGCTCGACGATCAACGGCCTAGATGTGTTCAGACTCAAACAGATTTGCACCGTTTATTACCGAACTGATCTAGGTCGTTAATCGCCAAGCACAAACGGCTCGGTTAAGGGACGGCATGCCCCCCGGACCACAAAAAAAAAATTCAAATTATATGATGGCTCGATATTTGTGTGACACCCCAAAGTGAGCCCCACACAATCATCTATCTTGTACAAAAGTACGCAAATTCGAGCGGAGCAAAAAATACCAAAGGAAAATATATAAATAAATAAGTAAAAAGCTCAAAATGCCAAAATTGGCATGGAAGCACCCAAAACAAAACATGAGAAATTTGCGTGGTTTAACCTCAATGCCTACTCCACAGAACTGAGAACAATTCCACTGTAACAATGAGGATAATTGTCACGGGGTTAAAACTCAACCAGAATTTTTCCTATGATGGCACCAAATTTCCAGCAACTTGATTCAGCTGACAAGTGTTTACACACACACACACAAAGTAATTATGAATTTCTAGCAAGCATGCACACATTTACGGGAACTGTCCCAATCTTTTATTGCACCAACAATACAAGGAAACACTTTAGAGTGCTAGACAGAACATCTCTCTGCCTTAGACTCGAAAATGGAGTGTCTTAATAGGCTTACAATCAGGAAAATAAGATTCCATCATACAAGGGGGGATCATGGTAACTACCCATGATCTGCAGTTGACACCCCCAACTACCCTAGGGTAGTTGTGCTGGCATGCCTACAATCTGCCAACACATAGAAATAACCGCTTGGCTTTGCTATCCACAGCATCTACCAGAATCCTTTCAACCCCACGATCAAACTGTTTCTGAATTATTGGAGGCACCTGTTTCACTTGCTTCCTTCCCAAATTCACCAAGTCCTCATGGAATGGTTTCAGAAAACTAACGTGAAATGTTGGATGAACCTTCAACTTGGCTAGTCAACCGATAAGCAACATTCCCCACTTTCTTTACAACTTCAAAGGGACCATCGACGTATTGCGGAATCAAGCCACGATGCCTTGTCTTGCTGTTGATTTTCTTCCAAATTTGGGGAGTAAGTTTCAGCAACACCTTATCCCCATCTTGAAACTCAAGTGATCTCCTCCCTTGATCCGCATACTTTTTCATTCGTTTGGCCACCTTCGATACCCTATACTTATCTTCCTCAAGCAATTCATGCTTAGCCCGAGCAAATCTGTACGTAGCGGGGTACCTTCCACCCGTACGAGTCCTTGCCACCTCATGAGGAGTAAGAGGTTGTTGGCCCGTTACCAACTCAAATGGACTCAAACCAATCACCAATGTTTTATGCAGATTATAGCAGAACTGAGCATTATCTAGCAACTCCACCTAATTATTTTGGCTCGTTATAGCATAGTGCAAATACTCTTCCAACAGCACATTCAACTGTTCCGTCTGCCCATTAGTTTGTGGGTGATTTGTTATGAAAAATTTCAACTCATAACCCATCAAGTTGAACAAAATGTCCAGAACCAACCAATAAATCTTGTATCCCTATCACTCACAATATCTTCCGGCAATCCAAAGTATTTCACCACAAACTTATAAAACAAATCAACAGCAACTTCGGCATTACACTCATGTGGTGCAGGAATAAACACAACATACTTAGAGAAACGATCAACAACCACCATAATTAAACGCATACCATCAATTTTAGGCAAAACAATAATGAAATCCATAGACACACATACCCATGGTTTCTCGAGAATTGGTAGAGGTTGCAACAGCCCGGCCTCTTTCTTGTGCTCCGTCTTATCTTGCCGGCAAACCAAGCAAGTTTTAACATAGGCTTCCATATCATCCTCCATCTTTGGCCAATAGTAAGATCTCGACAACAATGCCAACATACGATGCCTTCTTGGATGACCAGCCCTCTGTGGATCATGTGTTTCTTTTAACAACTCTTGTCTCAAACCCCCAAGTATTGGGACATACAAACGATCACCTTTGGCATGGAAAAGGTCGTCCTCAAGCTAATATCTACAAACAGGGCCCTTTTCGACTTGCTTAACCAACTGTTGATACTCAGCATTCGTCTTGGCATTCTCCCGAATTCTGTCCACAAAATCTGACTCAACTCGAGTGATAGCGGCCACATACTCTTGCACTTCCTTGCGACTAAGTGCATCAGCAACCTGATTATGTCACCCTGGCTTATGCTTCCACTCGAAATTATACTCTTAAGCTTCCACTCGAAATCATACTCCTCCAAGAATTCCTGCCAACGGGCTTGCCTCGGTGAAAGTTTCTTTTGCACCTTAAAGAAGGTGTTAACAACATTGTCCATCAATACCAGAAACTTCATCCCAAGCAAGTAAACCCACCAGGTTATCAAGCAATGAATCACTAACGTCATTTCCTTCTCACGAGCAGAATACTTCTGCTCTGCATCATTCAACTTCCAACTTTCAAAGGCTACTGGATGACCCTCCTGAACCAGCACCCCACCGATAGCTTCGTCCAATGCAACTGTGTGAACTTCAAAGGGTAACTCAAAGTTGGGCAAGCGCAGCACCAGCTCACTTGCCACCGCAACTTTAAGCTTTTTAAATGCCTCTTGCCAGTCCGCATCCCACTGCCAAGTATGTTCCTTCTTGAGCAACTCTGTCAAAGGCGCTGCTTTCTTGGAGTAATTGTGGATCAACTTCTTGTAATAGTTAGCCAAACCCAAGAAAGAACGTAATTCAGACACTTTGGTACGCGGTGGCCAATCCAAAATTGCTTAGACCTTCCGCCTATCCATTTTACAATGACCCTTAGTGATTACATGCCCCAAAAATCTAAATTCCTACTGGGCAAATTCACATTTTTCCATCTTTACATACAATTTGTGCTCTCTCAATCTAGATAGCTCATCTCTAAGGTGGGTCAAGTGATCTACCAAAGACTTACTATAGATTACAATATCATTCATGAGATTACAAAATGTAGCAAGGGCATTCATAAAACCGAAAGGCATGACTAGAAACTCAATGGAACCATACCGAGTAACACACGTAGTCTTTGCCTCATTGCCCTCCGCAACTCGAACCTGCCAATAGCCCGAGCGGAGATCCAACTTTGTGAAGTAGGATGCTTTGCAAAGTCGATCAAGGAGATTAGTCACCAATGGGACAGGATACTTGTTATTCATTGTAACTTGGTTCAACGCCCGATAGTCCACGCACATTCGCAAAGACCCATCTTGCTTCTTTTGGAACAATACCAGGGCACCATAAGGAGCTTTAGAGGGCTACACCAAGCCAACAACAAGCAATTCTATCAACTGCTTCCTCAATTCAGCAAGTTCCAAAGGAGACATCCGATAAGGAGCTTTAGCCGGAGGCGTAGCACCTGATACCGACTCAATCTTATGATTCGTAGCACGTGGTGAAGGAAGGGATTTTGGCAATTCAGGAGGCATCACATCTTCAAAATCCTTCAACAAACCAGCCACCTCGTCCATGACTTTGACTAGCACATCTGGCTTAATCTCAACCAGTGCAGCAAGGTAAGTCACTTCGCCCTTCTATAGCCCTTTTTGTACTTAAATTGCCGATATCCAACTGCCCGTCCCTTGTATGATCCACTTGTCTTTAGCATGTCGCAGCACCAAACAGGGTTGTTTCTCATCAGTAATCAAAATCCCACCAAGATATGGCATCACAATTCACAGCCACTTTCGCAGCCAAGAAGAACTCATTCCCCAATAGGAGTTCAAAGTCATCAAGCAGGTACACCATCAAATCAACCCACCCGTTCCAGTTACCAACCTTCAAAGAGATGTTACTCGTTGTTGCATGCACAAATTGTGCAGTGGAATTCACCGTCTTGATTCTACTGAAACTTTCGATAACTTTCAAACCGAGCAATTGTGTTAACCCTTCTGAAACGTAATTGTGTGTGGCACCTGTGTCCACCATAGCCAACACATCAGTATTACAAAGCATCACTTTAATGTGCATCAAACCTTATCATTGCGAAGGAGAAGCCTTGTCTGCATGAATCAAGTTCAACAATTGCAAAGGGTTAACACGAACATGATTATCCGAGTCTGGATCCCCACTGTTCCCTTCATCTAAGCAAATAGCATTAATCTTGTTGCGTTTCTAGCAATCTCTAGCCCAATGGGGCCCTTGGCAAATGAAACACCCCTTGCTGAAGTTCCATTTGTCTTGCCGTTTATTGTCCTCCATGGACTTGGATTTCTGACCCTTGTCCCACTTTTTTGAACCAGCTTTATTCTTATTCTTGTCTTTCGATTTTGAACTGCTGGATTCAAAAGAGTTGGACTTATTTGTCAGTTTGAAATATGTCAAACCGTCGGCAATAGCCATAGCCGATGGCAAGTCTTTAACTCCCAGCCTTTATAGTTCCAACTGAACCCAATTCTGCAAACCCAACATAAAATTTAACAACTTATCCTCTTCCAACATGTTCTTGATGTCCAACATCAGGGAACTAAATTCTTTCACGTAATCTCGCACTGTACCTGTGTGTTTTAGTCATTTCAATGATTCCCTTGCAAGCCACAAAGTATTACAAGGAAGGAACTACTCCTCAAGTTCCTTTTTCAGCGACTCTCACGTCTCAATCTTTGGACGAACTTCATCCTCCAACCAAGTTCTCCACCAGAGCTTTGCATCCCTAGTGAGATACATCGCTATAATTGTCACGTCACCCTTTCTCCCTCTGGCACATAAGCAGCAGGGAAATACTGCTCCATGTCCAAAAGGAAATTTTCCAACTCCTTGGCATTTTGGGCACCACCGAAAGCCTTTGGTTTGGGAACCTTCATGTTAACACGATTATTGAGACTATCTGAGTGACCGAGAAAGGCCCTCTTTACCACCAACAAGTCTGATTCAATATTGGAAACTTTTTCATTCATGCCATTTGAGAGCTTTATCACATCTGCCATCATCTCCGTGAACTTGGCTTTGGTCTAAGTGATAGGTAATTCATGAGCCGTATTATGAGACTCGATCGAATTCAACACGACATCCAAACGATCCACCAAGGTGACCTCCTCATCAGATTCATCGGCACCAACAAGTTTTTCAAACTGTGTTGCTCATTCCTGCAGTGCATCCATTGCAGCATTTGTCATGCTCCAACCCGGAGTTCTGATACCAAACTGTCACGGGATTAAAACTTAACCAGAATTTTTCCCATGATGGCACCAAGTTCTCAATAACTTGATTCAGCCAACAAGTGTTTACACACACACACACAAAGTAATTATGAATGTCTAGCAAGCATACACACGTTTATGGGAACTGTCTCAACCTTTTATGGGAACTTTCCCATGATGGCACCAAGTTCCTAGTAACTTGATTCAGCCAACAAGTGTTTACACACACACACACACAAAGTAATTATGAATGTCTAGCAAGCATACACACGTTTATGGGAACTGTCCCAACCTTTTATTGCTCTAACAATACAAGGAAACACTTTAGAGCGCTAGACAGAACATTTCTCTGCCTTAGACTCGGAATATATTCTTACATTGTTTGGAGATGGAATGAGTGATCATTTAATGATACAAGAGATCACTACACTTATTGCCGATTGTTTCCGGATTGAATATAAAGTAATATAGTCATGAACGACTGTATATATTCGTAAACTCTAAGGGGCTGAATGGCAATGCAAACCTGTGATTCCTTCTTATGGTCTACTTCATACGTAGAAATTGTGGGAGATATGCCCAGATTTCTATTCAGGTCATACGATGCAAAAATAGTCACTGAATGATCCTTTTACGTGATAGATATCTCACGTGACTATTTTATGAAGCAAAATAAGACACACAACGATCTCATTTGTCAATCAGATCCGTATATTTCTCGATCTAAAAGTGTTGAAATCGTTTATAAAAGTCACATAGATCATCATGCATTACACTTGGTCCAGCCATATTATTAATATAGTATTTCTTTCCTAGCAATTTCATTAGTCAGACTTTACACAATCATTACTATGAAAGGCAATTATAAATTGTTCTATTGTACTACCTCTGTCCCAAATTTTTTATCTATTTTTACTATTTACAACACCTCAAAAAATTACTCTTATTCTAATTTTTAAATATATAATGTTATGTACACACACACATATACATACATACAACATGAATCTTGTTGATACTTCTCGACTAATTCTATATATGAAATTATTCTCTCTTTTTTTAATGGTTCGACTTGATAATCCGTTTGAGACTTTGAAATTTTTTTTTTTTTTTTTTTTTACTTTAGTGCTACAACCACCAGAGGGGCCCAACAACAGGAATGATATGGAGTCCCTCCTTCTGGCGCTTGCAAAAAATAAGGAGTGGTTTAGGCAAATGATCATAAAAAACAGCGCCGTTTTGCTCCGAGGATTTAACGTGAGGAATGCCGAGGATTTCAATGACATCGTGGAAACCATCGGATGCGAATATGTCCATTTTGTGCAGGCCCGGCCCTGTGTTTCGTGAGGCCCCAGACCTATTCTCAATTTGAGGTGTTTCATATATATATATATATACGAAAATATTCTCCTAAGGAATCCCGCATAGAATTTTGGTGCGGACTTGGCCTTTCCAGATTAAATTTTGACGATATCAAAAACTGTTTGGATCAAGCCCTTCCGGGTATTTTTTTTTTTTTTGAAGATTTCTCGCGTGGGCCTTGGAAAATGCATTTAAAAACATTGGGCGGTTCGGATCGTCAAAATTTGATCCAGAAAGTTGAAAAAGGACCAAGTCCGCACCAAATTTTGTATGTGGGATCCCTTAGGAGACCGGCCTCATATATATATATATATATTGAAAAAGGACCAAGTCCGCACCAAATTTTGTATGTGGGATCCCTTAGGAGACCGGCCTCCTATATATATATTATATATATAATTTTTTTTCTACGAGAAGGGGCCCCAAAAACCTGGGAACCCCAGGCCCAAGCCTCCCGAGCCTGTCCACAGGGCCGGGCCTGATTATGTGGGGCTGGCGCCGAGGACGTATATTCACAAACGAATTTACACGTCCAGTGAGTGGCCCCTCTCTGAAACCGTTTCCTTCCACCATGAGATGGTTGTGGTAAGCAATTATAAGCATCCGATACTGCTACAACCTGCTATATTTAGGTTTCAAAAAATTTACGCCCGTATCAGCTAATTCCCATTACGTATATCGCTTTGTATCTTAATATTTGTCTGATTCGTAGTTTAAATATGCAGGGTCGTCGATGATTGTTTTCAATCAGTGTGTGGATTTCATAAATATTCTGTTACTACAAGAAGTATTTTTTTACTATGGAAAAATGTTTCATCTAATTTTAGGAATGATTTTGACCCAACCAGTTAAAATTTTCTGACTCCGCCCCTGCCACACTCATCTACCTCTTGGATTTTGATATCATCGGTTGATGCATAGGAGATTGTTCTGGACTACCTCTAATGTCATTGTTTCCTTTTTATTTTAACGAAAAAATATTGATGAAGTCATGTCCAGAAAATATAATGTTTTTCTGTGAGGTACCACTCAGGGGCGACGCCAAATGGGTAGGAGGGGGTCATCCGACACCACGGTGAAAAAAAAAATACTACTACTATGTTAATTTTTTTTAGGAAATTCATAAATGAACCCCCGTAAATTTAGGGCTGACACTACTAGATAATTTCCCAATTTTCATCCACCCTCTTTGTATGGTTTGTTTGAATCTTAGTCACTCGTTTTGTTCTTTTGATATGAAAAGTTGATTTGTCTTGCTAAAAAAAGTATTCAGTCCATCCCAAATTGTTGTTCGTAGATTCTATTTGGGAATTGGGACCTCTAAAAAAATTATTCATATCGTCAGATTTTCAATGATTTATATATTTAATATGAATCTTGTTTGATAGATCTCAATTAATTTTATCCAACACATTTTAAAATCATGGAAAAATTATACATCATAAAATATAGATAATTGTTTAAATGGTTCAAAAAGTGAAGCAGAATCAAAAATTTGGGACGGAAGGATTATTTGATAGTATGCAATGATTTTAGAACTCGAGACTGCGTCGAATGCAATTGCATTAAGCTTGTGTAGATTTTTTTTTTTCTTGTGTGGTGAAAACTGAAAACTGAGAAAATTATTTTATGCTTTTTGATGATATCTTTTTGTTTATTAGGTTGAACTTTAAATGTGATTTTTGTTTGAACAAAATTTTTAGCTGCTATTACCGTGATATTTTCTTTGATTTATGGATGGTAAAGATATTCGATGTATATAAATGACCCCACATTACTGAACTCTTGGAGTCGCCACTGGTACCACCACCAGAAGGTGGTGAGACGCCAATAGTGCCAAGCTTCCGAGTTGCAGAGCGGATGGTAGATGAATTTCCTGAAGAAGTGAAAGAAATGGAGGAAAAAGGACTAAAATACATATTCACAGCTCCAGCTCAAAATACAGAGTCCCTTGTGGGAGGTGGTTGGCCAGAATTATTAGGAACTTCTGACCCCGTAGAGGCTGCAAAAAGGTATACAATAATATCTAGGTATTATGCGCATAAATTCATATTTACATATATTTGGAACAGTTCGATACACGTGAATCACTGTATGTATACATGTGGCCTTCCAAGCACTTGATCACATGAGGCACCCTTTTAATACTCTCACCATCTTCTTCTTTTTAAATCGTGCTCTTTAATAAATTGGATCAACAAATGATGTTCTTTCATGAAAAAACTTTGAAAGATTATTTCACAAGTTTTATTGTTTTGAAGATGATTACTTTCACAAGCTAAAAAAAATCTAATTAGTTTGTAGTCGAAGTTATAAAATTTATTTGATAATATTAATTTATAAAAATAGAGGAAATCTTCATAAAAGATACGTGGCATGGTAAAAGAGTCCTCGTTCCAAAAGGAAACTAGCTTATGGTCTTCATTGCAAGCACTTTCGGATTGATCATGAAATAAAGGGTTGTGTACATTTGTGTGTATTTTTTCCCGAGTGAAGTGATTTCTACTTCAACAGACAAAATACAAAATCTCATTTCAATGCATCAATTTTTCGCAAAGTAAGGGGTTCAAATTATGAAATTAAGACCAATATCGGGACGCAAAGGAATGAACTGCACCCCCTGCATTTTCACCCCCAAATGGCAGAGAAGCCATATCCATTCCAATATAATCACATTAAAAGTTTAAGTGGAGAAGGGCAACTCCGGAAACTTGCACCGTTAAAAGTGTAATGAAGATGACTCCATGAAAGATTGAATTTACAAAACGCTTATCCACGGAGGGATTTACCCGGAAAGATTTTCAAAGCAAGCTAATAAATGTGATGAAATTTGCATTAGCCCATCTGATTAACCGTTCAACAAACAATAAAGAGGTCTAGCCAAATTTCTTGCATCGGTTCTATTCATAAGGGAATTGCTAACAGGTGCAACATTGCATCGGCAAATAGTACAACAAAGTACGCTTATGAGTCCTACTTGTACTATAAAGTGTACTTTTGTATGTACTTTAACGTACTAGTGTAGTTTAGAGTACAAGTGGGACCCAACAAGTATACTTTTGTTTTGTACCCTTATCAGGTGCAATAGTGCACCGGTTAGCAACACCTTTTTTTAGAAATGCAAGTGTAAATTCCAAATCAGTGCCACTGCTCAGCAATACACCCATACCTGTTTGATTTTCTATCACAATCTCAACCTGTTCACCTCTCACATTTTACAGGTACCAATGGTAGAACATTTCTTCACTGAAGCTTAAGAAACTTTTCAGAATACAACAGACCTATTACTTCTTGACAACAAGCTTAATATCTGGAAAGGGAAAAATCAAAAGAAATAAAACAAAAACATTTTAACGAGGAGAGAAATGAATAAAACAAGTCAGATAAGACCACAATTAAAACTATTATTTTCCAATCGAAAGCATTACAAGCATAATCCTCAGTCGTTTATCTTTGTCCAGGGAAGCAAGAACGCTTTATTTTCTCCTAAAACTGGGTCTCCAACACCATACAGGCATACAATATCTAGGAAGCACGAGTGGACATGCCTCGACCACGACCCCTCGCCATATAACCATAACCCCTTCCATAATAATTGCCTCGAGAACGGCCGCCGCCACGGCCAGGCCACCTCCCACCTCGGCCGCCACGATATCTGGAAAACTCACCAAATGTCTGCACCCAAGTAACAGCCAACACCATGTTATTAGGAGTAAAAAAAGGAACAGGGATTGGGTTAGGTACAACATGCATGCTCTGAGGGCATTATCCAGCACACCCCAAGTCAACTGATTTGATATGAACTGTTCGTTTAGTAGAGCTAGTTAAGCAGATCATCCACTTAAAAGGTTCATATTGGAAGAACGTTGTCAGCTCATATTGGTACAACGTTGTCACTATGTAATCGGATCACGTCTTGGAAAAAATGAACAGCTAGGTTGAATGCACTTCGACCACATAGGGATATCAAAGAGTGATCATAATTATATTTCCAGTTGTTTACTACTTTAGGAAGGTGGAGAAAATGAACAATTCCGATCAAATCACCAGACCTGGAGTGGGCCCGATAGAGCCCTCACAGCAAGCATGTTGGGCAATATACAACTTCGGGGAAGAGTTACCCAAGCTGTAAGCGTAAACAATCTTACCTCTGTGTCAATCTTCATTTGCTCAGAAAACCTAGTTCTCCCATTATTAGATTCTTGATCAAGTGCATTGCAGGATAGAGTATCAAAAAAGTCATCCTTATTGTAAACGGGCTACATAACACAGATGAAGGGCCAAATGTCAATAAGAATATCAGAAAAGGATAGCAAAGTATTTTCACTCACAGATGTTTATTCTAGCATTAAAAAGCAGAAAATGGGATGACTAACTCACTTTAGTCTCGCATTTCGGTGATTCGGCCCTCTCTTCGTCTTGATAATCATCTCCATCACTGCCATTCCCATCTCCTTCCATGTCCTTCAGATGGGATCTATTACTTTTGCCAAGATGACCCCATACTTCATCCTTTTTGAATTTCTCATTCATCGCCATAAAATCAAAATCCTCAGAAAATTTGGTCACTGACCGTGAACTCTGCATGCAAAATGTTAGTTTTTATGTCATCAAAAACCCACAGCCGCAGTGATTACAGTACCATACAGGTTTCACAAAGTAATTGCCAAGAATTATCATAACATATCCAAAAATAGGAAGGCTTATTCATAGAAAATTACGAACTGCCCAGGTATGTTACATGGACTCAGGTACGGAAGTCAGGTGCAGGCACGTGCCTAAATATCATATTCATCTAATTTTCTTTTCAAGGATACGGGGACATGCCGGAATATTCAAAAACCTTAAACATATAAATTATTGTTTTTCTAGCTTAAATGGTGCTTACTTTGTCTTGGGAGTTTTTCATACATATTATAGGAGCTCTACTCATAGCTCATGACGATGCTTGATAAGTAAATGTCCAACTAAAAATGTCCTATATGGATCCTATAACCTTGTCCGATCAAGTGTCCAATAAGGGTACTTTATACATTTTGAAGGAACCATTTACGCCGCGCTATGCATGGGTTACGAGCCACCTTATACACTGGAGTAGCTTAGGGGGTAAAACAGAAGTATGTGGCTTATAAGTAGAACATCTTAAACTGGCATCATTTTTTTTTCATAATTTGCATCCTCAAGAAAAGCAAAAGCTTCTAACATAAAAATTAACTAGGAATTCCATGTGTTTGAATGGACATGGAACTTGAACCAGGGCCCACATCGTAAAAAATTATTTAGTTCTTAAAGCAGATACAGCTATCTCAAACAAAATTGGCAAATGGTTTGAACCTATATTGGATCAAGTAGATAAGACAGAGATATTGTTCGTGCCCATTCAGAAAAAAGTATAAATGCTCCCTCCCACTCTCTCTCCCCCTCCCTCCTGCCCTCCTTCTGTGTGGGTAAGACATGTATAGGAAAAATATTGACTCATCCAAAACAGAGTTTGGATGGCATCAAAATTCTTGTAAATCTGACACCCTAGGATACTTTAAATACAAACTATTCATCATGAATCAAGTTTCCAAATCTCAATGTCCTTAGAGAGAAAGAGGAACTAACAAATCACCCTTTCAAGCTACCACCAAAAACTACTTCAGTCTATTATCTTATTGTGTAACTCAACACCCGAATAATGGACCCAGAAACTGGTTTTGGAACTAATGTGTTGAAACAAAAATGAAAGTGCACTGTTAATAGTACTCAAATGAAAGGAGCGTGGTTTATATGTAAGAACCTTTGAAGGAAACTAAAACCAATATTTTCTCTATAAGATGATCTTCATCTGTACTTAGCCAACCGAACTGTACCAAATTAAATAAATAAAATACTAAATACTCACACAGAGACACAGGTGTAGATGTTGTGACATCATACTACTTAATATCGAATCTTGCATGGACTACCGGAACAACTCACTACATGATCATAAGATTAACTACAGTTGCTGGGGCAAAGTAGGGAAATGCAATCACAGCTGCAGCCGGCTTATATATTATGTATGTTGACTTCCCTAACCAAAGAAAAAAAAATACTCCTAAATTTCCTGAAAGAGATGATACAGAATTTCCTGAAAAAAAAATTCTGGAGTATACACATACGGAATTTTTATGGCTAGATTTCCTGAAAGAGATGATGAGTTCAAACAAAAAAATACACACTTCTGTAAATAATAACTTCTGTGCAATAATGTATGCCCAGACGCTCCTCCATATGTACGAGGATTATAATTGCACACCTAAATTGACTGACTTAGCCCACCTGAAATTGTAAGGTTACCCATTGGAAATTTGTTTGGGCAAACAAAATTAAAAATAAAGCCACTTCACCGAAAATTTCAAGTTGCCAACTTGGTTTCTAAAAAACAAAACAAACTCATTGTCCAAATTCCAAGTAGAAACAACACATTACCGCAGGTCCTCTTCCCCTTTCACGCCCTTGGTAGTAGCCCTGACGACTTTGAAAAGGAGCTCCATTGAACTACAGTAAAAAGGTAAGAGAAATGTCAATAGCACTTATCAGCACTGATAGCACAAGTATTGAACTCTAAGGAGATCGTGTGCTCTCATTCTGCAATGAATATTTTGCATACTATAAAAACATGAATTTAACAGAACCAAATTCCAAAAGAAAGACTTTGTTATAACTACACAGGCACACATAAAATTTGGCACAAAGTTACTTACAAAGTATTGAGGAACAAAAGAACAATGTCGTGTTGATTCATTAAATTGCTTGGAAAGGTGGCAGCAAAATGTACCAGGTTTGGAAAACCAAGGGCATGATTATATTTCAATCATTTATGCATAAATATTCCTTTTAATGATTGGAGTAGCCAGAGGAGAGTGTTCCTGCTATGTTGTTTTCCGATGAATGTGGTTATTTAACAAAACGGGGCTATAGCTCTAAATGAAGAGTAGGATGGAATGTATTCTCACTTGGACAAAAGAAACCAGAAGCAAGGGGCTGGGAGGAAACTAAAATAAGACCAGGATTATTAATGTGAGGAAACCTTTTGGCCATCGCGTGATGTTTGAGGCAATGGTAATAATGGTGGTTGAGCTTCTGTCGTGACTGGTGCTGACCCTTCAGATGGTGGAGACACTTGAACAACCTCCACATCCTTCTGAGTTGTTGGTGAAGACAGAGATGATGAAACTGCAGCCAGTCCGGACTGCAACAACTGACCAGGGGTAACAAGTGAAGGTGTTGGTGTTCCTGTCTGACTTGAAGTGGAAGTCCCTAGAATAGAGGACATGGGTTGAGCGAGGGCCTGATACGGAAAAGTTGGACCAGAAGTGGCGTTGGGCTTGTTAGAAATTGGCGGTAAACCAGCATTTGTTTCTGGAGTTGATGCAATCAAAGTAGACAGTGCAGGCAAATTAGCACTAAGTGTTATTGTAGGCAGGGCCACATTAGAAACCTTGTTTGGGGTGGAAATAGTTAATGTTTCAGGAGATAGAGAACTAGATGGCGCAGGAGGCAGGGCAGATGAGAGAGTTGAAAGTGGCAATGATGAAGATGCCAAGTTAAGCGAATTGGTATTGGCATTAGCAGTAAACAGAGGTGAGGGATATTCTGGTAAATTTGAACCCAGTAAGTTAGAGGCTCCAGGTGGCAAAGACGAATTGAATCCAGAATACTGCAATGGTGGCTGCATCGAAGGAGGCATTGATAGTCCAGGTGGCGGCCGAAGCAAAGATTGCTGGTGCAACTGAGGTAGCCCATTTGGGGGCCCATAAAACCCTTGCCAATACATTGGCATAGCTAATCCACTACCATTTGCACCAGGAGGAGTTGGCGATGGTCCCCAGGACCCTATATTCCCCCCAGGTTGATACAAAGGCAAACCACCTTGGAAACTTGACCCCGGATGTGCCAGCTGTGGAGTATGGGAGCTGAGATCTGTCAAAGACCCGGTAACTGCAGAAGGCAAGCTAGTAGATGTAGCAGGAGGCCGAGAATAGTGAGACTGCATCAGAAGTCAGGAAGAGTTTAGAGACTATTTAACAAATTAATACATCAAACATACAATCGGCTTCCTTCAGATCACCTGAATAATTGCTGGATCATTGTTTATGGGTGGTGAAGTCTGAACAGGAGGGGAAGATTTAACCTGTAGATCCTGCAAACACAAAGAAAGTTCACGCCAAGGTATAGCTGAAACTGTCAATAGAGAAAGCAATATGTATAAAGGGAAAGAATCCTTTGAGGCAAACCCTGTGAAGATCAAACTCAACAATATATTCCTAATTGCAATTGACCCAGCATTTAAGCACAAAGGTCAGAGACCAGAAGATGAAAAATGAACACACACATGTTCAGTATTTTACCACAATTCACTATTAAGGAGTTCCAGTTCTACAGCTGAAATGAAGAATGGGAACGGTACAATATGCTAGTTGTAATGTCCAAGCATCAGATGGATTATTTACAGAAACTTTAATTGTCTGAGATTTTCATGGCCAAGAAGCCAAGGGGTTGTTCGGAAACGCCACTTTTTGCCTTTTTGCAGTTTACTTTTATATTTTTGGGTTTATGGATTACGGCCAGAATGTATTATGATTCTATGAATCTGTAAAAGTGTTTTGGGAGATAAAGTGCAAAATGTATTTTGCAACATGAATAGTGTTTGGGAGATAAATGATCAAAATGAAGTATGGAAAGGTTTTTTACCATGTTGCCTTTGGTTCTTTATCCTTGTATTACAATGTGAATGGATAACGTTTCAAGCCATTTTTTTAAAGTTACATTGTGAAATATTGTCTGCTTCTTGCGCTTACCAAGGACCTTTATCCCATAATTGAAAGTCTTGAAATTAGTTTTTTTGGCTAAATAGGAAGAATCAATTACTATTACCAGCCAAGTAAAGGCAAAAAAAAGTAAATCATTAACTGAGATCCAACTAAATGCAAAATGAAGACATAATGTAACAGTATGGAGATGGATTTTGGTTATTAGTTATTACCCAATTAAGGTTGGGTAAAATGTTCTTTCAATATTTGTGGCAAAATGAGAACCAAAAGGAGAATGCAAAAAGTACTGCCACACCTCTTTTTCACTTCTGTTCTCTAACATTCAAAATAAAAAAACTCATTCTCCGAAAATCATTTCTGAAAAAAGGCTTCCAAACAGCAAAAACTTGAACAAAATGAAAATGAGAAGCCAAAAAATAGGCTGTCACCATAAATAGGTTTTGCTTGGTTTGGAATGCACCAACATATTCTTTTCTGATCAAGGGGGAAAATTCCTATTATGCTTACCAAGGAGATCGC
Organism: Vaccinium macrocarpon; assembly: GCA_022606695.1. Lineage (NCBI taxonomy): Eukaryota > Viridiplantae > Streptophyta > Magnoliopsida > Ericales > Ericaceae > Vaccinium > Vaccinium macrocarpon. The sequence goes on along the minus strand of CM040177.1, from coordinate 10,854,007 downwards.
AAGCTAACCTATCAACAAAACAATAATTCTAGGGACACAACACCAACCACAACCGCCTGCGTAGCACTGCATTACTGGTGTTGCAAAGAAGTTTCAAAGTGCTTGTTCTCTCATTTACCAATCATGCAGTGACACACAAGCGGTTGTGGTTGGTGTTGTGGTGGAGTGTTGTTTCCTAGCATTATTGATCAACAAAACCCCCAAAGAAAACTACAAACATACAACTTTAACATTGTTCATTAAACTCACAAACATGACTTGAGATCATCTCAGGTGAAAGAATGAACTGCTGATTCATGAAGCAGAGAATTGGTTTAATGACATTTGAAGTACACTCGTCCTATGAAAATTTACACAGAATGAAACCAGCCTCTCCGTTATTGACACTTAATTGCTTATATTGAAAAGTTACTACAACACTTGGCCAAGTGCTACTGCCAGCTTATTACAAGTGAGAGTACTTCAGTTAATCATCTGGCTGGAGCATGAACAGAATTGGGCAAAAATCAAGTATAACTTCGTAATATTTGTCGCCACAGAGATGGAATATAGCAAATAAACAGAATCTTAATTGGAAGGAATAAAGCTATCATGAGATCATCAATGTTGTTACTTCATTTTTATCATTCGCGATAGTAAAATTGGGATCCTACAGAAAATGGTCAGAGGTCTAGAGAATCATAACGAGGATCATACGCTTTACTTATAGTTATTTAGAACGAGAAGTGAAGCGAGGCGCAAAGGTCTGGTACAGTCTAGCTGCAAGGCGCGCCTAAGCATAAAAAACTCAGAAAAAGAAAAAATACACAAATACAATGGAGCTTAGAAAAATGCACCATTAAAAAAGTCATAAAAACATCTAGAAATTGTCCAATAGTCCGCCATCAAAAGAAATGTCCAATAGTCAACAATCACTGCATAGACAACCTAAAATGTCAAATTCAACAAAAGACAAGCATCCAATAAAATGAACTACCACCTTTATATTGTAAAAAATGAAGAGACAGAAATATTTACATAACGGCGTAATATGTACCAATAACAACAAAACAGAGACCAAAAAAGATGAAGTGCTCGAACAAGTAACCAATCGAAGGAGGAGAATGAGGAGGAGAACCAGCAAACCAATAGAGGTCGATGGTGTCTACTAAAGAATTGATCAAATCTCATCCAACTTCAAAGAGGCATGAAACTCGCCTCTGCCCCAGGTTCCCGCATCGTGCACCTACACAACGCCTCTTCTCAGTCACCTCACCCCCACCTCCTGCAGGCTCCAGGATGAGGACAGCAGAAAGTAGTGAACTGCTCGATGAGGGAATTTTGGTAATTGCAACGATCCTAATCAAAGGGTAGCATGGGTCGTTCAAGGATTGGTCATTCAAGGGTCATCAATGGTAGTTTGTAGTTCAAGGGTGATCCATGGTAGTTGGAAGGTCAAGGGTCATCATGAATCTGGTACTTGCATTAATATCCATCTAGATAGATTATACCCATTATGTTAATTCATTGCATGTAGCCTTGTAAGATTCAATGTATGCATTTGTATCTAGGTCCATTCAACATCTTATTTAATGTGTTCATTGATTAGGTTCATGTCATTTGGACTTCTAGGAATTAGAAGGGTCTTTTCCAGGTAAAATAAATTGGGATTTAATCTTTCATTTTGAAAAGTAGTTGATTAATGAATTGAGCTTACAAGGCCGAGGACATTGTGATTGGGGTTTCAATTGTGGTCCTTCCTTGCAGAAACTGCCTAACCCTTGCGAAGGTGAAGCACCTCTATATCTCTTTCCCTCCCTTCTTTGCGCAATTTCTCCAAAGTACTATTCTTATTTCCCACCAAAAACCACCACGTTTCACAATGTAGGCGGTCGTACTTGAGCGTCCTAAAACCGTCCTACATCACTCCATACCTGCACCTCGTAGCACCTCACTCCTAGGCGCGCCTTTTACGATTATGGCTCTACTTTTTTTCATAAACATAATGTAATCTCACTTGATTGTGATGTCCATTAAACTAAGGTGAAAAAAGTCACCAGCCCAATAATCCTAATTGCAATCTAAATCATTATGGGACAATCCCGAGTTGTCACAATTGTTATCCTACAAGTGGCTCTTCTATAATACTCTTACTTTACTAATTTGGATTATTTGAGCAATCTAAGATCGTACTAGCAAACTCCAATCCTACTAGTGAATCCTAGAGCCTGCACTTGCCATCTGCAGGCATTCCCTGGCGCCCATGCCTTGCAGTGGGCTAAAGAAGTCCGGTACAGACCAAAATTTCCATAACCATATTGCATACAACTAGCGTCCTATTGCAGTATTTGAAATGTGATAACAACGTCAAGGAGATAGCTGGAGAATAATCGCAATAATCATGTAAAAATAAATGGTGATAGATAGTTAATGTTGTTCACATGATGGTTTGAAGTTTCTAAGTTCGTCAAGTGTGGTAACTTTATATAAAATATGACAAGAGAAAGTGTTGGGGGACATGAGAGGATTTTTCATCTCTATTCTACTACTTCTTGTACTAATGTGATTTTTTTAATAGGGTAATGTTAAAACCACGACTACTTTTTATAGTGCCACGAATATTTGCATGACTTTACATTTTTGTCCTCGCCAACAACATTGAATGCTCTCTGTTGGCTTTATTTGTTCTTCCTCTACAACCCCCTTTCTCACATGCAGTTGCGTACTCCTCCTCACACGCCTTATTTTCTCTCTCGTCATCCGGTACTTCCCTACCGCCACCAGCAGTGCATACGGCCATGGTCCACTAATTCCAGACATCAACCAATTCAATAGTCTGATTACCTTCTAACGTCGAAACCCTCAACCATGTTTGATGGGATGAAGACGAATTCAAAGGGCCCCTGTGAGTCCGTGACAATTGAACTCCCAAAATCAACGAATTAGCAGACCTCTTAAATGGTGATGTCAATTGTAGTGTGGCAGCACTAGCAATCTGTGGACAAGGATTAGAGAGAGGGGGAAATGATGGGAAAAAGCGCACAGATCCATCTTTAGACCTTGATCTCGGTTTTTGTAGGAAGGGACGAAATCTCCGAGAAATTAAAGTTAGCCGCTATACATTGAGGGCAAAATGATTAGGTTAAAGAAGTAACCAAAAAATCTGGGTTGAGACTTGAGAGTACCCCAGTTGGCTTCTTGAAATGGATGGATAAAGATATGAAAAATACAATGGAGAGAGAGAGAGAGAGAGGGAGGGAGAGAGAGAGAGAGAGACATAAAAGTCAAAATAAAGAGATTGGTTGATAGATGAGGGTAATTGTGTCAGTCCGTGTATCATGGTCGCGGCATTAAAGTAATTGGTCATGGCATTAGTGCCACCCTTTTTAAGAATGTAAATGAATGAACCAGATGGAACGAAGTTTGTTACCATTGAACCAGGTGGTATTTAAGGAAATTCAACCAACGGCACAGCAAGAAGAGCTTCTAAAAAAGGAGCATAACTCAATAAATGACATCCTAATCAGGTATAAGTTCCACCAAAACTACCTTGATATCACTTCCACGGAACAGTATGTACTCGTAAACCTTGTCACTAGGAGGAACTTGTGGACCATCCTTCTTTCGTCCTTCCGTTCCAAATGATCTCACTGCCTCAACACACATTAAAAAAAAAAATTAGTTTAGCAATCATAGACTCATAATGACGAAATACTTAAAATTACTAAGCCGAAAATGTCACAATTGTCATACATGCACTATCTTTTCAATCTTACATGACTAACTTGTATATCCTTGCTTTTAAAATATTCAAATGTGTCCAACTCTTACTTGCAGAAACACCCTCTTGGAATGGTGAATGAATCCACCTCGTAACCTCGCTCTAGTGCTTCCAAGTCAGACTCTCATAGGAACCTTGTTCCAGTCGAGAAAGGAGTCCCTACTACTGGATAGGACGGAACCCAAGTGACACAATGCGTGTGCACGGGCAGGTGCGGGTGCAAGAGTGCGAGTGCTCAAGCGTCAATATTTGAAAGAACTGTGGTGTAGAGCATCTCAGAGTGTCATCTCTATATATTTAAATTTATATATTTCATGCATAATCTTTTCATATATTCACACAATTTATCACAAAATTTCACGATCATGAATATTCAAACAAAAGGATATGAGTCATGATTTACGTAACTGATAGGGGCAAAAATGTGCCCCTTAACGACCCCTAATTTATTCATGTTACACCAATTTATCGTACTACTTGGAGTTTGAAACTCGTTTTTCTCATTTCAGGCTTGCAGCACAATTGATCGGCACACCAAGCCAAATTGAGGAGTTAATGGTGCCGATTGAATTTATCCCAATAAGCACTAAGCAGGAAAGTAGTGGGGTATTTAAGGGGCCCACTATGGAAAAGGTGTTATGTCCAATAGTTCTTGATTGGTATTCTTAAGAAAGAGGAGTAATCAGTGGGAGTTATGTGATAATTAGGAAACCGGTTAATTGGAAACTCACGGGTGACCATTATAAGAGCAAAGAGGAGAAGGGAAGGGCTTGAGGGGACTGTCATACATCAGAGGAGACTTTTCCACGCATGACAGTCTTAACAGAACTGAAAGGCTGCGCAACATGGCAGAAGGAAAAAAAGGTTTAGAGAGTTAAAAATCTGCCAATCTTTACAACCATTATTTCATTAAATGAAGTTTATTTGTTTCATGATTGTGTTTTTTCAACTCCATGAGTGGCTAAACTATCCAGCTAGGGTAACAAGCATATCTCTCCGAGTAATATGATTATATAGATTTCTACAGTTTTTATTCAACACTTGGTTGTATGACTTTGGATTATTAATATTTAATAATTTTATTGTAAATTTTTATTCTTCCAATGTCTTTTGGATTTATATTTGCAATATTAAACACTGTCATACAATGGGTATCAATGCTTTAGGATAGTCTCTGAGATAGACTATACGGAGAAAGAAAGATCATGATGTTGGGTTAAGTCCAATGAGAAGGTCCGTGCTATGTTGAGATAGCCTATACGGAATACAAGTCTTCATAATCTTTTTTGTGATTATCGGTGAGGATCGTTACCCTTATGTGCTCATGCATTTAAAATAAACATGATATTTACTTAAATTTGCAAAAGTAGTATTTGAAGTTGGCATATTAATTCGATAAGAAACAAAAGTCAAAGATGGCAAGTAAGAGGCAATATGAATTAATGAAAAGATGCTAGAAAAATTTTGACTGCAAATATTGCTTTTGAGATTTTGAGTAAATATCAAAATACATGAGCAAATTTGAGTTGACACGAATCCCGGATAATGAATATCTACTCATGAACGTATAACGTATTATATCTTTATGAATCGTACCAAAACACTCCCCATGGCTCCCAAATGAGGAGCTTTTGTGCTCCTTTGCTCCCCCGCCTACTTCGTGAAAGTAAGGTCTAACTCAACTAACAACACTACTTACAAGCAGTGTTCTAAAAGAAGGTCTAGAAAGCCGAGTACGGGCAGCCTATGCATTAGAAGGACCCTCGCCGACTAGACTGACCATCCCACTAATTGCCCAACTAGGCGCCGAGTTCTCGGCCCTGGAAGCTAGAAGGTGCCCGGCCGCCCTAGGAGCGCCTAGCGAGTTTTAGAACCTTGCATATAAGTTACAAAGCAAGTAGTAGTAAATTACATATATCTGACAAATAAACCAAGGTAAACATATGAAGAAAACAAATTACTCCCACGGTAGCTAAAATTTCACACAGGCACACAGCTTAAAAACACAAGGCTGCATTTGGACGTACGTGAATTCCAAATGACAGAGCTTGACAGTATCATTCATTGTCTGTATCCTCGAATCAGATTTTATAGTTTACATCTGGATTATGATAACGAGTTTTGAGCTTTTGTTATGAGATGACTATTTAATAAGAGTAATACGAAGCCCTTCATGCTAAAGATTGTAGCTTTGCGTCTCTTCTAATCCATCTTCTACTCTAGTTTCGTAAGCCACCTATAGCTAAAAGTCTTATTTGCATCCGTGCTATCATGACATATTAATCTCTAGTTTCATAAGCCTAATTCATCAACATGATAAGCGTAACAAATATAGAGTGATTAAATATACACACAGACGCATTTATCTTTAGCGTGCAACGAAAAACAGCCAGAGCAACCAATGAGATCATCTCAAACAAATGCCCAAAAATTCATAACATGCATGTTATCCACATCCAATCAACAAATTCATGGGACACGAAAGAGAAAAAAAAATAAAAATCATATTTTTTCTAACAATCTACAGCATGCTGTTACAATCAGGACTGAAGCTTATATGAAGACTCAGGTTAAAAATAAATGAAATCCACATACAAAAGATATACCGTTTTGCAATCCAATACTGGACTCGTCGGTGTTGATGTTGTACAAAACGCCCTCGTATCTCATTTCACTCTTGGATGTCAAACTAATTAAACTCCCGATGTACGAATCGGCTGATGAACTAGATCTAGAAGTCTCTGCCGCCATAGTTGCAGCAGTTGCGTCGGTCGTCGACCTAGAAATCTCTTTTCTTGTCACAAATCGAGCAACAAATCGAAGTAGCGAACAGCAAACTCCTACTACTCCACTTTTTTAGAGAGAGAAGGGAACTCGACTCTTCTTCCCGGAGAGAGAGAGAGAGAAGGGAATATTAGGAATTCTGTGTTTTGGTGTAGGGTTTCCGATTCCAACACTGATGTGGTTTTGCAAGAAGAAAGCAAATGCCATTAATAGTAAAAACTACGGAGTAAAAAGTAGATTTCCCAATTGAATTTGGAAAATGATTTTGACGCTCCAAATTTGATTGACCACACTCCAATCGTTTTTTTTTTTTTTTCTAAAAGTCCAAATCCGGTGATCCGGGACCCTACTTTTTCCTCCATAATTTTTTCCCCAAAATGACGTAGTTTGGGTGACCAAAAAAAGCATTGCAACATCACTCAAAATGATATCATTTTGAGCCCTCAAAACCCCTCATACTCCCTACTTTTCTCCCAAAATGACGCTGTTTTGGGAACAAAAAAAACACTAGTAATATCACTCAATATGACATCATTTTGAGCCTTAATAAACTGCACACACAAAAAAAAACCTTTTTTACCCTGAATTCCAGAAGAAGAAAAAAAGCAATTCAATTTTATTGAGACAAATAAAAGAATCGGAATTGAAAGGCTGAGGTATAACAGGCAAGTGGGTGTCCAAATCTCATTCTCATTATGCAGGATTTATTAATTTTCATTTCTCATCTTCCTAGGTGATTTCTTTGCCAAGAAACCGTATGATGTCTATGATCATCAAGCACTTCTATTTGTTGTTCTATTGATGATGTTAGTGCTATTGCTTTATGCTTCACATATATCATGGTTGCAAGGGCTGTTGCAACCATCTGTTACTACTGCTGCATTACTACTATTATCTGTTCACTGTATACTTGGAAAACCTGCTACTCCTGTACTGCAGCTCTGCCGCTGCATCCCTACTGCTGCAGTTTGTAGTTCTACTGATCAACAATGGTTCATCTGGACTGCTGTGTGTCTGATCAACATCCAAGAGTTTAGGCCTAGCCATGGGGGGTTGTCCCTGGCATGTATGGTCCCCTTTTGGGAGGGGGCTTCCTCCCAATTCATGGACTTATTTCATGTTCAAGCATCCATTCCATTGTTCAAGCTTCAAGTCCCAAGTAGTGTGTTCTTGCTGCTATGATGTCGAGTTCTCACAAATAGCTACGTCTACATCTTCTGTATTGCTGTGGGATCTGTGGTAGTTGTCCTAAATGCCAAGAGGTCATGCCAAAATTCACTTCTGCACTGCATTCTGCTGCTGCATTTTGTGATCCCGTGAGCTGTAGGTTCTGTTGCTGCTACTCGGCCCTCTCGGTGGGGATCACGCCACCTGTTTGTGCTTGATGATCATGCACTTAGTGCCCCGTTACTATACTATGCTCAAGCTTCAATTCAGTTGTTCAGTTCCGTTTTGTATGTTTCTCCTCCATCTCCTTAGATGGCCTAGAAACAGTTAGTTACCATTTCATGTTACTAGGTTTTAGCCTCCTCTAATTTGGTCACTTACCCCACCCCATTGTTGCCTTGTTGGCCATCCTTTTTGTTTGTTTTCTTTTGTTTTCTTTTCTTTCTTTGTTTTCTTTTGTCCTCCTGGGGTATGCCCCTAGTAGGCTGTACATCCGCTTTGCCTTTTTTCTATTTCAAGCCTATTTACCCAAAAAAAAAAAAAAATTGCACATTTTCTTCTCGACACATATCAACACATTCAAAGAATATAGCCAACTCACAAACTCCACACATTTCAAAGAACCCAAGCAACATACATCCAAGAAATATCCACCCAAATAGCCATCAACAGCAAGCAAATTTTTTTGGGAAATCATCAATTTTTTTTGTGACTTTTGAAGATAGGTCCGTGGAACCCACTTTGAAGACCCATGGAAATGATCCGTGCCGTTCATTTATTTTTTAATTTTTTTTTGGCTCACTCCTAAAAAATTAACTCATTCGAAAAATTAGTTCACGTGCGTCGATTGCTCAAGCCGTGCCTTTAAGCCCAGACACATGCATGCACTAGTACTCTACGTTGCATAGCACTATCCCATCTTCACTGTTTGGGGGCTTGATCAAAACTACATAATAGAGACAATTTGAGGAGTAATGAACTATAGAGGTACTTTTGGATTCTTATTTTGCATTATGGCATTGCCCTTCGGACGGAATAACCATATCACCATTGCCCTTGTTGCATAATTTCTTGAGGTACCCTCTGTATAAATATCTAACCACAGCCTTCCATTTTTTATTTTTTATTTTTTGAATTTATTAGCTAGGTTATTTGATGACGATTTTGATCATTTTTGTCAAGATTGTAATTTCTTCTATTTCATTTGTAAGAAGTTTATTTCCGTACTTTATGACTATGGCCTCCTTTGCGTAAAAAATCGGTTTTTGGTTTTTTGATTTTTTCATTTGTCCTTATTCGATTTTTTTTTTGCTTTAGTTAGTTTTGCATGAAGATTTTATGGTTTTTGGATTCAAATAATCCACCTATTTTGGCTTTATTCAAAAAAATTTGAGTTTTGACCATAAATTTATACTTGTTAGATTCGTCTCGTCGAGAGTAATCCAGAAACCACAAAATCTTCATGCAAAACTAATGAATGCAAAAAAAAAAAATTGAATAAGGACAAATGAAAAAACCAAAAAAACCAAAAACCGGTTTTTTCCCCAAATGTTTTCTATGCATATCACAATTGTAAGTATTACTTGTAAATCTTTTAAGATAAAATCAAAGACTTCGGATTTAGAAAAAATATAGACTCTCAACACAATTTTGTGAAGTGAAAAGATGAAACGATATTTTAATTAAACATACTTTAATTAATCATGCACGTGATAGGATATTATAATAAATAACCAAGGACAATATAGTAAAAATTAATTCATAATCTATATATCATTATCCTCTCAAACACTACTCTGTTGTAAAATATATTTTGCACACTTTTTCCAAACACTATACCAAATTCATAATCTATTTTGGCAATAATCCAAGATTAATAATTCACATTTTGAAATACAAAATGCATAAATAATTAGCCTTCCAAAAAGACCCTTAATTAGGTGATCTTCTTTTGTATGTGATTTTCTTTGGAATGTGGATACCATTTACTTATCTAATAAGGCATTCTTTTCCATTTCCTAAAGTGATAAATAAGGTAAAAAATTAAAATTCAATTTCGGATGGTTATTTTAAATAGGGGTAGTAAAGTCCCTTCGGGACATCCGATAATTAGGGGTAGTTGACTGGGATGGATGGATAAGTATGACTAAGAAATAGGATTCCGGATCATGATCTATTAGAGAATCCCTCACAAAAAATTTGGTGCAGACCACCAGCATGTCAATTTTCAGACCAAATTTTGACGATCAAAATTGCTCAGTGTGTTGAAAACATGTTTTTAAGGGGCTTACACTAGGAATCGGAAAATAAAAATTGTAAGGACTTGATCCGAGCAGTTTTCGATAAAACTATACATATACAATTTTTATCGAAAACTGCTTAGATCAAGATCTTTCTAGGTTTTTTGTGTGTGTGTGATTTCTGCGTAGCCTTTTAAAAACACGTTTTTAAACACATTGAGTTGTTCAACTCGTCAAGATTTGACCTTGATCTATGAGGTCCGTATAAAATTTATGTGAAGGATCCTTCAACAGATCATTATCAATCTATTTATCTATCTCTTCTTCAAAAGGGTTTAATATTATATAATTGCTTGAGAACTTGGTTTGTGCAATTTGAAAAGGATTTAATATTAAAAATGATATTTAGAAGAGGTGTTTTCTATAGTAGACATTTACGATATATTTGAGGTGAAAATACTATGATATCTTTGAAGCGAAAACGGGGTTGAATAGATTTCGAGTTCATGTAGAAATACTTGTACAATTTTTTAGTCATATTTTACAACACATAAAGCAGGGTAATTACCTAAATAACATTAGTAGTAAAAATGTCAAAGTTTCGATTAATTTTACCTTACGAGGCTTACCGTGGAGCCTACTAAGCTCTCATCTTTATTGTAATTGAATATACTTGTAGTTTTAGTAAGATATACGATTTAAATTGACCCAATAATTGATTATATAATAATAATAATAATAACAACAACAACAATAATAATAATAATAGGTAATTGATATCCACACCTTGTTTTGTCTTTTAGTGAGATTTTTACACATGAAAATTTCACTAGAAGACAACAAAAGAAGAGTGGATAACAATTTGGGAGTGTGGAAATCACTCCCCTAATAATAGTGTACAATATTAAGAATCATAGATGCTAGAATTAACACTCCGAAAAGGTGATTTGTAATGCTTAATGGATGCATAATTTTCATTTATTTTTGGAAATTGATATTCACAATCCCAATTTTGATGTAGGGGCTCTAAACTACAGTAGTTTTCCAAAATTACCATTTTGCCAATTTCATAATTTACTTCAGACACTCCAAAAAATCTATACTCTTCTTCTTTACTTCACGTACTCCAAAAAAGCAGATAGTTTTTTTATCCAAAAAAAAAAAGCAGATAGTTGCCCAACTTTTTTTACTGCACAGCACTGAATTGCCTACTTCCACATATAATGTTTCCTTGAAATAGTCTTTAAGCTATTGTCTCCATGTTCTACACCATGACAACCTGGACAAGTGGTCGTCGGCTTATGATTGTAGAACCATCCTTTTGTCCATGCAAAGTCCCTTGAGAGTTCTGTTACTTTTCCTCTCCAGAGTTCTCATAACTTTGGTAATGTGCTTTGTTTGTTTCACTATGAGTTTTAAAATGTAGATTTGCAAATGTTATGAAGACTTTGAGGGGAAAATGGTAGATAATGAGCATGAAAGTATGAAGATCTGGTGTCACAACCGTTAAGATTTTGCAGCATCAACATTTTCAATTGTGTGTTGTTTATTTTAGAGAATTCTAGCAATTTTTTTTTTCCGCAAAGTGGCATAAAACAATCTGACATAGATGCATGTTTAATGTTTTGAACCTAATATTTATGTTGTGGATGTTTAATTTTTGGAACGTAATGTTAATGTTTATGTTTGGTTTTGGTTCATTTTTTCCGTTTGGAGTGCCTTAGTAAATAAGGAAATAATTTAGGGGTGGAGTGCCTCCAATAACTTTTATATCTTGAAAAGGGTAGTTTTGTAACTTCATTAAATTTTGGAGTGCCTGCATAAAAAAAAGGAGCCCCCAAAATCATCACCCTTATTTTTTTTTTTCCACCGGTAGGTGCATTAGAAAAGGGGAAAATTAAATATTAGTCATAATAAATTCAAGTGCTACTTTCATTTTAATTCTAACTCCATTTTTTTTACCTATCTTTTCATTACAAAATGGAATAAATCACATGCCATCCTTTCTCTTCCCTAATCTTTCTCTTATAAGATGTTTTCCAATTTTCTATCCCCTAAAATGAATACAATAATAAATTTATATATCAAAAATCAATTTAACGTAATAATTATGATACTAAACTAATAAATCTCATCATACCTTGTGTAAATATGTCAAACATCATGTTTTTTGTAATACGAAAAAATTATTCAATTTATAAGAAACTCAACAGTGGGTACATCAAGTCGGGGAGGGGAAGGGATGAGAATCTAACCAAAGGTTAATTGAAAAAAATAAAAGAAACAAATGAAACGAAAATTCACCCTAAAACAGCAACCCAAACAGTCTCAGCCTCAAATGGTAATGAATTACGCCATGTTTGCCGATTAGTTTTTTAGGTTACGCGAAATGAAGACAAAAAGGGGTACTGGGGGCATTTAAGGAGGGGGATAAAATATGGACTGGGCTTAGGCTGTCCATGTTTATGGACGGTGGGGGGATATCCACCATTCACTCGCAAACTAATGATCAAAGGTGGGCCGAGACAAAAAGGGGTACTGGGCGCATTTGAGGGAGGGGATAAAATATGGATTGGTTTAGGGTGTCCATATTTATGGAGGGTGGGGGGTATCACCATTCACTCGCAAACCAATGATTAAAGGTGGGCCGAGATTATGAATTCGGGCCTAAAGTCATTAGGCCTTTTCATCTCCCAATCGAAAGACCAGTAAAGGGTAGAGTCGTAAAATAAACATATTCGGGAAAAGGATGGGTCTCTCACAAGAGCAATTCTATGTGCACTAAACTTAACTACTTCCTCTATCCCCAAATAAGAATTCAATATTCCATTTTGACTTGTCTCTTAATAAGTAGAGTATCAATTTTGAAGAGTTAATTGGTAAAATATGTACAATTATTATTTTGTTTTTCTGAAAAGTAGTTGACAAGTAAATAGTTAATGCGTAAAAATAGAGAATAATATTAGAAAGCGGAGATTAAAGTTAACGGAAAAGGTGTAGCAACGATGTCTCTTTAATAAAGGAAATTGATAGAAATTGATATTCGCACTCTCAATTTTGATACAGACACTCCAAGTTATAGTGGCCCTATTTGTTTGGGGGTTTTCCCCCAGTTTGACACTATTCCAGTTTTGATTACATCATCACTTTTTTCACTTTTTCTCTCTATCTCTCTCCACTTATTACACATGCTTACATCATCAAAACAAAACAAAACTAAACTACTCAATCGAACACAACCAGTAGTTTTCCAAAATTACTCTTTTGCAAGTTTCATAATTTACTTTAGGCACTCCAAAAAGCCTTTATTAATCTCATTTACTTTAGGCGCTCCAAAAAAACAGATGTTTTTTTTTTTGTCAGAGAAAAGTAAGTAGTTGCTCAAATCCTTTTACTGCACGTCATTTAATTGCATACTTTCATGTGTAATGTTTGCTTGATAGAATCTTTATGCCATTGTCTCCATGTTCTGCATCAGGACAACCAGGACAAGTGGTCTTTAGCCTATGATTGTAAAACTATCATTTTGTCCATGCAAAATCTCTTGGGAGTTCTGTTACTTTTCCTTTCAAAAGAGTTCTCATAACTTTGGTAATGTAGTTTGTTTGTCTCACTATAAATTTTAAAATGTAGATTTGAAGCTGTTATGAAGATTTTGAGGGAAAAATGGTAGATAATGAGTACGAAAGCATGAAGATTTTGCATTGCAACCGTCGTGACGATTTTGAACATCAATATTTTCAATTGTATGTTATTTATTTTGGAGAATTCTAGCAATGTTTATTTATTTTTTTGTGCAAAGTAGCTTGAAGCAATCTGACATAAAATGCATATTTAACGTTTGAAACTTAATGTTTATGTTATGGATGTTTAATGTTTGGAACCTAATGTTAATGGTTATGTTTAGAACCTAATGTTTTATGTTTGGTTTGGTTCATTTTTTTCGTTTGGAGTGCCTTAGTAAATGAGAAGATAATTTGGGAGTGGAGTGCTTTGAGTGATTTTTATATCTTGATAAGGGTAGTTTTGTAACTTTATTAAATTTTATAGTGCCTGCATCAAAAAATGGAGTCTCAAAATTAGTACCCTTAATAAATTAGAGTTACACAAGTGGTAAATCAATGGGGACAGATGCAAATGCACAGACCGTGCACAAATGGGTCTCGTGGACCCACTTTTGGGTTCCACACGAACGATTTCAGCTGTTCAATCATCTTAGAATAATTTTTCGAGGGGTCCCGCGAAAAATCAGCTCTATCGGACTTGTGTAAGTAATTGATCCAAAAAACCCCATTTCATTCAAAACGACGAAAAATTATTCTAAAATGATTAAACTACTCGAATCGTTCGTATGAGACCCAAAAAATGGTCCTCAAGACCCATGTGTGCACGGTCTATGCACTTGCATTTATACAGTAGCAAGGTTCTTTGACGGAAAGAATAATGAAAGTACTCATGATCCGTATATGTTGTAATAGCTCCACTAAAATAATGCCACGCACACAAACATTAGGAAGTACTGTATTAGGAGTATAGACTCACAAACCAACAAGGCGGCAAAGAATCCTCTGAGCTTGAGTATTCTTCTGTTATACAAACTGATTCCCCGTCACTTACGCCTACATAGTAATACACAAACACGCAACTCATCGGATAATGTTGCATTCCGAAATCAGGGCTTTTTCGGGGGCTTTGGCTACAACATTAGGAGGGTCTTCATGATGAAGGACTGGGGGCGGTTTAGGGAGGCAGGGTTGTTGGACGAGGCGGCAATGGAGAGGAAGGACCGGGTTGCGTTGGACGAGGCTGCAATAGAGAGGAAGGGCCGGGTTGCGTTAGAATTGAGAATTAAAAAGCTAGAGCGACAGGTCAGAGTAATATACTCTTGAAATTTACCTTTCCAGTTTCTAATATGCTGCATTTAATCTTAGAAGGCTTATTTAGTATTTTACTATTTAAGTTTATTTCAGACATATGCATAGGAATGTAGGATTGTCGTGTATTGCATGAAGAAAGTATGAACATTTTGTTGAATCAAAAGCACAGACAAGTACCTCGTTCAATTGAGCTTGGCTTTTTTGAATTTTTTAGTTGATGTAGGTAAGGACAATGACATGTTTTGTATTGCGTGAAAAGTCAAAAAGCCCAAGAACGCATTTCATGGAAGGGGACCTAATTTCACAAAAAAATAAAATAAAATCAAACACATAGACACATATGCATACAATGGTCCACTAGAGTCCATTTGGCATGGTTTTGTATTGAAAGTTGTGGGATGGTTTCACTGCAATTGGTATTAGGGTGTGCTTGTACTGACATTGTGAAGCAATTTTTCTGTTATGATGTGATTGTTAATTCGTGGTTCAATTTCTGTTTGTAGCATTATAGTGTTCCGCATGTGTTGACGAAGTTGTCTAAAGAACGAAGAAAGGGAAAATGCTCCACATTTTGTGCGCTCGCTAGATCAAGAGCATGGGCAGTTGATTGAGGGGGGAATGGGGCCCGATAGTGAGCTACTCACTACAAGTAATATGGACCGTTGATCTCTACAATTGATGGCTTAGATGTGATTTACACTGTTATCAGTAATAGTACACCTTGTGACCTTGACCGGTAAGAGTGCATAGTGAATTTGAACCATCAATTGTGGAGATCAACAATCCCCATTACTCACCTTGTAGTGAGAAATGCTCACTACAGGCCCCCACACTTCTGATTGAGGGGGTTCAGAAAATGCACTAAAATTTCGTATTTTCTATATGTGTTTTGATTTTTCTTTAGTATTTTCTGTAGTGGATCATTATTATGAAGTAGTAAAATGAATCAAATCCACTTATTGTGAGTAATTAGATAGTATAACTCAACAAATTAAATAAATCAGGCCCAATCACTTTTTAACTAAAAAAAAAAAAAAGACTTCAGTTTATATAGTGTTTTGTATCTGAAAAAAATTCTGTACATTCTTTTCACTTTATTCAAATTCTGGAGCCGCCCCTGATTGAGAGAGAATATATGAGGAGTTGAAGAATTTTTATGTTTTGTGCTAGGATAATAAGCTGCAGAAGAACTTATAAAGAGAATTTCATGTTCTCTCTGATTACAAAGCTGGTTTGCTGAGTTGCTTATATGCTTCCAAAAATTATAATTTTACTCTAGCAACACCAATTATATTTTCTTGTTTCTGTATTTTTTTTATTCTGTCAACAGCTTCTTGATTACCAGCGCAATATGGGGCTTCTCCTTATGGAAAAGCAGGAGTGGATATCAATTTGCGAAGGGCTCGTAGAAGAAGTGGACGTGGCTAATGAGGTCCTCAAGCAACAACATGAAGTGCACGGAGGTATTGACAAGCTTCAAGCCCTCAGCAAGAAGCTTAAAGATGAATGCAAACAATTTGCCAAGGAAAGAGGCGCGTTTCTGGAATTTGTTGAGAGGCTTAAATGTTGCAAGAATTGTAGGAGTATCACACAGGAAGTCCAGCTGATTGCGCATAATTCTAATCAGCATTCGAACTCACCTTTGTCTTCCGCAGAGGTCAATAGAGCTGGACAATTGGGTTTGACAAGCATGGATGTTGATATAGAAGAAGCAAGGGGGCATAGTATAATAGAGGAAAAGGGACCATCCATGGGGATTGGTAATGACCACTTTGATGTTCAACAAGTTGCATCCCGTGAAACACGAGAATTTCCAGCAGATCCCCATCATTCAGAGGTGAGAAAACCGAAGGTTGGTGTTCATAGAATGTGCTCGGTGAAGGCAGTGGTTGATGATGCCAAGGTTATTCATAGGGAGACTTTGGAAGGCCCAAAGGTTCATGAAGCGGATTATATTTCTGATAGAAGTCCCAATCATGCTTATAAAGCTGCTGGTACCAGTACAGGGAAGCTGCCGTTTGCAAAAACTTCTAGAGTCTCGAGTGAGACATTTGTTGATGACAGTGAACGGGGTACTGAAGGTGTCAGCAGATGTGGGCTTAGAAAGAGGAGGCAGGATTGGCAGACGGTTGATCCAGCCACACAAACTCCAGGGGAGAAACGCTATAATATCAGGCGACATAAGACGTAAGTTTCAATTAAGTTTGCACTTCTTCAACACTTGGAATCTCACCTATAGACCTAGAGTGTACATCTGATCCTTGTTTGAACTGATATTGATCCTTGTCTGAACAGATATTTCGTCTTTTTGGGTCCACTGCATGGATAATTTTTCTTTTCTTTTGCATTTGAAGGCAAAATGGCTGAGTGGTAAAAAAGCCAGTGTAACGCTGTGAAGATGAAACGGTTAAACAAGTAATATTTATGCTATTTCTCATTGATATTTAGTATCAAATTCAAAGGCAATAGGGGAAAAGTATGGATTGTTGTGCATCGAAATCCGAATAGTGAGGTTCTTAATTTCAGATAGACAGTACCGCTTCAAATGAAGCATTACTAAACTGATTCTTGCAGAATCTCCTTGAAGGCCTGAACTATGGCTTGATCTTGAAATTCCCTTGAAGAACTTCTGAATTCAACATCATTTGACCTTATTACAATAGTGTCACATTAAAAAAGAAGCCAACTGTTACATATCCATCAACTTGACATCCAAAATTTCGGCTTTTGGAGTAAATAATGTTGGTAGTTTGCTTTAATGTTCACAGTACGTCTCATCCAGTGCGCCAGCATGGAATTCATGGTTCTGATTCTTTCAATGGGAGGTCATTTAGTTTAATTCATGTGCGACCAAACAGCATGAAGTTTCTCTGACTTGAGAGACCATGTTTCCCCTGTAGGACTTGGTAATAGGTTGACATAATTCCTTGATTGTAGATATCTTATTTGAGAAGTTGAAGTGCAAGATTTTGCATTCTAATTGTCTTTTTGTGTTTTTGGTTTTCTTTTTTTTTCTGGGGCATGCTTTTGCTGTTACTGTAGATTTTTTTGGTCTTGGTCTAGGTTTATTTTTTTTGGGTGTGGGTGTGTTTTGGCTTAAAGAAGAAATAGGAAAGGAAAATATACCAATTCAATATCGCACTTAATAGAGAGCTACTTAATATATTTTGCTTACATATGTATGTCACCAATTTGGATTTTATGTCTTAATTAAGGGAGTGGTTCGGCACAACTAAACTCTGTGCCTAGTGGTGAGTCTGAGTATTTTTTCATAAAACACAAATCTCTTCCTACGTCGCATGAGAATAAGGGCAAATTTCAACAGTTTGCCGATGCATGCTTTACATCATCGGCGGGCATTCGAAATTCCGGACGCCACATCTGGCAACTCCGCTAGGGATTTTATACTTAAATGAATTTCAGCTCGTATATTTCTTGACCAACACAAGTAATTTGAAATCTCTCAAACTTGGCCATTTTCCTTCCAAACCATATTATCCTTGCTTATATCGTGTCTTTTCTAACAATTTCTTCATAACTGAAACAAAATATGATACAGTCCAGGGATTGCCATGGAAGCTCAAGTTTCAGCTGATACAAAGGAAAAAGAGGCGATGGAAGTCAATGATAAGGGCCGTGACATTGGGGAAGCAGTATTAAACCCCAAAGTCTTTTCAGTGCGATCTCAGGAGTTATCATTTGACAGGAATGTCAGGGTAAATTTGCTGTTTCCCTCTGTTTTAGAACATTTTATTTTTTCTTCTTGTTGTTATAGCTTACCCTGTTTATTCGTTCGTAATGCAGTTCAAGGTAACGGTCGAGGTTGATAACAGTGCAGATGCAGATAAGTTGGTTGAAAATAGATGTTCGAGTAAGGAGGGAAATTGTACATCAAAATACGACGGTCAAGATGAGAAGAGGAACACATTCCTTAATTTCTTTGCATGGAAAGGCGACGATGACAGTGGTGATGACTATGACAGTGGTGGTGATGACGATGACAGTGATGACGATGACAGTGGTGATGATGAACCAGAGCTTAGTGGTGAACTGTCTTTCAAGAAACTGTTGAAATTTTTCTTGACGTGACCACTTCATTCTTTCTGAGTTTACTTTTAGGAGGTTTCTCTCTTTCTCTCTGACTCTCAGGTGGATTGTGTTCTGGTATTGGATATTAGGAAAAATTGTGCCTTAATTTTGGCGAAACATCTTTGTTCAATGGTTTTCTTTACCTGCAATTTAGGATGTCGGGTTTCTCTGTTATTTATAACAGCACAGCCTGATTGATTTTTGTCTCAGCTTCAAGTTATGCTGCAATTTGACACTTTCATATTCACCTCTAACTTCCTTTTTTTTTTCTTCCCATCTCGTTTCCAATGGAGAGTGAGTGTTTTTAGTCCCAAATTGCATACCACTGTGTCTAATCAGTATGGTTTTTCTGTTTCTGTTTTGATAGTGCGTATATCTACACTATACTGGGATTCCTGCATGAATGTGAACCTAACATGTTTTTCGCATACATGTTTCTTTGGTGATTTGGGAAAATACCTTGCGCGTGTGACATGTCTTATGCGGCATTAGGGGTAGTTTTCCATTTGCTAAAATGGAAATTTGCTAAAATCAAGTGGGTGATTTTAGCAAATCTCCGTTTTAGCAAATGGAAAACCAAGCCTTAAATGAGCACATTTTCTTCTAGTTGAGTAGCGGAGATGGTGATGCTGCTTGGTCACTAATGTTGGTACCTAATTTTATGTGATTGTTAAATACAGATGCTGTCTCAAGTTAACAGTCGGTCGTTACTCATCTCCAATGCTTTTTTTTTTTTTTGATAATCAGGTGTCCCGGCCAACTTTCGCGCTCCTCGACTAATCCTGGAAGACCAATCGCACAATTCATCTCCAATGTTGCGGGAGATTTAGGGATTATGGTTGTTGTGCTTACCTTGGGCTTCCTTTTACGTCGTTTGTAGAGGGGGGTCCTCTCAGTTTCACCTATTCTATCAATAAGTTGATAATGTTCGTCTGTTTATTTGAGAATATAGCGCATCAAGATTTGTTTGTAGAAGCGTGATATCTAGTTTGAGCATGAAAATGAACACTCTTGCGCCTGTTTTGAAATTCTCCTATTTCCCTCTCTTCAATTTCTACTATCAGACAGTGGGGTTGAGGGCGTCCAGGCATGAATAAAACCAGCTCGGAAAATCCAGTGGTACCGAGCCCCATGTACAGACCGAGCCGAGCTGTTCATTCATCCCAAAATCAAATTCCGTGCAAGCCTAAGTGGGAATCAACCCAATCAGACGTTCCTAAGTACTCGATCCAAAATCACTCAATTTCCTAAGTGAACAAAATTGAGTGATTTTGAATTGAGCACTTGGGAATGTTCAATTGAGTTGATTCCCGTCTAGGCCTCTCGAATTTGATTTTGGGATGAATAAACGGCTCGGATCGACTATGTGAGACCCACAAAGGGGTACCTGGCACCGATCGGTGCACCCCATTTGTACGTATAGAACGGTTGTTATTCCACACCACATTGCTTGTTTTGGTCCAGTTGGGTGAGACTGTGTGTAGTTACAGCGCAGCTTCATCATGTCTTTAGTTATGGTGTTTCTGAAATGAAATTAAAATCTTTACATCTTAATTGGAGATACCCATGTTTTCCACCACGCATTGTGGGTTCCATGTGAATTGATTTCAGCAATTAGAACCGTTTATTTTTTAGGACCAATCCATGGGAGAGTAGTTGGTCCAAATAATATAGTATATCTTTTTGAAGAATTAGCGTGTCCAAGCTAATTTACGCGTATCCCAATACCAACTACCCAATGTGATGGTTATTATTCTCCACGAATCTAAGTCAATAATACTCTTGACGGACTAAGAATATCCTAAATTTATTTCTTTGGTGGTTTTTTTTTTTTTGGTAACGAGGAATTCCCAGGTAACTGCAAACCGTCCACGATCCACAGGGGAAATTCATTGTGTTTCATCTATTTCAAACAATTGAATTTATTGTTCTCTTTTCCACATTTATTTTTTTTTCTTTTGTTTTTGGGTGCAACTACTTAAAAGATCCAGCATTACTACATATTCAAAAAATACACCCAGAATCTACCTAGAATTTGAAATTCAACGGCCCAGATTCACTTAAAGTTAATTTGAGTTATTAAAATTCAAATTCTAAGTAGATTTTGGGTGTTATTTCTGGGTACTTAGGGTTGGTTTGGGTGAATTGAAAAAACTAGTTTTTTTGGATTTGTCCTTATTCAAATTTTTTTTGCATTTGTTGGTTTTCTGTCGGTTTTTTGGCTTGTCTCGACGAGAGGAATCTAAAAAGTATAAAATTATTAGCCTCCATGAAAATTTTGTGAATAAAGACTAAAAATTTTGTGAATAAAGACGAATAAAAAGACAATAAAAAAAAACTAAAAAACTAATTTTTTTAATTTACCCAAACCACCCTAGACTTTCTATGAAAGATCACTCATCCTATCCAGTATCTATGAGACTATAACCTTGAGCTAGATCAAGGGACTGAGGGAGGTGGAAAATGACTTGTCAGCTTATTAGGCCTGGCAAAAGGAAAATGAGTAATGTGGGCTATCTATCTTTCTACCTAGCCGATGAGCTTGCCTATCTTTAACCACTAGAGTTAGCGTGGTCCAATCTGCCAAAAGCCTCCAACATTCATTAATCCTTCCATACCATTATCGTTTAGTGGTCCCTCTTTATGTACATTATACACAGAAAAAAAAAAAAAAAAACTCTTTTTTGGCTGTCAGAGTGTCCTGGCCAGTTGTGGGCACTTCGACTAATCGACGCTCTTCATATCCGGGTTTTGTGAGCCGGATATGGAGGGGGATAAGATATCCAAGATGGAGTAAAAATTAATTCCCCCACACCCGGATATAATTTGGACCCTCCTCACCCTATTCAAATTTATATCTCCTTCCATATCCATCTTCAAAATTATAACTTTACTGTTATTCTTGACAGAAATGCAATTATTCATCCATATCCCCCTGTGCCCTAACATAACATATCATATTGGCTTGTTTTCTGGGCGGATAAAGAAGAATGATGAATAAGAGGATGATATGTTAGAAAGGGGAATTGCTTCTATTTTGAGTGGTAGTTGATATGGTGGATAAGAGTCAATGAATAAGAGTAGATAATGTCCGAAATTACTTCGTTGCCCTCATTAAATCATTGTATTGAGAATACAAAAATTATTTGCGGGGTAATTAGGTATTTTTTTTCTACTCAGATTAGCTAATCTTAGGGTGGGCGGTGGTGTTAGCTACCCCTTCAAGGGGATAAGCTCTCCTTGTAACGACCTAACCCGACCCGAGTGACCATAAGCCCTTTTCAGATTGAACACTTGGCCTTAAAATGTATATCTAAGAAGGTGACTTGTAGCCCTAGGTGAGTGTTTTTTCTACTCAAATTAGCTAATTTTAGGTGTATTTTATGAAAATCTCATAAAATGAACATTTTATGGAAGGGTGATAAAATGAAGTTGTTATCCTAACTGATAAAATATAATGATTTTCCTATAAGTTTTAGGAGGATTTTATGAAAATCTCATAAAATCACTTTTACGTTTTATGTTTTGAGATTGAAGTATCATAAAATGTGAAATTTTATGTCCTAAAAATCTGTTGAAGAACACACCCTAACAATTGAAACTGTAGGTCCCAACTAATGTGGGGCTAAGCACTCACTTTCTGGACTGGACCAAACATCTAGGGTGTTTTTACAATCTTTTCCATTTAGGGATGTAACGTTCTCATTGCATTATCCTAGCAACCAACCCTGGTGTCCATGGTGGAAGAGCATATTCCACCCACCCACTTGGGCCATAGTGACGCTTTTATACTATTTGTGACCACTCGACTTGACCTTATTGACCATGGACCCCTTTTTGCATGAACACTTGCCCTAAACCCAAGGAGTTGGTTTGGTGGTCTACACCTGAAACTTAAGAGTTTGCTCTATCATGATGTCTTAGATTTGAAAACTCTTAGGTGGGATCAACTGGGGCCAATTCATACCGAGTTTTCCTCTGACTTTGATTGGAGTAGTTGCAAGTGGGCGGTGGGTTTGGGCCACCAGTATTAACCAAGGTGCGTGTATTCTGGCTTGAACCACTGAGTTATAAAAAAAATAAAAATATATATGGTTAAAAGGTCCAAAATATGACTCAAATAAGGGAGGGAGTTGTACTAGATGAATTGCATAATTTCTGCATTACAACACGTAGGTTGTATTTGGTTTGGATTTTGAATTTTGGTTTTTGTAATGATTAGAGAGAGAAATAAGGGTTATAATTAAAAAATAAGTATTAATAATTAGAGAGAGATAGAGAGAAAAATAAAAATAATATTTAAAAATAAGAATAATAATTGAGAAAACCGATTCTTAAGAACCAAACCAAATAAGGCCTGTAAGTTCTTTGGATACATAAGGCCATAAGGGGCTTTTCAGGACTGATAAAAAAGAAGGAAAAAAAAGAGAGGCCCTTTTGTTTTACGGTTCAAAAAAGAAAAAGAAAAAGAGAGGTGGAGAAAATTGTATCGTGCAGCACCCATAAAAAAAACGTTTATCTAGCCACGGGAAAAATTTGAATGCAACGGTAATTTGTTTTTTCTCAAGCCACACTTCTTTTCGTATCTTATTTTTTATAATTGGATGTTCAGACCAGCTTTTGCACATCTTGACTAATTTTGAGAGACCAATTCCATTATTCACTAGCGGGGGTCCTATTTAAAGCCAGGTAAAATAGCCCCAAAGGAGTTGATAAACCTAAAAGGTTTCGAACCTGAGATCTTAGAAGGCAGCAAAACCCTTATTCCCAAGCCTCGACCACTGGCCCAACCCCTTAGGATTACATTTTTTTCTGTATCAATATAATTTGGCATTTATGCTCTAGTAATAAATGTCATTTCTTTTCGGAAATGGCTATAATACACACTTTTTATTTGGGTGCGTATCATACACATCCTTAAACCTACAAAAGTTACAATTTTTTTATTATAAAAGTTACTAGACATACCGAAATATTACGAATCATAGAAAATGTTACGAATCATTTTGCTGAAAAGTCACGAATCATATTGCTGAAAAGTTACGAAAAATTAAAAAATGTTACGATTGCCAATGAGGAGACACAATCTGGATAATACAATAGATGAATATGATATACACCTTTAATGAGTGTATATTGTAGCAATTTCTTTTCTTTTACTATCTTTTGCAACACCAAGAGTATATGTTATTTGTGGATTTCGTCACGACGCGCAATTAATGAAAAGTTTCAAATCGCCGTAGGAACCACAATTAATAGGGTTCTTGGGATAGAGAGACATAACTCGACTACGTTTGAATGACTAGAATCTAAAATAGGAATAGGAATATGATTACCGGAAATCAAATTCTCGAGAATTTTCTTGGGTAGGAGTAGAAATATGATTACTGAGAATCGAATTCTTAGGAATTTGATACCTAGAGGAATTGCATTTCGGAGTTTGGATTACTTCAGTAATCTTGCATGAGAAATAATTATTTTGGAAATTTATTAAAATCAACATTTCTTTTTCTTAATGAATGAGCCAGGAATATGAGATTCTCATGAGGTAAGAGAAGAATTAGATTCCCACTTAGTCTA
This sequence comes from Vaccinium macrocarpon, assembly GCA_022606695.1. Taxonomy (NCBI): domain Eukaryota; kingdom Viridiplantae; phylum Streptophyta; class Magnoliopsida; order Ericales; family Ericaceae; genus Vaccinium; species Vaccinium macrocarpon. The sequence goes on along the minus strand of CM040177.1, from coordinate 10,829,510 downwards.
GGAATGTGATTCCTAATTGAATATGTCATTAGGAATCACATTCCTATTCATGTCTCTGTCAAATATTGGAATCATGAAAGTCTGACATCACATTCATGTTCTTGTCTATTCTAAACGTTGGAATCATGAGTAGATTCTCATCCTCCTTTGAAATTACTGCTATCCAAACACAGCTATAAGGTATCCATTCAGTGTTTTTCTGATTTTTACTGGTGAATGCTTGATCAATCCGTGGCAGTCGTGGAGCCAAAAAAATTGGTCCCGAGGGGCCGACTGAAGAAGTATTTGGATGAAAAACTGTACGCAATCAATGGTAAACTTTTCTTGTTCATTAGTATATCTATATAATATTCTTTTGTTTTATTGTCAACAATTGCAATGCGCATGTGTCCTTATTTTTTCGTCAATGAAAAAAATTGAGAAAATTTATCGTAGCGATATAAAGTAACATTAATTTTTTACAAGATCAAATCAAAATTATTTAGATTTTCAGAGATTGCTAAACTAATTACATAAATAAACAATAATCATATTACATAAATAAACAATAATCGTAAAGTATTCTAAATTTCGGGAGGGGGCAGGGCCCCATTGGGCTGCTGTAAACCTCTGCCAATGATTCTTGGTTATCATTATCAAGGAGTACACTCTACCTACAGAGAAGAGCCTTCTTTAGCGGTGATTTAGACAGATATTTGGAGATGCTACAACAACAATAGATTATATCTCCGTAAATAATGGATTTGCGCCGTGCAAATTCTCGCCGTTTATTCTAAGATTTAACGGTTCAAAGTCGTGGACAGTTTTTTTTACATCTGCAGTGCATTTAAGAAGGAGAGAGAGTGTGCATAGCTCCGAACCGTTGAATTTCGGGATGAACGGCGGAAATTTACTCGGCACAAATCTCTTATTTACAAAACCTCCATAAATAAGGGATTCTCTAGATTATGAGAGGAGAAAGATTTGTTGATTTGAACCTACAGATTCAAAAGAAAGAGTTGAAGAAACTATTGATTGTGTTTAGTTTGAGTTTTGAATTTACCACTTGATTGCTAAATCATTCCCTCGACGGGATTCGTATAACAGCTTCTAAAGAGTCCAATTTTACTAGTTTTGACCATTTAATCCACGGGACATTAGAAGGAAATAAAATGAAGTAGTAATATTAAAAGCCACATTTAAGTATCTTACTCCCTCCGTCCCATAAATTTTGATTACTACGAAACTACGTGCAATTTTCAAACTAAAAAATAATGTATTTACCAAAATAATTTTTGAATTTTTTTTGCATCGTATAAAAGTTCTCGCTGAGATCTATCAAATAAGATCCATATTGACTACAAAATTATTTTCATAGGCACGTTATTTTTTAGCTTGAAAATTGCACGTAGTTTCGTAGTGATCCAATTTAATGGGACGGAGGGAGTATGTTTTTAGCTAGAGTAATCTCCATTTCTTACACAAGAGTGTTTCGGGATGTTAAGATGTTGCGGTGAAGTGATGGCGAGTGGCTTTGTTTGAATAGATTTTGGAAAGAAAATTTTGAGAAGAATTTTTGAGATATTGTTTGGTTGAGTTTTTGAAAATAAGAATAATGATGTAATGATTAGAGAAATATAGAGAGAAAAATGAAATAATAATGTAATGAGTAGAGAGAGAATTTTTTTGAAAAGAAAGAATCTTTTTGAAAATTGTTTTTGAATATGGGGAAAAAATAGAAGGGAACAATTGGGCCGCATTTTCCATGTACAGTATCTAGTTAAAGTGATTAGTTTTATTTGAATTCTTTTTTTTTTTCTCCCTTCCTCGCGTGGATGATTGCGAGAAAAGAGAGAGAGGAGAGAATGCTCATCGCATTGAATTTTTTTTTTACTTCTTTATAAGAATGATGTCTGCAATCTTTTGGATTTGGAAGATGAGCTTTGTGTAACCGAGACAAGTAATTTTAGGCTATTTATCGAAAGAAAAGTGAAGTTATTAATTCAAGCCAAACTATGGGTATATATACCCTTTGGTATGTACAAAAGTGCATCCATAGTTTTTTGGGTATTAAGGTGATCGAGGTTTGGCCTAAAAAAGACAACTTAACTTATTTTTTGTTTTTATTGATTTTTTTTGCGTTTATTAGTTTTTCATTGATTTTTTTAGTATTATTGAATCGTCTCGGCAAGAGGAATCCAAAAAGGTAAAAAATTATTACTAGAACTCTCATTTTTTGAATAAGATCGAAAAATATGTAAAAAACTAACTTTTTGGTTTATTTTTGTTTTTATTCAAAAAATTTGTGAATGGATCATAATTTTTTACTTTTTTTTATTCCTCTCGCCTAGACTAACTAATAAAAAAAGTTAATGCAAAACTAAAAAATACGATAAAAAAATCTAATAAAATAAAAAAATCTAATAAAATAAAAAAATAAGTCAATTAAATTTTTAAGCCAAAACATAATGAAAAGATAATTTCTTAAGGCAAATCACATCACCCAAAAAAAAAAATCACATCATTGAAATTGAACTATTGAGGCACTCATTTGGGAATGAGATTGATATGACTCGATAGAAATTTATATTAGTATTGCAGGATGACTTTTGGTGAATGGAGCTTCCTGAGCTTGCCATGTGTCCCCCAATTCTATGCACTTTTTAAGCAATTAGCAAAGTCCTAAATGGTGATTGAAAATCAAAGGTCATTTTTTAAATCCCCAAAACAATCAATTATTTAATTCTATCCCAACTTAAAGGAAAATAATAAATTCAATTATATGGAAGTCTAATAGTCAAACACATAACTGAAACATTCTTTTCCTATTTTATAATGAGAAATTTTTGGGTATGGGGAGGATACCACGTGGTATCCACTCGGCACATTCGAGCTATCCAATAATGCAATCAACGGGCTGGATTGAAAATACCGTGTAGATTTTTAAAAAAAATAGAAAAGAAAAGAAAAAGTATAGTTTAATCTGAGCCGTCTGATGCAGTTTTTGATGGCTCGAATGTGTCGAAAGGGCACCACGTCACCCATACTTTATTTGCACCCAAAGAAAACCCGTGCTATTAAGAAAAGGAAACACTCTAATCAAAAGCCAATTATAAGCATAATTACAAAAGAAATATATATACCAAGATTATAACCACCTATTTTAGCTCGATAAATCGCGACCATTATACAGAAGTCTATTAGTCAAATATAACATAACCGAAACATTCTTTTCCTATTTTATGGTAAAGATCACATTCTCAAAGTCACGAGAAAATTTTGGGTAAGCCTCACTGATCACAATTGGCTTTCATATAATGGTAAGGATCAAAACCGCAATTGGTAAGCCTCCTTGATCATATTTTTAAACTTATGGTAAGGATCACATTCCCAAACATTTCATCCGTCCAGAATCACATTCTTTTCCTTTTTCATGGTTTTATTTTTGGTATTCTTTTTCTTTTTGTCACTGGCATGTGCAACCGCCTAATATAAACTTATTCTCCATCAATTTGGTATTTTTTCTTACCTTTCAAGTACAAAAATGATAGAGGTACAACAAAAGTCTCCAACATGGCTCCAACACACTCACATGGCGTATGGAGCCCACATACACTACACAATCAATTGTGTGTGGGATCCACATACCATGTGAGTGTGTTCGACCCATGTTGGAAACTTCTGTTGTACATTTATCATTCTTCTAAGGATTCAGAATAAGTTGATTTTTATAATCACAGGGTTAAAAATTAAAGAGGAGTGATAGACAATCCTTTGGGCATAGACCATCTCCAAGGGAAGATCATAGATAGTAGGGGTAGCAGCTTCGATTCCTTATCCGTTCTTTGAAAGGTAAATCTTTTGTTTTACTACAGTTTTTTCGATTCTTAATCAACAGTTTGACGCATAATTCATCTTGATGAAAACTCATGCTATGCTATCCTTTTCTCTTGAGATGTCCATTTTGTATCGATAAAAAGCTAGCCATGGATTAACTATTAAATTTGGCAAAAACCTCAAAGTTTATTAGACAAAGGCAGTATATTGGGTTGATAAAAAAGTTTTGCTTTATATTGGGTTGATATCTTAGAGACAGAAAGCAAAGGTTGGAAAGATAATAATTGGAAATTAGTATATCACATAATTCTTTTTTAATAGGCATAACAAAAGTTTTTGTTTTTTAATTGTAGTACATGATTGACGTACGTATCTCATTGACTCACATGTTCAAAAAATTAGGGATGACGAGATATGTTCAGACTAACAAATGTTATAATTTAATATTAGTTTTAAAAGGGATTATAAACAATCTAATTCTCCCACCCAAATTTTAAGCGGGCAATGTGTATTCACCTATATTTATATAAGAGTTGAAATTTCTATGAACTTGAGATAATCTAACAAATAATCTGATAATTTATGAACTTCATGTGAAATCAATAAATAATTCATAATTTTAAAAAGCTATAGGTTAAGAACAATTTTCTCTACATAAATGTTCAATTTTAGATTTTGCACTAGCCCTCAAATTTTATCTACTATTCTTCCTCTACGGTTGCTGCTATTGGAGTTTATTGAAGAAGTGTCTTTAGGATAATTAAGCAAGAAGATTTACTTGACTGATTTGTGTCTGGCTTACAGATAAAACAAGATAAAGAAGGAGGCCGACCAAGATTGTTGGAGAGAAAAAAAAAGAAAACCAAAAAAGGTATGGGGGAAAGAGTAAAAGTACCGATGAACAACCTAATCCAGCGAAACCTAATGACTCTTGGCATCAGGGATACATAGATAAATCATTTATTTTATTTGTGCATATACTTTGAATATCAAAATTATTAATTTCCCGTGCATAGCACGGGTTTCATGCCAGTCAGAAAGTAACGCAAGAATCTTTCTACCCGCACTGATTGTGGTACATCGACCACGTACTGACGGCGTTGGAGACTCCGTTGCAGGTTCCAACCGATAGATCCGAGTTGTTCATCATTCTCAAAATTGAATTCCGAGTCGGTCCACGTGAGAATCGAGGCAATTGACGGCTGTATGAGCTCAATTCAAAATCACTCCCATTTCATTCAAAATTTTGAATCAGTCAAATTAGGCTTTTTTTAACGAGGGCAAGAAGTTACTTAGAACAGTGCTAGGGGTATCCCATATATACACCGAAAATGCACATTGTGCCTTCGAGGGCCCACTTTTGGGTCCCAAATGAGTGATCCGGACCGTTCATTATTCTTAAAACATTTTTCTGAGGGGGCCCACCAAAAATCAGCTCAATCGGACGGTTAGAAGTGTTTGAACCAAGGTCTCGCCATTTCGAAGCAAAACTAAAAATATTTTAAGAACAATGAACGGTTCAAATCACGCATGTAAAACTCAAAAATGGGTCTCCAAAAATGCGGTGTGCATTTTCGGTGCAAATATATGGGGTACCCCATGTTTTCCGTATTACTTATCAACTCACCAAAAACAAATGCTGGCTAGAAAGGTGAAATAGGCATAGTTACACACTAGCCCAAGGTTGAATCAGTCAAATTCACAAATTAGTTGAGAATTACTCGAGGCAAGGCCCCCACATGCCAATTGGCTATTTCTGCCCAACAAGATTTGCTCACTTTCCAAAGCCTCTTCAATCCATTCTTTTCTTAGCTGTTTCGGACATCTGTTATAAACCCAGCAACAGCAGCTCAAAAAGAAAGGACAAGCCAAACCTGACTTTGTATTTCATGCATTTATATGTATCCCCTCCCTTTTGCATGGACAATGGTCCCCCTCGCCCTCTAAACCCTAAGCACGTGACCCTAACTTCCTTTTTTGGATTTTGCAATCAAGGTTGTCTGGCTAAGTTTACGCGAAACTTCACTAGTTTTCTTTCCCGTCTCACCATCCACGTTGGGACTATGAAATTTAGAAAAAAAAGCACTTGCGGACTAATTCCAAAAGGTTGCAAAGTTTTGAACTTTAGATTTCTGAATTTTCTGCTCATTCCAAAGCGATCTATTTGAGTTCCATTATGCTATCCCTTACCCTTATCCTTACCCCAAAACTAACCCAAGCCCTGACCTTTGACCCTCAATCCCAACTGAACCACACCTTAAAACACCTTGTCCAATTCCAAACAATACCCACACGTGATGGAATCTTAGCTTCGGTTGCGACACATATGTGGTGAGATCCCCTACAGATAATGATGCGGTGTGACGTGACAATACTCCTTAGGCTTCCTTTGGCTAAATACAAAAAACTGGTTTTTAAGTTTTGTCCTTATTCAATTTTTTTTTGTATTTGTTAGTCTTTGATCGATTTTTTGTGGTTTCTTGACTTGTCTCGACAAGAGAAATCTAAAAAGTATAAAATTATTAACCAAACTTAAAATTTTGTAAATAAAGACGAAAAATAATCCAAAAAACCGTTTTTTGCTATAATTTTTTGTCTTTATGCACAAAACTTTAAGTTTGGCTAATAATTTTATACTTTTTAGATTCCTCTCGTCGAGACAAGTCAAGAAACCATAAAAAATTGACCGAAAACTAACTAATACAAAAAAATTTGAATAAGGACAAAACAAAAAAAAAACCAAAAAACTAAATTTTTGGATTTAGCCAAATTAGGCCTAGCAAAAGTAATGGGTACCATACTTACACTTTCACTTTATTTAAAAAAAAAAAATTGTCAAACAATTAATCCCCAACTACCACACCCTTTAACCATCTTTAGTCATATCTCAATGGAATCTAATGTACATTACCAGTAGAAACTAGTAGAATGAACAATGGCCATCAATACGTGAAAGAGAATTATTAAACTCTACTTCAATGCTCATGCAGAGTTTCAGCCTCCTTTCATTTTCACTCTCTCTCAAGCCCCTTCTGTTACCTCTGTTCCGATCGCATTTACTATTATTGCCTGGTCATTTTGCTTTTTGAGCGTTGAGAGCTGTGCTGATCTCTGCTCCCTACTCTACTCTTCACGTAGACTACCTTTGGCTTTACTATATACAATGGCATGAAAGAGCTCCAAATTTCTAACCGTGCAATTGCGTTTGCTCTCTCAATTTCCCGCTTTATACATCCTCTTTCTTTTTAGTTTTTCAGTCAAGAATTGAGAGACCCATTTGGATTTTGGTTCCCCTGTTTATGCTCTGTTAGTCATATGTGGTGTTGGGTTAAGTCATCCATGGCCATGAGGAGTTTCAGCAATACCCACCACGCCATTTCTGTTATCTTCATACTCTTTTTGTGTGTTTGGTGCAATGGACAAGAAGAAGAGGCTTCAGCAGCACCAATGGAAAAAACAGAGAAAGAGGCTTTGTACTCTACTATTCAGGGTTTTGTGGGTAATTGGTGGAATGGCACAGATCTCTATCCAGACCCCTGTGGTTGGACTCCTATCCAGGTTCTCTTCACCCTCATCTTTACATATTTTGTTTATTTACTCCTCATTACTTCATTATTTGCCTTTTTGACGTATGTCGATTGTTGAGTTGTATCAGAAAAGTCATTCGACTTTTTAAAGATTCCTTGCCCCGAAAAGAGACTTTTTACAAGAAATCATTTCTACAGCTGCTAGTCCAGGAACTGTAAATATAAACAAGAAATCTTTTGCCCTTCATTTCTGCAGTTACTAGTCCACAAGAAATCATTTATTGTTGATGCTGAACGTAGAATATTCTCTAGCACATTTCTTCATTGCTTAGCAGAGATGGAGTCGGGGTGTCTTTAGGGGCGACCCTATAGTGGTGGCCGCTCCTATATGAAAAAAAAACCCTTTAGTATTATATAAAAAATAATAATTTTCAAAATTTTTCTATATGCACAGTGAAATTTTGCTTAGGCCAAGTTTTCACTATGGTATGTGTGAGTTTCTACTACAGTATGTTTGCTATTTTTGTACTACGACAACTTTTATTCTTGTATTACAAATTATCCAAGAATATCGAAAACACCGGCAATATTTTCGGTATTTTCAGCCTTTATAGTGTTTGTTATAAACAAAATCGGAAACACATCCAATCACCCATGTTGTTTTCATTTTTTCCAAGTTGTAATTATCATTTTTAAGTATCCTTTATTTTCTTTTTCTCCGCAGGGTGTCTCTTGTGATTTCTTTGATGGCTTTTGGTATGTCACTGGCTTGCATATTGGCCCCATTGATGAGAACTCTCTTGATTGTGCCCCAACTGTAGAATTCAGACCTGATTTGTTTGCCTTCAAGCGCTTAAAATCACTCTCATTCTTCAATTGCTTTGTCTCCCCCAGCTTCCATCCGATCTCTCTCCCTACTGATAGTTGGGAAGTACTTTCCGGCATGTTGGAGTCGTTAGAATTCAGATCAAACCCCGGTCTCACCGGACAAATTCCTACTGGTTTTGGTCACCTGAGAAAGCTCCAGTCCCTCATGCTACTAGAAAACGGATTAACGGGAGAATTACCGATGAACATTGGCAATTTAACCTACTTAAGAAGGCTAGTCCTTTCTGCTAATGGATTTAAAGGTCAGATACCCTGTAGTTTTGGTGTGCTGGATAAGCTCTTGATTCTGGATTTAAGTAATAATTCCCTATCAGGGCCTTTGCCTTTGACTTTTGGAGGGCTGGCGTCACTTTTGAAGCTCGACTTGAGCAACAACCAAATGGAGGGGAAGATCCCAAGTGAAATTGGCAATCTAAAGAATCTAACACTGTTGGATCTTAGCAGGAACAATTTTTCAGGTGGGTTAATTCAGTCACTTGAGGAATTGTGTTCATTAGAAGAGTTGATCTTAGCTGACAACCCAATGGGTGGGGACCTTTTGAGTGTGGAGTGGAATAGGCTTCAAGGGCTGGTAGTTTTGGATCTGTCCAACCTGGGGTTGACAGGTGGCATTCCAGATTCCATATCAGGGTTAAAGAGGTTGAGGTTTTTGGGTCTTAATGACAACAAGCTCACAGGCAATCTCTCCCCAAAGATTGCAGCCATGCCCAGTGTGGGTGCAATTTACTTATATGGTAACAATCTGACAGGGGAACTTAAATTCCCTGAAGGGTTTTATGGGAAAATGGGAAGGAGGTTTGGGGCCTGGAATAACCCAAATCTTTGTTACCCAAATGGGTTAGGAGGGTCAACAAGCCATGGTCCATATGGGGTAAGAAAATGTCAGCAAGAAGTCACACTCTATGGGGTTGATGATCCAGATTTGAAATCCAACATGGGTAATAATGGAAATCTGAATCAGAATTCCCAATTCATACCCTCTTTGGGGTTTTCAGTATATGGTGGTGAGGTGTTTTGGTGCTTATTTCTGGTAGCCACATCAATGGTGATTCTTCTGGGATGAGTAGTTTCCATCTTGAATCAGGTTGAGTGCAACTATGTTCATTTGCTGTTTTAGTTGGTGATTAGTAGTATTACTTACCGCTTCACAACGCTAAATAGCAATGGAATATACAAGTTGTGCAATACACGGGCGGGTAATGTTCACGTACTTTGAAGCGGATGTACATAATTGCACTCGATCATGTCACTATTGGAGGAATATAAGATGTTTAGATAGACCAATACGTTCTTTATCCTTTTTTTTTATTTATAAGAAAAGTGTTTTATGGCATTGCTTCTCTTTAGTTGGTGGTTTAATATTCTCTGGTATCAGCTAACTTGAAGCTATAACATAGCACTGTTGTTCATATTTTTCTTTTTTGGCTGAGTTAGTTCATTGCCTTTTTTCTTTTTTCGTTCGTTATTCCTAATCTATTAGATGGGGGAAGGGGAGAAGGAGACTTGATTCTGAGATGCAGTGTGAGACATCCAAGAGCTCTAACGCATGAGCTAGCTACCACTTGCAGTTCATGTTCATTGCCATTTGCTAAGGTTTATCATGTATGTGATGTGTTATGCATTCTCTCTTGGGTAGTTGCAAATGTTCTCTTTTGCCTTCTCTTGAATCACAATGAACTTTAAGCTTTCAGGGCAAGGAATTCTTTGTTTACAATTTTTTTTTTTACCAAAAGCATAATGCATTCATTAAAAAGACAAGTACAAAGGGCACTATTGTCCAAAAATACAAGAAAAAAAAAAAGAAGTAAAAAAGCAACAAAAAAACAATAATGGTAATGGAAAACCCATGAGTCCACTCAAGACTAGGTTTTGGAAAAATCAGATTTGCTTCATGCGAAAGCACCACACCCGCTGTTGCCATCACCGTCAACGCCTCTACCACTTATGCTAGCATTGTCACCTTGAGGAAGCCATTAGACACGGAAGCCCCATATCCACCACAGATTAGTGGCATCCAACCCAAAAATAGAGGGAGAGGGGAGATCTAAACTCTCACTCAAGATCAATATTGTTAGATATTTTTGGTGCTTTTCGGGTTGTCCAAAACCATCATTTGTTTATGGGTAGAGTTTTTAGAGGATAGTTGTTCGCTCGATGCTCCTCCCATTTTCTGCACCAAACTGACCGCTGCAAAGTCAATCTATTTGTGTGAAAGGTAAAAGCATTGCACATCTTGCACATTTATATATATATATATATATATATATATATATATATATATATATATATATATAAATCTTTCTCATCGGTGTATACCGATGGGCTTCCTTATCGGGACTCTTATTTTCAAATTTTAAATGATCGATTCGAAAATCGCCTAATGTGTTTTAAAAGGTGTTTTTAAGGGTCCCCGTGAGAAATCAGTTAAAAAAAATACCGGGAAGGACTTGATCCGATCAGTTTTCGATAAAAACTATATATATGCATTTTATCTAAAAACCGACGGATCAAGCCCTTCTCGCATTTTTTTCACCGATTTTCGCGGGGCCATTAAAAACACCTTTTAAACACACGATCGGCTCGACATTTAAAATTTGATTGGAAAATAGGAGAATTAGAGGGCTCCTCGATGGTAGTTTCCATCGTGGAGTCCTGATGGGAAGCTCACTGTATATATATATATATATATATATATATATATATATATATATATATATATATAGTCCCGATCTAGTCCGGGAGTCCCGGATCCGGGACTCCACCTTTCCGATATTTTTTGATGATTCGAAGCCGCTCAATGTGTTCAAAAGGTGTTTTCAAGGATTCACGCTGAAATCTTCAAAACAAAATACCGGGAAGGGCTTGATCAGCGCAGCTGCGAAAAACTTTATATTTTGCTTTTTAAAAAAACTACTTGGATCAAGCCCTTCCCGGTACTTTTTTTTGAAGATTTCTCGCGTGGACCTTGGAAAACACCTTTTGAACACATTGGACGGCTCAGATTTTCCAAAAACAATGTTTAAAAGCATCAAAACACCGAAAAAGGCTCCAGTCCGGGAAATCCGGGATCCCGGACTGGATCACCGGTGTGTATATATATATATATATATATATATATATATATATTATAAAAAATTATATTTTTGCACATTTGCCTTTCCCATAAAACTCTCCGAAAATTTGCTTTCCATATCAATCAGACAATTTTATTTTTACTTGCCGAAAATTCGCTTTCCATATTCATATAAATATATTGATATCAAGAAAACGATTTTCTTTCAAAATGATTGAAAACTTTGTTTTCCATATAATTAAATATATTTATATCAAGAGTCGATTGTTTTGGTTCATGTCTTTCCATATGTCCATCATTGAAAAGATCATTATAGTTTTGTTTTGGAAAGTATCAAGGTGATACTACTATGGAGGGTGGCACTTCCCATGCATATATAAGGGAGCATAACTTTGATAAGTTATGCACTTTTTTTTTTTTACGGAAAAAGAACCGAAAGAGTATTTTTCCATATATATATATATATATATATATATATACATTTGTTTCCATGTGTATTCATTCGAAGATTTTGTTTCTGTTTGGAGAGAATAAAAGAGGACCTCATGTTTAGGCATCCATCTTGGCTATATATAGGAGCACTATCCCTCATTAGTGGGATGCACATTTTTTATGCAAGGAAAAAAAAACCGAGAGACTATATTATTGTGCATTGGTATTTTGAAGTACATTTTTTTGACAGAAAAAATCGAGAGAGACTATATATATATATTGTTTTGTGCTTTTAGTTTTTGTAAGCAAACACTTTTCATATCATATCATTTGGTGTTCGTATTTCGTGGTGCCATATACTGCTGTGGCTGAATCTTTTGGAGATTGATTCGGAGCTGGTTGAATCCGGAGATCGGGCGTGAAGTCTGTGGTTCATCTATTGAATCTTGAAGAAGCTTTGGGAGCATTGGAGTTTGGCGAGAATAGGTAAAGGCTTGGAGTAAGATTTTTACTATTTCGCAATCAATACTTATTTTTTATTAATAGAATAAAATAGTAGTGTTAGGCCATGGTTTTCGCTTAGGGTTATTTAGGACCCTAAGTTTTTCCACGTAAATCGTGCGTTTTGTGTCTCCATTTTATTTTCACTCCACTACTTGTGGTTTGGTTAAATTGAATTAATCAAACAATTAACCAGCTTTTTATTTGATAATTTTTAATCGGTTATTTTTCTTAAAAATTTTTAATTTATTTATTTTATTTTTATCAAAACTCCTATTCACCCCCCTCTAGGAGTAAATTGAATGTTTCCGCATAATTTCAAATATTTCTTTTCGTAGTTATCAACTTATCATTATGCTTCTACAATAAGTTAGAATCCCAAAATTAGATGAACAAATTGGGATGGAGGAGTAGTATTTTGTAAGGAGTCTAATATTCAACGGCAAGGTTGTCAAATTGTGAATTGATTGAGAATCGAAATGTCCTTTTCCGAATCATGAATCGCTTCAATTCAGTCATGATTTCTATAACTCATGGAGACCTATGTATATTGATTAGGGTAACAAAAACATATAGTACAAATGAAAGTTTTAGGCCTAAATCAATAAAAACCTTCTTCTAAATTATGATTTGATAAAGATGTGGAGTTTTAGGGAAGCTATTTCTATTGCAACTACCAAGAGATGAGGATTGGTTAATCCTACTTGATTTCTTTTTTGTAAAAAAGAGTTAAAAGAACAAAACAAACCTTTAGAAGGTCTATAGGGTGATTGAATTCCATTTATCTTTCTCATATTCAATTCATTCTCGTAATAAATCTTCCTTCCTTATTACCTATAATACTACATAAGGAGAAACATAGAGAAAAGATGGCATATAACAATACTAAAGACCTTAAAATAATAGTTTGAACCCTTCTCCAACAACAAAAATGCAAAACAAGACTAAAAAATGAATTCCAGAAATTTTAAGTGAATCAAACGATTTGCCGATTCACTTACGATTCACAACTATTTCCGATTCAAGCAGCCTATTCGTATCGATTACCCACAGAATCGTATCGAATCGTATGATAAGAATCATGAATCATACGATTTTAACAACCATGTTCGACGGTGACAGAATAATTTGGTATTTTATGGTCCTCTCATTTCAAACTAAAACACCCATGACATACCGTCTCAACAAAAGAGAATTAGATACTCCTTCCTACAGGGCCTGTTCCCATATTTTGAGAATGAAATCTCTTTTGTTATCCATGTCACTCTTCAACTAGTAGTTCTGTTTGGACCAAATTCCGGTCCAGTTTTCTATCTTTCAGTATGGTCCAGTTTTGGGCTCTTGTGGACCACTCTAGTCTCTGGACTCATAGCAATGATCGAGACGGTTCATACTTTAAACCTTGTTAAAAACTAGCTTAATCAAGCACTGATAACTATGTGTACAAATTACGTTTGTTGTAAAAAAAATGAACCGTTCAAATTCTAACCACTCATAGTATACATAAGCAGTAAATTATTGACATATTTATCAATTCTTAATCAGGTTAATTTTTTAGTGGAGCATATATTTATTATTTTCTGGGCTGTCCAAGATGTGTAGTCGAGCACTATGTAGCAATACTGTACACATACCCAAGTTTTTCTCAGGAGTGGCAGTTGTCACATTAAGCCATTGAAAGTGAATGTTTAGGGCAGGGCATAGACTAACAGCGGTTTTCCAGCATAACCGTACCCTTTTTCAATCGACGAGTAGAGTTTCAGCTTGGACACATGTTAGTATAGTACAATAAACAATTGCTTTGTTTGGTTGAGAGTTTCAAGAAGAACTTTTTAAGAAATATTTTTGAGATAGTGATTGGATGAGTTTTTAGAAAAAGTAATAATTAGAGAGAGAGAGAGAGAGAGAGAGAGAGAGAGAGAAATTAGAATAATAATTGGAGAGAGAGAGGTATAAGTAGAGAGAGAAATATATTAATGATTGAAGAAATGAGAGATGGGGAAAGAATCTTTTTGGAAATTTTTTTAAAAATGTGAAGTGAATACAGTGAATGTGTCTAGTGTCCTTCTTACTTATGTTGGGGTATCTCTATCTTCTGTTGCAGTTATAGCTTGGTTCCTTCTTTGCTCCTGGCTCATTATTGGGATTCCTGAAACTCAAAGACTCTAATTGCGGGGTTTATAGAAGGGTTGAGTCAAACCAGTGACCTATAAGTCGTAATGGGCAGCTTTAGCGTTGCGCAAGGTCTGCCCTGCAAGTAGAGAGGTTGTTCTAGAATTGAACCTGTGAGCCTCTCTAGCTCGTTATTGGGGTTAAACATACCTCTAAAACCACCCATGCGTGGTGAAATTTTAACTTCGGTCCTGACATAAGTGCAATGGAGTTCCCTATAAATAATGGGACTTGGGGTTGCTACTGTGCAACCCCCTGCACAGCAAAGTGCTATCTGCTATGCACCCCATGGCACAGCTGTGTCAAGAATTTTTCCACGATCGGAGACGTTCACCGCGTAGAGCTTGTTGAGTACTACTAGTGTACCAAAAATCAACTCGATCAAACATGGTTAATTGCCTCATCGGAACACAAATAACTTGAAAAAACATAGGTTCAGTGGTTTTGTTCTAGTGTTTGTGTTCATTTGTGTTCCATTTTTTTCAAGGTGTTTGTGTTCGATGAGACACTTAACAATGTCCGATCAAGTTGATTTTTGGGTACACTTGTAGTACTCGACGAGATCTACGCGGTGAACGTTTCCGATCATTGAAAAAATTTCGACGCAGCTGCACCATGGGTGCACAATACGCTGATGTGCAGGGTGCTGTACAACAACAACCCCAGATCCTAAATAATTATATAGTGGGACAGGGCAATAACGAATCTCAGGAGTCGGGGTGTTTGTCCCCTTCAATTCATATTAATATTTTTAGTTTCTCATTTTCCAATTCTATTCTAGGTGTTTGGTAAGGAGCCACAAAATGCATTTTCAGTTTTTGAGTTTAGAAAACGAAAGGCAGTAGGGGGATATGAGATTTTTTACTTCTCATTTTGCTTAACATAAAGACTTACAAAATATATTATGTACATATCTCACAAACACCATTTGTGTTGCAAAATGCATTCTGTAAATATTTTTCAAAACACTTTATGAATTCACTAATACATTATGGGGGCATTTAGGAGTCTCATATTTTCAGCTTTTCATTTTTTACTTTTTGGCTTTTTAAATTTTGGTCAAAATGTATTTTGAATCTAAAAGAGTGTTTGAAGAAATGTACAGAATACATTTTGCAGGAGGAGTAGTGTATGAGAGATAAATGATGAAAATGAATTATGAACCGGTAGTTAATCATTTTGCCCTTTTTTTTAATTACGGTATAAAAATGTGTATGAATATTGCTTTAAGCAATTTTTTGAAAGTAATATATTGTGAAATATTTTTTTTTATCTTACTTAATTTAAGTCTCCTACAATATTGATAATTTGTTGGTAATTAGTACTTCCTGTCTCGAATTTCTTATCGACTTGGAGAAATAACGATTTTGTGCCCCATATCCTTATTTTCCACACAATTTTTGAGGGGGCACGTGTACCCAAATGTTTAAAAAATGTGTGGTGGATAAAAAGAGTTGGGTCATCAAATGACGGTGCTCTAAGATCGCCCATGTTCGGTTGGGAGTTTTGGATCGATTTTGGCCCGGTTTTAGTTTTGCTTACATCATCATTTCTCTCTATATCTCTCAACTTATTACACCTGCTTACATTATCAAAACTAAACTAAATCTACTAACCGAACAAGGCCTTATCCTTTTTCTCATTTCTCTCTTTATCTCTCTCCATTCATTACACATGATAACATCATCAAAACTAAACTAAACTATTTAACGAAACACAACCCTAATAATTTTCGGGTGGAACCACTTTTATTGACTACTATTACTTAACAACTGCCTCAGAATTCGTGCTGAGATATAAAAGTCATGCTTAAAAATTCAATTATTGCTTGTTAATATTCCAAATCCTATAGTAGTACATTATTAACTACATATTAATAATCTAAACAATGCACTGTTTTCTAAGTAAACTTCTCCATGCACAACATTATTGAACAAATTAAGAGGTTAGTTTATGTTCCATTGTGAGGAAATTATAGTGACTTAGCGGAGAAAACTAAAGAAAATTTATGTCCACGTCACAAGTTCTAACGGCATCCCAAATAGCCTCAGTAAATATAGAGCCTAAAATACTAGTATACAGTGTACAGTTTTCATTATAGCTATTGGAATTTGCCTTGAATTATAGATGTTAGAAGAAAGATACAATATTTGTCGCGAGCAACTTGCAATTTGGACCGAAGGTTCTGTTTCTGGAAAAACCGCCCTGACGGAATTAAGGGTCTCCTGGGTGGGTTTAGCAGATTTGGGGTTTTTAGTTTTTCTGAAAAATTCATCCGGGTGGAAATTAGAACCACCCGGACGGTTTTTGGCTGACTTTCGTATAGAAAAGTGGGGCTACGCATTTTTTTTGAAGGTTTTGACCTAATTTTTTTTGAAGGTTTTTGGCTGACTTTTGTATAGAACCAGCCTTGGGGGTTTTTAGGGTTCGGATTTCTTGAGTGAATCCCTTTGAGAGAAACCCCATGGAGTTCCCCATAGATAGTATCAATTTAACATATTCTCAATTAAAATATGGTGAATTTTGAGGAAAGAAAAATCAATTAAAAATACAAAGGGCAGGCCCAACAATAGGTAGGTAAATTATGTAACGTACAGTGCACATATATGTTATAGCTTTACACTTTTTTTTTATCAACAGTCTAACAATTCTCTCTATTTTACCTATACTCATTATAATATTGTTACTTTTTTAGTTCTTTATTTAAAAAGAATTAAATAATTAAAAGCCTACTGAGCCTCAACAAATATGCACGTATAACTAGGAATATTCACAAAACTAAAGTACCTAGCCTTAAAGCTAGTCTTTTGGACCACTATTTTAGCATATTTACTTTACCTAATCGCTAAAGAGAGGCTGTTGCAGTGCTCTTTTGGTTTTTGCCCAAGTAAAATACCAAAATATTGTGTTTATTGAGCCTCGTTGGGATGCCCCAACGCCGGCTAAGTGCAAGGCCGGCCCCGGGGTAAGCCTTGCAAGTCTGTGGGCTTGGGCAAACCCTTGGGTTAGGGCAACCAAAAAAAATTAATAAATTGTTGAGAAATACGTTATAGTATTTAAATATAGTGACGGGCAAAATATCTGTAGAAGCTGGGCAACGCTGTTGGTTAGTGTCTTGCTTCTTTTTCCCAGGAGAGTCAGGTTCGAATCTTCTCGTCCTACTTGAGATTTTGATGCCTTCTTTTTGGATAAATTACACTGACCTCCCTGAGATTTCTAACAACAATAACTTCAATAAGAACTTCCCCTTCAGATTTTCTAAATGACAATGTCCTACATCTCACTTTAACTAATTGGATTAGGTAGCCCATCACACACACACGCCTTTAGTTACGCGTGGTATATTTTATGCAACTCCAATTTCATCTTTGTGTAGGAGAAAGTTTTGGTTATCAACAGTAAAAAAAAAAAAAAAAAACTTAACTAATAACGACAAAATGTGCAACTAACCAAAAAAAAAAGGGTAACTATTTTGGGTATACGGTACATCCTTATGCATAACTTTAACATATTTTTCGGTAATTGATACCCTAAAATTTTGTATTGCAAAAACAGCAAAAAAAAAAAAACAAGCATAAAAAAACCAAAATTTATGTGTGTCGTCCTCTAAAACTATTTATACTAAATATTTTCAACGTAAATCTCTTCGTAGATAACATCAAAAAAATGTAACATGCACCAAAATTAGGCACAAAATACTTAACATTTCCACGGTAGCCTTCCTGCTCATATATCGTAGCAACCCCATTACAGCTTATACTACACTTGTATTTTGCACCAAACCAAGAAGAATTTGTTTCAAAAATGTAAGAAAAGTTATTTTCTTTAAATAAAAAGCACTATAAGTGGAGTTATATATTGAATTTGAATTTGAATTTTTTGATGTAATTCAAGCTAAAAATAATATGTAACCTTGATTTTTTTTTTTACTATTATGTCTTCTTTTTGTTTCTACTCCCTCTGTCCCAGTTTATTTTATTTTATACAACTAGTTTAGATCAATCAAATAAGATCCATATTTACACTTAGATTGAAAACTATAAGACTTTTAAAAAAACACACATAACTGTAGTGAGCAAACAAATTGGAACGGAGAGAGTATGACTTAAAAGTAGGTGGGCAACCAAGCATAAGGTCGGGCATGGGCAACCCAACCTCGGGGCCGGTCCTGGCTAAGTGTTGCACAAGTGGCATGCATGAGTACACGTAATGATCATGTTGATATAGCAATTTCAGGAATTAGATATATTTCGCGTCTTTTTTTTCCACCTTTCGTCATACCACCTATAACTATATTAAACTCATTTTCATAGAATTTGAACACGCAGTCTCAATGTACTTAGTATTGCTACATAACAATTAGGCCAATCGCCCTTGTTAGATAACTTTCATGTCAACAACTAGGAATGATCTAAGCCATTAGATCATTGTCAATGATGACAAAGCTAGGAGAGATGTACGGTGATTGACAGAATGAGTACCACATATTCACAAAGATAACCCAAGACCAGGCGCTAAGGGGACAACCGCTTGTATTCAGTTCACTTTAATACACTAAAAACATGGTTTTTCAAACTCGTTAAATTCACCGTATGTCTTAATTCGATGATTCGAATAGTTAATTGTTTAAGTTTTCATAAGTCAGTTATTGATTTAAAAAAATAATAAGCCGGTGATCCAAGACCACTTCAATAATTACTCGTTACACTAGCATGATATGCACTGAATATCCAATGCGTTTTTTGTACTTACTGGATCCAATTTCTATCTGTCATTATCAAGTATGTCGTTTTACAATAAAAGTTTGATGTTATCAACCAAAATTAAAGATTGAAATGGCATAGTAATACGTAGCTAATAATGTACCATATGATTTGATATATTAACGAGATATAATTGAATTTGTTGAGCATGACATTTTATATCGCAACATGAATTTTGAATTTGAGGCAGTTGTTTAATCATAATTGAAGTGGTTCCACAAAGAGCATCTCCTGCCCCGACCCATTTTTGTATTCAAGTTTTGGCGAAAATTTGGGTCGAAAGTTGTATCTGGGGATGCTTTCTCCAATGTTACACTCTTTTTAAGCATTTTTTTAGAGTTTTCTCCCAAAATTTGAGTCCAAATGACACAAAGCGATAAGAGGTGTAGAGACCAAAAGAAAAAAGGTATAGATTTGGGCCTCCCCTCGTTTGGTTTAGAGAATAAAATTCAAAATTAAGTGGGTAGGTTGTTCATATGCAAATTTACGACAGGCCAAGTCTTATGCAACATCACAAAATGGCCCACTTAACGTTTTTAACGGTTTGGATTGAAAATAACTATTGTATGAAATAGTTCGTCTTATTTCATGCGAATAGTTTGTTTCAAATCCTACCGGCCCATCCAAATAACTGACGGTTGGGATGCAGATAAGACTGCACAACAGCGTCCCGCGTCCAGGCAAAAGGGTATGCCAGCGATGGATTGAAAGATGCTCCAATATGATATGTACTGGATCCAATGTTTTTTTCCCTTTCCCTTGAACTGCAGTGTATCCAATTCCGATGTCTATCGTTCTCAAGTATGTTGTTTTCTAAAAAAAGTTTGTTGCTTTCAAAAAATCGTGATGTGTTGTACAAAAAAAAAGTTAGATGTTATCAACCCAAAAAAGGTTTGAAGTCCCATGGGGGGAGGACCACATGAGCCAATCCATATATGGTTTCTTACAAAAGCTTCGCACGCAAATGATCCCCTTTCTTGTACATTATTTGTCGTTATTGGGAAAAATCTAATATTTCCAATTTACCCTTGTTCTTTGATCCAACCACTTTTCCATCAATTTTTTGTATCACTCCAAAGTATATCAATTTAAATGTGCATATATTATTTTGTACTTAAAATTCGTTCAATCCCACCACTCTCATTGGTTGGGATGGATTGTGGTCAACTATTGTAATACACTTCGAATCGGACGGAATCAAGATCCTCTCAAGTGATAATCTTATCATGAGAAGCTTATGGTGAAGGTTGTTTGGTTTGGGATATAGTTATTTAACCGAGTCCCCACCGTCGTGTTTATTTGGATCCATTATTAGGAATGAGTCTTTGTATTTTGATTGGAATTAATAATATTATATGTTATCGTCTTGAAAAAAAGAGCAAAATGAGACCCATTAGGGTCTTTACTTGACAATTGTAGCCGTTTATTTTGTATGCCCCAATGTTTTCAACATCTATATGCAAAACATCAAAGTAATCGAACTTAGATGAATCTTAATTTTCACAATCCATGCATTGGCCGTCTACTTCATCTTAAGACCAATGCGATTTGAATTAATAAGCTCTTATCAAAGCTTGATGAATACATTGATACAAAAATAAACGGCTGATCAACTCGTGTCAAGTGGGGTTGTTGTGAGTATCAGAATCGTTTAGTTTGTCGGGAATGTTGAGTAGATCATTCATGTAAAAAATTAAATTAATTAGATATTGATAGCCGTACAATTGGATACTATTTATTTTACGAAAATGGATGGCCAATATCATTTGGAAAATAAGCTGCAAGACAAATTTGTCTCAATTATGTATCTAACAATCTTAGATTGTCAAATTTTTAGCAACTGCAATGCGCTCAATATTTTGGAAAAAGTGAATTGTTCCGATCCAAAATAAAGACTTCATAGACCCACAATTGTAGTCATTACAAAGATGTAGAAGTTGGAGATTCCACATTCCAATCGATGAGAGCGATGGATAATGCTCATCCACTTGAAAGTGAGTTTATATTCGTATAGATGATTTTTGAACGGCCTAATTTTACGCCACTAATGAAGGAAAATTGTTTTCCGTAACGATATATTGCTTGCGATTTGTTATTTTAGTCTTCTTTTCCATCTTTCTTTTTTTGTTTTTTTATTTTGCTTTAGTAGTAAGAAACTTATTAATAATGGTACATCAGTGATCAAACCAGAGGAACAGAGGAAAGGAATCCAACAAAAACACCCAAGATTAATTGAAACCTAACAACAAGACCCTAACCACCCAAATCCTCGTTTGCCCAGCACCGTCTTTCAATCCAACAGACTCAAACTGTCACAAACAGAGGCGGGGAAATCCATGTAGGAGTGCACAAATACCAGGCTAGGCTCATACTAGATAATTACGAGATTTGTGCATTCTCAAGCCTAGTCCAATTGAAATTCTGTTTTCCAAATCTATTCAACAAGTCAATTTATTTTTCTAAAAGCATGGAATCACAAACATAAATGAATCAATCATAACGATCACAATTAGAATTTGATGGGCTACCGAGCCAGTGTGCACTACTTACGACCTAACTTTGCATTGTATAAGTGGTTGCCCGAAGCGTAGGGCTACGTCGGATATAACATAGTACCCAGAAGACCGAGGTCGAATCCATAAGGGCCAAATGCAACCGGCATGAGATTTGACTTGCGATGAGATTTTGGCGTTAAGACTGCCACCTTTTCAAGTGGATTTATTTGGTGCTATCTCTTTACCTCTAAAAAACTAGAATTTGGAGGTCTGAACGATTTAAACTAAAGGTAAATTCAAGGGACTCATAGCATCCATGACTTGAATTAAGTTGCTAGTCTCATGATTACACAGTCATGACACGTAACAAACACTTGCGCAACCGGAAGTTTTAATACTTTAGCGCATTTAGATTCAAGAAAATGGGTTTGCTCAAGATTAGAGTTCACTGAGGCATTTTCACAAACACTTAGGATGTCATAGCTCTAAGCATTATGTGTGGCAAGTGTCAAACCCTTGCCTACATAAGATTAAAAACAAAAAAGGTTAACAAATCTTAGTTTTGATACATAAAACTTGAATCCTAAATATAAACGAACCTTCTTTGAAGCTCATTTTGAGAGAAGAATAACATAACCCAAGCCATGGGGTGCTAATCATCCCATGACCTAGCCTTGCAACATTACTCACACATAATCAAAGGAGACAAGAAAATACTAAGTAAAATGACATAATAATATGAAACATTGATTTTACTAAAATATAACACGAATCCGGAGAGTAGAACAAGAAACTTAGAACTTTAATGAAGAAAAAAGCCTTAAATCCAACTAAATAAAGCTCCAATCCAGAAAGAAGGAAGAGTACAAGTGAGTAAATGAAGGGTTGGGGTAGAGAGAGAGAGAGAGAGAGAGAGAGAGTGGAAATGAAAGATAACCATTAAAACTGATGTTTGGGGGCTTTTATAGCCTCCATAAACATGATACAAAAGTCTAAAATGCTCCTAGATTAAAAGAGGATCGTGCACAAGAGTTGCTGAATCTTGCAGTGGATGCTGCCGGTATCTGGAAATAGTGTGTATTTGTAGATACTAATATCTGGGCTTCAAAGTTGTTTCTGTTCACAAGATACTAGAATCTACAAATAACCCTTATTTCTAGATACCAGTATCTCCCGGGCAGATTTTTAACCCTAATTCACAGGCTCGCCCCAGCTTCATCGGAACTCGGAAGAGGCTATTCTTGAACCGTTGGAAAGTTCTATGAATCTACTTTCAAACTCAAATGACCTCATATTGATGACTTTTTGCATTTTGAGAGAAATAAGTCTTTTCCTATAAAGTGTGCGGGTTTTCTCGAGGCTCATAGCTCCAAATTTTTGTATCCTTTGTTTCGGGCCTTCTTGAATCTTCCAAAGCTCATTGAATCGACTTCTAAGTTTCGGCAATTGTCCTCCATGACATTGGGGACTATGGGGTACTTCCGGATACAACTGGAGATTATTTGAAGCTTTAGATAAGCCTTTTAGCTTCGATTTCCTGAAACTCATCAAAAACACACCATGAGCAAAATCAATCAAATAAAGCCAAAATATGCAAGTGTGTATGATAATTAAGAAAGATAAACCCTATTATTTACAATATTTAGGGGTTACCATGCACCCCTACCATGTCTGGAAGTGGGGTCAGCACCCGATCACCATCTTTTGAACATACAAACATAAATCAAACGCCCTAAAAATGGCCACTCACTAGCTCCAACAAGAAAACAACACCTCGAGTGGTCCATCTTAGATCTCCTTTGACAAACCTTTTGGATTCGGAATGACGGCTGTCAGCATAGAATAAGTTGAGTTTTAATCAAATCACACCGGTGGCGATCAAATGTGATCACCTTTGCCAAAATGGTGACCTAACCGGAATAGAGCTACACCTGTAGACTTCGGTAACCCATCGCACCAGCGCATAACCCAAACGGCCTAAGACCCATCTGTCAAGATCCAACTCTTCAGACCTCACAAACTTCCGAGAAAACCCAACATTTGACAACCTAGACCCTCAACACCAGAACTGCAGCCACACAAAAATAAAATAAAGAGAAGAGGAAAGGGAGAGAAGAATGCCTTCCAGGCATATAGCCGTCATACATCGGAACTACCACGGTAACACCGCTGCACCGATTTGGGCCCACGATGCTCGAAAAAGTCAGAAAATCAAATCCACATCGAGCAAGGCAAAGACGAGGTGAGAAACTAATTGGGGAAGGAGTTAAGGCAAGGAGGGGAAGAAGAGGAGGGGGAAAGGAAAGGTAGAGAGAGAAGAGGGCTGGGAAAAAAAAAAAAAAAACCCATATTGTTTTGCTATTGACACTTGATTTAACTAACAAACTTGCTAGGTTAATATGTAGGTATCATTGTAAATAAAATTCTCAAATCTTATTTATTTATTTATTTTCCTTCTTCTTTTAAATAAGCTTATGTTTTTTTCTTAGTGTACTCAATTACTAACGTTTTAACTGATCGCTTTTGTTTCTCAATCTTAGAATCCTTAACTATTTGATCACATTTAACTAATGTTTTCGTGTTAATTGTAAGTATCATTATGGCTTGTTGGTCACACTCAGAAAGGCAAGAACGAAATTGTAGAGCAAGCTCGACTTTTGTAGTCGAGCCGGCTTTGTTAAGAACGAGCCAAAAATTGAAATCGGTACTACTTGGCCACAAACGAAGCCGAGTCCTTAACGGTCAAGGTAATTTACTTAAGGCCTCCTTAAACGAAAGCCCAACCTACGAATTAACCTGGAGCTTTTCATGAAAATGAAATTGAAATGAAGGAAGCTTTAAATGTGCTCGTTAACTAAATGAAATTAAAATCGCCCCTCGCCTACCGTTTTATTTATCGAACCGAAGCGCTGCGCTGCGCTCGCTGTTTAACAAGTTCGCCACGAAGATTTCGATTCGTTTAACCTTTAGTGTCTTATCACCACATGGTGTTGCCATCGTTGTTTTTATGGTGTTGCCATTGTTGTTTTTGTTTGTAATGACTGATCTTTTTTCTATCGCTTTCATTGTTTTCTTTGGTTTCGCTTTCGTTCAACTTTTTTTTCTTTTGTTTTGCTTTTGTTATTTCGCTTTTTTTAGTAACTTTTCTTCACATTTAATTAAGTCACAATCAAAGAGTTTAATAAGTATATACTTATGCATGTCGACCATTTTGATCAGTAACATAGGATAAACGTAGCTCCTAATTCGACCATGTGATAACAGTAATATCATGATTAATCTTTTTGAGGACACGATTTTACTATACAATTATATGGGAACGCTAAAATAAATTGATCTTTACTAACAAAAATTTTGCCACTAAGTTGTTACTAAAAATGTGTCGCTATACTATTCATTGACAACTTTTTAGTGAGTTGTCGCTGATCTTGTAATTAGTGATAGTTTAGTACAAAAAGTTGTCTCTAAATACTTTTAGCAACACATTTTTAATAACACGTTATTATTATTATTATTATTGGCAAATTAAGATCTCATTAAGCAAACAAACCAAAAACATGAGGGAAAGCAACCATACAAACATCTTGACCAGAATTCCTAGCAAGTAGTGACACGTCATTGTCAACTAAAACTCAATTTTTTTAATTTTATTTTTTGTAGTAGAAAGGCTAGAATACATGCCTTCTATTTGGGTGTGCATTAGATGCACTTCTAAAAAAAGTTATGAATTGATTACCTCTTATAAATAAAAAGTTACAATAAAAAAGAAGAAGTTATGAATCTTAATGAAAATGTTATGAATTATATTGTCGAAATGTTACAAAATACTAAAAAATGTTACGAGTGAGTAATTGACCATGAGGTGACATAATATAAAATATACAATAGGTGCATATGACACACACTCAATTAATACAAATACAGGAATAAACCAAAACTATCAAAATCTAAAATGAGCAACTGCAAAGAGCACACAGGGTCACAAGCTCAAAGACATACTGCCAAAACTTACCAACAGTTGGTGCTAGCGTATAGTCTCTTCTTGATTCAATGGTAGAGAACACCTGGCTCAAACATTTAATAGAAAACACAGAAGAAATCGTCAACCACCCACAAAGGGGGCCCACAAAGGGTAAGACATTCCCACAGGGGATAATTTCCCACACGGGTACCAAAAAAACAAAACGAAAATGAAAAGAAGAAAAACCAAAGAAAAGAAAACCCCGCGGTTGAAAATGTCGCAGGAAGCCACAGCCCAGACTTATTTGCTAGAGGACCTCAGCCATGCCACCCAAGCTCCATCTTGTTGGAACATTTTCAAAATATTTAATGGATATATGGTATTATTGGTGAATAGTTTTAATCCAGAAGGTATGTCATTCAGGTTAAATGAGTGGCCCTGATTATTAGATTTTAGTACAAATTGTGTGTCTATTTGGAACAAACGAATAAGCATGCCTATTTTAACCATTTATTTTAACCAAAGAGGAACGATCTTTGGCTAATAATCACGATTCATATAAAGGCAAGGGTTCTACCAATTGAATATATAGAATCAATATGATTCTGAATATTGTTCCTTCTTCCTTAAAATATCTCCTCCTCATATATACTTTCCGCGGGCTCGTAAAATTCAAATGTGTTCTAATCCTTTTTCTTCTATGCATAACTCAGTTGAACAAATAGTCAATCGGGACTAGGCTTTATTGTATCTTGTTGGAGTTGAATTCACTCGAATTGGTGGGGCAAAATATTGCCTTAACGACAAAGACATTGTAACGCGTCTTGAAGCAACCATTTATTCTCTTCAATTTTATCCAATCGTGCATATGATTTTTGCAGCAACACGTCTTCGTCATATCTAACCTGTCTCTGATTTTCCCTAAACGGTTCGGATCGGATGGAGCTAGGAAGGGGGCGGTGGAAATCGAAGGAGGGGTGGGGCGAGTGACGGAGGGAGATGGATATGGACACGGATAGTATAATGGTGTAGAAAACATGCAATTCCTTTGGAAAAATTCTAGCCCGCATCCAATAACATAATTTCAACTATCTTTTTCTCATCCGTTGACACTGAAAATTCCATAGTCCTTGGCGTGCAATTAACTTATCTCTACTTTTTCTCTTGACCCTTTACATCCAATTTCGCCTAACTTTTCTGCTTCCCCATGCACAAACATGTATATAAACATCCTTTCTCCCTCTCTTGAAAACCCAAACCTATTTTTGCTAATAATGGCCTCTTCACCAAAACCATTTTGCTACATCAAACCGATAAGCATCCTTTACATTATCCTTTCTGTAATTTTCGTTACGGGTTCTTCGGCTGCCCCTCGACCGATGAGCAATCCTGGGAATTTCAATCATCAATGGACAAAGCAAGTGCCGGGTGACCGGTATCAAAACATGATATTCACTACGTTGCCTAAAGGGGTCCCTGTTCCTCCTTCTGGTCCGTCAAACAGGCACAATTCTGTTGTGAGCACTTCACCTCATAACTGAAAAAATTGTTGAACTGTCTTGTATTGTAGTATGTATCTATTCTTCTTCTTAATTTTTAATTTTCTCGCTTTTTTCTATCCAAAAGTTGTAATTTATTGGAGGACTATTATTTGGTTGGTTGTACTTCATTCGTGAAGTGAATCCTAATTGGGTCCGATCTTCGAGTGCTACATTTTTGTATCTTTCCGTGTCTTAATAGATGCCTAGATGCCTACTTATATTTAGGGACGGCTCAATCTCGTTGGAGGCCTAAGGCAAAGACTTGTTTGTTCTTTTTGTGCTTTCTTTGTCTTGATTCAAGTAAGAATAGAAAAGCTCAAAGATATTGCTCAACACACACTCAAATCCATCTGCTATAAAGGATGGTATGCTGTACTGACTGATGTTGAGAAGAATTGACTGAGAAAGTCATCCAAAATTGCCTTCCAGTTATGCAAGAGAGATAGAAGATAGTTAGCTGTTCGTTTCTGTTGCATACATACAATTTTATTTACAAGGCAATCGATGTTTAATTCGACCGAATAGTTTGAATCGCCGTTGTGGTTCCACAACTGGACTAGAGGGAACTTTTGAGGAACCATTATCACCTTGACACTTTTGTTGTTGGCAACATAATCACATTACGCGAAGTGATTTTTTTTTTTATAAAAAAAAATAAATATTGTACTAGTTTTCTATTGTATTAATTTGCACTCTTCTTTTCTTTCTTTCTTTTTTTTTCCGCCTTTCACTCGAGTCTTGAGCAATGTCGTGTTATCCCTTCTCACATATCATTTGAGACTGCATGGACTTTCCAATGGAGGTCTGTTCCCCAATAATATGGAAAATAAGAAGATCACTATCAGTAGCCCAATAGTAGTTAAATGACAAATTAAGATAAAGGGAGTCCACCCAAGCCATTTCACTACTCATAGAAAAAGGGAATTTTAAAGGAGTATATATAATTGAGAGAAGTTTATGCATGGGTCCAATATCCATTAAAATATCTATTGGAAGTCTATCTAAACTTGAACTTTTATTGTATGAAGCAATACTCCCTCTTTCTCCAGAGCCGACTCATGACTCAAGTCAATGAAATCAAGGTTTAGGCTTGGTTTTCCAAAAACTAAAATGGAAATTTGCTAAAATCAATTGGTTGATTTTAGCAAATGAAGTGGGGAGGAGATTTTAGCTCAAATGAATCTGGACATATAATTCCAAACAAATTTTAAAAATGGATTCCCAAGTATATAACCCCCTATATATATAGTTGATTATGAAGACTTAATTAGTACGATTGGAACTAGAAGTGCGAAAAAAACAATGTTCAAATGACAGATTTGAAGTGATATATATCTTTTAATTGTAATGGTTTTTTTTTTATGAAGATCTGTATTGAATAACTTCTTTATGCAAAATATATGGAGGGCCTCATTCAAAAAGTCCATTTCAAGCTCCGAAACTCTTGAGCCAGCACTGCCTTTGACCCTTTCAATTTCACACACACACACATATATGCCCATTTGGATATTTAATTTTGTAAAATTTCCTATAGATGCGTTTTAGTTGTAAACTTTAGAGAAATTCCGAACTCTTTTCCAAAGTGATTGATTGAGATGTATTACCTACAATCAAATCATCATACTCAATAAAGACATTAGGGAACATTAAGGGTAAATTTTACGGACACCTCCTAATTTGCTTTAATGACGGGTACCCTATTCAGGTATGAGAAATAACAATGATTCTATGTGATTTCTATGTGCACTTTGTCGACAAACCCAATTGATAATTTTCTGTCCAAAACATGATGGAGTTAGCAGAAAGTGACTTGTATCTAAAAATTCACCATTTTTGATAATAAAAATTAATAAAATACTATCAACTCTCGATTATTTTGAAATCGCTTTTTTAAATTCAATGGAGTAGCTGTTTTTATGATAAAAAAAGTAAAAAACTTATTGATAGCAATTTTTTCTTACTCGTAGAAAGAACTATATTTTTGTGTTAAAAAGGACAAATTTATTATTTTGGGGTAAAAATAATTGAGAAATGAGAGTTCTTTTTATTATTTTTTATTCATTATAAATGGTGAATTTGTCAATAAAAGTAATTTTGGCTAATCCTGTCACGTATTATTCAAACAATTAGTGGTTGGTGATAGGTGCCGCAAAGCACCCACTGAACCCCATAACTTATACTTTGTTAGGTAAATTCGGTTGTTATTTGATTAGCATTTGTTGGTTAATGGTGTTACAGGCTCCGGGCGCTCGAAGAGTTGGAAAACATGTTTTGGGAGTGGTTAGAAACGTCAATGATGCGAAGAGGAGCAAAAGAGGATCAAATGGGCAAAATTTGGGACCATGGTCCGGACCATGCAAATCCCCGTCCGGACCAAGGTCCTCGCAAGCTATTGAGAAACCTACTGATTCGGTAGTCCGGACCAAGGAATCCCCATCCGGACCAAGGTCCTTGCGAAGTTGCAGAGAACACACTGTTTCGGTAGTCCGGACCAAGGAATCCCCGTCCGGACCAAGGCGACGGGAATTTATGTTTTTTTTTCTAGTTTTGTGTAATTTGAGGGCCCTAGGTATAAATACTATAACCTAACATTGTTTTAGGGTTCCGAAACATTTGAGAGAGGTTACTTTGAGATAGAAAGCTAGGGTTCTTCATGTTCTTCGTGCAATCTTCAAATCAAAGCTTGTTGATCATCTCCATGGCCGGCTAAACCCCTTTTCTAGGGGGAAGATGAAGTTCTTCACCAAGTAACCTTGTTTTTCTATGTAGTTCATGGTTTTTATTCGGATCGGATTACATGTTAAGAACTCAATTTCATATGATCAATGGAATTATGATTTTATTCTTTCAATCTATTGGGTATTTGTATTCGCGTGTTCAAATACCGTAATCATGTAATTGCTTTCAACGATGCGATTGGAGTCCTGAGATGGACTATGCTCGTAAGACGGATCGTGCCGCGATAGTGAGACGGTCCGTGCTATGGGATAGTCCATGCCTTTTAACAATCGTTATATCTTCTTGACGATTATCGTTAGGGCTTGCAAGCCTTATTGATAATCCCTTGCGATTCGAATATTAATCATATCTATATGATACTCGGTTATACGGTGTGAACGGATTCTAAACCCTAGATCTTCTTTCCAAAAAGTTTCACCTTTCAAATTATTGCATTCTCTAGTTCAATTATTTCACCAACAATCAAAACCCTTTTTACCGAATTAAATTAGAGGTTAATTGGAATTAACGCGACTCAGCCATTTGTCTCCGAGGATAGACACTCGGACTTAACCGCTATTCTCCAGAATAGAAGTTAATTCCTGGTTTTTAAATATCTATTTTTGACTCGACACGACACGGTCAGTTGGGTGTCGGTCAAATGAATAATAAAACTACAAGGGGTTATTCCCTCATTTCTCATACTTGAAGAGGATATTTGTTACTAATACAAACATCAGGGGTGTCAGTACTGAAATTTACTCAAAACACTATCTTCGGTTCTGTCTCGTATTGTTAGTCCCATTTCTCATATTCAAACGAACCAGAATATTATTCATTTTAGAAAGTGAAAGTAAAAAAATTAATTTGATTTTCAAAACTAACGATCATGAGTTTTTAAAAAGTTGTTCTATAAACAAAAATACAAGGTACAATGTTGAAGATCGAATTCAACCTTTAAGAGCGACTCCAGCGTTGTACCAAATTTGAAATTTAAGTAAAAACCCAAAATTCAATGTCCAACCTTTACTCTAACTCATACCAAATCAAGCGAGAATCAGATCTAGAACAAAATTTGCGACGTCTTTATTGTGGTGGCAGGCGGTGGTGCTTGCTGGCGATGGTCAGTCAGAATTGGATTGAACCTTTGCTTGGTGATTGTTGGAAAACTATCCAAGATTACTGCAACATATTGAAGAGAAGGGAAGAGCAATACTTTGAACTCAACTCAATTCCACTTACTTAAAACCATGAAATAAATCAAGTATTTATAGGCCCTAATAGATAAGCTAAAAATAAATGAACTCCTAAATCCAAAGCGTCATACATGAACCTTCCTAGATACATTCACCTAAGAATACATGAACCAACATAATGTGCGTAACTAACGAAAAGATATAGAACTCTAAAAACATTCTAGAACTGTGTAGAGAATTTAAAAAGACACAAAGACAAGTTTATCTTTTCAACACCCCCCTTTAAACTTGACTTTCATCGTAACTCCAAGTAGTGCCCAAAGCCTCCTGAAGTCCTCATACTTGAGCGGCTTTGTAAAAATGTTTGCAATCTGATCATGAGACTTTACAAACTTGAGCTCCACCTCCTTGTTTGTGATGCACTCTTTGAGGTAATGATACCTTGTATCAATGTGTTTACTCTGATCATAGAAAACAGGATTCCTTGCCAAAGCAATTGCAGACTGGTTGTCAACAAAAATCTCTATTGCTTCCTCTTGCAAAAAATGCCAATCTTTTAATAAGTTTCGAAGCCAGATTGCATGACACGTGCATGATGTAGCAGCAACTTACTCTGCTGCAATTGACTTTTTCTTTGAACTCCATGTAAAAGCAGTATTTCCCAAGAAAAATACGAAACTCGTAGTGCTTTTTCTGTCATCTAAATTTCCAACCCAGTCACTATCACAATATCCCACAAGTTTCAAATCCTTAGAAGATGAATAAAACAACCCAGAATCTAGGGTGCCTTTAACATAGCGGAGAATCCTTTTGCGGCTTTGAGGTGAACAGTGGTGGGTGCTTCCATAAAAAGACTAATGAGCCCAACTCCAAACAAAATATCTACCCTTGCACATGTCAAATATCTTAAACTTCCAACCAAACTTTTAATAACTATTGCATTTACCTATCCTCAATTTTCATGCTTTGACAACTTAATTCCACACTCCACGGGGGTGTTCCCAGGATTACAATTAGCCATCTCAAACTTTTGGAGTATTTCTCGTGCATATCCTTCTTGGGAGATAAAAATGCCATCCTCTTGATGCTTCACTTCAATCCCGAGATAATATGCCACAAGTCCTATATCAGTCAACTCCAATTCTCGAACCATTACCGCCTTGAATTCTCCAAACATTTCTGGATTATTTCTTGTAAAAATGAGATCATTGACATACAAAGAAACAACCAGTATGTCCCCTTTTCCATTCACCTTAGCATAAAGAGCATGCTCGTGTGGGCATTTAGTGAAGCCATTAGCAATGAAATACTTATCATTAACATTGATCCGGACGAGTTACCTGAGCCAGGTAAACCCGAAGTGACTCGTGAGGAGTATGGGAGACAGTTTGTGTTTGACGCCATCTGAGGCGATTACTACTCATGTCAGGCTCATGATGAGCCATGTGCATGTTACACCTTGTCATACGTCATTTTGATGGCAGTCTAGCTTTTATGACATGCATCAAGCTACAATTCGAGACAATCCCATGCAATGATAAACGGATTTGCTCTGTGACGTCCCATGACGTCACCCAAGCCAATCGATTGATTTACCCCTGTACTTGGAGTACAAGTCAGGATAGGTTTATATAAAGGAAGAGAATGAACCCTAGAAGGTACACAATTGACTTTTACTCAATACACATTCTACTCTCTGATACTTCTCTCTACAAGGGTTCTAACTTAACCATCAGAGTGCCATCTCTGGCCGCACTCCGGCCAGGTGGTTGCTAATGGTGGGTGTTCCTTATGCAGGAGGACCATTGTAGGCTAGATCCACCACTTACGAAGGAGAAGGTCCAAGCCAAATGGTTCATCTGAGAAACTGTCACCACAGAAATCACATACGGAATTTAGCCTTTTCATTTGAATTTTTTTTTTTTCTTTCTTTCCTTCAGTAATCCCTAACGCAAACCCCTTAAAACACAAACAAGAATAAGTGGAAAACTTTATTTGTAGTTGTACTAGAAGAAAGTATCTGCTACTAGTACAGCAAATTTGGTCACATAGCAATGATAGAATGTAGAAATGTCCTTTTGATTGTTAAAGGGCCAACTGGCCCAAACCTATTGGGAAAAGGTGGTCCATGGGCAAGCTACGTTTTACTGACTGCCAGACCTGGTTTAGAAAAAGCCCATGAGTACAGCCCAAGGTTCTCACCTGTTTTTTCAAAAAAGGCTGCATTAGAGTTAGATGACACAAATACCTATATGATTTTTCAATAGAAAAAGGGGGCAAATCAAATTAGTCAATTCTCAATTCTTTTCAAAGAAAGCAAAAAACGAAAGTAGTCGTGATTTTTACACTTTGAGTATTTTATAAGTGCATCCTCTGTTTTCGAGAAGTTCTAATTCGCTCCCTCTTTTCCTAATACCTACACCCAAAAAACCACTAACAAGGTGTGTGGGGCCCACCTGGCCCTACATTAATCATCCAAACCATCTATTTTTATAAAATAAAAAAAATGTGTAGACCTTTTCTGCAAAAAATAAATAAATAAATAAATCAAGTTGATTTGATATCATTTTTTCTCATTTTCATTGAAAATAATGGATAATTGAATTTTTCCAACCGTCTATTGTTTTCAAATTAGAAACTGACCGATATTCGATTAACTTGATTTTTTTATAGGAATGTTCTAAAGTATTATTGTTTACAAAATAGATGCTTTAGATGATTCATGGGGCCAAGGCGATCCCCACGCGCCTTTTTAGTATATGGTTTTTTTTTTTTTTTGGTTATTCGTCATTCCTAATCTATTATATAAGAGGAGAGGAGAGAATAAAACTTAATCCTGAAATGTAGTGTGGGACATTCAAGAATTCTACCACATGAGCTAGTCATTACTTGTTTACTAGTGTATGGTATTACTCTGTGTTTTCTTGCCATCTTGTATGTACTCTCTCCGTCCGGATTTGTTTGTTCACGAACATACTTTTTCAAGTTCTTAAATGTTTGTCCATTTTCAAAAGTCAAAGAATAAAGTATGAAAATTTACTTTTTTGCCTGTTTTCTAAAACTTAAAATAACAACTCAAAAACTATTTTTTTAAAATAATGTGTTTATATTTTTGAATTTTTTTCACCGTATTAAAGTTCTCAATGAGATTTATCAAACAAGATTCATATTGATAAAAAAAATTTTGTAACTATGTCATTTTTTAGTTTGAAAATTGAACGTAGTTTCGTAGTGGACTATCAAATTAGAAAGGAGGAAGTATTAAATGGGGGGATTGAGGATAAAATAAAAAATTAACAAACTCAAAAGGTAATGAAAAAATTAGAATTCCCAAAATAAATCAACAAATCCAAACGGATGGAGTAAAAAAACAATATATTGCCTTTCTATGTGAAAAGAGGATATTATTCTAATATTTACTGCAAGAGTGCGGAGAAAAAAGTAATTACCTAATCAAAAGTACCGGCATGACATTTTGTCTATAAAATATTTACTACAAGACAGTCTGTGTGTTGTACAGCTGATTATAAAAAAAAAAATGGTTTCCTCGTAAATGGGCTCTATCATTCTCTCTCCCCAAACCTTTTTTGAGTCTGTTTCCAATGCAAGAATTTTGGTCTCCATTTTTTAATACTAATATTAACACAGAACATATGAGGGCGTGAAGATAACCTTTTGAAAATAGGAGCATGAGTTTTGGGCTAGGAAGCCGAAAACATAAATAAATCGGAAAACCTGGGGTACCCCATATTTTTGAACCGAAAATGCACCCCACTCTTTTGGGGACTCACTTTTGGGTTCCACATGAGTGATCCGAACCATTCATTGTTCTTAAAACATTTTTCCGAGAGGGCCCACGAAAATCAGCTCAATCGGACGTTTAGAAGTACTTGAACCAAAGTCTCACCGTTTCAAATCAAAACTTTTGCTTTGAAACGGTAAGATTTTGGTTCAAGCACTTTTAACTGTCCGATTGAGCTGATTTTTGGTGAGCCCCCTCGGAAAAATGTTTTAAAAACAATGAACGATTCGGATCTCTCATGTGAGACCCAAAAGTGGATCCCCGAAGGGGTGGGGTGCATTTTCGGTGCAAAATTGGGGTACCCCTAGCAGGGTTGTAAATAAATTCCCCCTCCCACCTACCAAAACAACGCAGCTAGGGGTATGCATGCTTGCATTTAACTCATCTCAATCGTTTATTTCATAAATTAATGATCCAAATTTTAAATAAGTGATTCGCGCAAAGAATTTCGAGCAAATAGTTTATTTACAATTTGAACCGTCGAAAAAAAACTTTCTCCTTATCCATCAA
Organism: Vaccinium macrocarpon; assembly: GCA_022606695.1. Taxonomy (NCBI): domain Eukaryota; kingdom Viridiplantae; phylum Streptophyta; class Magnoliopsida; order Ericales; family Ericaceae; genus Vaccinium; species Vaccinium macrocarpon. Next base: position 10,794,115 of record CM040177.1, on the reverse strand, counting down.
TTATTGCTGTCCGTATGGCAAAATTCCCCAACTCCTTCAACAAAAGCAAAAGAGTGGTGTTCGATTGTGTGGTTTGGCAGTAAGAATCTCTTGTGAATTTTCTAGTGTTTCTGTGAATAAATATATTTTTGATCGGACTGAAAAATTGACTAATCGAAGTGTGCGTAAGTTGGCCAATGCATCCTAATTCTTGATCATCAAATAGAAAAAAAGAAGGGTGGAATATCTTTTCGAAAGTAATGTGTTGTACAAAACAGCCTCAACTGAGTGAATCCCAATGGATTTGTTTTTGCGGTAAAACGACATGCACAGATGGGTCTCGGGGACCCACTTTTGGGTCGCACGCGGCCGATCCGAGAACTTGAACGAAATGGGGTGATTTTGGATCAAACACTTAGGGACGTCCGATCAACTTAATCTCCGCGTGAGCCCCTCGGAATTTGATTTTGAGATGAATGAACGGCTCGAATCGGCTGTGTGGGATCTAAAAGTGGGCCCCCGAGACCCATATGTGCATGTAGAAGGGTTCTTGTTTTTGCCCCCATCTGCAACCAGCATCCTCTGTTACATTCTCTGCTTTCTGATAGAGAGAGTGAATTAGAAAAACTAGCCAGTTCAAATTTTAAACTCAGAGGACGAACCAATGCATTGACTTGATGGGCACTGGCACAGCCTGAAATCCCGAGCACTGTAAGACACCACGAAAACACAAGTTAAAAAAATAATTCCGCGAAAAAAAGATACGTCAATATGAACCTACGCCATTAAGAACACTAGCAAAAAATAACATACATATACGATAAACCTTTCCATATAAAAATACAAAGCTAGCTATCATAGTCATGAACAAAAGCTCCATAATCAATCATTTGGATTGGTCGTTTGGATTGCAATCCATAATAGAAGGACATAGCCCTGGATCCGCAGGAATTTTTGTCAAATTTAGTTCACCTTTATTTTGATTGAGTTCCACAAATTTTGTTCGGGGGAAGAAGAATTGAATTCATCTTATTTTTGAGAATCAAGGATTTCATCAATTCTTGGCTTGGTTTTATAGAATCTCTTCATATATGATTCAAAAAAAAATACTCACACTTTTAACCTCAATTTCATATTTATAGACTAACTATCAAGTACCAATAACTTATTAATCAAGTAGAGAGAGGGAACAAAGAGGGAAAAGTCTTTAATATTCAATGGAACTACATCTATATGTTAAAATTTGAAATCTTAATTGAGGGAGAGTTAGAGAGACTAGAAGTAAAGGGAAAATCTTACCAATTGTAGCTTGAGAAATGTACAAGGAGATTGTGCAAAATTGATGAAACCCTAGCTCAATCCATTGATATAATTATAATTATAATCTGCAATCAACCCATATAACTTTGTTTACTTGCTTTCCCAAATCAACTTGGTAATTTGTTAACCAATCAATAGATATTAAGACATATATCCTTAACTAGACTAGCACTAATTTTCTAGCAAGGAAAGGAAGAAACAAGTTGAAGAAAGAGAAAAGGAGTGAAACCCATGTCGTATAAGCTCCACCTCTGGCATTCCAGTTAGGTGGTCGGATAGCTGGGTAGGTTCTGTCTTGGGGAACGCAGCTTTGGATATTGGTTCTTAGGTTTGTGTTTCGAAAGAACAAGCAAAAAGACTTTACCTTTATTATTCTAGAGCTTAAAAAATGATTTTATAAAAAAAAAAACAAAAAAAATTTCAAAATTTGCAGTGTGGGCACGGGCCCAAACTGGCCTCCTAATAAATAGGAGTGAACAAAATAACCGTCAGATCGTGAATCAGTCCAAACCTATCCAAACCGAATGATTTGGTTTGGTTTTTTGATAATGTGGTTTGGTCCCAGTTTTTAAAAATTAGAAACCGTGTTAAATGGTTTGATCTATGGATTTACATTGATGGTTTTGGTTCCAAACCGTATACTATATATACATAATTTATTTAGATACACTAAACAAGTTTTTTCCTATTGTCAATAAATTTTCTAATCTAATGCTCCATTCCACTACCGTATTCTTCTACTTCTAAGATTAATTCTTAAACTTGTATATCTAACAACCTATTCCTATAATTTCAATACGCTAACGGTTTGGGCTTAGTCAATTTATTTCCTAATCTTTTTCCTTAGTAACTAATTTTCTAATTTAATACTCTATTACATGGTATTATTCCTTCACTACTTACTGTTCTTCTACTCTTCTTTAGTTGGTTGATACTAGTTAGTAGTGAGTTTTATTTATTTTTATAAAACTTGTTTTAATATAAGTTTTGAAAGAGTACTTTGAGTAATATTTTTTTAAGAGTACTTTAAATAGCTTATGGAGATGATATCTCAATTTCAAGTAAACCAGGTTTAAAACCAAAACTGAACTGTATTTTTATGGTTTGGATTGGTTCTCCAAATTCATAATATGTAGACAGTGGTTTGGTCAAACCAATCCGGTCCATGATCACCCCTTCTAATAAATCCGCCTCTATTGGTGTGCACTAATGCCCTTGCATGAATTTACAGCCATCACCGGAATAAAAAAAAAACATCACTTGAGTTTGAGTCGTGAGGGCGAATCCCGTCACCAAGCATTCCATCACCTATCTCTTCAAAGTTTCACAAAATTTCGAAGTTTATACCCAAACTGTATACTCCATTATCAATCTTTATATAGCATCACTAAACTTTACACGGCATCGATCATTACACAACCAAGAAGTTTTTCAATAATGAATGACTAAACCTTACGCGGCATCACCAAACTTTAAACTGCACCACAAAGGACATTACACTAAATCACCAAACCTTGTGACCCGTCATCAATCTTGAGATAACTCCAAGATAATCCCAATCGATACCCACCCCATCGCCAATAACGGAACTACCAAGGGGCTAATGGGAGTCAATGCCTCCCCCATTTGGCCATCTCTATAATTATCTAGGTTAGTTTTTTTAAGAGCCAAAAGTTTACATGGTCGGCCTCCCACTAATCCCTGTAATTCCTATAATTTTTGTATGTTTCCATTGTTTTTACCTTTGTTTTGTCGATATTTTTGTAGCTTTTTGGTGATGTTTACATTTTCGTTTGTTGCTCTAGTGCTTCTTGTTGCTATATTGGTGTTTGCTTTCGAAATTTAGGCTTGTATCTTATATTTTTACAACATATCATGTGTATTTTCTTTGTCAGTAAAAAAAAAAAAGGGATATTGTGAAAATCCCTAGTTTGCCTAAGTTTATAGATTTGCTATATTTTAATATTTAAAAAATTAGCTTACCAATAAAAATTTAATCAATCACACAAACGAAAATAGATAATCGAAGAACATCAAAATATACGTGAAACAATCCTAAACAGGAAAAGACTACGGGAAGGAATCATGCTCTAGAAACATCATATTGTTACACGTATTCTTACTCTTGACTGTTTATCCTCACTACGAGTCCTAAGATCTACTTGTCAAATCCACATTCACCATACTCCTGCATGATCACCAAATCTTGAATTCTCAAGCCTTCCAAAGATGCTTCCAAACTCTGCGAAAGGGCTTAACTCAAAGATTGAAAGTTGATGAAGTAGTTGAAACCTCTTGAAGATGATCGATTAGCACAAAGATCCTATTGATCATTATAATACTTCAAGATACATAAGCCTTTGCCCTTAAAGGTATTTGGAAGTGTAAGAACAGAGATTTAGAAGTGATGACTACTCTCAATATATAAATTCTAAGCCCTATTGTCCTTGTATTTATAGAGCAAATAAAAAACGCCACTTTTGCTTGAGTGACTCTGAAACTCGCTCAAGCATAACCAATCCAAAAGCACTCGCTCAATCATCTCGCTCGAGCGAACTTGTTGCTTCTTGAACATAATGATCATCTCCAATTATGTTGTTTCCTTATTCTCAATTTCCTTTCCCCAAGATTCTTACTTTTCTCAATCGCATTAAGTCCATAATCCTTTCCGAATCACAATCATTTCGTAATCCTTTCCTGGTCACAATCTTTCCATAATCCTTTCCGAGTCACAATCTTCCCATAATCTTTTCCGAGTCTATATCTTCCCATATTTTTCGAGTCTCTATCTTCCCATATTTCTTTCCTAAACCATAGAACCACTTGACTAATGACTACTGCACTCAAACATAATACAAATAAACATGATTCCTTTCCATACCTATACAGACTCTCTAGAAAAAAAATTTGGAAAATAAGTGTACAACTCGAAAAAAGGGAAATACATATAAATGTGTGTTTTGGTCATAAACGTGACAACCAATAAAAGAGTTCAGTTGATTGAGCTTACATATTGTATTTTGTTTTGGGTATTGTTTATACAATTAAACGTTAAGATTTTGAACCTTAATAATTAAAATCTCGTTATTCAAGGTCCGCCCCTCTGCACATTAAAGCCTGGTTCCGTCCCTGCCCATCGCCATCCCGAATCAAAGCCGGCTCATAGATTTTGGAGGCCTAAATCGAACTCATTAAACGAGGCCCACCCTATATTTTGCACATAAAAATTGGTCAATAAAGAATCTTTATAAAAACTATTACAAAATATTTACCTTCACAAAATGCAAACCATAATTATCGAAAAATAAACAACCACTACAATATTTCAAAATTCATTATTTTAACATTTGTCTTCTCTCACTTTTAGCGTCAAACGTACTAATTAAGTTTTCATAATCAAGTTGTTTTATCATATCATTCTCAATAGACAAAATAGCCAATCCATTTCGTATGGAAGGCTTACACAAAATTATTTGGGCCTAGTATATATGTAAGTATACTAAATAATTGTGGCCCCAAAATTCTTGTATTTTTTATGGACCTAAAGCCCGAGCTTCATAGAATTTGCCTATAAACCAGCTCTGCCCCGAATCAGAAAAAAAAACATAGAGAATTTCAGATATTATCATGTTGCATATAAGTCCCGCAAAAGGGGCCTTTATGTTGAGCTAGTGGAAGTCATCCAGCTCATAAACCTTAAATCAGGAAGACTTCTTCAAAGAACAAGATAGGAAACATTATGATTTTTATAAATAATGATTGCCCATTTAAGTCAAAATCAAGCCTTTTATTTCAAGTTTCTAAGATCACAGAGCCGCATGTGTGCATGATTCAGGGTTGAAATTATTGGTTCCACAATCAATTGTCTCTATGTGATTTTACACGACCACTCATTCCAGATTCTTTTTCCTTTTCTGGTGTCTCTTTCCTTTTTTCTTTCTTTCTTTTTTGTTGCTTCTTTTCTCCCCGGTTCAGTAAGTTGAGCGGTACGGGTTTTCACCTCAGAGAGGTGATGAGCCAAAGTTCATTTGTCCAACAAACAAAGCTATCTCAGGCGATTTGCTCTGGTCTTCTTTATTTTCTGCACTTATTATTATTTTTTTATTTTTTTTGTTGTTTGTTTTGTAGGTGATTTTTGGCCGGCAGTTTTAAGGGCAGGTGGTTTTGTTTTGGTTGTTTTTGTTTGCTAGTTTTTAGCCGGTAGTTTTGGTTAGTAGCATTTTTCTACCTCTTTACCAAAAAAAAAAAAAAACAAACAAATTAAGCTATATTTATCCCGTTCCTTTTATTTCTCTTCTTTAGTCAAGAAGTAAGGGCCATTTCAATTTGAGAGGCCAAGACCATCTCCAATCCAAGCCACCCAATTTTCATCTTTACTTGATAAAAAAAATGTATACATAGACTTTCACTCTTTATTCCAACTCCAGTCACAAATCTCTATTCTCATCTCTAAAGTTTCCCTCCAAAATCTCCCTCTACAATTATGCGTACAACTTCTTCCCATTTTTACCCAATTCTAGGCGTTACATCGAATAATCAAACAAGAATATCTTAATTTATCAGGCACAACTTCTTTTATTTTCCTTGTTTGAGCGTGGGTTCCACACTGATGGCTTCACCAATTATTGATTATGAAGAAGAAATGGTTTTGCCAACTATTATATCAGTATTTTGTGACAATATTCTAATAGTCAATATTGGATTCATTGGGAAGGTAGGAGTGACATCTTCTAAATGATATCAATTTTAGACAATGAGTAAATAATGTGAAAATTATACATATTTATAACTGCAAAAAGGTGAATAATAAAAATAAAGATGATCCTCTAAAGTAGAGACAGGTCTTCAACAATAGACTTGAAATTGGGTCTCTATTTTTCTTGAAAGGAAGAACTTTCATTGCAATGATCTGACATCCAGCTTGATAAAATTACAGAGATCAAGGGGAAGGGGACCAAAGGAGGGGGGGGGGAAGGGAACCATCACAGGCATTAGAAGCCAACTACTGGGCACAACCATTAGCCTTCCTATTACACTAATAGACTAGCGTAGAGGGTCATTTGTCCATCTAGTATACAAATGATATTGTGGTGATAGTCTGTCCTTCTAGACAGTAGCTATAACTCCAACCGGACATTCCACAGCGGATCGAGAGCCCCTATGGTCACGCTCAAGAGGGATTACTACACTGATTGCCTCCTCCCACCTCTTTTCAATTCAAAAAAGAAACTATGCATTTTCATTTTCTCCAAACCCAATATTATTCTTATTCAAGAGCACAGAATCACTAATTTGTTTGAATTAAACCATATTTGAAGCTTGAGTCCAATGCAACCCAAGAGAGCAAATGAAATGAGGCATATATGAAGTATAACCAGAAACAGAAATTTGAAAGTTACAAAGATACAAGGAAAAATGAAGCAGGGGCTAATTTTATCATCCTAAATTTGTTGGCAGCCAACACCATCCAAAACCAAGAGCAATTGTCTAGACATCCAGTAATTTGATCAGACAGAGAGAAAAGATAATTAGCATTTATCTCTTGCTTTCATATCAGAAGAACCTACTTAATACTATACACACATGATAAATATACCCGAACACCCATATCTACTACTCCATCATGCTATTGCATTCCCCCCAGTAAAAAAAAAAAAAAAAAAAAAAAAAGAAAAAGAAATTCAAAATAAACCACAGCCTCCATTCCCTTAGACATGGGGAATCAAGTTGACTTCCATTGACTTTATGGCTTAAGAATATAGTCTACTAACATATTCTAAATTGGAAACCTTAGAACTTTGAGTCAAATTCCTTCAAAATAGGTACCAAATTGGATAGGATCAAACTCCGGTGACCAAAATTAAACTCTAAGCAAGTAAATGCTGAGTTCAGGGCCTCCATGACCATCAGGGTTCATCATGTAGAAAGCTTCAGAGTCCTTAGACCCCACAACTCTCTCAAACTTGGCTCTCATGTACATGAGCTCACCGTCGGACCCGCCGGCTTCATTCCCACTGCCCGGCAGCACACCGGCACCCATCGTAACCGGCCCCACCGCCTTGAGCACCTTCCACTCCTCGAGCCCGCATTCGCGCCTCACCGCGTACCCGCATTTCTTGCCGTTGCAAAATGTCCTCCAAATCGGCTCTTCCAGTAACTTGACACATTTCTTCTCTGTTTTCTTCTCACACTCCAACGCGATTCGGACCAACCCGGAGGCCATTTCCCGAACCAACACGCTTGTGGGCGTGGCTAGTTCGACCATAAATGCCGGACTCAACTTGGGATCCTCTTGGAATGCCAAGTGGACGTGCCCGCGCCTGTACCCAAACAGGGTACCCACCACTCGGGTGCCGAGACCTGATGGCAAATGCGATCGCCTCTTGCTAAAAAGAGCAAGAGCCGACCGGAGCTTGGAAACTGCCACAGTTGGCAGTTTTATCCTTGGTGCCTTCACTATAGCCTTTTGTGTTGGCACCGAGGGGGCAAGCTTGTTAACTTTCAGCTCCTCCCCACAAGCGTGCGAGGAGGAGCTGAAAGTTAAAATTTCTTCGTCGTTGTCATCATAGTCATCTTCGTCGACTTTCTTTTTCCAGTGGAAGTATCTCCTGGAGAATGAGAAGGAAGAGTCATGAGGGGACTTAGCTGTGATTGTCTTCATACAGAACAAATAGTAACAAAGAGAAGAGCCAATTCTAACTGCTTGAAGAAGCCTATGATGTGTATTTAAAGATGGAGTGAACTAAGAGGAGACAATAAAGACTAGGATTTGGTTTTGTCCTGCCGATCAAATAAAAGGGATTCGGTTTTGTCGAGTTTTATAAAGGGTTGATCTATCCTTGGCTTTTTCTAGCCCCTTTGGCCATTTTGTCAGCCCTGTGTGGACGGAGAGGGAAACTGCAAAAGAGAGAATCCTGACAAAAGGAGGGTGAGCAGCCCCCACCTACCTGTATCAAGAAAATGGAAGAGAGAGAGAGAGAGAGAGAGAGAGAGAGAGAGAGGAGGGTAGAGACAGGAATAGAGATGAAGAGGAGGGAAGACAATAGCAGAAGCTTTGCTCTGTAATGGGGAAAAAGAGACCAGTGGAATCCGAGGGGACAAGCTTTATGTTTTATCTTAATCTTGACAGGGTCTGAGCTGTGAGGGAGAGAGTACGCCCTCGTCGTTCCGCCCGTTGGCCCGCGGCCCGTCCAAAGCCTACCAAGCCCGCTGAATTTCACCTGAGCCCGAGTCCATCAAATGGGCAGGCTAGTCCAGCCCGACCTTCCCATGGGCTGGGCTTGGGCCTTAAAATTTTAGCTCTAACTTGCCCGCCCACCGGCCTAGCCCGGAAGCCCGAGATATTAGTCTGCCCATATCTCGGTACACTATACACGCATAGCATGGGTTAGTAACAAATATACATATACGTAATAAATATGTAATAAAATAACTCAAGTTTTTTGGAATGATTTCAAGCCCATTTTACTATGGAAAACTCTCAAGGCCACTTTCTGATTCTAAGATTTAAAAAATAGGAAAAAGCATGAAAAAAAAAAAACAAAAGCATGGTCAAAGAATTTTTTTCTTCGACATTTACTATGAGGAATTCATTGTAAGTCTACTTTCTTACAATGAATTTTTTTTTTGACATTTACAAAGAATTTTTGTGTGGAAGGTCATTACCTTCTTCAAACCGTACCCGCTAAAAAGAAAAAGCACGCTAAACCCAGCCCGTGGGCGGGCTTAAGTAGGAAGTTCGTGGGCTGGGCTGGCCTTTCCCAGCCCGATGATGACCCTTAGGAGAGAGTGGAATAGGGAGAGCAATAGAGGCTTGAGAAAGTGATTATAAGTGGGTGTTCTACTACAGTGGTTTTTTGAAAAAATTAATTTTTTACGGTTTTTTATGTAATGTATTGTGAGAGAATGACTTGTCTCAATTTTTTTTAAAAATAATTTTTTGTTAGTGGAACACTCCCTAAGTAATTATTCATCTATCCACCTATGCATACAAATGTACGTGTGCATAAAATACACGAATACATCTTAGTAGGAGTAGTTCACTTTAACAAATCAACGGTCTTGATTTTAAACACCGGATTATCAGGAAAAAAATTTGCATCGTTCGTACATTTGACATACACACATCTCCGTACATATAGTAATTTTTATTATTCACTCTCTTTGGCAAGGTCATGTGTTGTTTCAACTCTTATTCAAGAAGCATTTTCGTGGAATTTATACGCTTATACTCCCTCCGTCCCAATTTTATAGTCCCTTTTGGGAATTCATGCCACTTTTCAAAGTGTTATATCTTATAATCTAAAATGTTTTAGGTGATTTTGAACACTTTGTTTCTTAGATTAAATCAAAATCTATCAAACAAGATTCATATTGCATATAAAATGTATTATCGATTGAAATATATAATCATTTTTTATTCGGTTAGAATAGAACGAGGAACCATGAAATTGAAACGGAGAGAACAGTAGTAATAGGATTCACATACGTAAGAAGTATTAGGACACCATACCGAGATAGTGGCGATACCGGAAGACTTTAAAAAAAATTAATTTTGGTGATTAGGATGTCACTTCGCATAGGAAACAATATCTATGAAGGGGCAGGTAAAGGCCACACCAAACCGTACCCACTAGAGTCAAGGACCACCCACCACCGCTGCACTTTAGTCGCTTCATACCACCACTTTTCCCCACCACTAGTACTGCTGCTGCACATATATCCATGAGCCTCCCTAGCCCTAATTACCCACACAATAGTACACAAATGTGAACCCACATTTCCCAACATTGTGTTTGGTATCAATGAGTGTAGTCAATTTCAGGACGTGTGAAACGATTATTATTACTCTTATGGCTCCAACTATCATGTGCAAAAGTTACTCGTGCAAATTGCAATCCCTCTTTCATTTTTATTCATAAAATTTAAAATTTGGCTAATAATTTTATATTTTTTTAGATTTCTCTTGTCGAGACAAGTCAAAAAATCTCGAAAAATAGACCGAAAACTAACAAATACAAAAAAAAAATTGAATAAGGACAAAACTAAAAAAACCAAAAAACTAATTTTTTTAATTTAACCAAACCAAGCCTAAGTAGAGTAGTACTTTCACTTTTTGTTCATTCATTTCACCAAGTGTATTCGATAGCTTTTCTTTTTCTGTCAATACTACCGCAATTGGTATACGTATTTTAGAACCAATTGTATTAACATTAGCTTTTTCCAAATATTTTTATACTAATTTAAAGATCTCTTTGCAAATAATGAATTGGTGTAAAATATTTTCTTAATAATTACCGAATAAGAAAATTTCTTACTAAACGAATAAGAAAATAGCTTCACGAAAATTGTTTAATTTGTTATTATCAGGGACGGAACCAGGAATTTCATTATGCAGGAGCGAATGTTTTATCCCAAAAACTTTGCAAAGGCAAATGTTTTATTCAAAATACATTACAGGGGCAAGCCTTTATAATTCATAAGAAAAATTAGTTTTTTTTTATGTAATACTAGAGTTTTTTTTTTCGTGCAGGAGCGACTGCATACAAGATACACTATTGGACATTAAAAAAAATTAGAAATGGTCAACTTCGTTTTGTAATACTGATTACATTTGTTAGAAAAACTATGGTTTGGCTTTCTTTTGTTTTAATTTAATTTTTTAGCATTTGTCCCAAATCTTTGTCCACTTTCTTTTTTCGGATGTCCCAAATTTGAGTCATTTTGCCCTTCTTCTCTACATTCAAATTCAAACACAAAAAATGGAGAGAAAAATATTTTGAGTCTAAAAAATTAATAATTGCAATTCAAAGGGAAGATAGATTTGGAAGTTTACATAGTTTAAAGAGTAATGATTGTGTCCCCTTATTTCCAAAGAATGACTAAAATTATGAGACAAAAGGAGTAATTAGTTAATCTCGATGGGAGTTACTGGAGTACTAGTTTGACATTTCGCAAAAAGAAGTTAAATAGCCCTTAAAACTGACAGACTTGGCACAACGAAAAGAAAAGTAACTGTGCACTTTCACCTCCTCTCACGTGCGCGTATTCATCTCTAACGGACGCCAACATCCGCTGGTTAGCTTTTGCCTTCAACTTATACTCCGCCATATTTTTTCACAATTTTAAAAACTTTGTTTAATAGTTCTCATTGATAACCATCAAACAAGATTCATATGGAATATATATAACATTATACATTGAAAAATATAACTAATTTTTTGAGGTGTAGTGAATGGTGCAAGTATACAATAAATATGAGACAGAGAGAGTATAATGTGAATGCCCTAAATCACTAAGGGGGTGTTCCACTAACAAAAAATTATTTTATTTCAAAAACTAAGACGAGTCATTTTCTCACAATTCATCACATAAAAAATCGTAAAATTTAGTTTATTCTGAAAACACCCTTAGCGAAACATCTCTAAATCACAATTTGCAATGGTCGGATCCACACTAAACTACAGTAATAAAATCATTGTAGGAAAACATAAAAAATAGTAAACAAACAAATAATTTTTGGAAATTACACTGATCTCCCTTGCTTTACAAACTATTACCAAGATTCCCTATTTCTTTAAGTTTACTCTAACGCCGTTAGTTTAGGCCTTAACATGACCTGAAATACCCTAAACTGTAAGGACCCGTAATTTTTTTTTTGGAAATAAAGTTGGGAAAATGTGAGGAATAAATTAAAATGTTTAAGTGATGTATTGTTGAGTGTATTTAATTAGTTGGGGCATTTGTGCAATACACAAGTCATTACGGGGACCGGGGGTGTAATTGTTCAAAAGTATTATATATGGTGTGAGAGAGGAAAGAGACAAACACATCCCTTCCTCTCCCAATTCACCAGCAACTCCCTCTCTCTTTACTCCTCCATTGTTCTTTATTTCTTCTCTCAAATTCTCCTAAAAACTCAACCATCACACTCAATCCTTGCACAAATTCTTCAACTTTCAACCATTGGAGCTTGGATTCTTCTTGTTTTTGCCTTGGAGGAGCTCAATTTGGTGATTTCTTGAGATTTGAAGCTAGGGTTTTGCTTTCACTTGGATTACAAGCTTTTCTTCACTTGAAGTAGGGAAATTTCTAACTCTCCTAAGTGTAAATATGGTGTATGTGTGTGTTTAGTCAATTGATTGCTTGAGTTTCCATTATTTTGTTGATTTCCTTGGGCAACCATTTCCTCTTGTATCTTGGTGATATGTTGTGTTATAATGTTGTTTGAATCTTTCTTACGTCTTAATATGATCATTTGGAACCAAGAAAATGCCCAAAAGAAGCCCCAGTGATCATTTCTTTGCTTGAAATTTTTTGGATCTGATGTTATCCTATCCAGAGGATCGGACGTCCTATCCATAAAAGCCTTTTCTCCTTTCGTTTGGCCAATCTGATGGCTCCCCTATCCATAGGACGTTTTCTCATATTCATAGGAGCCTCTGATGCCATATCCATAGAGCTTTTCTCCTATCCATTCCCATCCATAGGACCCTTTTTTGTTCCAAAGATGGCCAATCTGATCTTAGTCCTATCCATAAGACATCTTTAGTTCATGAAAAAGTATTTGAACCTTATTTCACTTACCTAGTCTTGTTCATTCAAAGTTATTGGTTATATAATGTTATTCAGAAGGGTTATGAGGACTACCTTTGACACTCGGGTTGAAATTTCCATATTGACATGTTCGATTAATGCAAAACTCTATATTGGCATGAAACCAATGCATAAAACTAAGGTGATGGGACACGTGGACACTGTAATGATATTAATGAGCATGAAATGAAGTACGAATGTGGTAATGATGACACAAGGCCCGAAAGGGTATGCCTGGAGTGACACGGGACCTTTAAGGCCTGGCCGGAGTGACACAGAGCCTATATGGCATACTCGGAGGATAATTGAATGTTTAAAGAAATGAGATGTGTATATTGAACATGTAGGACACAAGAGGCGTGTCGGGTGCTATTGGGTATGAGGGACGAGAGTAAGTGAAATCTAATTGATTATGTGCCACTTTCTAGTCTTTTCACCATTCAAACTATTTCCTAACTCTTTGTTACATGACCTGTGCTTTCTTGTTTATCATCCATATGCATTTTATTTCACTTACGTTTGTTAGACAGTTCTCTACTGAGCTAATGAGCTCATCCTTACAAATCTCAGGTATCCATCAAGGAGCATGATTATGGAGTGCTTGGAGTGCATGCATGCATTGTTTTGAAAGCTAAAGGAGGAGTTGCATTATCATCTTATAAGTAGTATTTTTGCCAAGATGATTTTGTAACTTGATTAAATATTTTCTTTTGACTGTGGGTTGTAAAGATACTTAAAACCTGTGTACTTGTATAATTGAGTTATCGGGTACCCTTAGACTATTATAAATTGTGGACTTTGACTTTGTATATTTTATTTGGATTTTGACGTGGTTCGTGGACTTGTTGACCGTCCACGTAGATTTTCTCAATGAATTATCCTTTAAAATTTCGAGGGCGTGACATAAACATTTGAGTGATTTAAGCAATTAAGTCTAGTTCTTTTTTTCAACCGGATGTTTAAACAATAAAACCAAAAATAGACATTTTGTCATATGTGATTGAATTTGTTTAATTGTTCATTTTATATATTTACTAAATTATATTTACTCTACAACCGAATGAAAAAATGAAAATTCTTAGTAGAAGAACCTTGTTAATTAGTACATTTTTTATGTTTGCAAAAATAAGACATTAAAAAAAATAATTATGTTCATTTTTTGTTCTTCTTTACTTTTTTGGAAGGGGATATTCTAAGATAGAAATTTACAAACGCATTTCACTTTTACAAATACTTCTCGGTGACCAAAAAAGTGTGAGATACATTAAGTGGCAAATATTATTATTTTTTAAAAAATTATAATTTAGTAAGTATATAAAGCGTACAAATACTTGAAAAAAATTCAATCGCATACAACCAAGAGTCTTATTGAATATTAATGTATAAAATTCTAATTAAAAAAAGAAGAAGAAGAAAAGAACAAGACTCAATTGTTTAAACCACCCAAATATTTAGGGGTATTTCAGTCATTTCAAGGCCTAAATAAACAACGTTAGAATAACATTAATGGAATAACGGAATCTCGATAATAGTTTGTAAAGTAAGGGATGTCAATGTAATTATAAGAACGTTACGGGAGGTCCCTGCATTTATCTGAAACCTCAACGGAGGTCAGTGAAATAAACCCGATTAATTAATAAGTTGAAAGTTCTAGAATTCTTTTCCACGCCTACTTAATAAGTTGAAACTCCCTTGATCCCACATTCTTTGTCCAATATATACTTCCTTGTCTCAAAATGATTGTCCGTTTCAATTGTCGAAGTATTATTTTTCTTAATTTTCCTCTTTTGCCCTTATTCTTTTTGCATTAAAATGTTAGAAATTTGGGTAACTTTCATTGACCTCCCCTAAGATTTATGACAAAAATAGTGAACTCCCCTAAGGTTTCTTAAATACCACTGCTTTTCCTTCCTTCGTCTGACAAAAAAAAAAAAACCTTCCGTCTTGTTTTTGTTAGAAACTTAACAAAGTTTAATAATTTCAGTAAACTTAGTTGTTAAAATGACAAAAGTTCCCCAACATCTTGTCTCTTTTTATCGCTACCTCTCTTTCCACATCATGCTGGCATGTGCCACCTCCCCCTTCTACTCTCTGTCCCTGTCCACCACTAACTTGGATAATGCAAGAGAAATGGTATGGGTACATCATTCATGCAAACCAAGCTGATGTGGCAGATAAGGAGAAATCTATTGTGGGGCCCAACAAAAAAAAAGTAGGTTTTTCTCATCCGCCACGTCAGCTTTGTGTGCATTTAGTGTACATGAGAGATATACCCATAGTTTTGTCCTGCATATATTGACAGAGAGAGAGAAATGTAGTCTATTGATTTTTATCTCCAGTCGTGGAGTTAAAAATGTGGTGTTATATGACATAAGTGTAAAAATGGGTCCCATTTTTGTGGTGGTGTGAAAAAATGTGTTCTTAAGTTAATGAGTATTGCAATAACGTTGTTAGAGTGTTGTTAAAATGTTAAAAAGTACACATATACATATAGATATAGGTGGGGCCTAGCATTTCTTTATTTTTCTCTCTCTCCTCTCAATGTACACTCATGTTTTTCCTTTGTGCCAAACTTTTCTCTTTCTCTCTCCTTCTCAGCTGACAAGACATAGTTATGCCCGACTCAAGCAAAATTTCAACCTCCAACACTGAAGCCCTTACAATATTGGGACATACAAAATGAAAAATGTTAGCTACTAAGAGCATCTCCAACATCCTCTCTACTCCGCTCCTCCTCGCCACCACTAGTGAGGAGCACAACACCTTCAAAACCCCAAAATCAAAGGCCCAACAGTCTAGCCTCCCGCCTCGCCACCGGAGCCCGTGCTACAGGACCTGGGCATTCTTGGTCACCCTTAGTGAGCGATTTTCACCTCCTCTCTCTCTTTCTCTCTCTCTCTCTCTCTCTCTCTCTCTCCCCCCCACCCTATTCGCCTTGGTCGACGGTGATGATTTTAGTATGGAAGAGTCGACCCATTTCATGGTGGGCAACCTGGAGGGTCTACATGAAACTGTGGTTACAGCCATAGCAGGAGGTGGGGACAATTTGTATAGATCTGAGCCATATTCTTTGTGTGTGTGTGTGTGTGTGTCGATTTTGGCTGCATTTGGTCTAGCGATGGCGGTTGATTTTGGTCGGCGGTGGCTCTGGTGCTGCGTGTATATATATACATGTATATGTGGTGTGGTTGATTTTTTTTTTGTTGACTTATTTTTTTTTGGTTGAGTGAAATGGCTAGTTCATTTGATGGATGTGATATTTTTACCTACCTATATCAATAAATGACACATTTTCTAGAAAATTTGTTGAGAATGCTGCTAAAGCTGCTAGAGATGCTCTTCCATTAGTTCTTACCTAAATTATGGCATTAACCCCATTACCAGGGATACCTTATCAATGATTGAACTCCACTCGCAAATTACTCTTTCTCCGGTGGGTTTTTGTGAAAATCATTAGGTACTCGCATAAAGCATCCTCGTTTTTATGGAATTATGACTAACATACATCTCGAGCCAATAAATTGTCTGCTATCTTAACAATGATATGTTGGTTATTGTAAGGGAAAATTGCTTAAAAATGGAAGTAGGGGCAAATAATTGCCATTCAGTGACACACTTTTCAGGAATTAGAAATGAATGAGATGGAGAAAAATATTTGCAAAGACATGGAGTGTTGGACATAGTTAACCTTGACCTAAACTACTATTTCAAAATAACCCAAACCCTTTCTATCTTCTCCCCACCGCCTCCCCGCTTCTCTCTCTCTCTCTCTCACTCTCACTTCACCAAATCACAGAAACCCCAACCCACAAACTCCTTTTAAAGCAATGGCTAAAAGAAGAAGAACTAATCCACAAACTCAGTCTCTCTCTCACTTCAGCAAATCGCAGAAACCCCAACCCACAAACTCCTTTTAAAGCAATGGCTAAAAGAAGAAGAACTAATCCACGAACTCAGTCTCTCTCTCACTTCACCAAATCGCAGAAACCCCAACCCACAAACTCCTCTTAAAGCAATGGCTAAAAGAAGAAGAACTAATCCACAAACTCAGAAGGGCTAAGAGTTTGAGGGTGGAAGCAAAAGCGGTTCGAAAGTGGTCGGCCAGGGACTTTGTGAGTCTGTTTTTCTTCAATATTTCTTGCCTTGTTCTGGGTCTTACAAGGGTCATCCTTTGCAGTTAGTGGTTATAACTTTGGATTTGGGCAAATGTATAATGTTTTTTTCGAATTCGGATCAATATTGTTTTTGGGATGCTTAATGGGATTACATAGCGAAACGTAGGGAATTGAAGGAAAAAGGTGAATGCAGAATATGTTGTTCTAATTTTGTATTTTGTGGAAGTTCATCTTCCTTGGTTCATATGGCCTATAACAAGAAAGCCCTTTATGGGTTTTTTCGTTATAGATCTAGGGTTGGATGCGATGATTTTTTTACATAGTGCAATTGGTTCATCTCGTTTTTCTCTTATTGTTCATATATTCTTCTTCGATTGAATCCCTAAATTCTTAGATTTCCATACACTTTACCTGCCAAAGAACGAAAATATTAGGATTCATGGACAATTTTCCCAGTCTTTTTGGTGACTTCTAGGGTGATTTTGTTGCGAGGACCCCTCAAAATTTGGAATTGTTGCATACAACAACTATGAAACTTATCACACACACAAGGTGTTTGGTTAAATGTCTCAAAGAAAATGTATTTTCTTTTCATTCTTAGGGACCAACTCGGGTGCAATTAATTTTTTGAAGAGTGCAACCACATTCCATGAATAGTGCAACATAGACGTAGGAACGGTGTAAGGATAATAATATATTTTCAGAAAGTGTGACTTGACAACACATTGCACCCCGTTTGGACCAAACCAGGTGCAATTAATTTTTTTAAGAGTGCGACCACATTCTACGAATAGTGCAACACAGACGAAGGAACAGTGCAAGGAGAATAATATATTTCCAGAAAGTGTGACTTGACAACACACTGCAACCCTGTTTTGATCAACTCAGGTGCAATTAATTTTTTTAAGAGTGCAACCACTTTTACGAATGATGCAACACAGACAGAGAAATGGTGCAAGGAGAAGAACATATTTCTAGAAAGTGTGACCTAACAACACACTGCAACCCTGTTTGGATCAACTCAGGTGCGATTAATTTTTTGAAGAGTGCAACCACATTTTATGAATGGTGCAACATAGACGCATGAACGGTGCAAGGAGAAGAATATATTTCCAAAAAGTGTGATTTGAGAACATACTACAACCTTGTTTGGACTAACTCGGGTGCAATTAATTTTTTGAAGAGTGCAACCACATTATGAATGGTGCAACATAGATGTAGGAACGGTGCAACACAGGCGTAGGAGGAGGGACAGTGACGGGGTTGGTTTAGGGGGATTTTTTTAGGCAAGGGTATTTTGGTCCACACAAAAATTGGTACCATGTATGTGCAATTAAAATTTTCCTTTTCATGTTGGGAGCAATTTCCGAAAAAGTACACCATGAATTTACCATTACATGGCCCTACTTCCATTTTTAAGCAATTTCCCCTTATTGTATCATTTGAAATAAAATATACTACGCTAATAGTATATAAATTACAGTGACGTGTGATCTGTATTAAGTAATGTGTCACAAATTTATTAACAAAATGAAATATGTGTAATGAATACATTCTATTACTACAACAATGACACATCACATGATACCCAAAATATGGTACTTGAATTTGGTTAAGATAACATTGCTCTTAAAATTATAAAATTGTTTGAATTTTAAATTTAAGATCTCTCTTCATTTTTGCGATTCCCGCAAGAACCGATTTAATCCTTCTCCTGAACATGTTCCATTTCGGGAACATCACGTGGGCTGAAGTATGATTTATTTAACATGCTTGATTCCACACTCGTGCATACGCACCACGCCTAAAGGTCAAACTTGGTTGAATTCTGAGGATGCAGGAGGAGTTCTGTTAGACCCACATGAAACTACTTAAAAGTACGAAAAATCCAAGGTAACATTTCACCATTCTTCAACCTAATCTAGATAGCACAGATCAACTAATCACTAACTACAACCAGCTGAAGTTCTTCTAAGTTGTACCAGTAAATTAAGCAGCTTCATAGTACCCCACAGATAAGTTATGTTGGTCCACAACAAACAACTACGGGTGCGGGGAGGTTGCTGTGCAGAATCAGAGCAGTTCGTTTCTTGAATGGACGGCCCAGATTTCAAACACTTGTGAACGGCTGTGATTTTGCACAGCACATGCTGTGCACAAGCAACATAGCAGCCTCCCCACGTCCCAACAACTACAGCTCAAGTGAAGGTGGTTTGATGTACTTGCAAAATTGGTACTCCTTCTCTCCCAATTTTATAGTCCCTCGTTCTATCCTAATCGGATAAAAAAACGATTATAGCTTTCAATCGGTAATACATTTTATATGTAATATGAATCTTGTTTGATAGATCTTAATTTAATCTAATAAACAAAATATTCAAAATCACCTAAAACATTGTACATTATAAGATATAATACTTTGAAAAAGTGGTACAAACTCCCAAAAGGGACTATAAAATTGGGACGGAGGGAGTATTAAACAACCTCATAGTACCCCACAGAGATTAGTTACGTTGATTTACAACCAACAACTACAGCTCTAGAGAAGCCGGTTTGATGTACTTGCAAAATTGGTCGTATTAATCAGGGGAACCCAACATATATTCCAGATGTTACTTGCCCAAGAGCATCGGGTCTGGGACCATGTAGTGCCCAAAGCACTACATAATTGTAGTCCTCTATTCACATCCGTCCACTTGACAATCAATGGCTCGGATTATCTTCACGCTATCTTCACGTAAAGATAAATATTTGCATATAGAATAATTCGGCCGTTGATTGTCAAATGAACGACTGTGATTGAGAGACTACAACCTTATAGTGCTTTGGGCCATTATAGGGTCCCCAATCCGAGAGCATCTGCATTTGGTCTTTTAGAACCCATTTTAGGGTCAGATTTTATCTGATTGCGTCAGATAAAAAAATTACATTTCTTTTTAATACTCCATTTGAACACTTTACTGCCGTTATCGCATAACAAAAACCACCTCGCTATAGCATGGGAGTTACCAGTCGAGCAATACTAGAGAGGAAGAAAGAAGCGAGGGCCGACAGGAGCAAGGCCAGCCCTTTGGTGACGGCCCAGAGGCCTGGGCCCTAAGAAAAAGCCTAGAAAATGGGCCTGGGCAGGCTTCATTATAGTTGAAGTCCAAATTGACTGCTCCAATTCGTTTTAAGGGCCCGTAAAATCAGTTATTAATAAAGCCCAACAACACATACCCAAACCCGAGGCACATTCTGCGGCCCATTATGTGGGTGGTATAAGAAGGTTATTAACAACTTCTTTTTTTTTGTTTTTTTGTTTTTGTCATTCGATATATAGAGTTCGCAGTTAGATTTTAGTAGATAACAAGAGTTGATCTCCTCTCCATAGGAATCAAATTCAGAACCTCACCTTTGTACAAGGTGCTACACGGCCAATTGAGCTAACTAGGTAATAACATGTACCTTACATAAGTACTATATCAGAACTGTTTTACCCAACAAATCGGAAACTCTTGCTCCACAATATATTAAATTGCGAAATGTCCTCCAAATCGGCTCTTCCAGTAGCTTGACACATTTCTCCTACGTTTTCTTCTCACACTCCAACGCGATTCGGACCAACCAGGAGGCCATTTCCTGAACCAACTCGCTTGTGGGCGTGGCTAGTTCGACCATAAATGCCGGACTCAACTTGGGATCCTCTTGGAATGCCAAGTGGACGTGTCCGAGCCTGTACCCAAACAGGGTACCCACCACTCGGGTGCCGAGACCTGATGGCAAATGCAATCGCCTCTTGCTAAAAAGAGCAAGAGCCGACCGGAGCTTGGAAACTGCCACAGTTGGCAGTTTCGTCCTTGGTGCCTTCACTATAGCCTTTTATGTTGGCACCGAGGGGGCAAGCTTGTTAACTTTCAGCTCCTCCCCACAAGCGTGCGAGGAGGAGCTGAAAGTTAAAATTTCTTCGTCGTTGTCATCATAGTCATCTTCGTCGACTTTCTTTTTCCAGTGGAAGTATCTCCTGGAGAACGAGAAGGAAAAGTCATGAGGGGACTTAGCTGTGATTGTCTTCATACAGAACAAAAAGTAACAAAGAGAAGAGCCAATTCTAACTGCTTGAAGAAGCCTATGATGTGTATTTAAAGATAGAGAGAACTATGAGCCAATTCTAACCCCTAGCTCTACCACCGTCCAATTAACAAAGCAGGGCGGGCAACCACTTGCGAACCCAACGCAGTATCGTCAAGTTATGGGTGCTCTTCAATATCTTACCCTCACACGACCCGATATTGCCTTTGCTGTTAATAAAGCCCGTCAGTTTATGCATTCACCCACTGAAATTCATTGGGTTGCCGTCAAACGTATCCTTCGGTATCTCAAACACTCCATTGATCATTGTATTTTCTTGTCCCGAAATTCTCCTCTGACTCTACAAGCATATTTAGATGGCGATTGGGTTGGTTGCATTGATGATTGATGGTCAACGGGTGCATTTGCTATTTTCTTTGGCCATAATATTATCTCTTGGTGATCCAGGAAACAACAAACTGTTGCTCGCTCCTCAACAGAATCAGAATACAAAGCCTTGGCGGATGCAGCAGCAGAACTCTATTGGATTCAGTCCCTTCTGTTTGAACTGGGCATTTCCCATTCTTTGGTGTGACAATGTGGGTGCTACTTACCTTTCTGCCAATCTGATCTTCCACGCTCACACCAAGCATGTGGAAATTGATTTCTATTTTGTGCGTGACAAAGTTGCTCGCAAGGATTTAAATGTTCACTTTATCTCCACCAAAGAGACAATCGAAAGTAGCGTTGAGTCATGTATAGATTGTTCCTACAATAGTTTATAATGCCTATGATATTTCGAACATGAAACTAAAAACCAGTATAATTCGAAATTAATTTTGTTCCCTAAACCATAGGTCAGCCGCCTTTTTATAAATTAAAGAGAAGAAAAAAGAGAAAAGAAAAAGGGGAACGATATATGCTCCTAAAATATTTTTCCACATTCTGTGCTACATCGAATGGATAGTACACGGAATACTCGTAAGTGCAGTTGCTCCACTTGCATTGATAATACTCTGCACCCATGATAAACGATAAGTCAGATATCCATGAACATAACGATAAGTCGGATACTTTTGTGCATATTTTTTTTTAGATCGGCCCGGGGAAGGGTGCTGTGTAGTAAGTGTTGTTTGCCGTATTGTGTAATAAACTACATCGTTTTGCTTGATTTTTAGGCACACATCTGAAGCTTCCAAGAGCCTTATTTGGAGAAAGAAAAACCACTACAAAGTGCCTAAACCCGAAGTGTCTAAATCTAAGTGTCTAGACTCACTATACGCTACCTCAAAGAACCTAAATGCCCTAAATTAAACTCCAAAATTAACACTCCAAACAGCACCCTTGGAAGCTTTGGAGTGTAACAAGAAAATGAGCAGGACATGCTTGACCAAAACTAGCGGAGCTGAGAAAGGCAGAAGGGGAGCCCTCAGTTACTTAACTTGGCCATCACCCGATCCAAAGCACAATCAAATAAACTACCTTTGGATTTAGTGAAGTCCATGTCACTACCCAGACACACACCAGGCTTATCCACGCACTTGAACCCCAAAAAACTTCACTAATCGTCCAATATCACTACCGGCCATATTGGGTCGACTCACAAACAACTCTGATTTGGAAAAATTGACATTTTGCCCAGCTTGCGAACAATAAAGATCAAGCACCCATTTTAAACTCCAAGCATGATCAAGGTTATACTCCATAAATAAATAACCATCATCCGCAAAAAGCAAGTGCGAAATGGGAGGAGGTCGCCAACTTACTGAGATTCCTCTGCATATAATTTTGGAAGAGAATTCCAACAGCCCATTCGATAAAGCCTGAGCTGCAAGAATAGAAAGATATGGTGAAAAAGGATCTCCTTGGGCAGCCCACACGAGGGCTTAAACACCTTCGAATTCTACCATCCTCCAAGAAAAAAGAGGAGACTGTACTGTAGAGATACATTGCTGAATCCAGTAACCCCCCAAACCAGGGGAAACGTCACAGATTACATGGATCACCTCCTGACCAAAATAAGCCAACACAGTGGACTTGCCTTGTCAATACTTGTTTTGGGTCAAGCAAGGAGTTTAAGGTCAAGTTCAAATGCTTCCTGTCTCAACAAGTTATAAACATATAATCAAGAACAACCCATTTTCAGCTACTCTTTTCTGGTCAAGCAATGAATGTTTCTTTCATCTCGGACATGGTTGTGTAGTATAACAATGGGAATTCAACAAAATCTAGAGACCTGTTCCGTCAAAACTATAAAAGGAATAAGCTTTTAGTTCTGCACAGAAGACCACAAGCAATATCAATGGGTGACAGAGAGAGGCAAAGAATGAGTAGATATGGTATAAAGTCGCAACTGCTCATAAGCTCCATTAGCAACATTCATTGCTGTTAATTAACAAAATATGCACATATTTTGATAATCACTGTCAAATATCCATCACCAATTTCCAAATGGTCAAATCCAAGATAACAACAAAACATCCATCTCTAATTTTACTAGTTCAGTACCACAGCAGGCTCCAATAACATCACGGATATAAATTTAAGGTGACATAGAAAATTTGGTAGCAGTAGGATATATCAACATTCGATGTCATTTATGATTAACTGGGAAAGGATTAAAACCACCCTGAATCATAGTATCTAGTGGTCCAAACAATGGTTTTGGGAGGCTGTTCCAGTCATACCAATCCCAACCACCACATTTCTTGGGCTCAAGATTTTGGGCCACTTGACGAGGATCTATCAGTACTGCACGCATAAAGATGCAAACAACATGTACTGGCTTTGCATGTTCGGAGAAGATGTTGTTAGTGACAGTCAAGAACTCTGTCTTCTCAACATCTAAACCGGTCTCCTCTTTCACCTCTCGGGCTGCACATTCCTCAAAGCTCTCACCTGATGCCAAAAGTTGTGAATGATATAAGTCAGTAACAGAGTAAACGCATGCATCGGCATCACAAGTGCATACAACCATACTTGGTGAGAGGGAATTGAGAATAACTGTGCAGTTGAGAGTCCAATCTTATTCACGAAGGTGCTGACCTATATAATCTAACATAGTTCATTAAAGAAGTATATGTTGGAAAAGGCAAAATGTAAATGAAAGAAGATGAACGGATTAGTTCTTGATCCACATTGGCTTGAACAGAGTTTCACCTATACAATAGATAAATTACCATTTGCTATAAAAGGAATAGAAAGAAGCAAAACTTCCTTTAGGGATTAACCTATATCCAATGTTCTAAAACTAGCTAGGCGCTCCCAGGGTAGTCAGACACCTTCTAACATAGTTCATTAAAGAAGTATATGTTGTGTTGAACTTTCGGTGATTATTGGTACGTCTTGACGAAAGGAATCGGAAAAATTAAAAAATTATGTCTTTTACCCAGGTTTTTTTTTGGGAAGGGCCAACTTCTGGCATTCACTTTTTGAATGCTAAAAGTTGGTCCTATACCAAAAAAATTGAGTAAAAGTCTTTATTATTTATTTTCTTGATTCTTCTCGGCGATGTGAACCAATAATTGCTAAAGGCTCAATGCAAAACTAACAATCACCAAAAAAAAAAAATGAATAAAGACAACCGAAAAATGACTTTTAGCAAAGTTACTAAAAACGGGAAACTCACACTCACGTTAGTATGTATGGAAATTCGAATGGTCAAGGCAAGAAAAATCTAACGGCAAACAAATAGTTAAAACTATGGGCCACGAAGCAAAAAGGTATTTGTTTTGACAAACACAACAAGTGAAAGTTGACCTAAGTTCCACATGCTGTTTTTGCATGTGTTCCAAAAACATTAACCAGCAAATTGGAAATGACATAAAGGTTTGTATGTATCTAAGAACAAATCCTAAATAAGAGACAGTATAATGCATGTAAGCACTTGTAGGCATATTGTTTGGTTTAGTTTTTTCAGCAAGGTATTTTGAGTGATGAGCGTAGAGAGAGAGAGAGAGAAATGAGAGTAACAATTGAAGAGAGAACTTATTGAAGACCGTGCACTGAGAGAGGGAGGGGCTCTGGAAAACCAAAAAGAACAAGGAGAGGTTGGTGGATGGGTTTGGGGGGTTGCTTATATTGCCCTCAGTCAGTATTCCACTGCTCCCAAAGGAAATTATTGAAATCAATCCAGTTGCATTTAAAGAAACACTTGACATTAAATATACAATATAATGACAGCAAAAACACATAACCATATTTCTAAATTATCCCTTTAGCTCTAGCATCGTCTACTAAAAGATCTAGTAAGAGTAAGGAAATGGCTACAATACACACCCTCTATTTAGGTGTGTATCATATGCACCCCTATAAAAGTTACAAATCAATTAACAAAAGTTACAAATTTTAATAAAAGTTACGAATTTTTTGTACAAAAGTTACGAGACACGCCAAATGTTATGAATCATAAAAAAATGTTACGAATCATACTACTGAAAAAGTTACGAAACACTAAAAAATGTTACGATTGCCAATGAGTTGGCACAATATGGACCACACAATGGGTGCATATTGTACACACCTTCAAGGGGTGTGTATTGTAGAATTTTCCTAAGAGAGTAAACCTAAACTACCCAACAAAAATCGGGAAATTCATCCAGTTCTGTCTCAAGAAATGTTTGACATCAATAGCTTGTTTGGATGTGGTGGAAAGTGAGGGAAGGGAAGAGAAAATAACCAAGGGGGAAAATTTGGAGGAAATTCTAGTGTGCATAGTGCTAGATTGCAATTCCCCTTCTCCCCCCTCCTTTTCCTTTCAAACCATACAAAAGAAAAAAGAAAAAAGAAAAAAGAAAACCTATGTTTTGATCTTCCCAACCTCATGTTCCAAACAAAAACTAACAAAAGAATCACAAAAAACAGAACCATATTTCTCAATTAATCCCACCGACTCTTGGCCACTAAAAGAATATTGACAGTAAACACAAAATACAGAAATATCAAATCAAATTGGAATGCGTTTAAGCTACATTAAATTTTGTTGGAGTTAGTCGCCATAAATTACTAAAAAAAAATTTGTTTTTTTTTTTAAGCTTTTAATCATAATTTTTACATTACATTATTCGTCTCGTCCCCGATGATGAAAAAAGAGACTCTATTTTTTTTATTTAAATATCGTCTTTAACCAAAAAACTTTCAACTTTGGCCCGTATTTTTACACATTTATGATATTTACCATTGAGACGAACGATCAATCCATCAAATTTAACCGTAATCTACTAAATAATTAAGAAAAATCAACAGAAAATACTCGGTCAAAATTTCAGGCCAAAGCGTGTTTTTCCTGATGTGTGTCTCTGCACGTGTTTGTGTGCGTGTGTGTGTGTGTCTGTGCGCGCGCGCGCGTGTGTGAGAGAGAGAGAGAGAGAGAGGACTGACCGAACTCAAGGTGGCCGCCGGGTAGGGCAAAAGTGTCGAAGCCGACGGAGGTGAGTCGCCGCCCCAAAAGCACTTTCCGCCCCTGGCCCTCCTCCTCCTTCAACAGGAACACTGCCACTCCAATCGTCGGCCCCGACGGCGAAGGCGAACCAGTCTCCACTTTGGAAGTGCTCTCACTTTCCATTTTGGAAGCAATTTGAGCGAGAAGGGCGTCTGCGTTACTTTATGCCATTGTTGTGGAGGAGCCGCCGAGCCGGTATAAGAACCAGAGGCATTTTGCCATGAAACGACGGCGTGTGCTGAATTATTGGCCTTTTTTAGGCTGAGTTTTTAATAACTGGGAAAACTAGTACTCCCTCCGTTCCTATTTGTTTGTCCTCTATGAAAAATCGTGCCAATTTCAAATGAAAAAATAAAGTGTTTTCATGTATTATTTTTTAATTTTTTTACACCAAATTAAAGTATTCATCGTGTATTTTAATTTGCTACGAAAAAATTTGAAAAATGATACCCGAAAATACTTAATTTTTTTATTTGAAAAAATATAAAAAAGAAAAGGTGAGACAAACAAATAGGAACGGATGAAGTATTTCCCGCCGCCGCGATTATTGATTGGGCTACAAGAAATTGGGGAGCCCACATTTTGACGCCCCGGTCCAAAAAGGTAGGCCCGTGGCTGCCTAAAATCCTTTTTTCGTAGCACAGCTAACCTTATTTTTTTTAATATTATTGGTCCACTCTGAATAAGACGTGCGATTTCCCAACAATAAAAAATAAAATGTGATATATTCCAAATTTTATGGCATTAAATCAAAGATTTCAATTAATTTTTTACTTTAGGCCTTATTTGGGTAAAAAACTTAAACCAGATTAAACCAGATTATTGGTTTTTTGGTTTTTTCTCAAATAATCCAAAAAAACCGGTTTGGATTATTCATAAACTTAATCCAGATTAAACCAGATTATTGGTTTTTTGGTTTACCGTACACGCGACACGTGGTGTCCAATAATCTGGATTATTGGTTTAAGTTTTTTACCCAAAGCACCCTACCCGAAAAAACCATAATTTGGTTTAATTTGTTTTAAGTTTTTTACCCAAATCAAGCCTTAGTGCAAAAAAAATAAAATATTATGAAATGAAGTACTTTGTTTTTTTATTAAAAAATTACTCTCTTTTTTCAGTACTGCGACGTGTTGTACAAACACCATTACTCACTTATTATACTGGAGCTAATAAAAGGAAATTGATAATCGCACTCCAAAAATTGATGAAAGGGTTCCAAGTTACAGTGGTTTTCCAAAACTATCATTTTGCAAGTTCTATAATTTACTTTAGACAATCCAAAAAAAAATTTGCTCTTTTCTTTTTCCTCCTTTGTTAACAAGGGGTTTTTCAGTGCCGAGTGGGCACCATCCTACGTGGTGCCCCAGTGCACATCTCGACCGTCCAAATTAAAACACTTTGTGGACGCCCTGGATTAAGAAAGAGAAAGGAGAGAAAAAGAGGAAAGAGAGAGAGAGAGAGAGAGGGATGGATCTGGGCCGTATTTTACATTGTTAGTTTGTTGGGCAACTTTGCAATATCTTTCGAATAAAAAAATAAAATACTTTCACGAAAAAAAATCACCAAATTAAACTACTTTAATTTGGTGCGAAAATTTTTGAAAAAATGTATACGAAAGTATTTTACATCGTTGGCTTGCTGAGTTGGCTTTGTAATATCTTTCGGATAAAAAAATAAAGTAATTGTGCGCATAATTTTTTTATTTTTTTCATGGCTAAAAAATTGAAATTTTTTGTGCGAAATAATTAAAACCCAACAAGCCAGCAATGTAAAATACTTTCGTATAAATTTTTTAAAATTTTTTCTAATCGAATTAAAAATCTCTTTGGTAGTTTATTTTGGTGCAAAAGAAAATAAAAAATTATGTGCGGATTTACTTTATTTTTTATCTGAAGGAGATTACAAAGTCAACTCAATAAACCAGCAATGTAAAATACTTTCGTATATAATTTAAAAAAAAATTTCCCATCAAATGAAAGATCTCTACTAGAATTTTAATTTGGTGCAAACAAAAAAAAAATTGTACACAGAAATATATATATTTTTTATTCAAAGCATATTGCAAAACCAAAAAAAAAAAAGAAGTAACAATTTGCTTTGAGTTAATAATGCCATTAAGAGAGTTGGTGGGTTTGATGGAGGGGAAATATGAGTAATATGACAAAGACTGGCCCAAGCATTGAGATAGAGGTGTAAGAAAAAGCTAGTTTTCGGATAGATGATCCACGCTAAAGGAGGAAGAGAACTTTGGTTCATAATTCTGTTAGGAGTGCCTCAAGTAAATGAGACGATAATTTTAGGGTGGAGTGCCTCCAGTAACATTTATATTTTAAAAATGGTAGTTTTGTAACTTCATTAAATTTTGGAGTGCTTGCATCAAAAAAGGGAGCCCCAAAATCAGCTCCCCTAATAAAAATGTGTGGTAGATAAGAATATTACAATATCGCATAGTAGTGTTTGAGATTATGAAATAATTGGTCTTTTTAGGACATGAGAGTACCTTGTTTTTAGTGCTCTTTTTTGTTCTTTTTAGATGAAGGAAAAAATAAAACGTTTTTTTAGTGATCTGCAATCTTATCAAGGCTTATAGAATTCTCCCTCTACAGCCACGAGCTATTTTGTTTGGTTTTTGCTACGAAAGCAATCATGATATTCTCTGAAAAATTAAAAATCTCAAAATGAACTAACAAAGACAGGTGGAGCGAATATCCGATTGATGTTTAATTTGAATCATAAAATATTTTAATCAAGCATAAAATATCTAATCTTTATATATATATATATATAGGTTAAGCTTTACATTCGGACTTTTTATTTCTGGACCTTATGATCCAAACATTTTTTTGACGATCCAATCCGTCCAATGTGTTCAGAAGGTGTTTTCAAGGGCCTTGTCGGAAAATCTTAAAAAAAAATACCGAGAAGAGCTTGATCTAAGTAGTTTTTGCAAAATATATATATGTATATTTACATTTTTTCTGAAAACTGCTTGGATCAAACCCTTCCCGGTATTTGTTTTTGAAGATTTCTCGCGTGGCACCTCAGCTAATTTCGAGACCCTGGAGGTAACAACCTTGCATAACCCCAGTAGCCCCAAGAGTTTGTTGGCAATGAAAATCGAACCTGAGACTTTAGGTGAAAACGAACCTCGAAGTCTCAAGGCAAACCCACTTTACCAACTGGCCTTGAGATTGGATTACTCCAGTTAGTTGGTTAGTTCGTAGGTTTTCTCCCTACAAAATTAATTCGGGTGTGATTTTCAAAGTCAGGCTGCAAGAAAGTGTCTCTAACCAAATGGGGGAAGCAACTACGTATACTCACTCAAGATACGCATGGACACCCCTGATCGGCGAAATGAAACAATGTATATTATGTATTTATGTATGTGTGTATGTTGTTATAGTGATAAGTGCGTATCCACATGTAGAAGAACTGGACCCAAATTAAGTTGTCAGGTTCCTTCCCCACAATTACTATTGGTGGTCCACATCACATGTATATGCGTCGTTAATTCAGAATCTCATACACAACAGAATAGATACGAAAGAATATAATCAATATATCTGTGTTGGGATATCTAGAATCAGTCACCAAAGTGTCTGGCCCATTGGATCTTCTGTAATCTATTTCTATTCCATGGCTATATGAAAAACATGTCAGTGATAAGGTCATACTGCGTGCTACGAGCATTAGAGACGCTATAACTCGATCACCAAGTAGTTACGAAGAGTTGAAAACAAGCGTAAGCAATTAAGGGTGTAGGCCCCATGTGTACGTGAGGAAATTCGTACATGATTGTACATAGATGGTTGTATATGTAGACTTACATGAACTTCAAATATTTGCTCATTGATCCATCTATTGGTGATTAAGCACACTGCAATGAAATCATGCAAGCACTGCAATTGTCACATTGAACTTATCAGATTCATGTGATATTTTTCTTCCTTTTATTTCCTTTTTTGTTTGGCAGGGAGAGTGTCCAAATCCCCTCCCTGGTCCACTCAAAGGCTATCCATGCGAGAATTAGAGAATTAACAAGAGAAACTTTTGCGGCTTGACCCCAAATAGGATAGCACTATGTTGTCAAGCGGATCAAGTAATTAAAGGGAGACCTATGTTAAACCCTATGAGTCTGTATTACATTTATTCATGCTATTTGAGATTTTCAAAATATCAAATGGGGTTTGATAAAATATCAAATGGGGTTTGATTTGGGTTTGTTTTGAAAATTTTCCTTTCTGCTTTTAGATGCAAAATTTTTGTGAAAGGTTGCTACATTTTTTCACATCATTGAGTTGTGACTTTATACGAATAACTATAACGTTCATCAAATTGGAATGTATTTATTTGGAGGGATATGTTTGTTTAGAATGAATGTGAAATGTTGGCCTGAGATAAAGAACACGAGAGAGAGGGGGGTTAATTGTGTATCTAAAAAATAATGCGGATTAAAATAAACTAACTGCAACATCCAATTAAAATAAATAGGTTCAAGCACACAAATAATAATTGTATGACAGCAAATAAAGAGTAGAAAGGAGAGAGAGATCAAATACAGAGATTTATCGTGGTTGGCCCCCAAGAACTTCACGGCTTATCATTTCCCCAAGTGTCCAACTTGGGATTTCTTCTGACTATCTCCAATAAGAACACTTTCTACCTTTTCATGTCTTGAAAACATTTACAACGAGCAATTTATCCCCAATTGCTCCAACTAGTTTTGACTCCGGTGCTAGTCACACCTACCCGAGTAATTTTTTCTTACGCAAAAATCACTCACAAAAGATAACTTCTCACAAGGGGTCACACTCCCTTTTACATTTTTGCTCCTTGTTGAAAATGAATTTTTGAAAAATGAGAATAATTCTTTGAAAGAAAAAATTGAGCAAAGTTCTTCTCCAAAAGAAACAAAAAATGTTTTGATTCTCGAAAATAATTTGAGACTTGAAAATGATGTTTTGAGAAAAAAAGTTGAAGATTTGGAAACATCTCTTTCTAAGTTCGATCAAGGAAAAGAAAATTTGGATATTATTCTTGGAAAGCAAAAATGTATTTTTGACAAAGCGGGTATTGGTTTTAATCCCACAAAAAAGCAAAAGTTTTACCAAAATTTGTTTGTGAAATCAAGTTCTTCTAGTCATCCTCACACTACTTGCAATTATTGTGGCATGAAAGGTCATTTATCATATTCTTGCCCTATTCTTAGAAATGTTTATGTTGGAACTAAAAAAGATGTGGGTTCCAAAGCATCTTGTTACTAACCCTCTCGGACCCATGAAAATTTGGGTACCAAAGAATTGCACATGAGTTATTTTTTTTGTAGGTGGATTTGCTCAAAGGTAAATGTTGAGATATAATTTCTCGGCAACGAGAAAGTTAACTTTCTACAATGGAGTAAGTTCAATAATTGGTAGAGTTATAGCTCAGATTCGTGTGATTTTTTTTATTTATAAAGAATACCAATTTACTTGCCCAAAGGTTCTAATTTGTTTAAAATGATTTTGATGAATTGCCTGAAATTTTGTCTACTTATTCTTGCATATGTGAACAATTAAAAAAAAAAAATTTGCTCAAAACTATTTGTGAAAAGTTACTTTTCAAAATAAAATGCTTCTAAATGGATAATTTTTTTTTACAGTTACTTGACACTTGACATTATCAATGGTCCATGGCTTGATTGAAGAATTTTTATTGTAATTATATGTCTAACAATTTTTTCAAAGTTGAGGTGGCTTATATATTTGAGAAGCTTGAAGTTTTAGTGGTTTGAAGAAGGCTTAAGAGATGTGGGAAATTGGTACGTGCACTTATCTGTTTTGATCCGCCATGTAATTCCGCACATGCAAAGACTGAAAGAGAGTTCCAAACTCTATAATGAGGAATGTTATGGAATACTATGAGGAAAGTGTTCCCCTACTTTTTGTTGATGACAAAGGGGGAGAAATATTTTGGAAGTTAGAGGGGGAGAAAAAGTCCAAGCAAAAAGATGCACCAATTAAGAGGAAGTATCTTATTTCTTTTTCTCTAATTATATTTCTGATTTTTATTTGAATAAAATCATTAATGGTTTGTCATCATCAAAAAGGGGGAGATTGTTAGCCCAAAGGTTTCTATAGAACCTTAGTGATTTTTGATGATAACAAAATTGATTTTATTAATTGGAGAAATATAATTTATTTTGTGATATTGGTACTCATTTGAATTGATTGTGTATTTTGTAGGAATTGGTTGATGTAGACAAGGAGAGATTCTGCACCAAAACATTATCTCCAATAGTCAAGATATAATTATAGGGGTGAAGATTAAGGACAAATCTTCTCCCAAGTTTTCATTGGCTAAAATTGTTCTTTGGGGAAGTGAATATTGTCCTTGAAATGTGGAAGCTTGATTTGTTAATAGAGGGAGGAATTTAATGGAGTAACATGAACATCGTGGAGAATAAAATTGTAAGGGTGATTTCCTACCTAAGAGGTTTCCAACGGCTAATGCTAATAAAGGGATTGATTAGCTTGATAATGGAAGCTCCTCACAGCTCAAATGGGATTCAAATTTCCCGTAGCAATTGGCTTGCAAAGAAATGGAAAGTGTTTATGTGATGGCTATCAAGTCATTGACTAAAACCAACGGCTAGTTTGGGGTTCTAGCATTTATGCAAGGCCAAGGAAGCAAAAGAAGAGTATTGGAGAAGAAAAACCATTCATATTGAGTTCCAAAGTTTATTATTTATTAAGAAAAATAGAGCTTCATATTGTTTTTATCTACACTTTTGAGAGTGTTTAATTTGTGAGATTTTATTGTAAAAGGGAGTGTGACCCCTTGTGAGAAGTTATTTTTTGTGAGTGATTTTTGTGTAAGAAAAAATTACTCGGGTAAGTGTGACTAGCACCGGAGTCAAAACTAGTTGAAGCAATTGGGGATAAATTGCTCGTTGTAAAGGTTTCTCTAGCACCCGCGAAGCTAGAAAGTGTTACTATTGGAGATAGTAAAGCAAATCCCAAGTTGGACACTTGGGGAATGGACTAGGCCGTGAAGTTGTGGACCGAACCACTATAAATCTCTGTATTTGATTTCTCTCTTCTTTCTACTCTTTATTTGCTATCATACAATTATTACTTGTGTGCTTGAACTTATTTATTTTTATTAGGTGTTGCAATTAGTTTATTTTATTCCGCATTATTTTTTAGATACACAATTAACCCCCCTCTCATGTTGCTATCTGGGCCAACAATTGGTATCAAAGCCAATGGCTGACAATCTATGAGCGGACTCTCCTAGAAGCATCGGTGGCTGTGGGCATGCATGGAGACTCTTGGAGGAGCAGGAAAAATCCATTGTAACTTTCGATGGAACAAGAAAATTCTTAGTGCATGCAGCAGGTGGCTAGTAGCAAGGTGACTCTCGGTGGAGTGGGTACTCTCGATGGAGTAGGAAAAATTCCTAGTGCGTGTGACACTTGGCTGGCAAGCAAAGGTGGCTCTCGTGGAGTATGGTGGCTCATGATGGAGTGGGTGCGGTAAATAAGCCCGGATTCGAACAGGCTGTTGGAGAGATAGATCAAGATTTAAGGGGGAGTCAAGTTGATCAAATTGAAAGGGAGCTAGGCCCAATGCATGGTTCACACATGAGGGGGAGATTGTTGAGAACATGTGTGAAAAATTGGAGTCCCACATTGGATAATCAGAAAAAGAGTTGGACCTTAATATACAATTGGATGACTCACCACTTACTAGGCTTAGCTTTTTAAGTGGATATGGGTCATTCAATGTATATTGGGTCCACATGATGTGATGGACTATGTGGATACTCCCCAATGGATTGGGCTTGCGCGCACATTGGAAGAACCTCAGATGGATCAGACTCTCAACATGAAATATGGAGTGTGTATTAAAGAAGGAATCTTACTAATTATTGATGTCTACTAGAGATATGACTCTTCATGAAAGAGTTCTTAAGGGATGGAGCTTAGATTTTACCTTTGTGGTTCAGAAAATATGTATTTAAAAAAATAAAGACAAACTGCATTATGAGAATGAAAGATTAAAAAAATCTAGTGCTAGCGAGTCTATATAATTCAGGAATAAAATTTTATTTTCTATATAATAATTGAACTCTTTAAAAATCTTGTGGTGGCAGCCGCTACTATTTATCTCCCCTGACTCCATCCCTGATTCCTATAAAGAAACATGATCTTTTCTAATAGCATCTTCAAAAACATGACTATTCATAATATGTGTCTAATAGAAAATTAACAACATTTTCAGAAAAGATTTTTGAGATCTGGGGGTGGACCCCAATGGTAGAGTCTTGTTTTCTATTTCCTCACAATTTTTATAAACTTTCTTGTAGTGCATACCTTGTATTAGATGGGTTCATGGGGTCCACTTCAAATACCCATAAAAATTATCCAAATCGTCTATTAATTCTAAAATTAGTCTTTGAGTCATTCAAGAAAAAAACCAAGGTTAATTGTATAACTTTAAGTACTAGATCAAGTTGTCTAACTTTCTTTCAAACTTTTGTCAAAATTCAAGATCCTACATTGTGAATCACAATTAGATGACGGATCACACACTTATAATTTTTCGAATGAGCTAATTTTTTAGAAGTGACTCAAAAAATTAATTTTAGGACGGACGGTTTGGATTATTTTGTGTGGGTCTTTGAAGTGGACCCCACGATCCCATCTCACACAAAGTATGCATTAGAGGAAAGTTTCTAAAAATTGAGATGAAATTGAAAACAAGACTTTGCCATTGGGGTCCACCCCCGAACATGGCCTAACTTTGCAGAAAAGGTTGTCCATATATTTATAAATAGACCTTTTGTAAAGTCATTCAATGCATAAAATTTCATATTGACGTGCTCCCTCTCTTTTTTTTTGATCAAATTCAAGCTATCTTCACAAGCTTCGGGTAGTGACGATTGGTCCGTTCTCATCATTCGGGTGCTCCCTCTCTATACACTCTCTTCCTTGTATTTTAGGCTTACCAATATTATGTTATTCTATAGAAATAGAATGTTTGTGTTTCTTGTTTTACATTTTTTTAGTGAATATTCTATTTATTTTCATTTGTGCAGACACAGAGATAAAATAAATTTGAGTTCTGACTTTGTCATATTTTGAAGATGAATTTCTTATAATGTTGTGCATGCTATTTCCTGGGAAAAGTAATCTTTTTCGAAAAATGACTCGTGACGTATCTCCAAGTTATTTTTTGTGTCCTATTTTTTTCAAGAAACAATGTTAAATTCCACTTTTTAACAATTTTTTTGACTGATGACGGATTTCCTGGTGGATTGAAGCTCACTTTTCTTTTCTTTTCTATTTTTTAAAAATCCGAATGCCTTGTTTTGTTGTGTGAATACCATGACTTGAATTCGTGACTCGACAAGCAGTGCACCACTTCAAAGCTCAAAGGTTTGGTATTATTTGCCTTGTTGGATGACC
Organism: Vaccinium macrocarpon; assembly: GCA_022606695.1. NCBI lineage: Eukaryota > Viridiplantae > Streptophyta > Magnoliopsida > Ericales > Ericaceae > Vaccinium > Vaccinium macrocarpon. Next base: position 10,758,162 of record CM040177.1, on the reverse strand, counting down.
TGGATATGCCCAGAGGAGTGTGGCACCCTCCCCCAAAATTTTCTCGAATTCATTAATCATGTACTAGTACTAAATAAAAAAGTTGGAGATTCTCTGTTCCACGTTTCCTCTATGCCTCCATTGCAAGTGGTTTTGAACCATTGAATTGTGAATTTTTTATTTGTATTTAAAAAATTTATGTATGTTTCAACGACCAAACTCCTATCAAGAGAGGCACAAGGAGGATTTGAAACAGAGGAGGATTTGTAGCCATAAACTCAGGAGACACCGGGAAATCAGACACGTGTTAAAACGTCCTTGGTTGGCTCGTACATGGAACGGATCAGCCCCGTGCCACTCTCCAACAGAAATACTATATACTCGCACACAGTTCCTTCCTGAATTCTTCAATTCCTCTCTCTCTCTCTCTCTCTGTCTCTGTCTCTGTAGATACGCAGATATATACAGGAAAACGTATCGATTTAGATCACACTCTACGCCTATCGCTTGGTGCTTGCGTGAAAAACAATGACGGACACGACGGACGACATAGCAGAGGAAATCTCTTTCCAGAGCTTCGAAGACGACTGTAGGCTACTCGGTAGCCTTCTCAAGGAAGTTCTCCAGAGGGAAGTTGGGCCCCAATTCATGGAAAAACTCGACCGAAATCGCGTCCTTGCCCAGGTTCTCGATCAACTTCGTTTGATTGTACACGTACTTATATTTGTAATCGCTGCTGCAAGATTGCATGTTGCATCTGTGTGCGTATTGATGTCGCATTTTATCTTTCATGATGAATCCCAGATACGTTTATCGAATCTCTCTTGTTTCGTGGTTGGGATTTTTTCTAATTAGTAAATACGTGTGTACGTATATGCATATAATCGCTTCAAAGTTTTCTAGTTGTTAATTCGTGTTTCTAACAGGGACGGAGCCAGGAAAATTAGTTTTTTCTATGTAAAAGTAGAGGTTTTTTGTTTTCGTTGCAGGGCGACCGTCCCTACTGCCCCCTCCGGCTCCATCCCTGGTTTCTAAGATCCTTTGAATGTTGCCCGTAAATGGTTTTATGTATATGCGTGTATGCGCGCACGGATGGAGGGAGTACAAGTGGGGTGACTCTGATTTCTCACAAGGATATTTGATAATTGTAGTCAAATTTTGTCATTTTAACTCCACGTAAAATCTCTAAATTACCCCCAACTTGCTTCAAATGCACAAAAAACTTGAGCGTTCTCTTTGGCAGTCGTAGCATTACGAATGACGCTATCATGCATGCATCGTTTTCACAATATAAAAGGTCGTCGGAGCCAATTTTAAAGCAAAGTTACATTTACTAGTGTATATCAACCTTACTAATAGCCTATTAATTTAGTTATTTCTTCGGATTGGCAAATAACGAAAAAACTTGCTTATTGATCTAATTTTTAATCCCAATAACCAAAAATTCTGGTTTTGCCCCTGTTTGTGTTTGTGGATCTGGTGCATGGGGGAGACCACAATGGATAATTATCCAAAAAACCCCCTCAAATTGTAGCTAAATTGTAAGGGGTGCATGCCCAAAGTTGAAATCCTGAATCTGTCCCTCTGTGTATGCCTTGATGTGAAGTAATGCTATAAAATACTGCTTTCGTCTTTTTGTTTGAAGTTTCTTTATATCTCAATTATGCTTTCTTCGCTGAATCACTACTATAAAAGTCATACCTTTTTAGCCTGGTTGTATACGCTTTACACTGGCTTAGGCATATGCAGGCTGTAGTTGCTAAAAGAAACATTTTGACCGGGAGTTTTCTGTGGGTGCAGAGTGCTTGTAACATGAGGCTGGCAGGGATAGAGGATGCAGCCGAGCTGCTTGAAAAACAAATCATATCAGAAATGTCCCAAATGACATTAGAAGAGGCCCTGACGCTTGCTCGAGCATTCAGTCACTATCTCACTTTGATGGGTATTGCTGAGACGCATCATAGGTAGTTTGAAATGTCACTAACCCCATATGTCCTCATGTTTCGTATTCCAATCGTTGTCCTTTGGGAGATGTGGGATGTGCATAATCTACCTTTGGCACCATTGTTTCCTGCAAATCCATGTAGTTGCGTTTGAAGTCAACTATCCTGTAGTGTGTACAATCTTGAATTGGCACTTACAATTCTGATTTTCTCTAGAAGTCACAGGGTTGACCGTTTAAAATTGTATGATTTAGTGATATGATAGTAGTGGATAGTAGGGCTAGGGGAAGAGGAAGACCTAAATTGACTTTGGATGCTGTCATACAAAAGGACTTGGGCTTACTAAACCTAA